>JARHVA010000715.1:910000-1510000 GCA_037957365.1 Torreya grandis | reverse complement strand
TTTGAATGGCTCCCTCATAGTTCCCTTTTCTTTCATTCCCTTAGCTTTGTGGGAACAAAACCAAGCTAAGGATCCATAAGCAAGCTATGCCAAAAGGGGGACATTACAGTTCTTCCCACTCAAAATTGCTTGTCCTCAAGCAATTGCAAAAGCTATGGGGGTGTCCACACATTCTTCATGATGCACTCAACAACTGAAATTACTTCCCACTGAAAAGAAGCTCCAGTTTGAATTTCCAACTCGTTAAATCCAATCTTGGAGGCTGTCCCCATGAGCTAAAGGTGTCATGATCACTTTTCAAAGACTCCTCATATCCCCCAAAAAATAACACATACCATATTGGTTTGCCTTTGATGTAGCTTCTCATAGTTATCAATATGTCCTCAAAAGATGTTTCCAAAACTTGGAAAGAAGTAACAATAATCTCACCTTGAAACATACTTTGAATGAAAGTAGCACATAGATGCAATCTCCCTTGAGTGTGTCCCAAAATATGTGGTATGCCATCTCTCTTTGACTTCGCTTTATCACATCCTTCGTGCATAGGAAGAACATCAAAATGATCCAATAAAAGCCTCAACCACTCTACAAGATAGGATTGTACCTCCCATTCTTTATCAATCCAAAAGCATGCCTCACCATGAACATTTTCAGAATACACCATAGGCTGGAGTTTATAAAAAAAATCAGATTTTTTATCTTTCACATGCTGCTGTACCTGCCCCTTAAAATCAGAATTTTATGAGTGGTTAATTTTAAAATTTATCTTGGCATATGTCCTCCCAAACATGGGCTGTTGCGTGCCCTTAAAGTGCAATTTTTTGATCCTTTTAGGTGGCTGGAATTGTTCTGTTGACTCAAAAAAATTTGAGTAAAAAAAAATCAGACTTCTAACATCTTTTTCCAGCTCTTCCCCTTGGCTGTCATATGTGAAATAAATTCCTCTTGATCCCCAAAAAAGTCCATAGGTAGGCATAGGTAGGCCCAGTTGATTCCAGCATTTTCCAACAAGCAAAAGGACCATCTTTTCTTGCAATTTGAACCTTGTGAACAACTGCTTGCAATTTTAGCCCTCTCTAAAATCAAGAAGGGTCTCATGCTCCTTAAAACACCCTCATTTTTATTCTTGCAAGGAGTAGGGTGCTGCCCAAAGCAATTTTTGGGCTGCCCTTGGCAACAAGTCTCCTATCAACCTTCCCAAAACAAGTATGACAAAAATCAGAATTTATTATAATTACCAATTGCCTTGTAGAGTGTTCTAATTTGGAATTAAGGGGCTGTATTTGATGTCTTGTGAGAATGTTCTTTTCAATTTTCCTCATGCTGATGAAACATTCTCCTATCATGCTATGTGAAGAAGAAAAATGGGCCTCTCTATCACTCAAATCATGCAAAACAATCTCATCACCTGCCACTTTGAATTTTAACTCTATGCTTTGATCGTTTTGAGTGTACTCACAAAGTGAGTGCAACCACCGAATAACAAGGACCATAATGGCCTCCCCTATGCCAACCACATAAAAATCATCCTCTACTACATGCCTTTCCAAAGTGAAACTAAGCTTTGGAACTTTAGTAGTACAAGGGATGGTGAACCCATCCACCATCGTGACTCTGAATCCTTTGAACTCCACAGATTGTAGACCATATGATGCTACAAGCCCTCTATCAATGAAATTGTGGGTTTCCTCACTATCAATAAGTATGGTGACCGGTATACCCTTCAAATACCCCTTCAATCTAAAGGGATATTACCTAGGAGCTCACGAAAGTGATGCGAAAGTGCCACTCAAATCCTCTTCTCCCTCTATCTCCAAAGTGTCCTACTCATAGGTGGCTGTCCCAAATTTCCTTTTCATTCTCCTCTTCGGGAAGTACCTCAATGTAGTGTACTTGCTCTTTACCACAACAATTGTGGCCCTTCTCCCAAGGATCCTTGCATGTGAAACAAAGACCTTTCCTTTTCAACTCATTTCTCACATCAAAGCTACTACGTGATAGCTCTTTCTGTTGCCCCAAACTTGGTTGGTTTGGTCTAATCAAGGGACCCTCATGATTGGCCTTTGGAGGCCCTATATAATTGCTCTTTGACTGTCCCAAACTGCCACCTTTCTGCTGCCCTGTAGGTTGGAAAAAAGTATTCTTTGGCTGTCCCAAAGGTGTGAATCTGCCCCTTGGAGTAGAAGACTCCAAATCATAGGCCTTCTGGATGGCCTCTCTCAACAAAAGTGGATCAAATGCCTTCACCAATCCCCTCAAGGAATCAACCAAGCCCTTAATGAACAACACCACCAATCTCCTATCCAAAATATTAGTCACCATGACTAAAAGTCTCTAAAATTTTGTAACATAATCATCCACTGAGGCCCTTTGCCTCAATTGAGCTAAATCACAGAAATGAAATTCCATATTTGCTTTATCAATCGAGTGTATGTGCTGGTGTTCCTACATGATCAAACCATGGTACCACCAATCGTGGGTTGCTCCCTCTAAATGCAATGTGGTAAACCAAATAGCCTCTCCCTCTGGCATAGGTCGAAGTGAAAAGGTGTCCACCTTCTAAATTCAAGCCCTCGTCAAGCTTCTCTGTGACCCATCGAAAGTGGAGAGAGATAACTTTCCCAACACATGTTGGAGGTCTCCCTAGCTGTCCCTTTGCCTCCGACTGATCCTGGGCCCACTTTGTCCCCGTTTCCAAGCTGAAAACTCAGAAAAAGTCATAGCCCCTCTCACTATCGCAGATAAGGTAGCGTACCCATCCATCTCCCTCTCCAACTCCTCACATGGGCTAGGTAACTGTTATAGCTCTTGCACCCCTATGAGAGAGTTCTTTCATGCTCTCCCACTTCCGGCTATAAGCATGGGAACAACCTCAAGATGTGGGTATCCTATGGTGAGGTTGAGCCTCTAGGATTTTTAAAGGGGCTAGTTCCTCTTGGTAGATCACCTAAAACTAATGCTGAAATGAAACTTCATGGAGAAAAGGGTTAGAAGGGAGATAAGGGCCCCTAAGAGGGCTAACCAGGTGATGCACAAAATTTAAATGACCAATCATTTATGCTTGAACCCACGCTAGATTAGTCATGAGACAATTTGGACTTGCACTATCTCAAGATCAAATAAACACACGCTAGAAGAGGTGCAGGTAGAACACTAATCCAGATCTGCAAAAGCTTGAAAATACTTCAAAGAGGCAAGCAGAAGGCTAATGGGCTAGGAATACACTCATTGACGAATCCACAAAGCACAAGCATACTAAAGCACTAATCGAAGACAAGAAATAGGCAAAGAAATCGTCTCATTACATTCAAAAGGTAGTTCTTACAATATCTCGACAGAGTTTAGCCTGGTTGAAAGAGCACGTTTTTGCAAACATCTCAATGAGCAACTGTCTCTTAGCAATATGACAAAATTCTAAAAAACTGGGGTCCTTACAATGGCTTGAAAGCTCATATATAAAGAAGGGGAGAAGAGAGAAAAGGGACTTGCGTGGGAGAGCAGAAAAAAGGGAGAAGTCATCAATGATTGGAGCCACTGCTGTTGTGACTGCTTTGACCATGAAATGGACCACCCAAGATCACCGTAAAATCTCTTTGAGCCCTTCGCGCATTCAAGTCTTCCTCTTCGGAACTGAGCGAGCCATACTGGTGGTAGCTGCAGGTTGCTGCCAAGTCCGAGTGTTTTTATCTCTGCATTAAAGCTTGGTGTGTTCTTTATTGCAACTTGGACTATCCCAATCGGTCCTTGCATGTTCATTGCTCCACCTGAACGCATCCAATCCTTGTTTGACCACTTTGCATGTTTTGGAAGTGAGTTGTATGTACTTGAGCCACTTGTCCTTAACTGATTGGCCCTTTGGATTTACGCTTGGAGAGGACTTGTCTTTTTGAGAACCCGAGAAGCACTTCTAAGACCAAATCGGGTTTTTGATGTCTCATTACCTATTTCGGGTTTCGATTGCTCACAACTTATGAATTAATTAAGTAGTGCTCCTTGGAGAACCTAAATACACTGCCTAGACCAAATTGGGCTTTCCAAGCCTTCTTAATTGCTTCAAGGTTTTGACTGCTGATTACTTATAAGGTTTTTTAAGTAGTGCTCCTCTGGAAACCCGAAGTTGTTTTCGTCAGAGAACCCGAAGCCTTCTTTAAGAGAAAGCTTGAAGTCATTCACCTTGGAGAATCCAATCTGCACTGTCCATGAGTAATTCGGATTTGTAAACCCAAATTACTTCTACTTATAAAAAATTTAGAAGTCAAGCACCGCTGGAAACCCGATTTGCACTGTGCCCTTAGAAACCCAAAGTCTGAATACTTTGCCATTTTCTTTTTGAGTTATGTCCATTTTCTTCAAACTACCAAAATTTTGGTATGTGGGCCAAAAATGGCCAATGGTAGCCCCTCCCTCGTTGGTGAGGGCTCCTCCCTCTGAACAAATGTAGGTTGGGTGGGCCTACAAATGGATGCTCCATTCCCCAAGGGGGTGTATGCGAATTTGACCTTCTCCCTGAAGCACCACTATCTCCATCGAGTGGCTTTAAGCCACTCATCTCACTGAGGGAACGAATAAACCCCTCCATCACGGCTATCATCCGCTCGAGTCTGAGAATACCTCTCAAACCTCTCAACTATCCTATCTCTCATCTCTCTCTGTCTCCTGGTGATCTATGTCACCTATGACTTGTTCTTGCTGAAGTGATCCAACTGGTGGAAGCCTTGCTTTCCTCCTACTCCTCAAGTAATACTTAACCTCTTTATTGCCACTCATGTATCATCAACCCTTCACCCCACAGTATAGCCAAGATATGGCTTTGATACCACTGTAATGTCCCCAAATGGGACAATTACGACAAGTTGGGGTTTCCCAACAAACCCTTATGCAAAACTAAAAATAATTTAAATTCTATCCTAAAAACCAGCAAACCTTAGCAGTAATAAACGTCCAAATTTCAAGCAATAACACTCCATAATAACCCCAATAATTACTGAATATGAAACTACAATAAAGTACCTCTTTTTGTGACATGATGGAATGGCGATGTGGCTGGAATTTATTTGCAATAATTTTAATTTTTAAGATGCTAGTACAACTATGTTTCTCCCCTCCAATCAGCCTTGAAACCCTTGCACAAACTCATAATAAATATGCCAAAAAACACTACAATTTATTAAGGCTTTCAAAGAACAAATTAGGGCTATCAATAGTCAATTTAGCCCCTCCAAACAAGTCATCACACTTAGAAAAATAGGAGAAACAAATCTGTAATGTCCCCAATTAGGGACAAGCAAACAATAATGGGATTGGGCACAAACCCCAATCAAATAATCTAAAAATAATATAAGTAGACCAGCCACTCTAGGTGTATCAACCAACCCACAATACTCCCCAATGTAATCCAGATGCTAGATGCCACTAGGGCAGAAATTAATCCACAACTACAACGATAAATAACCACTCCAAATACTGAAAATACAATATGAAAGCTAATGCAAACTGCTGTAATAAATACCTGGGTTATTGCTCACACTAGCTAGAAATATATCCCCAAAACTAGCGATGCCAAGCCTTCCTTTCACTCGCCAAACCTGTTGGAAAAATTCTTAAAAAATAGTTTTCAAGATTAGGTAAAATCAGCGATTAATTTCAGTCAAAGAAATCTGAAATTAGACCCCCAAATTGGCTATTAAACAAGAGAAAATCAAATCGTCAATCTTCACAAATAAGCTGGAAAATTACCAAATAAATTCACTTTATAATATCATGAATATAAAGTGATTAATGAAGTTAAAACCCTCATCCAACAAGTTAAAAAATATCACAAATATTAAAGATAATATTTGCTTAATGGTTTAGGGCCTACAAGCACCCCGAACCCTTGCAATTTTCCCTCCAAGTGAATCGCCCAACTTCTGATTTTAATTGCTAAAAATTATAGAATTAATTCCTTCAATTTAACTCCCCAAAATCTTTCCAAACCTTGTGATTTTACCTCAAATAAATCAAAAATAATATTAGGACTTTACCTTTTCGAATTAGAGTCTAAAAGCCCTCCAAAAAAACTTAATCCTTTCCCAAATTGATTCACCACACCCCTGAATTAATTATAAAATAAATCGGAATATTTTATCTCACCAATTGATCACCAAATGACCTCTTATGATGCCCTAGACAAGTCACCCAAATGAGAGAATTTCACCAATATATTTTCAAACCCTCAAAGGGGTCTCCATGTAGTGCAGCCCTCCCAAGAGGGGTCTTCCTCTTGACCAAGTCAACTCGCCACCCAAGAGAATGGCTCCAAACTACGCTAATAAACTGTCAAAGCAAATCACCAATCTCCAAGACCTGCAATTTATCTGAAACCAGCTCTCTATAGGGTTGAAACAATCCTTAATAAATATGTCTAAAAACATCCTTGTAGGTCCACTTGCATGCAATCATGGAAATTTGAATCACAATTACAACTCTTGAATAGAGTTGCCTTGAAAGTAGGAATGGAGGTTTTCATCCCCAAACCTTTCACACACTTGAAGGTTTTCATCTTCAAGATGTGATGGACAAGCTTGACATACTTGATCAATGATTCAATATCCAAAATTAATATAACCCTCCAAATGAATCCTCAATTACTTTTTATAATCATCTCCCAAGGGTGGCACCCAAGTTGAAAGGATGTGTCTTTTGAATCATAAGCAACTTTACCTTATTAAAATTCCTTTTTGAGGGTTTAAGCTCTCATGACCCTTGAAGGTCCCCTACTTAAGTGAAAATTAGATAAAAATTATTTTTTGCATAACTCAATTAAAAATTAGAATACTTAAATACTTCACCTTTTTGCTCATTGAATAGCCCCCTCATAGTTCCCTTCTCCTTCGTTCCTTTAGCCTTGTGGGAACAAAACCAAGCTAAGGGTCCATAAGCAAGTTATGCCAAAAAAGAGACATTACAAAATTTGAAAATCAAACCTTTGTTCTATCCCTTCAACAAGGTCTCCAAGTTCCCCAAATCAATTCGTTCCACTTGGAAAATTATTAAAAATAATTTCCAAAATATAAAATAAATTATTTTCTTCAATATTAGAGCCCAAAAACACTCTAAGAGCCTGCCCAAGTGAATCGCTCCACTGATTTTTGTCACCGAAAGTAAGTCCAATGATGCCCTAAGGCATTCGCCCCACCCTCCAAAGAAGTCACCTAACTTTGGTAGTCTCCTTGCTGCTCTAGAGTGGTTTGCTTCTCCTCTTTGACCTATAATTTGCAAATTTTCAGCTCTCTATAGGGTTTGATTCAATCCTTAATGAATGTGGTGTTCCAAAACATCTTTGTAGATCCAATTGCATGCAACCATGCAAATCTAAAGCACAATTACAGCCCTTGAATAGAATTGCCTTGAATGGAGGAATTGAGGTTTTCGTCCCCAAACCTGTCACACTTGAAGGTTTTCATCCTCAAATTGTGATGAACAAGCTTGACATACTTGATCAATAATTCAATATTATAAAATAGCATAACCTCCCAAATGAATCCTCAATTTCTCTTTATAATCATCTCCAAGAGTGGCACCCAAGCTGGAAGGATGTGTCTTTTAAATCATAAGCAATTTTACCTTTTTAATTTTTATTTTTGAGGGGTTAAGTTCTCATAACCCTTAAAGGTCCCCTACTTAAGTGAGAATTAGACCAAAAACACTTTTTGCATAACTCAATTGAAAATTAGAACACTTAAGTACTTTTCACTTTTTTGCTCTTTGAATGGCCCCTTCATAGTTCTCTTTTCTTTCATTCCCTTAGCCTTGTGGAAATAAAACCAAGCTAAGGGTCCATAAGCAAGCTATGCCAAAAAGGGGGACATTACTTATTATATTTATTAAATATTGTACATATCTGTACGTACATCTTCCTTCATCTAGAAGCTTCTTTTTACATCCTTTTAAGTTATATATACCTATTGCAAATAAGTGTACATGTATAGTTTGTGCAACCTCTTGTGTTCTCTCTCTGTTTTGCTGTAATTGTGTTCAACAGTTGGTATAAAACCCTGTTGATCATGGCCTGTAGATCTAGTCCTCTCAAGGGTTTTTGTCTTGTACCCTTACTCTAGATCTAACACCTGTATCCCTCTCTCGATCAAGGCCTCGATCTAAAGTCTCCATTAGATTCTTTTCCTACTATCTTGTTTCACAACATGTTGATTTTGGCCTTTAGATCTAGCCCTCTTAGGGATTTCCATCTTTTACCTTATTATATATAACACCTTAGGCCTCTCCTGATCAAGGCACTAGATCTAGTCTACTGCTTGCCCTCCACTAGATCTACTCCCTTCAATAACCTTCAGATTTGGGGAGTTACTTCAACATTGGTGTTCTTCATCAGATCGACATTACAACCACTTATCAGCCGGTAGCTTCTCAAATATGCATGGGTGTTTTAGTCATTTCGTTGATTGTTTTTACAAAAAAATGTTCCTCATATTGTAGTCCAAATTTCTCCTAGAAAATGTCCAGTCAAAACAATTCTTTCACCATAACAAGTACTCTTCATTAGCATTCTAGGAAGTGATCACATTTAAAATTCCTAGTAATAGGGGACCTACGACCCTGAGAAATTGACCTCTGGAAATGCAGTGCATTTTTTTTTTAAATTGCAGCTCAGACAACAACAAGACAAGTTTTTCATATCTTCAAATTTGGGTAAGCAAACCAAGCACCATTTTTTGCATTGAAACTGATATTTTCATATCTAAGTGCTTAAAGGTTTTGTTTTAATATCATTGGTAGTGAAACCTTGGTGGATCCTGTGTCTTATCCCCAGACCTGATCTAGAATGGCTCCAAAAGCTACAAGGGGATACTCAACGATTTTCACAGAAATCATCAAGAAATTAGCACTGTTGAGAAAATCCTTGTCAATCATACTAGCACTATTAAACAGATTCTGGGTGGATGGAATGAAAACCAAACCAAGCTACTGCAAGAAATGATGAGTGTTCAAAATTATGCTTCTACGCAATCAATCACATGCACAACCATACATCATCTCCGTAATGGTTCCATCTAGCAACTTGGATTTGTATTGGGCATAGAAATGAGTCACCGCATATACAAGCCTTTGAATAGATAAAACGTAGAAGGCACTTCTAGAACCAACATATAAATATTATAATCCTGTAGTGTGATTGTAGTTGCATTCTTTTATCAGTAGAATAGGTCCCTTTTAAATATTAACTTCAACCAATCTGGTCCTAAATATGCCACTATGGATATCCTTTTTGGTTCTTGGGATATTGCATGTGGCTCTATCTATCTAACTTTAGAAAAACAGGCAGTACTGTTGAATTTTCCAATTAAATTGTGTTGTGTTACCTTCAACTCTTGTGAGGAAGGCCTCGGTGCATCTATACTGGCACTAGAATCTGGATCAGTAGACCTTTTCAACGAGATGTTAGCCCTTCCATCTGTGACAGCAACTATCATCACACGTCCAACATCTCCACTCTTCTCGGCATTTAGGCCAACTCGAACTGCCTGTAAAATCACATCTTAATATGCAATTCTATTTAGAAATATTGGTAATTTTTATATGAAAAGAAATATGCAAATTTTGTATGTACAATAAAAGAATATAATCATTTACAACAGAGTTTCCAAAAAAATATTCAAATGTACCATGCTAAGGCCATGTGCCAAAGGAGAGCCACCACCACAAGGTAGTTGCTCTAGCCGTTTTCGTGCCATTGCTATTGATCGAGATGGTGGTAGGAGGACTTCTGCCGCGTCTCCACGAAATGGTATGATTGACACCTGCATATATATATTTCTGCTTTTAGGATACCAGAATCTAACATTGATGCTTAACTTAATCCTTTTCCTTCGGCCCATGAGAGTACTTAGTGCAAGATAATGGAACTCTTGAGAATTATCCATATTATGTCCATGATGATTTTATTAAAAATATAGAAGATAGCATTTTGTTTGCAGGACTACACATCTGAATATGCCATAGTTATAGATTATTCTATAATGCTTTCTTACCATCAGAAAAAACAGAAAGAAGATGTCCGTAATGAATTTCTATCTAAACTGATATACTGATGAAATTCCTTGCAAAAAATATTGAAACAAAACAAAATACCTGGTCTCTGCTCATATAGCTCTCAGCAAGAAGTTGCATGGCTGCACCTTTTGCATTCTGCATGCGATTTAATGCCATACTTCCACTCGCATCAACAACAAATATTACCTGCCAATCGTCGGAAATCTCCATCAAGAGAGAGGATGTATTTTAAAAGATTCACAAAGTGGGAAAACACATATAGGTGTACATTTCGGATGCTATTATAATTTCACTTTCTTTAATAACATAGAAGATAGATAATGCATATAACCTACTGAAATTATAAGAGTAAGACTGTTATATATTGCCTGGCAAATCAAGGTTGTGTATAGTTTAAGAAGGAAGGCATAATGACTGACAAAATTGCGGGGTTTCACATCCAAGGGGCTCATCCAAACTCTTGTAACATGTTTTGCAATAAGGTAAAATATTTGGTCTATGTTGTCTACAGGCCACGACATTGATGTTATCCTGGGATTCACATCAATCTTTGAAACCTGCTGATATGCATAGGATTCTAGCAATGAAGATCTGGAGTCTATTGCTTTACATTTATTGGGAGGACATGACACTATTGAAGACCTTTAACCTTGCCTACTTTCCTGAGGACTAAGGGAAAAAGAGAAAAAGAAGGGAAACATTTGATTTTGAAAAAAATAATTCTAAAAGTACTTTATTGTTATAATTTCACTTAAGTTGGAACTTTTTTAAGGGTCATGAGTATTGAACCACTTAAGTAAATTATAAAAAGATATTCTTTTATAATTTTAAAAAATATCAACAAAGGTATTTCCCCCCAAATTAGGAGCTTCACTTTGGGAGAAGTATAAAAGCAATTGAGGGGTCTTGTTGAAAGGATTTTGGATCATGATTTGAAATTAAAAGTTTTGAGCACGAAAAAGTTTGAGCTTTGGACTTGAAGACAAAAGCCTTCAAGCAAAGAGATTGAAGACGAAAACGCTCATTCTCCCGTGGGGAAACTTCATTTAGGAGCTGCCATTGTTCATCAAAATTCAGAAAAGGCAAAAAAAGAAGGGTTTCCAAGCGGGGTGAATAGCTTGGAAGGTTCACAAATTGCTCTAGGAGGGTGGCGACTTACTTGTGGAGGTTGGCAACTTGTTTTGGAGGGTTTTGGCTAATGTTTGAGGGCCATTTCTTGCACTAATATTATTCTATAATTTTTATATGATTTTTTCAGCCTTGGGTGATTTGGAAAAAGGATCTATTTGAGGGTTTGAAGTCAAATATTGATTCTAGAAATATTTTGAAAATTTCTATATTATTCGAAATATTTGTTATGGTAAATTCGGCGTGTTTGTGAGGGAAAAACATTAAACAATGGTATTTGATTGCATCTATATTTTTCTATTAATTTTGAAGACCTTTTGAAGGTAAAACACTATAGGAATTGTCATCAAAGGGCTACCATAAATCATATTTAGTTTTTGAACATAGGCACCTAGGGTTTGAAGGGTTAATTTGGATTTTCAAAGGATTAATCTTGGCTGAAAGGGTTCATAATTGATTTGAAGGGTTTAGCATATTTTTATGCTAATTTTGGAATATATTTGCAACTAGGGTTTGTTGTGGTAAAAATAATTTTTTTTTTTCTAGGGTTTCATATAAAAATCAGATTTCAAAAAAAATTCCTAATTTGGTACATTTTAGTTGTGTATACTTTAAGGAAGGCACAATGACTGACAAAATTGTCCAAAGGGCTCATCCAAACTCTTGTAACATGTTTTGCAATAAGGTAAAATATTTGGTCTATGTTGTCTATAGGACACAACATTGACGTTAGCTTGAGATTCACATCAATCTTGGAAACCTTGCTGATATGCATAGCATTCCATCAAATGAATACTTGGAGTCTATTGCTTTAGATTTATTGGGAGGACATTGATATCTTGCATATAGGGAGGAATCAAAATCCTCTAGCTTCTTAGTTCATAATGATGAAGTATATATCACATTACTTTGGTGGACAAATTTCTCTGCATCCAGTAGATTGGTTCCATTTTTTCATTGAGGTTGCTCACAATCGCTAGTTTGTAGGATGCTGATTTACTACTCATCTTTCAAAGAATGAACTTACTATATACTATAGTAAGTACACCCATTACTCTTTGATTAATCTTGACTTAGCTAAAAAGAGTTCCATACCTCATCTGCATAGCAGATGATAAGATGGCTAGGACTGCCACTTCGATTGGAAAGGTTTCATGCAGTTAGGGCGAGTACTCGCCAAGGGGGCAAAATGGGTAACCGACGGTTATTCGACCCGCTCGATCAAATAACCAGCAATAACCAACAAAGGCAAAAATACTTGAAATTCGCCCGAAGCAGACAATATATAAATAAAATAAACATTTTAAGTATAAGTAAAAGAAACTAGACGTCCCTATCTAAATGTAAACTTATACTTTAAGTTATATTTTATTTACATACTTTCAGGATGTTTGAGAGTGGTTTCAGACCTCTAGGAGCTATAATGCAAATTCTAGGTTTTGGAGGATCCTATCATATTTCAGAGTTAGTCAGATTTCAAGGTTTCAGACTTAGCCATATTTCAGGTTTCAAAATTTCAAGGAGACATCATAGGAGGGATCAAAGCTGCATGAAGGGATGTAGGTATGATAGAATAGTATGAGAACATCTCTTGCAAAGTGCCACAAGTCGATCCCACCCCATTCCTTGTGCATAGATTACTCGACTTTTTCAATCTCCCATAGTTTTCCAGAGAGCAGGGAGGAGAAAAATATAGATTCTTGTAATTTGTACTTGTAGATTCTTGTATAAGTATCATTGTATTAGTTTTAATCCATGCACATGGAATGGGTTGGGATCGACTTGTGGCACTTTGCAAGAGATGTTCTCATACTATTCTATCATACCTACATCCCTTCATGCAACATTCATTCCTCCTACGATGTCTCCTTGAAATTTTGAAACACTGAAAGATGGCTAAGTCTAAAACCTTGAAATCTAAGTAAGTTTGATAAATGATAGGATCCTCCAAAACCTAGAATTTACATTATAGCTCTTAGAGGTCCGAAACCACTCTCAAACACCCTGAAAGTATATAAATAAAATATAACTTAGAGTATAAGAAACTAGACGTCTCTATCTAAATGTAAACTTATACTTAAATGAGTATAAGAAACTAGACGTCTCTATCTAAATGTAAACTTATACTTAAATGTTTATTTTTTATTTTATTTATATACTGTCGGCTTCGGGTGAATTTCAAGTATTTTTTGCCTTTGTAAAAAAAATTGCGGTTTTTCAAATTTGGTGGTTTTGAGTGGTGGTTATTCGCGTAGTGGTTTTCCTGGCAAGTAACTGAGCAACCGGCGGTTACTCACCGGTTATGCCATACTACTTTCATGTATTAATGTAGTCAAGTTTTCCAATACACAATATGGCTACAAATTTGGAATATTTATTTTGAAGATCAATAACATTTTTTTATGGCATGGTTACAAGCATTGGTCTTCATGTTCCAATGGGTCATATTATTTATTGTAGGTTGAGTCGACAGTGTTGTAGTTTCCTGCCCATTCTAGTTTATTTCTTCCTCTTTTCTTGTAGAAAAAGCCTACTTTGCATGAAATTATATTACAGACTGCCTTCCCCGCATGCATAGAAATATTGTATGATGCAACCTAATCCAACCTAGAATGAGATTAGACATAGAAAAAATCTTACTAAATCTTTATGGTAAACATTAGAGTACAGCCATCACCAAACCTATCAAAGATAGGCACCATTTATGTTCACTGTCAGCGTCCTATTGGGAATTAAACCCATCATATCATAGTTAGAACTACCTTATCATATCCATCCAGCCCAAATAAAAATAAGAATGCCCACTAGGACCAGAGGTATACAATGGACCCTCTTAGATCATCTCCTGTTCATAGAGTACACAATGAACCTTCTTTGACCAATCTCTCTTTTAGGTGAATGAAATTGGCCCTCCTAGACCAGAGGTAGCAGAAATAATGTTGACGCAGTGGATTGCACCCTTGAAAGAAGGCTCAACTTCTCTCTTCCACTCGGCACAATGGAGACTTTCCTCTTGCTGTGGGCTTTGGCAAAACTGAGGAAAGAATCTCTAGATAAAGGCTAGCTCCCTTTGATGCATCCTTTGGGGTCTTTAACTACTACTGTTAATAATTGGGGGGGGTGAAAAGAGAGAAGGATATGACAAAAGCAGAACCTATCTAAGACGGTGATGCACCAAATGATTTTGAACTACTCAGCTATATCAACAATTCAGACCAAAAGGGTGAATAGACACTTCATCTGAACAAAAAACCAAACTATAGGGCGCTTTAATAGGGGACTTAATGAAGATACAAAGAAAAAAAACTTACCACAGGAGTTGCAGAAGCACACTGTCAGATAACTGCTCTTCTGTCTCTATGCTCCAACTTGGACACTTCTTGTTAACCTGCAGAAATGGTCTTGGCTATACTAGATATGTTGGTGTCAACCTATGAAAGCATCAAGCTGAAATGACTGAACACAGAGTTGATACACAGACATATTCAGAAGTATAACCAGTCAGATAGAGGTAAAATGTGTTCTATTGATTCAAAAATAAAATTTGGCAGGGCTTCGCCTTACACAAGTGAGAGATACATTTCTCAGCTAAGAGGTTACAATATATAGCATGAAGAGAAAGACTTTTGGCGCCTTCAAGAACAAGCGGCCCATGCTGTATTAAACTCCTGGGGAAGAGGAAACCGCTCATGCTGCTGTCATCTTCCTATCAATGGCCTGAAAGAACCATGCTGTAGATGTCACAGGGCTTGACTTTGCAGCGTAAATCGTATTAAACGTTCCTGCTAAGCATGGGTCGCTTTGTTTTTTAAATGAAAAGGCCGCTTCTCTATGAAGTTTACGCAACTGTCTGCTCATTAATGTAAAATGAAGAAAAACGGGCCACTCTATTGAATGCCTGCGCTCCCCTTGATGACCACTTGGTGGAGACTATCTCATTTGCAACAATAACTTCTCCTGCCGACACTTTCTGTGCCACCTGGACTACTCTATTCGTTTATGTGCTTGGCTTCTGTCTTTTCCTGGCTCTTCGGCCCTCGGGGCTATCTTTCGTCTTTTCTTAGCTCCTCGGGCTCCTTTCTCGGCGGGTTGCTGAGTTTCCTTTTGGCCTTAAGCCTTTAAATTCCTTCGGGCCCGCGCTCATGAGTTCTTTCGGTCACTTATCATGAGTTCTTTCGAGCAAAATGCCCGAAAGAAATCTTTCGGGCGCTTGTCCTAAGGAATTGGTTCTTTGGCTTCTCTTCAATGGCTAACGCATCCCATCAAAATTGATGTCTATGGGCCTGTCACTATTTGAAAACCAACGGCTATTTCATCACTGAAAATTGACGTCCGCAGGCCTGTCACCGTTTGAAAACCAACGGCTATTTTGTTGCCTTGAATTTGATGTTTGCGCACACGTCACCGGACATTTGAACCTCCAACGGCTAGTTCACTATGTTAAAGTTGACGTGCTCGGGCTCGTCATCACTTTGGTAATTCCTTCGGCCTTTTGCAAAACGAACCCTCCCGAAGGGAAGGTGATCTTTCGGAAAAGCAGAGAGGGTCCCTTTTTGGCAGTTGAGAGCCCCCCGCAAGGGCACTTGCCCTTCGAGCTCCTTTGTCTTCCCAATTCCTTCGGACATTTTGCCCAAAGAAAATCTTGGCTTCAAAGTCTCAACCTTTTCTTTGTAAATTCCTTCGGACAAAAGTTTGAAGGAAATCCTTCAAGCATTTGTCCAAAGGAATTTGTCTTGTTTCTTCCTTGGATTTTCTTCGGACAAAAGTCCAAAGAAATCCTTTGTCTTTTGCCTTGTCATTTTTTCGAAGGAAAACTCCCCTTCGGGCCTTCTGCTTTGTTCTCTTTCAAATGTGCTCTCTACCCTCCGCAAGGGCACTTTGTTTCCAAAATGTCTTTCAAAGCTTGCTTGAACGGCCCCATTTGCAACCTGCTTGCCCTCCGCAAGGGCACCTGACCTTTGGAGCTTTGTAGAAGACTTGCATTCTTTTGAAATTGGCCCATTCCTTTGCCAAAAAGGCTTGTCCAAGGTGATTTGCTCAAAGCGAAATAAGCCCCAGATCAACCTAAAAACCTACAGGACTTGGATCACTCGGCTCTTTATAAGAACAGGGCTATTTCAAAGGGAAATGACACAATTGCAGTAAGGTGAATACATCAAAGACTGGTTGCTCAGGACAGCAGGGAAAGAAGGGAGACCGATTTTGACCTGTAGGACCAAAATGGTCAACAAATTTGGTGATTCACAGGGGAAACATGCCTGCTATACGTAAGAAAACCAGTGGCTTACAAGTCCGTTGGGCACGGAGTCAGAATACAGCCTCAAACACTGACAACAACTTTGAGAGACTAAAGAATTAACATGAAGCTTTTACCCCAAATGGTAAACAAAACACACACAAGGCTAAAAAACTACGAACATGTGCAAAAGCACTTAGGGAAAACAAGGAAAATATGTACATAATGAGAGAAGGCTTAGTGACAATGCTTAAGATATATCCCATTAACTGGGATATGCAATTCTCCACCATCCAACCTGGAGAGTTGGAATGTGTTATGTTGCTTGCACTGAGTGATGACATACGAACCACTCCTTAAGGCATCGAACTTTGTGTGTTTTCTAGGTTTAGCTCGGTCCTCATCCCAATTTGAGACGATGTCGCCTTCTGAGAAGCCTTTTGATGAGGATTTCTTATCAAAATGCTTCTTCGTTTGCTGCTGACGGCTGGTCATGGAAACTATAGCTTGGTCTCTTGCCTCCTGAAGCTCCATTAATTCACAAAGTCTAACCTCCATGTTATCACTTTCTTCCAATTGTAGCTGGTGGGCAAGATCCAAGGTTGGCAATTCAAGTGAAATAGGGAGTTTAGCTTCCCTTCCATACACAAGCGTGTATGGTGAATTGCCAACTGCTCTTTTTGGAGTAACCCTGTCTGCCCACAGGGCTGTTTTTAGCTTGGCGTGCCAAGTTCTCTGATTTTCCTCCATTGTCCTTCTAATGATTCTGATTAGATTCTTATTGGTGGACTCAGCTAGCCCATTTCCTTGTGGTTAGTAATTGGAAGAAGTGCTAAGGTAGATGTCGTATCCCAACGCCCACTCGCTTGTTTTGGTTCCCAAGAAAGCCAATGCGTTATCTGAGATGATGGTAGCTGGGACTCCAAACCTTGTCATCAGGGTTCGTAAAAGTCTAGGACTGCACTTTCGTTGGGTTCCTTCAAAGCAATAGCTTCTACCCATCTCGTGAAGTAGTTTGTAGCAGTCAAGACCCATTTGTGGCCAGCACTGGAAGGAGGGTTGATCATCCCTATGAAATCTAGGCCCCATTGCATGAATGGTTGTTCTACTTAAATAGGCTGTAGAGGCATTGCAGCTAGCTGTTGCTTTCCATCAAAGAGGTCACATTTATGGCACCTCCGTACCCAAGCATGGGTATCTCTGAATAAAGTGGGCCAAAAGTAACCGGCCCTCATAATCCTTGCAATTGTAGGCTTAGGAGCGAAGTGACCAGCAACTGGCCCATCATGAAACTCAGATAGTACCCTATCGACCTGATTTGAGTCTATGCATCTCAAGAGTACTCTTGAAAAATCTCTTCTAAACAACACCCCATCAATCAGGACATAAGGGAGAGATTGCAGTCTGAAATACCTCCTCTTAGTCCTATCAAGGCCCTGTGGGCACTCACCGGTGAGAAAGAAATGTGTCATGTCTTGTGTCTAGTCCTTCATGACTATTGGTTCCTCTGCTGCAGCTTCATCATGGAATAGCAAAATGCTCTCTTTTTGTTGTTTAAGGTCTGTAACGAGGTGTTCACACAGCCCTTTTCCCCTTATCAGCTTTGTGGTTTTGATATCCACATCATATTCCATTACCTTGGTGATCCACCCTGCCCTCTTTTCATTTAAATCACGGCTAATCAAGAAATCTTTGACGCTAGGAGGTGGCACCATGACATGAACCTTGTCGTTTGACAGCATGTCTGAATTTCTTCAAGCTTCGTATGACTGCAAGCACTTGTTTTTCAACATGTGTACCTGATTTCAAAACCTTCTAGACCTTGGCTAAAGAACGCAAGAGGCTGGTCAAGGTTTTCATCATTTGCTTGAGTAAGCATGGCAGAGATTACCTCTTCGTTTTCAAAGGTGTACAGGTTGAAATCCTTGGTGAAGTCAGGGCTGATCAAGGTGGGAGCTTGGGCAATAACTTGCTTAATCCCTTCAAAACTATCCTTCTTTTGCACTGTCCATGCAAACTTCTCATCCTTCTTCAGCATGGAAGTTAGTGGCTTGAATATCTCGACAAAATTAGGGATAAATTGCCTAATAAAATTTATTCTGCCGAAGAAGCTTTGTAGACCCTTGTGCTTTGGTAAGGACAGCGCTAGGATGGCATGTACTCTTTCTGGATCAATGGTCAAGCCCCCTTTCAAAACAACATGGCCAAGGAGTTTACCTTCGTGGACAACGAACACACATTTCTTTGGGTTGAGAGATACCAAACTCTCTACACCTCTCAAAGATTTGCCTCAGGTGTTTCGGATGTTGGCCTACCTCCTTAGAGAACATTGTCACGTCGTCAAGATAGACCAGTACAATTTTATTTATCAGGCCCTAGAAAGCCATGTCCATGGTTCGCTGAAAGGTGGCTCCAGCATTTGACAGTCCGAATGGCATTTTTCTGTAGGCAAAAGTTTCCCATTTGGTAGTGAAGCTTGTCTTGTACTAATCACAGTCTTGCACTAGAATCTGATTGTACCCTGAATACTCATCCAGGAGGGAGAAACGTTCACTGCTTGTCACCATTTGGAGGATCTGCTCCATACTTGGGAAGGGATAGTGATCTTTTAACGAGAGCCTATTGAGGTCTCTAAAGTCCACACAGTCTGATCTCCCCATTCTTTTTTCTAACAGAGATTAGATTAGCCAGCCAAGAAGAGTGTTTGATAGAAAAAATAATTTTGGACTCAATCAGCTTGGTGAGTTCCTTCCGCATGAGAGGCTTAATCTTCGGATTGATAGGCCTTTGTCTTTGTTTGATGGGTTTGGTGCCTTCCTCTAGCTCAATGGTGTGTTGGGCCAAGCTTGGGTCAAAACCCTTCAAGACGCTATACTCTCAAGCAAAAACATCGACGAACTCTTGGCATAGCAAAATGAAAGAATGCCTCTCATCATTTGTACGTACCTTCTCAAGTGCAAGCAGCCTGTTCTTGAATATTTTAACTCTTTCGTAGTTTTCTTTCTTGGTTGTGATGCTTGCTTTGTCATTTTTCAGTTGGTCATCCTCATTGAAGATGCTTTCGAGGGTGACCAAACCTTTGGGAAGTTTGTTGTTCTTCAGCTGAACAATCTGGCGGTCATACTGTTGCTGTAGCTTGGCTTGATTTCTAGAGGCAAACTCAGCTTCCTCTTGTAGAAAGAGTGCTATTTACTGATCACTGTCAAACACCTGCCAATTGGTGACGTTATTAGGCACAGAGGGTCTACTTACCATTTTTAAATGGTGCGGACTGCTGTCCCGACCTATTTCCTTGGGAATGTCAAATTGAGCACCAACTGTTGCTAGTTTGTTTGCCTGCTTATTTTGCTCTGTTGGAATGGAAACAATGTTGAAAGCAAAGAAACTCTCTACTAGGTCCCACACCTTGTGCTTGTAAGACTTAAGTAAATAATTCTTGGTCAAGTTTCGACTTCTCACCTGATTTGCAATTAACTCACTATCTCCGAAAACTTGCAACTCTTTTATTCCTCTTTTTCTTGCCCAATCCAAACCATGAATGAGAGACTCATTCTGCAACATTGCAAGTGCATGAAAATTAGAACCTGAAAGTCGAGAAGTATCTCTCTTTTGAGGGTGAAATTAACACTACTCCACCACTGGCTCCCAATTTGCTTCTTGAGCCATCGAAGAAGAGTTGCCATAACCCAAGCTCTCTTGGTTTGCCTTCATCAAATTTGGCACGAAAATACCTTCCTCATACATGCAATAAATTCCAAGATCTGCCTCTTCTATGAACTTGTATGGGTCATGTTCAAAATTGTCACTTCCCTATTCGTCTAAGAGCAGGTTAGCAACTCCTTCAAGGGAAGATGGTAGATATTGGTCTATTTGGAATTCTTCTTCATCAATGATGGCGTAGTTGACGTTTGCCGCTTTGAGTGAGTATGGCTCCAGATGATCTTTGTGGATTGGCTCTGACTCAATCTTCACTTTAGTTCCATATTTGATTCTAAAAACTATGTAAGACCAATTTGCAGCTAAGTACCCACCTATTTTAGACGTGAAATCCCTGGATAAGCAGAGAACAAAGTAGGTAGGAACATCCGCCACTACCACATCGTGGAGAACTGAGAAAGTTGGATAGGCGTGCAGCGTTAGATTCAAACCTCTTACCACTCCTAAGGTCTTAGCTAGTGATCGATCTAACTACAGGACTCCCTTGGTCATTTCCTCGTATTTGAGTCCCAACTTATCCACTATACATTTGGGCATTACTGAGGTGCTTGCCCCACTATCAATAATGTAATTGTGAACCAGGAAATCTCCAATGACTAAGGATAGATAGACAGGAGGAACCTTTTCATCCTTCTTTGCTTGGCCTGCTATGGAAGGGTGCCCATTCATAATCAAAACATTATTGGATTTTGCTGGAACGTGTTCATTCAGCCCGTGCAATTTCTTCTGGAGTATGTCCTTTTGTCCCGACATTGCTAAGGAATCTCACAATGAGATATTCATGTGCAACTTTTTCATCTGGTCTACCACATTGATCTGAGGGTTGCTCCCTTTTGAATTTTCTTTGGGGGCACTTGCACCCTGAGGTGCAAGCCGAGGAGTTGAAGGTGCAACTGGCGGCTTGTAATTTGGGAACTTCTAGTTCACATATGATGAAGATGGTGCAGATGTTTGAACACCTCCCTGTGCTTTCTCCATAGCTCTCTTTTTGGACCTAGTATTGGCTGCAAAACAATCACCCTGGTTGTTCATACTGCCCACATAATTTACTGCATGGAATTCTCCTTCCAAGTGGTTCATGAGAGTGGAATCGGACTGACCCTACCTGTTGTCCATTCCAGGGTGTACTGACGCCTCAAAACTTGGGCATTGGGCTGTTTGATTGTTCTGCGTGTTCACATATTGATTTGGCAACTCATTTGTATAAGCAACCTGTTCTTGACCATATCCCAGGGGTGGGCAATTAAGCTGTCCTTGTACCAAATTATTTTGAGTGGGAACAAGAGCTTTGGACGATGGAGCACCTGGATTATAACCTTGATATGGTCTGGCTTGTGCAAAATGACCCTGTCCTTGATTATAATTTTGAAAAGGGGGTCTATTTGTTTGTTCGAACTGCTGGTAGCCTTGATTCGGCCGATAGTTTTGACCCTGTTGCCTCTTGAGAGCCACCAATTCATTGGTTACACTTTGTAACAAGTTCTTAACTTCATGGAGGTCATTGGGTGAGGTAGCAGTCGGCTTTTCTATGCCAGACAGAAGAGCTAAGGTGGGTGCAACAGTCTGAACTGGGGTGGCAATTCAGGAAAGAGCGGCATATGAGGTCTAGGGGCTATCTTTCCTGCTTGTACCAAGTAATTTTCAACAGCTATAGCTATCTCATAAGCAGCAGGTAACACTTGTCCTCCCATGGACTGTATCATGACAACAATGTCATTGTTCAAAGCCTTTAAGTAGTAGAGGAAGGCATAGCTTGGGGTCGGCCTCACTAAAATGGGGATTCTGTCCCAGGGCTTTTGGAACTTGGTATTAAAATTTTGCATAAACTCATGCGAAGCTCTTTTTATGGTGATCAATTGCTCAACAAGAGAGAGATGATCACTCTTCTCCCTAAATCTGTTTGTCAAGAGGGTGCCTAACTCGTTCCATGAGCCGACTGAGTTCATAGGCAAGGTCCCATACTAGTCCAGAACTTTGCCCTTAAAAGACAACGCCAGTAACCTGATGGCTATGTTCTCTTCAGTGACTTATGAATGTTACAGAGGTTGGCTATATCCCTGATATGCTCAATAGCGGTAATAGGCCCCTCTCCATTAAAAGGAGGAACACTCTTAAGGGCTGTCCCTGGGATTGGGTCATAATGCAAAAGGTTTAAAGGGCTCTGACCATGGAAGGTTACAAAAGGTAAAGCCATGGTGATGACCAGGTTCAACCTGGGCCTTCTCGTGTAAGTATATTTTATGGTAGGTCTGGGAAATTGGTTTGTTGTATAGGGATGTGTCCTTGCAAACCTTAGCCGCTTTGCTGAGTTTAAGGGCAGCTCAACGAATTTGAAAAGGACACCCTTGGCAGAAGATCTTGTGGTGACCTTAGGCATGGGATGTCAGGATGATCTTTGACCAGAGATTAATGTTCTTGAAAATGGAGTCGCCAAATGCTGGGATAGTGGTTCATTCTTGTAGTAACAAGACCAACACCAATCTTGAAACTTCTCTGAGCATTAAAAAATGATCCCACTGGGCATGCTAGAAATTGTTGACACAGTGAATTGCATCCTTGAAAGAAGGCTCAGCTTCTCTCTTCCATGTGGCACAATGGAGACTTTTCTCTTGTTGTGGGCTTTGGCAAAACTGAGGAAAGAATCTCTAGATAAGGGCTAGCTCCCTTTGACGCATCATTTGGGTTATTTAACTACTACTGTTAATAATGGGGGGGTGAAAAGGGAGAAAGATATGACAAAAGCAGAACCTATCTAAGACGGTGATGCACCACATGATTTTGATCTACTCAGCTATATCAACATTTCAGACCAAAAGGGCGAACAAACATTTCATCTTAACAGAAAACCAGACTGTAGGGCGCTTTAACAAGGGACTTAATGAAAATACAAAAAAAAAGAACTTACCACAGGCGCTGCAGAAGCACACTGTCAGATAACTGCTCTTTTGTCTCTATGCTCCAACTTGGGCACTTCTTGTTAACCTGTAGAAATGGTCTTGGCTGTACTAGATATGTTGGTGTAAACCTATGAAAGCAACAAGCTAAAATGACTAAACACAGAGTTGATACACAGACATATTCAAAAGTATAACCAATCAGATAGAGGTAAAAAACATTCTATTGATTCAAAGGTAAAATTTGGCAGGGCTTCGCCTTACACAAGTGAGAGATACATTTTTCAGCTAAGAGGTTACAATATATAGCATGAAGAGAAAGACTTTCGGCACCTTCAAGAAAAAGCAGCCCATGCTATATTAAACACTTGGGGAAGAGGAAACCGCTCGTGCTGCTGTCATCTTCCTATAAATGGCTTGAAAGAACCATGTTGTAGATGTCACAGATTTTGACTTTGCAGCTTAAACCATATTAAACGTTCCTACTAAGCATGGGTCGCTTTGTTTTCTAAATGACAAGGCCGCTTCTCTGTGAAGTTTATGCAACTATCTGCTCATTAATGTAAAATGAAGAAAAACGGGCCACTCTATTGAATGCCTGCGCTCCCCTTGATGACCACTTGGTGGAGACTATTTTATCTGCAGCAATAACTTCTCCTGCCGATGCTTTCTGTGCCACCTAGACTATTCTATTCGTTTCTGCGCTTGCCTTTTGTCTTTTCCTGGCTCTTCGGCCCTCGGGGCTATCTTTCGTCTTTTCCTGGCTCCTCGGGCTCCTTTATCAGCGGGTCACTGAGTTCTCTTTTGGCCCTACGCCTTTGAATTCCTTCGGGCCCGCGCTCATGAGTTCTTTCGGGCGTTTGTCCGAAGGAATTGGTTCTTTGGCTTCTCTTCAACGGCGGACACATCCCATCCAAATTGACGTCTGCGGGCCTATCACTATTTGAAAACCAACGGCTATTTTATCACCGTAAAATTGACGTTTGCAGCCCTGTCACCATTTGAAAACCAACGGCTATTTTGCTGCCTTGAATTTGATGTTCGCGCACATGTCATCAGACGTTTGAACCTTCAACGACTAGTTCACTATGTTAAAGTTTATGTGCTCGGGCCCGTCATCACTTTGGTAATTCCTTCAACCTTTTGCAAAACGAACCCTTCCGAAGGGAAGGTGATCTTTCGAAAAAGAGGAAAAGGTCCCTTTTTGGCAGCCGAGAGCCCCCCGCAAGGGCACTTGCCCTTCGGGCTCCTTTGTCTTTCCAATTCCTTCGGACAAAATGTTCAAAGGAATTCCTTCAGACATTTTGCCCGAAGGAAATCTTGCCTTCAAAGTCTCGGCCTTTTCTGTGTAAATTCCTTCGAACAAAAGACCGAAGGAAATCCTTGGGGAATTTGTCCGAAGGAATTTGCCTTGGTTTCTTCCTTGGATTTTCTTCGGACAAAAGTCTGAAGAAATCTTGTCTTTTGCTTTGTCATTTTTTCGAAGGAAAACTCCCCTTTGGGCCTTCTGCCTTGTTCTCTTTCAAATGTGCTCTCTACCCTCCGCAAGGGCACTTTGGGTCCAAAATGTCTTTCGGAGCTGGCTTGAATGGTCCCATTTGCAACCTGCCTGCCCTCCGCAAGGGCACTTTGGGTCCAAAATGTCTTTCGGAGCTGGCTTGAATGGTCCCATTTGCAACCTGCCTGCCCTCCGCAAGGGCACTTGACCTTCGGAGCTTTGTAGAAGACTTGCATTCTTTTGAAATTGGCCCATTCCTTTGCCAAAAAGGCTTGTCCGAGGTGATTTGCTCAAAGCGAAATAAGCCCCAGATCAACCTGAAAACCTACAAGACTTGGATCACTCGGCTCTTTATAAGAACAAGACTATTTCAAAGGGAAATGACACAATTGCAGTAAGGTGAATACATCAAAGACTGACTGCTCAGGATAGCAAGAAAAGGGAGACCGATTTTGGCCTGTAGAACCAAAATGGTTGACAGATAACTCCATAGGAAATAAGATATAACATCAATAAAAGCGGAATTATGACTGTTTTAACTTTTAATTCCGCGAGGAATAAAATGTCACATCAACAAAACGTAATTATGGATTTTTATGATTATAAGAAAACTTTAGTTCTCTGTCATGTCCCCCCTTTTGGCCTAAGCTTGAACATGACCCTTAGCCTAGTTCTTTTGGTGTTTTCCCCTAGGATAAGGGAAAAAGGGCAAAAGGGAAGCACTAGTTCCCCCTCCTTAAAAAAGTGAGTTTTCACATAAGTTATTCTAATTTTGCATTAAAGAGGGCCCGTTTGGACTTAAAGGGCTCCCATAGCCTTTAAGTTATTCAAAAAGGTAGTCAACCTTTCTTATTCATTTAACCCTTCCTCTCAAGTGGGGCGCCCATTTTGGGAATGGAGAGCATATAACAGAAATTGCAATTCATATTGAAGGGTTATGCTTTTATGAGATTTGATTTGGAGGTTAAAGCACGAAAATGTTTTGCTTAGGTCTTGAAGACAAAACCCTTCAAGCCAAAGAAGGTTTAGGGACGATAACCCCTATTCCTCAACTAGGGCAGCACTAATTCAAGTGTTGCAATTGAGCATCAAATTCAGAAATTGAAGAGTCCAACACTCTCCTAGGGTGGCGACTTGATTGCCAAGGTTGTCGACATGGTGAATGAGGCTAGGCGACTTGGTTGGGAACCCAATGCCTGCAAGGTTCCTTTTTGGGCTAAAACCAAACAAATAGGATATGCCATAAATCCCAACTTAGACCCACAAATTATTAGAAAAAATCAGAATTCCATTAAATTGAAATTTGTTGTAATATTTTTCCATAAACTGCAAATCGCCCAAAGACCTAGGCGACTAAGGTTTGGCGCTGATTTATGCCTCAAAACTGCTCCAAAAATTATGAAATTAAATATGTAGATGGATAAAAATATTCCAAACACGATTCCACAATCAAATTTGCAAAAATCTTAGTTTTTGATTTTATATGACAAAAATAACAGCTGAAACTTGTAAATTCACAACTTGCAAAATACTCAGAATTTTTGAACAAATGATAGCTTGAACTGAAGATAAAAATGTGCTCTTTCAAATGAAACAATAATTAGAATTTTTCCTTGGGTGGAAGTCACCCAAAACTGAAACTGTGGAGTCAAACCCTAGAAAAATAGAAATCTACAAATGAACAAAAATTCTGCCCTTGGATCTTCTTCAAAGATCCTCCTCAAATCAGCAAACAAATCAACTCAGCACACTTGCAATTTTTGAAGTGAAATTGCCTCTTCAAGATCTCCTTGGAACTCCAAGCACCTTGATTAAAGATTGGAACTCCAATAACCTGAAAATAAGATTGATTGACAAAAAAATGTCTTCCCAATATTTCAAATTTGCTTTATAATTCCCCCAAGGTGGGTGAACCACTTGTGGGGGTCTTTTGGCAAAGATGGACCTTTTTTAGCCACTTGGGTCTTCTCCTTTAAGCTCAAAGTCATTAAGGACTTTTAATTGAGAGTCAAGTCCTCATGAGAGTGTCCTTTTATATAAAGTCATTAAAGACTTTTAATTGAGGGTCAAGTCCTCATGAAAGTGTCATTTTTCTTTATTATCTAATTTACTCATAATATAGTAATTAAAATTACTTGAGGGTCAATTAAATAATAAATTACCAAATAATAAATAAGAAAATTGCCTTTTAATTTCAAACGATTAGAATCACTCTCTAACAATCTCTTATTTATAAAAAATATTCCCCTTGCATCATTCCTTAGCCCACGAGGAATAAAATAGGATAAAGGTCTTCAAAAGGTTGATAAAAAATCAACCCCCTAGAAAATGGGACCTTACAATGCCTAAGGTTTTTGAGGATTTGAGAGTGGTGAATTACCACCTACTGTTGAAGACTCCTTTGGAAGGGCTTCACTACAATCGAGGAGTCGAAGACCCCTACACTAGGGCTGCAAATTGGAGTTTGATCACTTGCTGAATTTTCTGAGTAGGGCAACCTCATTTGGGAGAGTTTTTCACCCTTTTCTAGGGCTTTCCTTGACTAGAAACTATTTCTAAAATTTGCATACTTATTATGTAATTTTATTGGAAATTATCCGATAAATCTTGGCATCAAGTGTCCGGGAAAAGGTATTTATTTCAGCTGTAATATTCTAACATTTTTTGGGGAATTATTGAGGGTTTTGAGGTAAAAAGGCTGAAATAAATTACAATAATTTTTTGAACCTAAGTGCCTAGGGTTTGAGGGGCGATTTGCATTTTGCATGCCCTAATCTTGCTTGGAAGGGTTCCTAACTTGTTCCTAGGGTTTGAGGTAATTTTTATATGATTTTGTGAACTTGTTTACAACTAGGATTTGCTGTGAAAATGTTGACGCTGTGGATTGCACCCTTGACAGAATGCTAAGCCTCTGTCTTCCACGCGGCACAATGGAGACTCCTCTCTTGCTTGTGGGTCTGACAAAACTGAGGGGAGAATCTCTAGATAAGGGCTAGCTCCCTTTGATGCATCTCTGAGTTATTTCACTACTAATGCTAATATATAAAAGGGGGGGTTGAAAAGAGAGAAGGATACTGAAAACAGAACCAAAACTAATATGGTGATGCACCAAAAAAGTTTGATCTACTCATTTACTCACACTTCAGACCAGAAGAGGACATACATACACTATCTGATGAAAAAACCAGACTGTAGGGAGCTTTAACAGGGAGGCTTAATGAAGACACAAAAAATGAACTTACCACAGGCGCTGTAGAGAAACACACTGTGTGATAACTCTCTTCTGTCTCTGCGCTTTAGATACAACACTTCTTGTTACCTACAGAAATGGTGCTTTGTCCATATCAGGTATGTTGGTATCAAACTTGTGAAAGCATCAGACAAAATGACTGAACAAAAGGTTAATACTCAGATACACTCAGAGATATAACCAGTCAAATAGAGGTAAAATGCATTCTATTGATTCAAGGTGAAATTTTGGCAGGGCTTCGCCTTACAAAAATGAGAGATGCCTTTCTCAAATGAGAGTTTACAATATATATAGAGAAAGAGAAAGCAATGGCACCCCTTTTTTCAAGTGGCCCATGCTGCGTTGAAAACATTGGGAAGAGGAAATCGCTGAAAGAACATGCTGTGGCAGTTGCCAGTCTTGACTTTAGCATTTAAGTTATATCAAACATTATTGTGAAAGCATGGGCCACGCCCCTTTGTCTGCAAACAAGACCGCTTCTTATAGAGATTCACGCGGTTGTCTACTCATTAATGCAAAATGAAAAAAAACAGGCTGCGCCATTCACTGTTTGCGCTCCTTGATGACCATTTCATAGGGACTGTTCCAACCACTGTAAGAACTCTTCTGTCGACGCTTGCTTTGCCACCTGGGCTGTTTTGTCCGTGTTTGTGCTTGGCTCCTTGGGCTCCTTTCTCGGCGGGTTGCTGAGTTCACTCTTGGCCTTTGTCTTTTACTGGCTCTTTTGTCTTTTCCTGGCTTTTTCAGCCCTCGGGGCTATCTTCTGTCAATCCTTGGCTCTTTGGTCTCCTTTCTCGGCGGCCTCTTCCTTTTGGCCTTAAGGCCTTTGATTTCCTTTGGGTTGGCGCTCAAGCATTTAAAGATCAACAGTTATTTCATTGCCGTAAAATTGACGTTCGCGCGCCCATCGCCATTTGAAAGCCAACGGCTATTCCATTGTCCTAAATTTGACGTCTGCGGGGACGTCATTGGACGTTTGGATTCCAACGGCTAGTTCGCGATGCTCAATTTGACGTCTTCGGGCCAGTCACCCCTTTGGTAATTCCTTCGGCTTTTGTCGCAATTCCATCGGCCTTTTGTCGTTGAACCCTCCCGAAGGGAAGGTGTCCCTTTGGGGCTTGGAAAAGAGGTCCCCATTTTGGTAGTCGAGAGTCCCCCGCAAGGGCACTTGTCCTTCGAGCTCCTTCGCGCTGCCTTGGCTTCTCAATCCCTTCGGACAAAATGTCCGAAGAAATTCCTTTGAACATTTTGCCCGAAGGAAATGTTTCCTTCATGTTTCAACGCTTCTTTCTTTTGGTCGGTCTTTTCTCCGGACAAATTCCTTCGGACTTTTTGTTTGAAGGAATTTGCCTTGCCATTTTGCCGCGGATTTCCTTCTGAAGGGTAATCTTTCGTTTGGCTCTTTGCCTTTGTGAATTACTTCGGACAAAATGTCCGAAGGAATTCCTTCGGGCACTTTGTTCGAAAGAATTCACGTTGACTTCCATTAGGTTTCCTTCGGATTTATTCCTCGGACAAAAGTCCGAAGGAAATCCTTCCTTTTGCCTTAGTCTTTTCTCCAAAGAAAACCTTACTTTTTTCTGCCTTGTCCACTTTCCCAAAGGTGTTTACTACCTTCCGCAAGGGCTGCTTGGTCTCCAAAATTGCCCTTCAAAAGAGTTACAGAGGTCTTGCTTGTCGTCTGGGTGCCCCCCGCAAGGGCACCTACCCTTCGGGTTTTTGAAAGCGATCTTTTGGCCCTTTGAACTTGGTTTATTTTGCCGATAAAAAAGCCTTCTGAAGCAGTTTTACTTGCTCTGTCAGACCCGAGAACACATCATGGAGCTCCTTGGATGTTTGAAACAAAGCTTGCATTCAGCGTTGGAATTTTCATGAAACTAGTACCTTCTGCAAATTCCTGCATAATCGCTCCTCCCAACCCTGCCTGTACTTTCCGTACCAAATGCTTGAAGTTGAGCCTTTTGCATGCCAAGAGGAAAAATGAGTTGCAGAAGCATATTTCTGCATTATCCTTCATGTCTGGGCGTGAAAATGGAAAGAAAAGAAAAGGGAGACCGATTTTTTGCCCACGGGACCAAAAATGGTCAACAATCTGGCGATTCCCAGGGGAAGAATTACCTGTCATGCTAAAGAAAATTGGTAGCCTCAAAGTCCATTGGGCATGGAGTCAAATTGCAGCTTTGAAAGAGTTAGCAACAGCCTTGAGATATCCAAGAATCAATCATGAAGCTTTTACCCCAAAAGGGAAACAAAACACACACAAGGTTAAGAAAACTACTAACATGTGCAAAAGCACTTAGGGAAAACAAGGAAAATATGTACATGATGGGAGAAGGCTTAGTGATAATGCTTAAGATGTATCCCATTAACTGGGATACGCAGTTATTCACCATCGAACTTGGAGAGTTGGAATGCATTGTGTTGCTTGCACTGAGTGATGACATATGGACCACTCCATAGGGCATCGAACTTTGTGTGCTTTCTAGGCTTAGCTCGGTCCTCATCCCATTTCAAGACGATGTCTCCTTCAGAGAAACCTTTTGACGAGGATCTCTTGTCAAAGTGCTTCGTTTGCTATTGACGGCTGGTCATAGAAGCCATAGCTTGGTCCCTTGTGTCTTGAAGTTTCATCAGTTCACATAACCTAACCTCCATGCTGTTGCCTTCTTCTAATTGCAGTTGGTGAGCAAGGTCCAAAGCTGGCAATTCAAGTGAAAGAGGAAGTCTAGCTTCCCTTCCATACACAAGCGTGTATGGCGAATTGCCAATTGCGCTCTTTGGAGTGACCCTGTCTGCCCACAGGGCTGTTTTCAACTTGGCATGCCAAGTTCTCTGGTTCTCCATTGTTCTTTTGATAATCTTGATCAGATTCTTGTTGGTGGACTCTGCCAACCCATTCCTTTGTGGGTAGTAGTTGGAAGAAGTATTGAGATAGATGTCGTATCTCAATGCCCACTCGCTCGTTCTGGTTCCCAAGAAAGCCAATGCGTTGTCTCATATGATGGTAGCTGGGACTCCAAACCTTGTCACCAGGCCTTCGTAGAAATCTAAGACTGCACTTTCGTTGGCCTCCTTCAAAGCAACAGCCTCTACCCATCTCGTGAAGTAGTCTGTGGCGGTCAAGACCCATTTGTGGCCAGCACTGGAGGGAGGATTGATCATCTCTATGAAGTCTAGGCCCCATTGCATGAATGGTTGTTCCACCTGAATAGGTTGTAGAGGCATTGCAGCCAACCATTGTTTCCCATCAAAGAGAGCACACTTTTGGCACTTTCGTACCCAGGCATGGGTGTCTCTGAATAAAGTGGGCCAGAAGTAACTAGCTCTCATTATTCTTGCAGCTATAGGCTTGGGAGCAAAGTGACCACTAGCTGGCCCATCATGGAACTCGGACAACACCCTATCGACCTAACTTGGGTCTATGCACCTTAAAAGAACTCTCGAGAAATCCTTTTTGAACAGCAGTCCATCAATCAGGACATAAAGGAGAGATTGGAGTCTGAAATATCTCCTCTTAGTCCTATCAAGGCCCTGCGGGCACTCACCAGTGAGAAGGAAACGTCTCATTTGTGATGTCCAATCTTTCATGACTGCTGGTTCTTCTGTTGTGGCTTCATCATGAATTAGCAAACTGTTCTCTTTCTGTTGTTTAAAGTCTGCAGCAAGGTGTTCACACAGGCCTTCCCTCTCACCAGCTTGGTGGTTTTAACGTCCATGTCATATTCCATTACTTTAGTGATCCATCCCGCTCTCTTTTCATTCAGATCATGGCTGATCAAGAAGTCTTTGACGCTAGGATGTGGCACCATGAGGTGAACCCTATTGTTGGACAATATATGTCTGAATTTCTTCAGAGTTTGTATGATTGCAAGGACTTGTTTCTCCACATATGTATACTTGACCTCAAAACCCTCTAGACCCTAGCTAAAAAACGCAAGCGACTATTCAAGGTTCTCGTCATTCGCTTGGGTAAGCATAGTGGAGATTATCTCTTCATTTCTGAAGGTGTAGAGGTTGAAATCCTTGGTGAAGTCATGACTGATCAAGGTAGGAGCCTGGGTGATAGCCTGCTTGATCCCTTCAAAACTATCCTTCCTTTGCGCTATCCACGCGAATTTCTCATCTTTCTTCAGCATAGAGGTCAATGGCTTGACTACCTCCGCAAAATTTGGAATAAATCACCTGATGAAATTTATTTTGCCAAAGAAGCTCTGTAGACCTTTCTTATGTTTAGGCAATGACAACTCTAGGATGGAGCGAACTCTTTCTAGATCAATAGTTAAGCCTTCTTTCGAAACCACATGGCCAAAGAGTTTACCCTCATGGACAGCGAACACGCATTTCTTTGGGTTGAGAGAGATACTGAACTCTCTACACCTCTCAAAGATTTGCCTGAGGTGTTTCATGTGTTGGCCTGCTTCCTTAGAAAACACTGTCACATCATCAAGATATACCAGTACAATATTATTTATCAGGGCTTGAAAAGCCATGTCCATGGCTCGTTGAAAAGTGGCACCGGCATTGGACAGTCCAAATGGCATTTTTCGGTAAGCAAACGTCACCCATTTGGTGGTGAAGGCTGTCTTGTACTGGTCATAGTCTTGCACCAAAATTTGATTGTATCCTGAATACCCATCCAGGTGGGAGAAACGCTCGCTGTCTGTCACCATTTAGAGGATCTGCTCCATACTTGGGAGGGGATAATGGTCTTTCAAAGAGACTCTATTGAGGTCTCTAAAATCTACACATAATTTGATCTCCCCATTCTTTTTTCGAACAGGAACAAGATTGGCCAGCCAAGAAGAGTGTTTGATTGGAAATATGATTTTGGACTCAATCAGCTTGGTGAGTTCCTTCCGCATGAGAGGCTCAATCTTCGGGTTGATAGGCCTTTGTTTCTGCTTGATTGGCTTGGTGCCTTCCTCCAGCTCAATGGTATGTTGACAAATCTTTCACAAATCAAATTTTCTCTTGCCACTTGGAAAGTTCTACGGATTCTGCAGGAAATTTCTACGAACTTTGCAGGCAGGAGCAACTTTTCCGAAAGGCAATTTCAGAGGCCAAACAGCCCTTGCGGAGGGCAGGAAAGCACTTAGGGGGAAGAAAGACAAAGGCGAAGAAATCCTTCAGACTTTTGTCCGAAGGAATTCCTTCGGACAAAAAGTCTGAAGAAATTCGGAAGACCATAGAGACAAAAAGTCTGCACAAGGAAAAGCCAAGGAATTAGTGGAAGAGTCCATTTCAAGAATTCCGAAGGGTAGGTTACCCTTCGGAAGGGTCACTTTCAATAATCCCGAAGGGCACCTACCCTTCAAGAAGGTATAGAGACTAAATTAGGGACCTTTGCAAAAAGCTCGGGTGCCCTCCAATTTTTCCGAAGGGCACAAAAACATAGCTAAATGCCCTTGCGGAGGGCACTTGGTCGGCAGAGAGGTCCATGACAATTTTTCCAAAGGGGCAGTTGTCCTTAAGGAATTCGAAAAAACCGAAGGGCACATTTGAATAGTCCGAAGACAAAAGCCGATGACAAAAGACAAGAAACGAAGACGAAGAGAACCTTCGGACTTTTTGTCCGAATGAATTCCTTCGGACAAAGGCGAGGAAAATAGACCCGACGGAAGAAATCCCGAAGAAATTGGGAAAAGTTGCAAAAAAAGCAAAGGCAAAAGAAGGAATGAATTCTTTCGGATTTTTGTCCGAAGGAATTCCTTCGGATAAAAAGTCTGAAGAAATTCAGGGAAGACATAAGTCCGAAGAAAAACAAGACTTAAGGCAAAGACAGAATCAAAAGGAGGATTAATTGCTTCGGAGAAAAGTCCGAAGGAATTCGGAAAAATAAACCCGAAGGAATTCCGAAGGCCAAAGACCAAGATAATTCTTGCGGACATTTTGTCCGCGGGAAAGATGCGAAGCCAATAAAGCCGAAGGGAAGAAAGCCGCGGAAAAGTGTCCAAAACTGAAGTCCGAAGGAATAAAGCTTCCGGTGATGTCCCGCAAGCCGTCAAATTTTGACTGTGGGAAGTAACCGTTGAAACCAAAGAGACAAGAAATCCGAAATAAATGGAGGCCGACTGTGCAAAAAAGAATAGAAAAATAGATAATCCGACAAAAGAGTTGAATACGAATCCTGCCAGAAATAGACCGAACAAGAAGACCATAATAGAACAGAATACATGAAGCAGGAGCTATTTTCAAACATCGGAGCTATTTTTGAACATTGCTCAAAGCTTCAGTTGACTGATTATTAAAGTCCTGTTCATCTCTAGTCAGCTCATGCATCTGAAGGTCTAAATCAGCTTCAGCAGGAGTCCCAAATTCGAACGACGAGTTGACTGTTCCAGATTTAGAGTTCACTAATTGATTAAAACGCCGCATCCACTAGAAGCTTTCCATGCGAAGGAAAATGATCTCTTCATCCAACTCAGCTTAAATAACTGTTAACTCAGTTTTCAAACGCTACAACTCGGCAATCAAGCAACTCACATGGAGTTCTAAATTTAACATTTGTGTAGATTCCCATGCAAAAAGAGGTGGGCAGTTCATAACAAAGATAAGTGCGCTTCATCAAGCGCAGAAGCTTCATGCAAAGACAAAAGGGAAAATATATTTTATTGAAAGGCCAAGTAAACCCTGGAGTTAACAAAAGTGAATCTTTCTCTTCAAGTTTCTACGCCAATCTTTGGCATCTTGTAATTTTCTATATAAAGGCTTTCAGTCTTGATTAAAAATCATCCAATCTCTCTTGGTTAAACCAGACTCTGCCATTGGTGAGTTGTGTACCTCTTTGATCAATAAGGACTGTACTTTCAGATTTCAAGCGTTGGCATGGTGTATATTTCTTCAACAATTTGCATAAGTGGTAGATTTCTCTCCCTTCCCAAATTTTGTTTCATACCTAGTTGCTATATTATCCTTGTGCAGGTCATGTTAAAGTGCTCTTTATTGTCTTTTGTTGAAACTGTAAGTGGATGTTAGGTGGCCGCAAAGTGTCTTTTATCAGACCTCTCTCCATCGTTTTCCTTCAGGTTTTAGTTATTGGATCGAACCTTTGCATGAAATACTTATGCATAAGTGATTAATTGAAGTCTAAGGTCTTCTTTCTCCCTTGTTCATTCAGTGTTAAAGGTTCCAAGTTGAGTAGGATCAAAATTCTGGTGTATCGCCCCACCTTTAGGTAGGATTTCCCCTTTAAGTTTCCTTTCTCCCTTTTCCACGGTAGTCCGCAGCGTAGAGTAGAAGTCCAAATTGATACATCATACAGGAACCAACATTCTCTGGAGGTTCTTCTCACTATTGAGGCACCCACCCTCGTGAGAAGATCCCATTGTTTTAGCCAGATAGAAGACTGGCTGTTTAGTGCACGTCCTCGAATCAGGGCGCAACTCCAGGTTGACAACAGGTATGTTGGGCCAAATTTGGGTTAAAACCCTTCAGGTCACTATACTCCCAAGCGAAGACATCAGCAAATTCTTGGCACAACAAGATGAAGGCCTGCCTTTCATGATCTATACACACTTTCCCAAGTGCAAGTAGCTTATTCTTGAATATCTCCACTTTTTCATAGTTCTCCTTGTTCGTTGTTATGCTTGCTTTATCATTTTTCAATTGGTCATCCTCGTTGAAGATACTTTCGAGAGTGACCAAGCTTTTGGGTAGTTTATTGTTCTTCAGCTGAACAATTTGGCTGCCATACTGCTGCTGTAGCTTACCTTGGTTTCTAGCAGCAAACTCAGCTTTCTCTTGCAAGAAGAGTGCTATTTGTTGATTGTTGTCAAACACTTGTCAGTTGGTGATATTAATCAACGGCTTGACTACCTCCGCAAAATTTGGGATAAATCTCCGGATGAAATTTATTTTGCCGAAGAAGCTTTGCAGGTCTTTCTTGTGCTTAGGCAAGGACAGCTCCAGGATGGAGCGAACTCTCTCTGGATCAATAGTTAAGCCTTCCTTGGAAACAATGTGGCCAAGGAGTTTCCCCTCGTGGACAGCGAACACGCATTTCCTTGGGTTGAAAGAGATACCACGTCCTGCCATGGGGCAAGAAGAAGAAAGAGCCAAGAGGAAGACAAAAAATTGGTTTTCTGGTGGAGAGTTCCATTCGCCCGTCACCATTTCTGGGGACAAAATGGTTTCCTGCTGGTTTATCAAGACGGAACGTCATTTTCATTGTTTCACAATGGGCAGTGTCTGAATCACTTCAATTCTTGAAGTATCAGATAAGTTCACCTGTACATATGTACATTTGTATAGTCTTTGGTTCTGTTTTGTGTTTTTCGTTTTCGTTTTCATTTTTTGGAGCCTTTCTTTTTGGGTAGCATGACTTCATAGCCCAATGGCATACTTCAAGGCACCGGAGATTCTGGTTTCTACTCCCCTTAGTTGTTTTAAAATTTTAACTAAGGGAAGTTCCCCAACTAGAGCCAGCTGTTGTCCCCCAAAAATATCACTTATTTTTGGGACAACATATGAACTATTTTGGGCCCTGCAAGACCAAAATTGTCTCTTCCTTTTTTGAAATTTGTTCTGAGCATTCAAATTCCAAATTTTTCAAGCTTCTCAGAAATCTACGGACTCTACAGGCTTGAATCTATGGACTCTGTAGGCTTGAATCTACGGACTCTGCAGGAAGAAAATCTACGGACTCTGTAGGCCAAGTTCTACGGGCTTCATAGATTGATTTCTATGGACTCTGCAGGAAAGAAGCAAGCTCTCAACACTTGGGCGATTTCAAAGTTGGTTCAACGACAAGGTTCAACCAAAAGAGTTCATCGGCAAGCTTCTAAGCAAGGATTGAACCATTGAATTGTTGAACCTTGAACCATTTTGGTTCAACGGGTTCAATGGGTTCAAAGGTTCAACGTTATCAGCAAGAGTTACGCGCATTTGTCAAGGTTCAAAGTTCAACCGCTTCAAAGTTCAACGGCTTCAAAACACTTATCAAAGAGAAGAACGCTTGAACCACTAAACCGTTGAACCATTGAACCACTTTGGTTCAAAGGTTCAACGGGTTCAACGGCCATGTGGTTCAACGCGTTTGGTTCAAAGGATCAAAAAGACTTAGCCAAATAAAAAGAATGAACCTTTGAACCTTGAACCAAAAGGTTCAACGAGTTCACAGGTTCAAAGGTTCAACCAATGCGATGAAGATCAAAGAGCTTAGAAAGAACAAGTGACAGACAAAGGATGAACCAATGAACCGATTGAACTTTGAATCGAAAGAGTTCAAAGTTTAATGGTTCATGGGTTCAAAGGTTCAAAGGCGGCCTCAGTCAAGGAAAGAAGCAACAAACAGGTAGTTCAACGGATGGTTCAACCAAGGAGCGGGAAAGCGATTGAACCAGGAAGCGATGGAATAAAAGAGGCAGAATGAACCGATGAACCAATGAACCAATGTACTTTCAGCGGGTTCAAAGTTAAGGTTCAACATGGTTCAAGCAGCTAGCGACCATTGACAGCCCCACAGACGTCAAATTTAAAGTAAGGGAATATTCGTTGAAATTCAAATAAAGTGCGGAACTTGAAGGAAGAACCAAGCCATTGGCTGAAAAGATAGCCCGAGAGCTTAAATTCCAGGAAGAGACAAAGCTAGAAAGGAGAAAAGCAGAAAGAGGGAAAAACTTGAAATATCTGCGCAAAAGTTATTCCAGTAGGTGGAACAGTCTGCAAAATAGATATTTGAGCTTGCAAACATTGAAAGCGCGGCCTGTTGGTCTCCTTTGCAGTAAAGACAAAATGGACAGTTGTACAGATGTCAGAGGGAACAGACCAGATGATCCAGACTCAGGAGAAGACATATTAGATGAATAGACACGCCATAGTTAAGGCAACGCACTGTTCTAGGCATGGTCCCTCTAGACAGAACTGAAGGCGCATTGAAGGCATTGACTGCATCATGGGCCGTCCCATGGGAGAGAGCGCCAAGCCTTGCGTGGTTGCTATAAGATTGTAATTTCTCTCATTAGTAAAGGAGATCTTCCCGTTACCAGAAGCAAAACTTTGCCCAAATTGAAAGGCGAATACTAAGACTTTGAGCTTAGATTGTATTTCATATTATTTTATCTGAATGAGAAAGCAAGTGATTTGCAAACTTTGTGCTGTATAGCTTGTATCATTTTAGGAGATTGTTCTTATGTCTGTCTTCTGAATGTGTTTTTGTTTATTCAATTTAACAAGCAGAGCTAGTGGAAGTGATAAAGTGTCTTGAAGCCAACTACTTTCAGACTTTGTGCTGCCATAGTTGTCTTTAGTGTGTGTTTATTTTTTGTTTTTGTGTAAATAACCTTGGGACGACTTTGTGCCCTCATTGTCCTTCGTATCTCATTCTTGGACAGTCAAGGTGGAGACTTTGTGCTACATCTTAGATTGCTGGTTACTATGCCCTTGGCACCCTGTTACTTATCCTATCAAAAAGATTCCTGTTGTTTGCAAGAACAAGCACTTCTGAAAGAAGAGAAGTGCCTTCTGTCGCTTCACCAGGATTTCTACTATCCAAGAAGGGATCTAGCTCTTGGCTGAATGTTACTTTTGAAAGAAGATAAGTAGCTTCACCAATCACCAAGGATTTCTCCTCTATTTGTTAGCATCATCTCTGAAGAAAGAGAAATGGATGGTTTATTTCACCCCTGTGTCTTACTTTCTGCTTATATATATAGTATATAGCCTCCGTATATTTAATAGGGAACCTCCTCTTGATGAGAGGAGAGATTTGTCCCCTGTTGATGTAGTAAAACTGCACACCTGGACGACCAATCTCCCTATGCTGTGGTGATAGGAACTATTTTGCTCACCAGTTAGCTAGTCGACAAAATATTCACCCAACAGTTTTTGGCAACTCCGCTGGGGATGAACGTGCAGTCTAAAGCCTCAAGTTTCAGATTGAAGCAATTCCTTCCCTTATCCATTATAGACTCTGGCGACTCTGTTATGTGTCTTACCCATTATCATTATAGCCTTACCATTTTCCTCCATCTCCATTATTTTATCTGGTCTGCAAAACTAGAGCTGCTGGAAAAGAGTGCGCAATCTGAAGCCTCAAGCCTCAAGCTGAAGCAGGGCCAGTTCTTTTCCATTTTTGTTCTGCAATCTGGCCACTCCACCCAGATTTGTTATCTCTATTTTTCATAATTAAATCATGGCAGTTCGAAGCCTCTGGGGTAACTCTTTTGGCCCACTCAACTTGACTCCACCTCTGCATGAACTTCCACGCAGCTCAAGAAAGAACTTCCCCAAATTCTTTGGAGATGGGAGAGTTCAACCTGATGAACACATTGCAGCCTTTAGCATAGCCTGTGGTGTGATAGGGGTGGAATTTGAAGACATGGCAGTCAGGGTTTTTGTGGAGACCCTACAAGGTGCTGCTGCAGAGTGGTTTTACCATCTGCAAGCTGGATCAGTGACTGACTGGGACACACGTAAAGCCAAGTTCGAAGCAAGGTTCAAGCCTGCAGAAGATGCATATGCCTTGCTAGCCCAACTCACATAGATGAAGAAGGAGCCCCATGAACCTATGAGAGACTTCATTGCCAGGTTCGACAAGTTGAGGCATAGGATTCCCATGATCGCCCAACTGACACCTCAGAATCTCAAGTGTTTCTTCATCAACTCACAGTTGCCTGAAGTGAGTTTTTTGCTGAGACAGGCTAGACACATAGACCTTGTTGCTGCTCAGGACTTGGCTACTGAGCTAGAAGATGACCTTATCTTGGCAGGAAAGATAAGGAGAGATCCTAACAGAAGTAAATCCTCTTCATCTTCTGAGTATCCATCTACAGGCACCACGGATCAGATGGTGCAAAAGCTGGCAAATGAACTGCTAGCCTTGAAAAGGCAAATGGCCCAAAGTATGTCTGCTCCTCCTAATCGAGATATGCCAAGGAGGGCATTTCAGAATCAGCCATATCAAGGCAATACCGCCAGGAATCAAGGGCAGCCAAATCGTCTTTCTCTCCCACAAAGGAACCTTGCCCTTGAAGCACCTCCAACCAACTCAGCAGTTGGATATCTGAAAATAGAACATGATTTTTCTTTCCAACCTGAGTTTGAGCAAGAAAATGACGCTGATCTCTTCACGAAGAATCAAGAAGAATCAGCTGGCGACTCCCACATTGGTTTCCTGAATTACCAGGATGAACCCAGAAGTGAAGGTGAAACAGTCGAAGGATCATATGCAGTATTCACTCGATTCGAGAATCAGTCAGCCTAGCAGGCCGACAAAGAAAAGATAGAGGAGCGACCCCAACTAGCAATTTCAATTGCTAAGTAGAGAACCCCTTTTTTTCCCAGTCAAAAGACTCGGTGATTGACAAAAAAGTAAGTACATCGAACATTTCTGCACCTACTTCAAATTCGCAGACCAGTCCTTCCCCTCCCAAAAACCAAAAGGATGAACTCCCATCCTCTCTTCCTAGTCCATTTCAGTCATCTGACATAATTGATCATGTCAAGAAATCCAAAATTCAAATGACTGAATTTGAATTCTTGCAAGCCAATCCTGAGCAGTTGGACATTGGTGAACTAAATATGGACTTGTCTGAGGCAAAATTTGTGGTCACCCAAACGTCGGCCCCTGCAGCTCAAATTCTGTTTGAGTCGTCAGGTAGGGGTAATTACTTCTTGACCACAGATGATGCTCATGTCTTAGCTGATGAAAGTCCTATAGCTGGCAATCCAGGATTTGATCCAAATAAGACATCAGAAGAATTGGTAGGGCGCAGTACAAATCAAGAAGGATCTTCCATCTCCAATGAAGAGAAATCTGATAGAAAATCAACTTCTGATGATGCTTGGATCCTGGAATCCGATGGCATCAATTCTTCCACTAATGCTAGCGCCGAGACTGTGTTGATATCTCCTCAATGAGATATTTTTCCTTCATGCAAGTTGCAGTTCAGCAACACCAACAATACAGTGGGATGCGAATCTCTGTTGCTTGGATTGAAGACTGCTCAAGATGAAGATATCAAACTCCTTCACACCAAAAGAGATGTTGAGCTGATGGTTTATTAGGAGTTTGATGCTGACAAACAAAATATGTGCTGGACTGGACCAGCAGAACAACAAGCTATGGTGGTGGACCAGACTGCTGTACTCCAAAGTCAGCAAAAGGAACTCTTCGCCAAGAGAGCAAGGAGTTATGGTTTTCAGTTTGAAGACCATGTCTTGCCATGGGGCAAGAAGAAGAAAGAGCCAAGAGGAAGACACAAAAAATTGGTTCCCTGGGGGAGAGTTCCATTCGCCCGTCACCGTTTCTGGGGACAAAATGGTTTCTTGCTGGTTTATCAAGACAGAATGTCATTTTCATTGTCTCACAATGGGCAACATCTGAATCACTTCAATTCTTGAAGTATCAGATAAGTTCACCTGTACATATGTACATTTGTATAGTATTTAGTTCTGTTTTGTGCTTTTTGTTTTCGTTTTCGATTTTTGGAGCCTTTTTTTTTGGGTAGCATGACTCCATAGCCCAATGGCATACTTCAAGGCACCGGAGATTCTGGTTTCTACTCCCCTCAATTGTTTCAAAATTTTAACTAAGGGAAGTTCCCCAACTGGAGCCAGCTATTGTCCCCCAAAAATATCACTCATTTTTGGGACAACATATGAACTATTTTGGGCCCTGCAAGGCCAAAATTGTCTCTTCTCTTTTCAAAATTTGTTCTGAGCATTCAAATTCCTCATTTTTCAAGCTTCTCAGAAATCTACGGACTCTGCAGGCTTGAATCTACGACCTCTGCAAGCTTGAATCTACGGACTTTGCAGGCTTGAATCTACGGACTTTGCAAGAAGAAAATCTACGGACTCTGCAGGCCAAGTTCTATGGGCTTCATAGGTTGATTTCTACGGACTCTGCAGGAAAGAAGCAAGCTCTCAACACTTGGGTGATTTCAAAGTTGGTTCAACGACAAGGTTCAACCAAAAGAGTTCATCGGCAAGCTTCTAAGCAAGGATTGAACCATTGAACCGTTGAACTTTGAACCATTTTGGTTCAACGGGTTCAATGGGTTCAAAGGTTCAACGTCATCAGCAAGAGTTACGCGCATTTGTCAAGGTTCAAAGTTCAACTGCTTCAAGGTTCAACGGCTTCAAAACACTTATCAAAGAGAAGAAGGCTTGAACCATTGAACCGTTGAACCATTGAACCACTTTGGTTCAAAGGTTCAACGGGTTCAATGGTTCAACAGGTTCAACGGCCATGTGGTTCAACGCGTTTGGTTCAAGGGATCAAAAAGACTTAGCCAAATAAAAAGAATGAACCGTTGAACCTTGAACCAAAAGGTTCAACAAGTTCACAGGTTCAAAGGTTCAACCAGTGCGATGAAGATCAAAGAGCTTAGAAAGAACAAGTGACGGACAAAGGATGAACCAATGAACCGATTGAACCTTGAACCGAAAGAGTTCAAAGTTCAATGGTTCATGGGTTCAAAGGTTCAAAGGGGCCTTAGTCAAGGAAAGAAGCAACAAACAGGTGGTTCAACGAATGGTTCAACCAAGGAGCGGGAAAGCAATTGAACCAAAAAGCGATGGAATAAAAGAGGCAGAATGAATCGATGAACCAATGAACCAATGTACTTTCAGCAGGTTCAAAGGTTTAAGGTTCAACATGGTTCAAGCGGCTAGCGACCATTGACGGCCTCGCAGACGTCAAATTTAAAGGGAATATCCATTGAAATTCAAATAAAATGCAGAACTTGAAGGAAGAACCAAGCGACTGACTGAAAAGATAGCTCGGGAGCTTGAATTCTAGGAAGAGACAAAGCTGGAAAAGACAAAGCTGGAAAGGACAAAAGAGAAAAGAGGGAAAAGCCCAAAATATCTGCACAAAAGTTATTCCAGTAGGTGGAATAGTCCGCAAAGTAGATATTTGAGCTTGCAAACATTGAAGGCGCGGCCTGTTGGTCTCCTTTGGAGTAAAGACAAAATGGACAGCTGCGCAGATGTCAGAGGGAACAGACCAGATGATCCAGACTTAGGAGAAGACATATTAGATGAATAGACACGCCATAGTTAAGGCAACACACTGTTCCAGGGATGGTCCCTCCAGATCTAACTGAAGGTGCATTGAAGGCGTTGACTGCATCATGGGCCGTCCCATAGGAGAGAGCGCCAAACCTTGCGTGGTTGCTATAAGATTGTAATTTCTCTCATTAGTAAAGGAGATCTTCCCAATACAGAAGCGAAACTCTACCCAATTGAAAGGCGAATACTGAGACTTTGAGCTCATATTGTATTTCATTTCATTTTATCTGAATGAGAAAGTAAGTTGTTTGCAGACCTTGTGCTGTTTTGACTTGTATCATTTTAATGTCTGTCTTCTGAATGTGTTCTTGTTTATTTAATTTGGCAAGCAGAATTAGTGAAAGTAACAAGGAAGGTGTCCTGAAGCCAACTGTGGGAAGACTTTGTACTGCAATAGTTGTCTTTAGTGTGTGTTTATTTTCTGTTTCTATACAAAAGACCTTAGGACGACTTTGTGCCCTCATTGTCCTTCGTATCTCAGTCTTGGGCAGTCAAGGTGGAGATTTTGTGCTACATCTTAGATTGCTGGTTACTACGCCCTTGGCACCCTGTTACTTATCCTACCAGAAAGATTCCTGTTGTTTGCAAGAACAAGCACTTTTGAAAGAAGAGAAGTGCCTTATGTCGCTTCACCAGGATTTCTACTATCCAGGAAAGGATCTGGCTCTTGGCTGAATGTTACTTCTGAAAAAAGAGAAGTACCTTCCCCAATCACCCAGGATTTCTCCTCTGTTTGTTAGCATCATCTCTGAAAAAAAAGAGATGCATGGTTTATCCCACCCCTGTGTCTTACTTTCTGCTTATATATATAGTATATAGCCTCCGTATATTTAATAGGGAACCTCCTCTTGATGAGAGGAGAGATTTGTCCCCTGTTGATGTAGTAAAACTGCACACCTAGACGACCAATCTCCCTATGCTGTGGTGATAGGAACTATTTTGCTCACCATTTAGCTGGTCGACAAAATATTCACCCAACAGTATATACCAGGCATGTTGGTGTCAACCCTGTGAAAGCACTAGGAAGCAATAACTGGTCACAAGACTAACACTCAGACGCACTCAAAGATATATGCAACCAAAATAGAGGTAAAAAATGTATATTCTATTGATTCTAGGTGAAAAATAGCAGGGCTTCGCCTTACAATGTGAGAGAGATGCTTCTCAAAATGAGAAGTCTACAATATATAGAGGAAGAAAAGAGGCCTTTTGGCGCCCTTTTTACAAGTGACCCATGTGTGTTCCGATCATTGGGAAGAGGAAGCCGCTTAAACATCATATGAGAAATTGGGCCGCGTCATTTGTCTGCAAACAAGACCACTCCTTCAAGGCGATTACGCGGCTTGTCTACTCATCAATGCAAAGTGGAGAAAACGGGTCGCGTCGTTCGCCGTTCGCGCCTCTTGATGATCAATTCACAGACACTGTGTCACCTGCTGGAGTAACTCATTGAGTCGACACCTTCCCTCGCCACTTGGACTGTTTTGTCCGTTTCTGCACTTGGTTCTTTTGCCCCTTCCTGGCTTTGTCTTTCTTCTGGCCTTAAGCCTTTGAATTCCTTCAGGTTCGCGCTTAAGTCTGCGAAGATCAACTTCTACTTCGTTGCCGCAAATTTGACGTCTTTGGGTCCGTCGTCCTTAGTAGAAATTTGTTCGTGTCTTTCCCGCTTGCCTTGGCTGCTTTCCGCTGAATTCAAAAAGTGATGCATGGCATGTTCCGCTGTGAAATAGGGAGGACACGTGGCAGCATCCGCTTTACTTATAGAAGCTTTAGGCACCTTTTGAGAGTCTTGCAGAAGACGACACGTGGCGGCTTCCGCTGAGCTTTAGAAACAATACAGAAGCATTCGGGACTGATTTAGATTCATCACGGACAATGACACTTGGCAGCTTCCGCTCTCTTTAGCAGTTCATCCGAGGCCCACCACAGTCTTTACTGAACAAAAGGGAAAGACCGCAGATGTTGACACTTGTCGGCTTCCACCGAGCTTTGCAAGGGACACGTGGCACGTTCTGCTACTCTTAGAAAAAATATGTCAAAACTTCCCGCATTTGCCACTTGGCGCCCTCCGCAGAACTCTGAGGGAAGCTTGTTGAAAGGAGCTTAGGGACTCGGATGCAAACACTTGTCACGCTCCGCCGGGTTTTTCAAGGGATACGTGGCACGTTCCTTTGCTTTTAGAGGCAAATTATCATGTGTCCCGACAGACGACACTTGGCAGCTTCCGCTTTTGGGCTTTTCGGGTATAAAATTGGCGTTCGCGGGCCTGTCACTATTTGAAAACCAACGACTAGTCCATTTCCCTGAAATTGACGGCTTCGGAGACGTCACCGTCCTTGGCAAATCTTTCGGTTCTTTTCCTTCGGAGTTTTCTCTCGGGCTTTTCTCCCGCAACTTCCTCGAATTCTTTCGGACTTTTTTCCCGCGGCCTTCTCTCTGAATTTCTTCGGACAAAAGTCCGGAAGAAATCAATTTGTGCCTTTGCCTTGTCTTTTCCACGGAACTTTCTTCCGAAGGATTTCTTCGGACAAAATGTCTGAACGAATTCCTTTTGCCTTGTACAAATTTCCGAAGGAAACTAACCTTTTCGGCCTTGTTCACTTTTGGTCTTTCTCAAGTGTCATCTGCCCTCCGCAAGGGCACCTAGGTCCGGAAACTGCCCTTTGCAAGGGCATCTGTCCTTCGGGAGACTCTCTTGAACCTTCTTATTGGACCGTCCCTTTGAAACAACCCGTTGAACCAAACGTTGAACCAATGCTTTGAACCATTTCTATTGAACCGGTTCAATGGTTCAACGATTGTTGAACCAAGGCATCGAACCGAATGTTTGAACCAAACCAATTGAACCAAGGCATTGAACCGAACCGAAGCGAGACGTTGAAACGAGCGCTTGACCAACTAAACTGAATCAATTGAACTGAACCAAAGCAATGAACTGGTTCAATGGTTCAACAGTTCAAAGACGCTGACTCTTGGAAAGATCATGTCGTTGAACACTGACGTTGAACCACTTTTCCAGCCTTAAGGAAAAGTGTCTTGAACCATTTAGCTCTCTTTCCTTATGAATTTCTTCGGACAAGAGTCTGAAGAAGCTTTGTAAAACCTTGCACTCTTTGAACTGGTTCTTCATCTACCGAAAGACTCGCCTGCAGAGTTCGTAGAAATACCTGCAAGACTTGTGCAAAACCAAAAAAAGTTCTGGCTTAGAACAACAAGGAGAAAAGGAGACTGATTTTGGCCTGCAGGACCAAAATGGTCAACAAATTAGCGACTCCCAGGGGAAGCATGCTTGCTATGCTTAGAGACCAGTTGCCTTAAAATCCATTGGGCACGAAGTCAGAACGCAACTTAAAAAAAGTTAGCAACAGCGCTGAAAGATCCAAGAACAAACACGAAAGTTTACCCCAAAAGGAAACAAAAACACACAAAACTAAGGAAACTACTAACATGTGCCAAAGCACTTAGGGAAAACAGGAAAAAGCGAGAAAAATATATACGTGATGGGAGAGGGGCTCAGTGATAATGCTTGAGATGTATCCCATTAACTGGGATATACAGTTCTTCACCATCCAACTTGGAGAGTTGGAATGCATTATGCTGCTTGCACTGAGTGATGATGTATGGGCCACTCCATAGGGCGTCGAACTTTGCGTGCTTTCCAGGCTTAGCGCGGTCCTCATCCCATTTCAAGACAATGTCTCCTTCAAAGAAACCTTTTGATGAAGATTTCTTGTTGAAGTGTCTCTTCGTCTACTGCTGGCGGCTGGTCATAGAAGCCATAGCTTGGTCTTTTGTCTCTTGGAGCTCCATCAGTTCGCATAGGCTAACCTCCATGCTATTGCCTTCTAATTGCAGTTGGCGAGCGAGGTCCAAGGCTGGCAACTCAAGTGAAATGGGAAGCCTAGCTTCCCTTCCATATACGAGCGTGTACGGCGAGTTACCAATTGCCCTCTTTGGGGTGACCCTATTTGCCCACATGGCTATTTTCAACTTGGCATGCCAAGTCCTCTAATTTTCCTCCATTGATCGCTTGATGATCCTGATCAAATTCTTATTGGTAGATTCAGCCAGCCCATTCCCCTGCGAGTAGTAATTGGACGAAGTGCTAAGATAGATATCATATCTTAGTGCCCATTCACTTGTTTTAGTTCCCTGAAAAGCCAATGCGTTATCTGAGATTATGATTGCTGAAACCCCGAACCTTGCTACTAGGTCTTCATAAAAATCCAGGACTGCACTTTCATTGGCTTCCTTCAGAGCAACAGTCTCTACACATCTTGTGAAATAATCCGTGGCGGTCAGGACCCACTTGTGTCCAGCACTGGAGGGAGGGTTAATCATCCCTATGAAGTCAAGGCCCCATTGCATGAATGGCTGCTCTACCTGAATAGGCTGTAAAGGCATGGTAGCCAACAGTTGTTTCCAATCCAAAGGTGCACATTTCTGGCACTTTCGTACCCATGTATGGGTGTCCCTGAATAGAGTAGGCCAGAAGTAACCAGCTCTCATTATTCTTGCAGCTATAGGCCTAGGAGCAAAATGAAAGCCAGCTAGCCCATCATGGAACTCGGACAGCACCCTGTCGGCTTGCCCTAGGTCTATGCATCTTAAAAGGACTCCTAAAAGGTCTCTTTTGAACAACACTCCATCAATCAGGAGATAAGGGAGACACTGGAGTCTGAAATATCTCCTCTTGGTCCTATCAAGGCCCTGCGAGCACTCACCAGTGAAAAAGAAATGCCTCAAGTCTGATGTCCAATCCTTCATAACAACTGGTTCTTCTGTTGTAGCTGCATCATGAATTAGTAGATAGTCCTCATTTTGCTGCTTAAAGTCTGCAGCAAGGTGTTCACACAGGCCTCTCCCTCTTACCAGCGTGGTGATCTTGATATCCACATCATATTCCATCACCTTAGTGATCCATCCCGCTCTCTTTTTATTCAGGTCTCGGTTGATCAAGAAATCCTTGATGCCGAGATGTGGAACCTGAGGTGAATTCTGCTATTTGATAGCATATGCCTGAATTTCTTCAGACTCCGTATGACAGCAAGGGCTTGCTTCTCCACATATGTATATCTGACCTCAAAACCCCCTAGGCCTTGGCTAAAAAACGCAATTAGTTGTTCAAGGTTATCACCATTTGCTTGGGTAAGCATGGCGGAGATTACCTCTTCATTGCCGAAGGTATAGAGGTTGAAATCTTTGGTGAAGTCAGGGCTGATCAAAGTAGGAGCCCGGGCTATGCCCTGCTTGATCTCTTCGAAACTGTCCTTTCTTTGTGATGTCCACGTGAACTCTTCACCCTTCCTCAGCATAGAGATCAACGGCTTGACTACCTCTGCAAAATTTGGGATAAATCTCCGGATGAAATTTATTTTGCCGAAGAAGCTTTGCAGGCTTTTCTTGTGCTTAGGCAAGGACAGCTCCAGGATGGAGCGAACTCTCTTTGGATCAATAGTTAAGCCTTCCTTGGAAACAATGTGGCCAAGGAGTTTCCCCTCGTGGACAGCAAACACACATTTCCTCAGGTTGAGAGAGATACCGAACTCTCTACACCTCTCCAAGATTTGTCTGAGGTGTTTCATGTGTTGGCTCACATCCTTGGAGAAAACTGTCACATCATCAAGATTAACCAACACAGTGTTATTTATCAGGCCTCGAAAGGCCATGTTCATGGCTCGTTGAAAGGTGGCACCAGCATTAGACAGTCTGAATGGCATTTTCCTGTAAGCAAACGTCCCCCATTTGGTAGTGAAGGATGTCTTGTGTTGGTCACAGTCTTGCACCAAAATCTGGTTATATCCTGAATACCCATCCAGGTGGGAGAAATGTTCGCTCCCTGTCACCATTTGAAGGATCTGTTCCATGCTTGGGAGAGGATAATGGTCTTTCAAAGAGACTCTGTTGAGGTCTCTAAAATCAACGCATAGTCTGATCTCCCCATTCTTTTTTCGGATAGGAACAAGATTGGCTAGCTAAGAAGAGTGTTTGATTAGAAATATTATCCTAGACTCAATCAACTTGGTGAGTTCCTTCCGCATGAGAGGCTCAATCATTGGGTTGACAGGCCTTTGCTTCTGCTTGATTGGCCTGGCACCTTCTTCCAGCTCAATGGTATGTCGGGCCAGACTTGGGTCAAAACCTTTCAAATCACTATATTCCCAAGCGAAGACATCAACAAATTCTTGGCACAACGAGATGAAGGCCTGCCTTTCACGGTCCGTGCACACTTTTCCAAGTGCAAGCAACTTATCTTTGAATATTTCAACCTTCTCATGGTGTTCCTCCTTCGTTGCAATGCATGCCTTGACGCTTTTCAACTGGTCATCTCCATTGAAGATACTCTCTAGAGTGACCAAACCTTTAGGGAGCTTATTGTTCTTCAGCTGAACAATTTGGCTGCCATATTGTTGCTGTAGCTTAACCTTGTAGCAAACTCAGCTTCTTCTTGCAAGAAGAGTGCTATTTGCTGGTCGCTGTCAAAAACCTGCCAGTTGGTGATGTTGTCGGGTATAGAGGGCCGGATCACTACCTTCAAGTGGCGCGAGCTGTGGTCTCGGCCTATTTCCCTAAGGATATCAAACTGGGCACCAACTACTGCCACTCTATCTGCTTGCTTGTTCTACTCTCTAGGAATGGAGGTAATATTGAAAGCAAAGAAAATTTTCACTAACTCCCATACCCTATGTTTGTAGGACTTAAGTAAAGAATTCTTTGTCAAATTTTGGCCCCTTACCTGATTGACAATCAGCTCACTGTCACCAAAAACTTGCAGCTCTTTGATTCATCTTTTCCTCGCCCACTCCAAACCGTGGATGAGGGATTCATACTCCGCAACATTGCATGTGCAGGAAAATTGGAACCGGAAAGCCAAAAAGTATTTTTTCTTTGAAGGAGAAATTAGCACCGCTCCACCACCAACTCCCAACTTACTTCTTGAACCATCAAAGAACAACTGCCATAGACCTGAGCTTTCTTGGCTCGTTTTAATCAGATTTGGTACAAAAGTACCCTTTTCATGTATGCAATAAATTCCAAGGCCTGCCTCCTCTATGAATTTGTAAGGATCATGCTCGAAATTGTCACTCCTCCATTCGTCTAAGAGCAGGTCTACAACTCCTTCAAGGGCAGAGGATGGAGACTGATCTACTTAGAACTCTTCTTGGTCAATAATGGCGTAGCTGACATTTGCTGCCTTGAGCGAGTATGGTTCCAGATGATCTTTGTGGAGTGGCTCGGATTCAATCTTAACTTTAGTCCCATACTTGGTTCTAAAAACCAAATAAGACCAGTTCGCTGCTAGGTAGCCGCCTATCTTGGATGTAAAATCCCTGGATAAGCAGATAGCAAAGTAAGGAGGGACATCCGCCACTACCACATTATGAGGAACTGAGAAGGTCGGGCAAGCGTGCAGCGTCAAGCTCAAACCTTTCACCACCCCAACTGTCTTTGCTGGTGTTCCATCCAGCTGCAGGGCTCCCTTAGTCATTTCTTCGTATTTCAACCCCAGCTTGTCGGTTATGCATTTGGGCATTACCGAGGTGCTTGCTCCACTGTCAATGATGCAATTGTGCACCAAGAAATCTTCTATGACCAAGGACAAATAAAAAGGGAGAATCTTTTCTTCTTTCCTGACTTGGCCTGAGGTGGAAGGCTGTCCATTCATCATCAAAACATTATCAGCTCTTGTTGAGACAGCTTGTTCATTCAGCTCATACAATTCCTTTTGCAATATGTCTTTTTGCCCCGGTATTGACAATGAATCCCACAAAGAGATGTTCATGTGCAGCTTCTTCATTTGGTCAACCACATTGACACGAGGGTTGTCTTCCTTCAAATTTTCTTTGGGATTATTTACAACCTGAGGTGCAGACCGAGGAGCTGAAGATACAACCGGCGGTTTGAAGTTTGGGACCTTTTGATTAACATGTGATGAAGAAGGTATTGCTAATGTTTGGGCAGCAGCCTGAGCTTCTTCCATTGCTCTCTTTTTGAATATTGTGTTGGCTGCGACACAATCGCCCTGATTGTCCGCAGTACCCACGTAATTGATTGAATAGAACTCCCCTTCCAGGTGATTCATGAGTGTAGAATCAAGCAGAGTCTGACTGCTGCTCGTGTCGGGTTGCATTGGAGCCTCAAAACCTTGGAATTGGGCGACTACCTGATTGTCTTCTATATTTAGGTAGTGACCCGTCATTTCATTTGTATAAACAACCTGCTCTTGACCATATCCCATGGTTGAGCAACTGGGTTGTTCTTGTACCAAATTGTTTTGAGCGGGCACCATAGCCTTGGTTGATGAAGGGGCCCCTGGATTGTAGCCTTGAAAAGGTCTAGTCTGTGTAAGCTGACCTTGCCCTTGATTGTAATTTTGGAAAGGGTGTCTATTTGTTTGACCATACTGCTGGTATCCTTGGTTTGGTTGGTTGTTTTGAGCTTGTTGCCTTTTAATAGCTACTAGTTCATTTATCAGATTTTGCAACAGACTCTTGACTTCATGGAGTTCATTAGATGGAGTAGCAGCTGGATTTTTTATGCTAGGCAGAAGAGCTAAGGTGGGAGCAGCGGTCTGAATTGGAGGCAACATTTCAGGGAAAAGTGGCATATGGGGTCTAGGAGCAATTTTTCTAGCTTGCACTAGGCAATTTTCAGCTGCTATAGCTATGTCATAGGCGGCAGGCAGCACATGTCCTCCCATGGACTGTATCATAACAGCGATATCGCTGTTCAACGCTTTTAAATAATAAAAGAAAACATAGCTAGGAGTCGGCCTTACCAGAATGGGGATTCTATCCCATGTCTTCTCAAACCAAGTGTTGAAATCCTGCATGTATTCATGTGGAGCTCTTTTCATTGTAGTCAGCTGCTCGGCAAGCGAGAGGTGGTCGCTCTTCTCCCCAAATCGGTTCGTCAAAAGAGTGCCCAATTCATTCCAGGAACCGACTGAATTCATGGGTAAAGTCCCATACCAGTCCAGAACTTTGCCTTTGAGAGACAATGCCAACAATATGGTTGCAATAGTATCCTCTGTGACATTGTGAATATTGCAGAAGTTAGCAATATTTCTGATGTGTTCAATAACTGTAGTGGGTCCATCTCCATCAAAGGGAAGCACACTTTTGAGGACTGCTCCTAGAATTGGGTTATAACACGGGAGATTCAAGGGACTCTGACCACGAAAAGTCACAAAGGGTAATGCCATGGCTATGACAGGATGTAACCGCGGCCTTCTTGCGTAGGTGTTCTTTATATCAAGCTTGGGAAAGTGATTTGCTGAATAAGGATGGGTCCTCTCAAACCTTAGTCGCTTTGTTGAGTTCAAAGGCAATTCAATGAATTCGAAAGGGACACCCTTAGCAGCAGATCGTGTGGTGATTTTAGGCATAGGAAGTCAGACTGGTCTTTGATTAAAAAATTGAAGCTCTTACCAGTGGAGTCGCCAGATGCTAAAAATAGTTGATTTTGCTGTAACAAGACCAGCATCAATCCTAAAACTTTACTAAGTATAAAAACTGAGTGCCACCGGGCGTGCCAAAAAACTGTTGACGCAGTGGATTGCACCCTGAACAGGACGCTGAGTTCCTGCCTTCCACATGTCACAATGGAAGCTCCCCTCTTGCTTGTGGGCCTGGCAAAATTGGGGGGAGAGTCTCTAGATAAGGGCTAGCTCCCTTTGATGCATCTGAGTTATTTCAGTAAAATAGTAATACACACATATATAATGGGGGGGTTGAAAAGGGAGAAGGATTATAGGAAAACAAAATCTAATCTAGAGGGTGATGCACCAAAATAAGTTTGATCCACTCACATTCACACTCTGAACCACAAGAACACATACATACACTCTAACTGGTAAAAGGACCAGATTGCAGAGAGCTTGATAGGGAGGCTTTAATGGAAACACACAGCAAAAGAACTCACCATAGGTGCTATAGAAAGAGCACACTGTCTAGTAGTTTCCTTCTGCTTCTGCGTCCCAAGAACGGCTCTTCTTATCACCTACAGAAAAAAGCGTTTCGTATATACTAGGCACATTGGTGTCAACCCTGTGAAAGCATTAGGAAGCAATGAGTGGACACAAGACTAACACTCAAATGCACTCAGAGATATATGCAACCAAAATAGAGGTAAAAAATGTGTATTCTATTGATTCTAGGTGAAAAATAGCAGGGCTTCGCCTTACAATGTGAAAGAGATACTTCTCAAAATGAGAAGTCTACAATATATAGAGGAAGAAAAGAGGCCTTTTGGCGCCCTTTTTACAAGTGACCCATGTGCGTTCAGATCATTAGGAAGAGGAAGCCGCTTAAACATCATATGAGAAATTATGGGCCGCACTGTTTGTCTGTAAACAAGACCGCTCCTTCAAGGCGATTACGCGGCTTGTTTGCTCATCAATGCAAAGTAAAGAAAATGTGTCGCGCCGTTCGCCGTTCGCGCCTCTTGATGATCAATTCACAGACACTGTGTCACCCGCCGGAGTAACTCCTTGAGTCGACACCTTCCTTTGCCACTTGGACTGTTTTGTCTGTTTCTGCACTTGGTTCTTTTGCCCCTTCCTGGCTTTGTCTTTCTTTTGGCCTTAAGCCTTTGAATTCCTTCAGGTTCGCGCTTAAGTCTGCGAAGATCAACTTCTACTTCGTTGCCGCAAATTTGACGTCTTTGGGTCCGTCGTCCTTCTTAGCAATTTGTTCGTGTCTTTCTTGCTTGCCTTGGCCACTTTTCGCTGAATTCAATAAGTGACACGTGGCGTGTTCTGCTGTGAAATAGGCAGGACACGTGGCAGCATCCGCTTTACTTATAGAAGCTTTAGGCACCTTTTGAGAGTCTTGCGGAAGACGACACGTGGCAGCTTCTGCTGAGCTTTAGAAACAATACAGAAGTATTCGGGACTAATTTGGACTCATCACGGACGATGACACTTGGCAGCTTCCGCTCTCTTTAGCAGTTCGTCCGGGGCCCACCACAGTCTTTACTGAACAAAAGGGAGAGACCGCGGATGTTGACACTTGTCGGCTTCCGTCGAGCTTTGCAAGGGACATGTGGCATGTTCCGCTGCTCTTAGAAAAAATATGTCAAAACCTCCCGCATTTGCCACTTGGCGCCCTCCGTGGAACTCTGAGGGAAGCTTGTTGAAAGGAGCTTAGGGACTCGGATGCAGACACTTGTCGCGCTCCGCCGGGTTTTGCAAGGGATACGTGGCACGTTTCGCTGTTTTTAGAGGCAAATTATCATGTGTCCCGGCAGACGACACTTGGCAGCTTCCGCTTTTGGGCTTTTCGGGTATAAAATTGGCGTTCGCGTGCCCGTCACTGTTTGAAAACCAATGACTAGTCCATTTCCCTGAAATTGACGGCTTCGAAAACGTCACCGTCCTTGGCAAATCTTTCGGTTCTTTTCCTTCGGAGTTTTCTCTCGGGCTTTTCTTCCGCAACTTCCTCGAATTCTTTCGGACTTTTTTCCCGCGGCCTTCTCTCCGAATTTCTTCGGACTTTTTGTCCGAAGGAATTCCTTCGGACAAAAGTTTGGAAGAAATCAATTCGTGCCTTTACCTTGTCTTTTCCGCATAACTTTCTTCCAAAGGATTTCTTTGGACAAAATGTCCGAAGGAATTCCTTTTGCCTTGTACAAATTTCCCCAGGAAACTAACCTTTTCGGCCTTGTTCACTTTTGGTCTTTCTCAAGTGTCCCCTGCCCTCTGCAAGGGCACCTAGGTCCAAAAACTGCCCTCCGCAAGGGCATCTGTCCTTCGGGAGACTCTCTTGAACCTTCTTATTGGACCGTCCCTTTGAAACAACCCGTTGAACCGAACGTTGAACCAACGCTTTGAACCATTTCTATTGAACCGGTTCAATGGCTCAACGGTTGTTGAACCAAGGCATTGAACCGAATGTTTGAACCAAACCAATTGAACCAAGGCATTGAACCGAACCGAAGCGAGCCGTTGAAACGAGCGCTTGACCAACTGAACTGAACCAACTCATTGAACCAAAGCAATGAACCGGTTCAATGGTTCAACAGTTCAAAGAGGCTGGCTCTTGGAAAGATCATGTCGTTGAACCTCGACGTTGAACCACTTTTCCAACCTTAAGGAAAAGTGTCTTGAACCATTTAGCTCTCTTTCCTTATGAATTTCTTCGGACAAGACTCTGAAGAAGCTTTGTAAAACCTTGCACTCTTTGAACTGGTTCTTCATCTGCCGAAACACTCCCCTGCAGAGTCCATAGAAATGCCTGCAAGACTTGTGCAAAACCAAAAAAAGTACTGGCTCAGAACAGCAGGGAGAAAAGGGGACCGATTTTGGCCTGCAGGACCAAAATGGTCAACAATTAGAAAAGAGATCTTCGGACTTTTGTCCGAAGGAATTCCTTCGGACAAAAAGTCCGAAGAAATTCGGAAGATAAGAAAGCCCATAGAAAAACGTTCAAAACAAAGACAAGCAAAAAGAGACCTTCGGACTTTTGTCCGAAGGAATTCCTTCGGACAAAAAGTCCGAAAAAATTCGGAGAAAGGGCCGCGGAAAAAAACACGAAGAAATGCGAAGCCAATAAATCTGAGAGACAGAAAGTCCCAAGAAATTCGGACAAGGCCCTTCAAACAGTCCGAAGGAAATTGCCAAAAAGAGAATTCCAAAGGACAAAGGAAGACCGGATAATTTTTGCGGACATTTTGTCTGCGGGAAAATGACGGAACAAAAGTCCAAAGAAATTCCTTCGGACTTTTGTCCGAAGGATAAAGCCGAAGGAAAGAAAGCTGCAGGAAATACATGTAGAGAAGATAAGCCCGAAGAATTAAGTCAGGACAACCAGAAATCCGAAAGTAATGGAGGTTGACTGTGCAAAAGAGGATAGAAAATAGATAATTCGACGAAGAGTTGAAGATAGAATATCCGAGGAAATATAGATTAATACATCCGAATATAGAACCCCGCCAAAAATAGACATGAACAGGCAGACCATAGCAGGGTAAAATATATGCAAGCGGGAGCTATTTTCAAACAACGGTCAAAGCTTCAGTTGATTGGTTATTGAAGTCCTGCTCGTCTCAAGATCATCTCACCTATCCGAGGGTCCAACTCAGCTCCAATCGGAGTTCTGAATTTGAATGACGAGTTGACTGTTCCAGATTTAGAGTTGACTAATTGTTAAAACGCCGCATCCACTAGGAGCTTTCCATGCAAAGGAGAATGATCTATTCGACCAACTCAGCTGATCTCAACAGTCAAACTCAGCTGATCTCTTTGTCCAACTCAACCTTCCAAACGTCCCAACTCGGCATCAAGTAGCTCACGTAGAGTTCTAAAATTAACATTGGTGTGGATTTCCATGCAAAGAGAGGTGGGCGGTTCATAACAAAGACAAGTTCACTTCCTCAAACGAAGAAGCTTCATGCAAAGACAAAAGAAAACATATTTTATTGAAAGGCCAAGTCAGCCTTGAGTTAACATGAGTGAATCCTTCTCTTCAAATTTTTCTACGCCAATCTTTGGCCTCTTGTAATTCTCTATATAATGGCTTTCAACGTTGATTAAAAAAATCCAGTCTCTCTTGGTTAGACCAGACTCTGCCATTGGTGAATTGTGTAACCTCTTCGATCAATAGAAGGACTGTACTTTCAGATTTCAAGCATTGGCATAGTGTATTTTTCATTCAGCAATTTGCATAAGTGGTGGATTTCTCTCCCTTCCCAAATTCTGGTTCATACCTAGTTGCTAGATTATCCTTGTGTAGGTCATGTTAAAGTGTTCTTTATGTCTTTTGCTAAAGCTGTAAGTGGATGTTAGGTGGTTGCAAAGTGTCTTTTATCAGATCTCTCTCCATCGTTTTCTCTCATAATTTGGTCATTAGATTGAACCCCTCCATGAAATATTTATGCATAAGTGATTGCTTGAAATCATAGGTCTTCCTTTTCCCTTGTTCGTTCAGTGTTCAAGGTTCCACGTTGAGTGGATCAAAATTCTGGTGTATCGCCCCCTTTAGGTAGGATTTCCCCTTTAAGTTTTATTTCTCCCTTTTCCACGGTAGTCCGCAGCATAGAGTAGAAATCCTAATCGATACATCATACAGGGACCAGCCTTCTCTAGAGGTTCTTCTCATTGTTGAGGCACCCACCCTCATGAGAAGATCCCATTGTTTCAGCCAGATAGAGGACTAGCCATTCCGTGCACATCTTCGAATCAGGGCGCAGCTCTAGGTTGACAACAGTACCTTCTGCAAATTCTTGCATAATTGCTCCTCCCAACCCTGCCTGTACTTTTTGTACCAAATGCTTGAAGTTGAGCCTTTTACATGCCAAGAGGAAAAATGAGTTGCAGAAGCATATTTCTGCATTATCCTTCATGTCTGGGCGTGGAAATGGAAAGAAAAGAAAAGGGAGACCGATTTTTTGCCCACGGGACCAAAAATGGTCAACAGAAAATTCAAAAAATAATTTTAGATTGCTAGGGTTTGCTGAAAAAATCCATAATTTCATATTTGTCCCAAGTTGGGGACACTACAGTGGTATTAGAGTTCAGATCTTGCCAGCTTGTGGGTTAGATCAAAAGCTTAATGTGGCATGATGGAAAATGTGGGGAAAGAAAAGCTTTACAAAGCAGGGAAGAAGCTAGAGCATCCATGTCAACCGGTAGGTGACCTAATCAACATCTTGGAAGAAGTAGAAGAGGGAGATATTTGGCTAGGAGGGTCACAATTCTAGAGACCATGGAAAAATCAGGGCATGTGTTTTGATGATAGATTTGAAATGTAATGAACTTATTATTGACATGTTTCAACATTTCCTTGTAGCTACTGTTGGCCATTTCTTGGTCCCCATATAAAATTTTGCCCAAGTATGAGAAGGTGGACATTCAAGAAAAAGTGGCAAGTTCAGACAACCTTGGGTTCTCCAAAGTAGAAGTCTTCGGGCTTTCGAAGTCGCAAGACTTCGAGGTTCTGAGGGCACAGTGCAAGTCGGGTTTCCAGTGGTGCTTGACTTCTAAATATTTTATAAGTAGAAGTAATTTGGGTTTACGAACCTGAATTACTCATGGATAGTGTATTTCGGGTTCTCCAAGGAACACTACTTAATTACTTCATAAGTTGTGAGTAGTCAGAAGCCCAAAATAAGTAAAGGAGCAGACAAAATTCGAAGTAGGAGAGATCAGAAAGCCCGAGTTACTCTGCATAGAGTAAATCAAGATTCTTCAATGGCTTAGCTTGACAAGCTTCATAAATCAAGTAGCTTTGAAAACCCGAATTACACAGTAAAGAGTAAATCTGGTTTCCAAACACTGCTTGACTAAATATGCTCAATCCAATGGCACGTTCAAAGGATCGACAATGCATAAGAATCATGGAAAGGACAAATGAGAGGTTGCCAAGTGGCACAAAGGGCACCCAATTGGCAAGAAGATCGACGATCCATAGGTGTCCACGACGGAAAGATCCACGATGCAGGTCAAGGATCCAAGGCAATGTCCAACAGCCAATCAGCGCAAGAGGGAGTCCAAACGACTGACGGGAGATGGTAGCTGAGAATTTAATGAAGGCCTTTGTCCTTCAACATGGCTCCCTCTCCCGACAAATGGCCGTTCAAACATAAAGGCAACATGGTTTGACTAGATTATCAACACATGGAAACCTCGTCGTCTTTAGCAGGACACGTGAAAATGAAAGTGACCACACCATTTTAAATGCAAAGATCGTTTCAGCCATGCAAGGAAGTGACATTCAACTGCTCATAACATGGCTCTTTAGATACGCCAAAGAGAGACTTGAAGGCGGGAGGGACTCGAGAAGGTTGTTCAGCGATCCTAAGTGGTGCATTTAGTGGCACAAGGGAGGACGACGACAGGGATCCTAGTCATCAACGACTTCTTCCCTCTTCCCATCTTCTCTGCCCCCTTTTCTGTTATAAAGAGGCCTTGAAGCCAAGAAATTATCTCTGGACTAGCGATAAAGTTACTCTGCCAAAATCGCTTTGTAATAGACCTTTTGAAGCAATAAAGATTACTTTTTACCTATCTCTTTATCTAAAAGTCGTATTGAGTTAGCTTGTGTACAATGGCATTGTGAAGAAGTGTCCTTCCAAGCTCATTGTCCTTCTTTCTTGCCTAATTTTAGGTGTTTTTCAGTCAGTTGCAGGTTTGGATTGGAGCTCTTTCCGCCATAATTGAACGCTTGGTGTGGATTTCGAAATCCCTCTTTGCTTCGCGTATGGTTCAGTGAGCCTAATTTACGAAATAATTATGCAAATTAACTGCTTGTGAGGTTGTGTAAGTAAATTTATCTTAGGCTGAATTAGTGTCATTTCACAGACCAAGTGGATCATTTCTTTTGGTGCATCACCTCCCTTAGCTTAGATTTCCTTTCTTGTTATCCTCCTATCCCTTTTCCTTAGCCAATAGTAGATTTTAGTGTGGGAATCAAGAGTTGAAGTGAAGCACCTGAGGAACTAGCCTCATAAAAAAGCCTAGAGGTTCAACCTCACTACAGGACACCCACAGCTTGAGGTTGTCCCCATGCTTATAGCTAGAAGTGAGAGAGCCTAAAGAACTCTCTCACAAGGGTGCAATTCTAAGCTATAACAACTACTAGGGTGAATCTTGCAAAATATGTTGTAACTTCTATGCAGACAGTTATGACTTTGATGCCAAATGAAAGTGATGATATTTTCCATACATTATTATCTATCTTATTGGCTGGTTTGAGGCAAGAAAAGAATATTTTCCAACTGCACGTGCTATTTGAAAACGTTGTAAAAAACTGTGAAGAAAAATTGAGGCCTTATTTGATAGTATGTCATGTCCCCCTTTTGGACATGAAGCTTTTGAAGACCCTCAGCCTATTTGTTCTTTGTTTCTAAGGGCTAAGGGAAGTTGAAAAAAGAAGAAACATGTTGTTCTAATTGTAAAATTCAAAAAGTTGTTTTATTGTCTAACTTTCACTTAAGTTGAGGTCTTTTGAGTGTCATGGGCACCCAAGACCTTAAGTGAGGGTCATAATTTGATGAATCTTTCTTTAAAAGTTGAGTTTCCCTCCAAAAGTGCAATGCCCCTTTTGGAGGGAAGATTATAAAAAGGGATGGAGGGTTCATTTGAAAGGTTAGACTATGTTATGATATTGAATTTTCAAGTTAGAGCACAAAAAGCTTTGCTTGTTCACTTTGAAGACAAAAAATTTCAAGTTATTGGAATTGAAAATGAAAACCTTCATTCTTCTTGAGGCAACTTCACCTAGGAGCTGCCATTGAATTGAATTATTCTTCCAAGGGTGTTTTGAACACTGTTTTGTCATTTTCGAGTGTGGAAATTTTGGATTGAGGGTTGAGAGTAGGGTTTGGAGACCCAAACAAGGGTGATGACTTGCTTGTGGAGGTTGGCAACTTGATTTGAAAGGGTTTTGCTAGTGTTTGAGGGCCATTTCTTGACATAGTAATATTCTATAATTTTTTATATAATATTTCAGCTTTGGGTGATTTGGAAAACTGACCTAATTGAGGGTTTATGGTTAGAAAGTGATTTTAAATATATTATGGAATTTTTCCATATTTTATAAATATTTAATGTGATAAGCTCAACTTGTTTATGAAGGGAAAACATCATAAAAGGGTATTTGCTTGCAGCTGTATTTTTCTATTATTTTTGAAGACCTATTGAAGATGAAATACTATAGAAATTGATATCAAAAGTGCTGCCATAAATCATATTGAATTTTTGAACCTAGACACCTAGGGTTTAAAGGGCTCCTTTGTATTTTAGAAGGGCTAATCTTTGTTAAAAGGGTTCATATTTGGTTTGAAGGGTTTAGCATATTTTATGTTAATTTTGGAGTATATTCGTAGCTAGGGTTTGTTGTAAAAATCAGATTTTCTTCTTTTTGATAGGGTTTCATAGAAAAATCAGAATTCAAAAAATACCCCCATTTGGAGACATTACAGTGGTATCAGAGTCAATTTTTTGACTAGTTGTGGGGTGTGAGTGACTTCAATGGATTGACGACCTAGGTTTTTTGCCAAAATAAGAATACAAAGATCCCCTTCAAAAGTTGGGGATGAAGAAGAGGACAATGGATGAAGCCATGGATGATTTGTTGCAAGCCATGGAGAATTATCAAAGGGAACTAAAGGCAATAAGTCCCAAGGTTTTGGCGAAGTCTATGGGATTAAGCCCTAGACCTCAAAAGTTTCTCTTAGAAGAAGAGAAGATTGGACTACAAGGGAATATGGAGCTTCAAAAGTCTGAAATTTCAGGGCACCAAATGGCAAAATTTCAACTGCAAAATGGGACCAATAAACTTAGAAATTTCTGAGTTACATAATAAAATTTCCGAGTTGCAAAAATCAGAAAATTTGGGGCAGCCAAGTAGTGAAATTTCTAAGTTTCACAATTTAGAAATAGTGGGGCAACAAGAGAGAGTTGTCCAACAACTTCATGAGCAACAAAAAGAGCAAGATGAAAAAGAAGGTAAGAAAGGGAAAGAATCCATTTTGAATATTGAGGGAGGAAAATCAGATTTGCAGAAGATATGGTGCAGGGCCTTTCGAGAAGACCTTGTTGGTGGGTATGCGCATGAGAGAAGTGCCTCATTAACTCCTCATGACGGTTTCCAATTTGCTAAAGTTTCTAGATACACATTTGAGGGTAAGCAAATTGACAATTTATTTGGTAAGGATTCATTGTATTTTCCTCATATTTTGTTCTCACATTGTTTTGTTTATCATAAGCATTGTGCTAACAATGAGGACGAGATGAAGAGCATTAAATGGAGAAGGGAATTCTTTATAGAGAATTCAAAGATGGGGCAAGGCAAATGCCCAACATGGATATGGGATCCAGGTGCGCCCTACAAGAATAGTATTGTTGTTTTGTTATGTTGTGGGACAGGGAATAGAGCTTGGATAATCATAGGGAGGGAGACAAGCAAGAGATGTCATGATCTAAGGATCAAAGGAAGGATTGTTTGTAACTTATGGACTCTTGTTTTTCACATTTCAGTTTGTTTCCTCTAAGGTTTATTGTCACCTTGTTGAGTATTGGCCATAGGAAGGTGTGCTTCCCACACCTCAACAACATGGAGGAGATCCAAACATGTGTAAGTGGATTTCCAGCTCCTAGGAGTTTGAGAAGAAAAATAACATACTACAACCATGATAAGAATGACATGAGCACATCTTGTGAAATCCGGGTGAGAAAGGATTGTAAGGCAAAAGCATGGCATCAAAAGGGAGTGCACATCATGCTTGATAAAGTAATAAAAAAGGTGTTGTTAAACACCCTTGTTTTGACTAACATGTTTGCTATATGTGTAGGATCACACTGGGAGCCGGTTGCAATGGAAACAAGGAGTGCACAAGGAGCCACAAGTCTTGAACGGGGGCAGCCACTATGGTGTCCTAAAAATCATCACATTCCATGCTTGAAGGAGTCGGTCAATCCGAAAAATGGTAAGATCATAAGAGCTGGAAATAATGGACTGTCCACATGAGCTTGGAAAAGGAAGATGAAAGGCATAGAGGGAAGGCTGCAATTTCCAAATGTTGGCAGCCCTTAACTCCCAAAGGGAACAACCCTATAGATTTAGTAAGATTTGCCAGATATGAAGGTTGTTGCATTTGTAAGAGGACAAATGAGAGAAAAATTTATGTGCATAGGCAGCCTATTAGATGTAAGGGGCACCACCGTATCCCTTATTACAAGGGTGTATTGGAGGATGAGGATGAGGGTCTTAGACCCCTCTTGAATTGGGCAAAGACCCAAATCATGAACAACAGTAGCAAAAATAGTTTTTTGAGGTATAATCGGCCGAGTATACACTCATACAATTCTGAGTTTGTGAGGCCAAATCCACAACCTACTAAGGACACAAATTTTGACTTTTTTGGCATGCTACAGCCCATGACAAGTTCTGGAAATGCATGTGAATTGGGGCACTTCTTTCATGACAAGAGGTTGGATGGTGCAAGTATGGTACAACTCTCTCTAAATTGTAAGTTTGGGTCTTTGTCAGGCTCAAAATGTATTCCTTACATGATTAATAGTGTTGTCAAGGTGGAGTAAGGGAAAAAACATAAGGCAAGCATAAGGATATCAATGCAAGATTGCTTGCATCTCCATGATACCTCCGTTCAAGTATGCTTTCAATATGGTTCAATGTTACTGTTGACAATTCTTCCACAAGCCAAAATTGTCAACCCTACTATTTGGAACCATGCTTATGGTACCAGTTTGTCTTGTAAATTAGTTTTTGGGGTCCTTAAATAGACACCTACAGCCATGCAAATTCTAAAAGACACCTACTGTTGACAATTCTTCCACAGGACAGATTGTCTCTTGCCATTCAGAAAATTCATATCTCCATCCAAGGAAAGAAAGAATACATTGTTTTTCTTTTGTGAGGGCCTTTTCTACAACGGGAATTCCTTCGGACTTTTGTCCAAAGGAATGGTTCATCAAAGAAGGCAGAATGTCACATAGCTTCGGAGAAGTGCTAAGGACATGAGATTCTTCATAATTTCCAGCTACCAGCCGCTTAGACTCTTCCATGGTCATTGGTCATCCTTGTGCCACTTGTCCTTTATCGATTGGCTCTTTTTGCTTCAGCTTACGTCACATGACAGCCTTTCATTTGTTGTATCATGATTCTTGTGTTGTTGGACCAAGCTCAAGTCAAACACTTGAAGAATCCCGATTTACTCTATGCAGAGTAATTCGGGTTCTTTGATCTCTCCAACTTTGGACTTTCTCAGATCCTTTACTTATAAGCCTTTTAAGTAGAGTACTTGGAGAAACCTGATTTACTCTATGTAGAGTAATTCGGGTTATCTAAGCCTTCATACTTTAGACTTGTCCATCTTGAAGTCTTCTCACTTTGCTGTTTCCAAGCCTTAAGACTTCGGACTTTTCAAACTCGATTGCTTCCAACGGCTAGTCGCTTATCCTGATTTTGACGTCCACTAGCCCGACATTTCTGTTGGACACTTGGTCTCGGGCTTTCTTCTTGGCTTATTTCTTTCGAGTAAATCTCTTGAAGGAATTTCTTCAAACAATTTGTCTGAAGGAATTCCTTCGGACTTTTTGTTCGCGTTTGTCTTTGAAAATTACCTTTCAAACTTTTCAAAATGAACCTTCCTGAAGGATGAGAGACCCTTCGGGCTTTCTGCATGTTCCTTCGGACTTCTGCAAATGATCCTCCTGAAGGGAAAGATACCCTTCGGGAATTTTGAAAAGGTCCTTTTGAAGGGTAACATACACTTCGGAAAAATTGCAACTGTCCACTTGGAGAAGGAAAAGCCCTTCGAATTTTTGAAAGTGACCTTCGGGAAAGTTGATCGGTCCTTCGGAAATGTTGAAAAGATCCATTTTGCCTAAAAAAGGCCCTTCAACATTTTGAAAATGCCCTTCGGATTTTTTGAAGCAGACTTGTCCCTTGAAGAACCCGAGAAGCACTATTTTTCAAGACCAAATCAGGTTTGTCAAGCCCTTTTACTTATTTCGGGCTTCTGACTGCTCACAACTTATGAAGTAATCCAGTAGTGCTCCTTGGAGAACCCAAAATACACTGTTCATGAGTAATTCGGGTTTGTAAACCCGAATTACTTTTGCTTATAAAACATTTAGAAGTCAAGCACCGCTAGAAACCTGATTTGCACTGTGCCTTCAGAAACCCGAAGTTGTTACTACTAGAAAACCCGAAGTCCTCTCTAAGACTTGCCATTTCCTTGCCTGAAAGCTTTCTTTTTCATACTTAGGCAAATTTTGATATGTGGTCCAAAAATGGCCAACATATGCAATGGAAGCAACAAAATTAGAATATCTTCATGTAATTAAAGACAAGGATGTGGCCATCAAATTTGTAGATAAGGCCTCTGATGCATATAAGGCAATGAAGCTTAAGGTTGATGAGCTCACCCTTGAGCTTGAATCAACCAAAGACTCATTAAAAAATAGTCAAAGAGCACTTCTAGATGTAGAAAAATAGATTGATGTTGCAAGAAGGTTTAGGAAGCAAGAGAATGAAGCAAGGACAAGAGAAATCAAGCAAGTAATTGATGAGCTCGTTAGAATTCAAGAAGACTTTGATTTGGGATGTTTTCCAGAAAAATCAGAAGTTGAAAATGTAGAGTTTGAACAAAGGGATAGAAATGACTTCCAATATTTTGACAATCCACTTTTCGAGATCGATGTTGAGGTAGATTGTAGTTCAGATTTCATGTGGGATCTAGGTGAAACTTCCAAGGCTTGGGAAGAGCCTGTAAATTTTGAGTTGGGGCAGCCATCAAAGTGGATGAGGATCCACCCCAATTCATGTTGGGCAAGTGATTCAAATTCTGAAATTTGTTGTTCATCAAAAGGGGTTAAAAGAGTAGGAAATCCTAAGATCGGGCAGCCACTGAGGTATGTTGAAAAACATCCAACTCAATGTTTTAGAAGCACTGCAAATTCTGAAAATGAAGATTTAGGACAACCCTTTAAGTGGGCAAAAATTCAACTTGTAGACAATATAAGAAATTCAGAAATTTTCATGATTAGGCCCATAACATACTCTGAAAATGGGGGCAGTAGATGGTTTCAGAATGGGCCTTTCTTTTTGTGGAAAAAGGCTACAAGAGGGATTTGCATGAATTGAATTGTTGGGACAACTCCATGGATGTTGCTATTGCTTGAAGACAAGCAATTTTGGGTGGGGATGATTGTCATGTCTCCCCTTTTGGCCTACGCTTGGATATGACCCTTAGCCTAGTTCTTTTGGTGTTTTCTCCTAGGCTAAAAGAAGAAGGACAAAAGGGAATCACTAGTTCCTGTTGTCAACCTGGAGTTGCAACCTGAATTGAAGACGTGTTGAAATGGCTAATCCTCGCTCCAGTTGAAACAATGGGATCTTCTCACGAGGGTGGGTGCCTCAATGGTGAAAAGAACCTCCAGAGAAAGTTGATTCCTGTAAGATGTATCAATGAGGATCTCAACTTCTATGCTACAAACTGCCTGGGGAAAAAGGGAGAAAGAACTTGAAAGAAAATCCTAGCTAAAAACGGTGATACACCTAATTTGTTTGATCCACTCAAATCGGGCTTCTGAGAACACTGATTCAGACAAGAGACAGAACTTCAATTCCAATTGATCAATACACATAAGTATTTCAAGAAAAAGTTCTGTCTAATGATCTAAGCTTGAGGAAAAAGTAGAAATAGGCCTGATGAAAGGCACTAAACAGCCACTGATATCCACTGTAAACTCAACAAAAGACATTCAAACACAGAACGTGACCTGCATAAATGACTAGCTAGTAACTAGATATGAATCCAGATTTGACAAGGAAGAAAGAAAATCTATCACTTAGGCAAATCTATAACAATAGTACACTATACTGACTGCTGAAAATTGAAAAAACACAGTCATCTTATTGATTCTGAAAAAAAGGTTACAACACGAACTTTGACAAAAGATTGCTTGCCAAAATAGGGATCTATTTTACAAGGCTAAAAAGTCATTAATATAGAAAATTACAAAAAGCCAAGAGATTGGCGTTGACAAATAGAGAGGGAGTAAACTCAAACCAACTCAGCGTTTACAAAAGTCTATTTTATCTTGCATGAAAATTCCTTGAGTTAAAAAAAGAAGACAAGCTTTGAATGCATGAAATCTACGAATAGATGTCGTGACTTGAAAACCAGTCTACTCCAAAACAAGAGTAGTCAAATCCACTAGAACTGTTGGAACGTTTGAAAGTCTCCCCTTTGTATGAAATCAATGCAAATGCCAAATTAAGAATTATGCTTGAACCGCCGGAACGTTTCAAGCTTTGAGACAAACGAGAGTGCGTGCATGGAATTTCTTTTGTTTAAGCTTTCCACTGTTCCACTACTCGAGTCCTCATGCAAAGCGAGCCTCTGTTTAAGAACTGAAGGTGACGTGTTAGAACGGTCAAATCTGGATGTGTCTATTCTTGTTCATGGCTGTTGCATGCTCTTGTATTCTCAGACTATTTAGGCATGTTCACCATCTGTATTTGTCTTTTCCACGGATCTTCCCTTATGCCATTGTTCATGCGCATGTTCTTGTATTTTCGTCGGGTTTTTGCGTATAACATTTGTGTTTTGATTCTCTAGGTCATCTTTTCCCGTGGATTCTGTTCTCTGTGTTTGCCTTTGCTTTCGAGCGGCTTTTCTGTTCATGGACTCTTCTCTGTCTTGGCTTTGTTCACGCTTTAGCCTTCGGGCTTTTGTTCCTTGCTCGTGGCCTTGTCTTTTCTATCGGGCTTTTTGTCCCTCTCGAATTCCTTCAAACAAAAAGTCCGAAGGAAATCTATCTTTCGGCTGTCTTTCCCCAAAGGGCAAGTGCCCTACGGGAACTTTGTTTTTGTCCTTCACTTTATGAAGGTGCCCTCCGCAAGGGCTTCCACTTCCCAAAAGTGCCCTTTGGGATTTTCCAAAAGGTCTTGCCATCGACCAAGATGCCCTCCACAAGGGCAGGTGCCCTTCGAAAGAATGGAAAAGGTCCTCTCGCCGCCTGAGTGCCCTCCGCAAGGGCACATACCCTTCGAGGTTTTTGAAAATGACCCTTCGAGAAAAATGAAAGGTCCACTTTGTTCTTGAAGTGCCCCCCATAAGGGCAGTTGCCCTTCAGGGTTTTTGTAAATAACCCTTCAAAACTTTTGTAAAGTCCACCTCGTCGATGAAAAGCCCTCCAAAAGAAATCACCTGCCCTTCACAATGTCCAAGACCTTTTCAAGCTTTACAAGTGCCATTACTTATAAAAACTTTATAAGACAAGTCGATGCACAAACCCGCTTCCCTTTGTAGACCAACTCAGGTCCTTAGATTGCTTTTACTTATAAAAGTAAATAAGTAAGACACACCCGTAAACCCGATATGCACTGTAGACCCATTCAGGTTCTTCGAGTGCTTCAACTTATAAAAGCTAATAAGTAATGCAACATCACAAACCTGATTAACACTGAAACTGCCATAGATCCTTTTGGGTTCTCTAGGTGCTCCTGCGTATTACTTATAAAGCTTATAAGTAATGTTGTCTTACAAATCCGAATTGCTCTGTAAGTGCTATAAATGATCATTCCCTGATGAGAAAACGCCTGTACCTGCACAAAAGTGACTTATCCTCGATTTCTCAAGGGTCAAGACCTGGTTTTCAAGGCAAATGGTCATGGTGAGCGAAGTTTCGAATGGTAATGGTGACGATTTGGCCTGTAGGGCAAAATTGTCAACAGTTCCTCCTCCTTAAAGGTAAAAAGTGAGTTTTCACTTAAGTTATTCTAATTTTGCATTAAGGAGGGCCCGTTTGGACTTACCATAGCCTTTAAGTTATTCAAAAAGGTAGCCAATCTTTCTTATTTGTTTAACCCTTCCTCTCAAGTGGGGTGCCCATTTAGGGAATGGAGGGTATATAAAGGAAATTGCAATTCATGTTGAAGGATGATGCTTATATGAGATTTGATTTGGAGGTTAAAGCACGAAAACGATTTGCCTAGGTCTTGAAGATGAAAACCTTCAAGCCAAGGAAGGTTTAGGGACGAAAACCCCTATTCCTAAACTAGGGCAGCACTAATTCAGGTGTTGCAATTGAGCATCAAATTCAGATATTGAAGAGTCCAACCCTCTCCTAGGGTGGCGACTTGATTGCCAAGGTTGTTGACTTGGTGCCTTAGGCTAGGTGACTTGGTTGGGAACCCAATGCCTATTGTTTTTGAGGATTTGAGGGTGGCGAATTACCACCTACGGTTGAAAACCCCTTTGGAAGGGCTGCGCTACAATTGAGGAGTCGAAGACCCCTACACTAGGGCTGCGAATTGGAGTTTGATCAATTGCTGAATTTTATGAGTAAGGCAACCTCATTTGGGAGAGGTTTTCACCCTTTTCTAGGGCTTTCCTTGCCTAGAAACTATTTCTGAAATTTGCATAATTATTCTGTAATTTTATTGGAAATTATCCAATAAATCTTGGCATCAAGTGTCCAGGTAAAGGTATTTCTTTCAGCTGTAATATTCTGATTTTTTTGGAGAATTATTAGGCATGAAATATTGAGGGTTTTGAGGTAAAAAGGCTGCAATTAATTAAAATAATTTTTTGAACCTAAGCATCTAGGGTTTGATAGGCGATTTGCATTTCGGATGCCCTAATCTTGCTTGGAAGGGTTCCTAACTTGTTCCTAGGGTTTGAGTTAATTTTTATATGATTTTGTGAAGTTTATAGCTAGGGTTTGCTGTGAAAATTCAGAAAATAATTTCAGATTGCTAGGGTTTGCCGGAAAAATCCAAATTTTCATATTTGTCCCAAGTTGGGGACATTACATTTCCATAGTAATTCATTTCAGTTGCAGTGGAATACCTCACAGAAATTGTCAAACAATGATGCAGTTAATGCATTTATATTAACTTTGCGGACTGTTTATCTACCAAATTTAAAGTCTGACCTATATATTTTGTTTAGATAATCAAAGGGGCTAATCAAACAGGATATCAACTTCTTGTAGGTTAAATGATTATAGGTATTATCATATATTACCAAAAATCCCTCAAGATTTCATTTCCAGTTGGTACAATTTTCATTTTAATGACCATACATTTCCATACTGAACTTTCAATCAGACCTTATAAGTTATACATCGGGAAACAAGATGGCTTACTGGTTTCGCAAGCTATTCTCCTCAAACTTGGGCTTATGATATATCGTCAAAAAGCTCTTTCCAAGCACGCAAAACAGTTGTGTGCTGTTCATCTTATTGTCCAAGGTTTTTGGGACAAAACATATTTGAGCCCAATCTGTTTTATTGAAAGTTCTCAACTACATAAATGTGACACTATTGTGAGCATCTGTGGTTATTGACTGCATATATCATGGAAGATTTGCAGGTGAACCGTTTTATTTTTGTCAAATTTATATGCCCTCCTTTCTTGAAGGTTTTACTATGTTGTTTTTCTCTAGCATCTAAAGCCAAAGATTCTATTTGGTTTTCATGATTCATGGTTATTGTTGTCAACCTGGTGCTGCACCCTGATTCGAAGACGTGCACGGAATGGCCAGTCCTCTATCCAGCTGAAACAATGGGATCTTCTCACGAGGGTTGGTGCCTCAATGGTGAGAAGAACCTCCAGAGAAGGCTGGTTCCTGTATGATGTATCGATGTGGATCCCTACTCTACGCTGCAGACTACAGTTTTATTAATCTGAAAACAAGGTTACAACTCAATCTTTGACAGAATTTTGTCTTGCTAAAAGAGGGATACAATTCAAGGCTGAAAAGCCAACTTATATACAAGCCAAAGACGTTGGCATTGAAAATAGAGAGGAAGTCAACTCTCACCTTAACCAAGTCCAATTTTCGTTATGCCAAGATAACAAAGCCTTCTAAATTTGTCTTTTCTTGTCTTTTGTCTTGTATGAAAACTCCTTAGCATTGAAAATGGACGGTGGGCCTATTTTGAACTAATCTGTTCCTTACATAGAAAGCTACCCCAATCTCCAAATAAAGAACTCTGCTTGAACTGCTTGAAACAAGAGAACAATCTCCTTTGCATGAAATCAATGCTAATGCTGAACTTAGAATTCTGTTTGAACTGTTGGAATGTTGAAAGCTTTGGATTGCATAAAAACCAAGGAGAAGCGTGATCTCGACAAACAGTCAACTAAAGCTTTGACCAACTGAAAATAGCCTTTCACTGTTAAGTTTCTCGAGCCTTTCATGCATTCGAGTCTCTGTTCTAGAACCGAAAGAGTCATGCATGTCTTGGACCGATCTAATTATTTCGTTTATTGTTTGGTGTTCCTTTTGTTGCAGTCTCGGACTGTAGATCTTCCTATAGACGGAACAACGATATCTTTATTGGTCTTTGCATGTTCCTACATGTACCCTTCGCCATTCGTTTTCTGGTTTATTTGCTCTATTTATTCTTGCAGACTTTTCCTCTGTCTATTTGTCTTGAGCTCCTGTTGGCTATTTCTTGGCCTCCATATCAAATTTTTGCCTCAGTATGAAAAGGTGGACTTTCAAGCAAGAGAATGGCAAGTCTTTGGAAAGACTCGGGTTTTTCAGTAGTGATGACTTCGAGTTTCTGGGGTAGCTCAACTTCTCCATTTTGTGAGTAGTCAATTGAGCAAAATCTAAAGTAAGGAGGTGCCCAAAGTCTGTTTTGGTCTTTTGGGGGTGCTTCTCGGGTTTTCTAAGGAACAAGTCTTCATTCTAGAGAAGTCTGAAAAGAAGGAGAAGGGATCGCCGAAGAAATTCCGCGGGCAAATTCCCTGAAGGAATTCCTTCGGAAAATTTGTCCGCGGGATAATGCAAGGGACAAGTCCCAAAGGAATACAGAAGCCCGCGAGGAAAGTCCGAAGTTTTCAACTGGGAGAAGTCCAAAGACTTCAACTGGGAGAAGTCCAAAGACTTGGACATGAGAAAGTTCGTAGTCAAGTAGCTTGGGAAACCCGAGTTACTCTGCAAAGAATAAATCAGGTTTCTTCAGGTGCTTTACATGGGAAGCTTCATAAGTAAAGAAGATGCAAAAGCCCGAGTTACTCCTTATGGAGTAAATTGGGATTTTTCAGGAGCTTGACTTAAGCCATCTAGCAACATGAGAAGTCATGGAAACAATGGATGACAAAGCTGCTGCATGGCACAAGCTGGAATAGAAAGGCCAATCAGCAAAGGACAAATGGCAAGCTGTAGAGTGGACGAATGGCATAGACATATCCAAGAAGGCAGAGGTGGTTTTTCAAAGGGAGGCTATATATTCTATAGATCGACTATAGGAAAACCAATGTCTTGGATTGGTTTTCCTCAATAATCAATTTTGTCTCCACGAGCATATGAGAAATTAATGCAGCGGCATGGTCATCACACTCAACAATTGAAGAACTAAAGTCATACAGACAGCCGTCAAAGAACAGGTTAATCATGACATTGCAAGCATGGAGGCGTGGTCCTCACAAAGAGAAAATTGAATGTGGGAGTGGCTTGAGAAGCTTGGGGCGATCTGGAACGACGTGTTTCATGGCAAAGGAAGACGTTTGCAGCAACCAACAATTTATTCTCTCCTCCTACGCGGCCTCTCTCTTTCTTCCTTCTCTATATATATCTAGCGATTTGCCATTTGAAAAGGTTCCCAGTTTTTAGAGTTTTTGTCATCTTGCTGGGAGACGGATACTCATTGAGGCGTTTGCAAAAAAAGGTGCTCCCTTGGTTAGGCTCGACCCTACCAAATATTGTAAGAACTACCTCTTAAATGTAATGAGACTCGATTTCTTTGCCTATTTCCTGTCTTCAATTAGTGTTTTAGTATGCTTGTTGCTTGGTGGATTCGTGAATGCGCGCATTCCTAATCCATTAGCTTGTTGCTTGCCTCTTTGAAGTCTTTTCAAGTTTTGCAGGTTTGGACTAGTGTTCTCCCTGAACCTCTTCCAGCATGTGTTAGCTTGATCCTGAGATCGTGCAATCCCAAGTCGCCTCATGACTGATCTAGTGTGGGTTCGAGCGTAGATGAGTGTCCATTTAAATTTGGTGCATCGCTTGTTAGCTTTTTTAGGAGCCCTGTTGCCTCTTCCTAATTCTTTTCCCATGAAGTTTCATTTCAGCAGTAGTTTAGGTGATCCACCAGAGAGGAACTAGCCTCTTTAAAAATCCTAGAGGTTTAACTTCACTATAGGAAACCCACATCCTGAGGTTGTTCCCATGCTTATAGCCAGAAGTGGGAGAGCCTGAAGAACTCTCCCACAAGGTTGCAATTCCAAGCTATAACAGCTCCTCTTGGATTTTCTTTCTTTTTGTCTATTTCCTCAAACAAAAGTCCAAAGGAATTCTATTTCCACGGGCTTTTCGTTCATCCTTTCCTTCGGCTTATCTCCTTGTCCAAGTCTCCCTAAGGAATTCTTTCGGACAATTTGTCCGAAGGAATTCCTTTGGACTTTTGTCCATGACCTTTCCTGAAGGGAAAAAGCCCTTCGGGATTTCTAAAGTGTCCCTGTTACTCCAAATGACCCTTCGGAAATCTTCGACTGCCCCTCGGATTTTTTGAAATTGACTTTCCCGAAGGGAAAGTGCCTTCGGGATTTTTTCGATTGGTCCATTTCTCGTGGACAATTTGTCCGCAAGAATTCATGCCTTCGGGCTTTTCAAAATGGTCCCTCGGATTTTCTGTTTGGAACCTTCCCAAAGGGCAGATACCCTTCAGGATTTCTGTAATGGACGTTGGCATTTGAAATAGCCCTTTGCATATTTGTGATGAACTTTCCTGAAGGGTTTGTACCCTTCGGGATTCTTGTAATGTCCCTTGAAACTGTGCCTTTGAGCTTTCCCGAAGGGTACATACCCTTCGGGATTTTTGTAATATACCTTCCCGAAGGGCACATACCCTTCAGGATTCTTGAATGGATCGTTTCCTTCAGACAAAATGTTTGAAGGATTTGAACCATTCTTTCCCACAAGCTTTCTTCTGAAGGAATTCCTTCGAACTTTTGTAAAGTCCTTTTCCTTTCTGACAAGCCCTTTGGGCTTATAAAAATGGTCCTTCGAAAAGAAAGTACCTTTCGAAACAACTGCAGAGTACCCCTCTTCTCGTATTTCATTCAAACAAAAAGTCCGAAGAAATTTTGTCTTAAGCTTCTTCAATGTATTCCCTCGGCCTTGTCCTCTTCCCCTTCTTCGAAAGGCATGTTCAAAGCTATGAATGATAGAAGTTGCAATTTTGACCTGTAGGGTCAAAAATTGTCAATAGGTATTAAAAGTGACACTCTTTAAATTAGGGAAATTATTTCAAATGTTGAAAAGGTCAATCAACAAGTACAATTAAACCTAAAAATAGACCTTATTGACACCCTCTTTACTATGAGAGTATTCAATTTCGAAACCAAAGTTTAAGGGATTCTAATCCCAATTATTGAAGGTATACGTGGAATTTAAGTCACAGTCTTTACAACTACAAACTTCAAGGATTCAATTACGACACTCGATGCCTATTAAGATTGATCCGCATGGATCTATCCAAATTCAATGCATATCTACTGTAGAAACTTATCAAAATCTTATTGTCTCTTGTATTACACGTGTTGTTCGAGTTCAAAACCTTTCCAACATGGGAGGGCATATTATGTACCTAATTGTCACTAGTTACCAATGGTCATTCCTAACAAATGTGAACTATTACCTCATAGGGACAACCTATCATTTGTATCCCTTGGTATATACAATCCTTCATACTCACCTATCTAATATTATATCTGTATTCTATATCGGTATGTAGTTATTATGTATTTATCATGTCTATATGTGTGGTATGTTCTTATTGCTCTCCACCATGTGCATATGTAGATATTGGGAAAGTGGAAAAATCAGTTAAAAAAATAAAGTCAAGGGATGTTAAATAGTAGGAATTTAAATTAGCACCATGCCAAGACAAGGCCACTGTTGACAATTTTTCCCCAAAGAAAAGAACGGATTTATTCAAGCAGTTGAAGGGGCAAATTCTCGAGAGAACAGATATTTTGTGGTTTTACAAGGGGGGCAAAGATCATTCCGAATGAATGGTTCATCAAAAGGGTTGTACTTCGAAAAAGAGCCTTTGGAAATGCACTAAGGAAAGTCCGCAAGGCAAAAAACAAAGGAATACTTCGGAGAGTTTATAAGGGAAAACCCGCAGCCAAACAGGGAGAATCCAAAAGTCCACCCAAGTCAACAAAGGAAAAGCCAGTACCCTTCGGAAGGGTCACTTTCAACATTCCCGAAGGGCACCTACCCTTCGGGAAGGTACAAGAACGAATTCAAAGCCTTAGCAAAAAGCCCGAGTGCCCTACAATTTTTTCGAAGGGCACAGAGGGAGAGCTAAATGCCCTAGTGGAGGGCACTTGGTCGGCGATAGTACCTCTGTGTATTTCCCGAAGGGCACATTTGAAAAGCTAAAGGGCACATTTCGAAGGAAAAGACGGAAAGAAAACCTTTGGACTTTTTGTCCGAAGGAATTCGAAAGACTGCAAATAAAGAAAGCCGACGGTAAAAAATCCAAGGGGCTTCGGAGAAGTTGAATTCGGCAAACAACAAAGAACAAAGTATTCCTTCAGACAAAAAGTCCGAAGAAATTCTAAGGAATGGCCGCGGAGAAGTCCATTTCATAAAAATCTCGAAGGGCAGGAAGGACCACTACGACTAAACCCGAAGGCCAATTTTCCGTAGGCAATGAGAAAAAGGAAAGGCAAAGGACAATTTCTTCGGACTTTTTGTCTAAAGGAATTCCTTCAGACAAAAAGTCCGAAGAAATTCCTTCAGACAAAAAGTCCGAAGAAATTGTCCTTTGCCTTTCCTTTTTCTCATTGCCTACGGAAAATTGGCCTTCGGATTTAGTCATAGTGAATTCCTTCAGACAAAAAGTCTGAAGAAATTCGGAAGATAGCCCGCAGAAAAACAAGTGAAGGCAAAGACGGAGAATGAATACCTTTAGGCTTTTTGTCCGAAGGAATTCCTTCAGACAAAAAGTTGGAACAAATTCGGAGAAATGGCCGCACAAAAGTCCGAAGAAATTCAGAGTGAGTCGAGAAAGAGAAAACCCGACTATGAAAAGGAGCCCGAGCAAAGGGAAAGTAAAGGAAAGTGCGGAAGACAAAAGTCTGAAGGAACACTGCGGAAGAAAAGGTTGAGGGAAATCAAGCCCGCAATCAGGACAATTCGAGCGGACAATTTGTCCAACGGAAGTTGCCACAGGAAAGTCCGAAGACAGGCCCGAAGAATTAAGTCGGGACAACCAGAAATCTGAAAGTAATGGAGGTTGACTGTGCAAAAGAGGATAGAAAATAGATAATCCGACGAAGAGTTGAAAATAGAATATCCGAGGAAATATAGAATCTCGCTAGAAATAGACACGAACAAGCAGACCATAGCAGGGTAAAATACATGCAAGCGGGAGCTATTTTCAAGCACTGGTCAGAGCTTCAGTTGACTAGTTATTGAAGTCCTGCTCGTCTCAAGATCATCTCACGCATTCGAGGGTCCAACTCAGCTTCAACCGGAGTTCTGAATTCGAATGACGAGTTGACTGTTCCAGATTTTGAGTTGACTAATTGCTAAAACGCCACATCCACTAAGAGCTTTCCATGAGAAGGAGAATGATCTCTTCGGCCAACTCAGCGTTTCAAACGTTCCAATTCGGCATCAAGCAGCTCACGTAGAGTTCTAAAATTAACATTGGCGTGGATTTCCATGCAAAGAGAGTGTTGACGCAGTGGATTGCACTCGGGGCAGGACGCCTAGCTCCCGCCCTTCCACACGCAACAATGGAAACTCCACTCTCGCTTGTGGGACCGGCGAAGCTGGAGGGAAGAGTCTCTAGATAAGGGCTAGCTCCCTCTGATGTATCTTTTAGGCCCTGGTTTTCTCCTACTGCTAACAAATAAAATGGAAAAAAGGAAGGGGATGAAAAGGGAGAGAGAGATGCTGAAAACAGAACCTAAGCCTAAAAATGAAAAGGTGATACACCAGAAAATGTTGACCCACTCAACCCGAACATACACTTTTCACCAGGAAGAAACGCCCATACACTTCATCTGAAGAGGGAAGCTCTTCTGCAACAGTGAGTCAGGGGTCCGTAGAGATACAAGGAAGAAGGAACTAGCAAAGGTGTTCTAAGACACACTTTGACAGCCTATTCACATGTGCCTATATTCTTTCTGTAGACACTTCTGGCAGACCTGCAGAAAGGAGACTTCACAATACATTGGACATGCTATAATCGATTTGTGAAAAGCATGAAAGACAATGACTTAACACAAAAGAAGAAAATAGACATATACTTTAAAGTGCAAGTCCAGATAGAGGTAAAAATGCTAAGTCCTGATTCAAGGTAAAATCTGGCAGCGCTCTGCCTTACAAGCCCGAGAGATTTTTGGGCAGAGTTTTGCCTTGAGGCTAAGAGAGTCGATCCTTTCTCAAATGAGAAGCTTTACAATATATAGAGAGAGGAAGAGAACTTGGCGATTTCTGGGAAAGACTTTCGCGCTCTTTTTGCAAGCTGGGCCATGTGCGCTTTGAGCCTTGGGAAGAGGGAGCCGTTTGATTGTCGGTTCCTGCTTTGACTTAGGCGTTCCACATTAATGTGAAAAAGATGGCCGCGCCTCTTTTCTGCAAACAGACTGCTCTCTTCCTGCAAACAGACTGCGGTTTGTCCCCTCGTAAATGGCAAATGGAGAAAGCAGGCCGCGCCACTCACTGTTTGCGCCATTTGATGACCATCTAGCAATAACTCGCCTCTCCTGCTTTGTCTCTTTCTGCACCTTGTCTTCTTCCTGGTTTTTGTCTCTTTCTGGCTCCTTCATCCCTCAGGGCTATCTTTTGGCGGGTCGTTGCATTCCTTGGGCTCTTCCTACTTGCCCTGGCCACTTTTTGCTGATTTTCAAATAAGTGACACGTGGTGCGTTCTGCTGTGAAACGGGCAGGACACGTGGTAGCATCCGCTTGACTCATGGAAGCTTTAGGCACCCTTTGAAGGTCCTACGGAAGAGGACATGTGTCGGCTTCCACTCTCTTTAGCAATTCGTTCAGGGCCCACCACAGTTCTTGCGGGACAAAAGAGAGAGACTGCGGGTGTTGACACTTGTCGGTTTCCGCTGAGACTTGCAGGGGACACGTGGCACGTTTCGCTACTCCTAGAAAAGCATGTCAAAGCCTTCCGCGGTTGCCACTTGGCACCCTCCGTGCTCTGGATTTTTCTAGTGTGAAATTGACGTTCGCGGGCCCGTCACCCCTTGGACTTTCTTTCGGCTTCCTGCTTCGGCCCTTTTTGCGGACTTTTTCCTTCGGGCCTTTTTCCGCGGACAAAAAGTCCGCAAGAATTGCCTTGTGACTTTGCCTTCGGAAATTTCCTTTCGGGCTTTTGGCTCACGGTTTCCCCGAAATTCTTCGGAATTTTTGTCAGAAGGAATTCCTTTGGACAAAAGTCCGAGAGAATTCGTTTCCTTGCCTTAACAAAAATCCGAAAGATCTTACCTTCGCGGTTTTCTTTGTGGCCTCTTTGAAGTGCTCCTTGCCCTTCGCAAGGGCTCTTGAACCCAGAACTGCCCTCCGCAAGGGCACTTGTCCTTCGGGAGGCTTGAACTTTTGTTTGAACCGCTCCTTTGAACCAACTGTTGAACCAATCCATTGAATTGGTTCAATGGTTCAAGCGGTTGTTGAACCAAGGCTTTGAACCGAGCGTTTGAACTGAGTGATTGAATTTTGCCGATTGAACCAAGGCTTTGAACGAAGCGATGAACCATTTGATTGAACCTGCCGATGAACTTTGCCGAAGCGTTGAACTTTGCATTGAACCAAAGCGTTGAACCGGTTCAATGGTTCAACGATTCAAAGCTGCTAACTCTTTGAAAGATCATGCCGTTGAACCACTTTAAGCTCACTTTCCTTATGAATTTCTTCGGACAAGAGTCCGAAGAAGTTTTGTAAAACCTTGCACTCTTTGACTGGTTCTTCATCTGCCGAAAGACTACACCTGCAGAGTCCGTAGAAATTCTACGGAGTCTGTAGAAATTGCAAGACTCGTGCAAAATCAAAAGTACTAGCTCAGGACAGCCTAAAAAAGAAGGGGGCCGATTTTTTGGCCTATTGGGCAAAAAATAGTCAATAAATTGGCGACTCCCAGGGGAAGCATGTCTGCTATGCTTAGAGACTAGTTGCCTTGTAGTCCATTGGGCACGGAGTCAGAATGCAGCTTTGAAGAAAGGTTAGCAACAGCCCCAAAGATCCAAGAATCAAACATGAAGCTTTTTACCCCACACACAAGGAAAACACACACAAGGCTAAAAACACTTGTGCAAACTGTACTTAGGGAAAGCAGGAAAAGAAACTGAAAACAAACTACTATATACAGCTAACCAGGAATATTTGCTTCCCTCCTGGATCAAAGGGAAAACTTCTTAAGTCCCCTTCCTGCAAGAAGACTTATGGTGCCAGACAAGTGGTTGAATGAAAAGGAGATTTGGTGACCTACTCCTCTTGCCTGTCATCTGGATTGGCTTGCATCTGAGTGGATCAGATTCAAATATGCTTCTGACATATATGTACTCTTCTTGTCCTTGGAAGCTTGTTGAATGCTGGTCCTTCATGCTGGTGCGTTTCACCAAGAAATCTGTGGCTGTTGGCTCATCACCATAAGCCCTTTGTTGTGCATGATCCCCTTGCAATGCATCATGGTTTGACTTGTTCCCTTCTGATTCATTGAATACCATGTCAAACTCATCCTCTGCTCCCTCTTGGCCTTCTTGAAGAAGGGTGACTATTGTGATGTCTGAAAAGGAATCACAAACTGATTGCTCATCCCACAAAACATCACCTCTCTGTTTAAAACTTTCTTCTTCAAAGTTTTCCTCAAAGAAGATAGACCTCTCCTTTTCCTCCTCAAAGATCAGGATCTCTAGATGTTCAAAGATATTCTCCTGATCCTCCTCCAACCCAGGCTTCTCGGCATAGTAGTCCTCATCGAAACAACAAGGAAGTTTATCAAAAAAAAGGGGAGAGAGCTCACCATGCTTATGTTCCTCCGCGTATTGCTGGAACATCTGCATGTATGCATGCCCTGTGTCTTCTCCATTGCTGATGAGGTCTTCAAAAGGAGCATCGATGGTGATTTCTTCATTGTCGCTCATGATAGCCTCCTGGGAAACTGCAGATTGGATCTTCTACTCCTCACTGGCCTCCTGCAGAATAGGTTCCTCCTAGAGAAGGGGTGAAGTGGAAAAACCATGTGGAAGAGGAGGTAGTCCTTGAGCTAGAATCGAATGATTCTCCTCTTTCCACTTGGCTAGCACTTCATCTATATCAAGTGTGGCTTGATATCTCTCTTGGAGGTGTGTAGGTGGGGTGTGTTCAGACATGGAATGTGCCGTTGGGTCTGAACCATCCATCATACATTGGCTGAGGAATCTCTCTCTGGATTCCAACTCTACAATTCTCCTGGCTATATCTTCCTGGAAGAGCCTTTCTTGGAGATCATGGGAATCATGGGTAGGAGCAGCTTTATTTTTTTCGAGGTTTTGAGCAAAACCTTTCTTCTCCTCTTTCCTGCCCCATGATTCCACTATTTCCCCCCAGGTCAGGAGGTTGCCATTAGGATCAATGACCTTAGGGAGTTGAGGAAGACTAGGAAAGCTGCTTGAGGGGATTGCATGAAAACCCTGAGCTTGATTAAAACCATATGAAGAAACACAAGGCCCATGATTTTGTGCAAAGGAATTATACATACAAAAATGTGATTTCTGATGGCACCAGGCTGCTTAACTAGCTGATTCAACTCGGAGTTGCCATTGGTGTTGATGCAAAAGCCTCCAAAGGCTGGTCAATTGAAAAATACACCAAAAATTCTTCAACTCTCTGGACACAACTTGTCTTAGTTGGTTCCATTGGGCGTGCCAAAAACTATTGACGCAGTGGATTGCACCCGGGGCAGGACGCCTAGCTCCCGCCCTTCCACACGCAACAATAGAAACTCCCCTCTCGCCTGTGGGACCGGCGAAGCTGGAGGGGAGACTCTCTAGATAAGGGCTAGCTCCCTCTGATGTATCTTTTAGGCCCTGGATTCCTACCGCTAACAAATAAATGTAAAAAAAGGGGGGGATGAAAAGGGAGAGAGAAATGCTGAAAACATAACCTAAGCCTAAAAATGAAAAGGTGATACACCAGAAAAGTTGACCCACCCAGCCCGAACATACACTTTTCACCAAGAAAAAATGCCCATACACTTCATCTGACGCGGAAAACTCTTCTGTTTCAGTGAGTCAGGGGTCCGTAGAGATACAGGGAGGAAGGAACTAGTAAAGGTGTTCTGAGACACACTTTGACAACCTATTCACATGCGCCTTTATTCTTGTTGTAGACACTTCTGGCAGACCTGCAGAAAAGAGACTTCACAATGCACTGGACATGTTGTAATCGATCTGTGAAAAGCATGAAAGACAATGACTTAACACAAAAGAAGAACACAGACATATACTTTAAAGTGCAAGTCCAGATAGAGGTAAAAATGCTAAGTCCTGATTCAAGGTAAAATCTGGCAGAGCTCTGCCTTACAAGCCCCGAGAGATTTTTGGGTAGAGTTTTGCCTTAAGGCTGAGAGAATCGATTTCTCAAATGAGAAGTTTACAATATATAGAAAGAGGAAGGGAACTTGGCGCTTCTTTTGAAAAGACTTTGGGGCTCTTGACAAGCTATCCCATGTGCGCTGAGAGCATCGGGAAGAAGAAGTCATTGTTGCTGATGTCATTCTTCTAGAAGAGGCCTGCTGGAACCATGCTGTGTGATCGCCGATCTTGACTTTGGCTTTCGAGAGCACGCGCTGCACCTCTTTTCCTGCAAACAGACTGCGGTTTGTCTCCTCATAAATGCCAAATGGAGAAAGCATGCCGCGCCACTCACTGTTTGCGTCATTTGATGACCATCTGGCAATAACTCGCCTCTCCTTGCCACTTGGACTGCTTTGTCTGTTCCTGCGCTTTGTCTTCTTCCTGATTTCTCTCTTTCTGGTTTCTTCTGGCGGCTCGCTGCGTTCCTTGGGCTCTTCCTGCTTGCCTTGGCCACTTTTCGCTGATTTTCAAATAAGTGACACATGGCGCGTTCCACTGTGAAACGGGCAGGACACGTGTCAGCATCCGCTTGACTCATAGGAGCTTTAGGCACCCTTTGAAGGTCCTGCAGAAGAGGACATGTGTCGGCTTCCGCTTTCCTTAGCAATTCGTCCGGGGCCCACCACTTTTCTCGTGGGACAAAAGAGAGAGACTGCGGGTGCTGACACTTGTCGGCTTCCGCCAGGCCTTGCAGGGGACACATGGCACGTTACGTTGCTCCTAGAAAAGCATGTCAGAGCCTTCCGCGGTTGCCACTTGGCGCCTTCTGCACTCTGGATTTCTTGGTGTAAAATTGACGTTCGCGAGCTCGTCACAATTTGAAAACCAACGGCTAGTCTATCTTCTTAAAGTTAACGGCTTCTGGGACGTCACTGTCCTTGGCAAATTCCTTCGGGCCTTTTCCTGATTTGGCTTTCATCCCCACGGCCTTTTTTTCTGTGGGCTATTTTCTTTCGGGCTTTTCACGCGGACATTTTCCCGCGGACAAAAAGTCCACAAGAAATGGTTCCGCCACTTTGCCTTCGGAAATTTTCTTTCAGGCTTTTGGCTCGTGAGTTCCCAAATTTTTTCGGACTTTTTGTTTGAAGGAATTCCTTCGGACAAAAAGTCTGAAAGGATTCATTTCAACGCTTAAGTCCTTTCTGCGGCATTTTGTCGGGCAGCCCTTCCGAATTCCTTCGGGCTTTTTGTCCGAAGGAATTCCTTTGGACAAAAAGTTTGAAGGAATTATGCCGTTGCCTTAACAAAATTCTGAAAAAATCTTACCTTTGCGGCTCTTTTTCCTTTGAAGTGCTCCCTGCCCTCCGCAAGGGCTCTTGAACCTGGAACTGCCCTCTGCAAGGGCACTTGTCCTTTGGGAGGCTTACACCTTTTATGTTGAACCGCCCCTTTGAACCAATCCATTAAACTGGTTCAACGGTTCAAACAATTGTTGAAGCAAGGCATCGAACCGTTTAATTGAACTTGCCGATGAACTTTAACATTGAACCAAAAAACGTTGAACCAATGCATTGAACCAAGCCATTGAACCAAGCTGATGAACCGACTGAGTGAACCAAGTGATTGAACCATCCGATTGAACCGAAACATTGAACCAACGCGTTGAACCAAGCCGCTGAACTGTTTGATTGAACGCGATGAACTTACCGATTGAACCAAGGCTTTGAACCGAAGCGTTGAACCAAGGCGTTGAATTGGTTCAATGGTTCAATGGTTCAAAGGTGCTAACTCTTGGAAAGATTATGTCGTTGAACCACTCTTCCAACCTTAAGGAAAAGTGTCTTTGAACCATTTTAGCTCTCTTTCCTTATGAATTTATTCAGACAAGAGTCCGAAGAAGCTTTGTAAAACCTTGCACTCTTTGACTGGTTCTTCATCTGCTGAAAGACTACACCTGCAGAGTTCGTAGAAATTCTACAGAGTTCGTAGAAATTGCAAGACTCGTGCAAAATCAAAAGTACTGGCTCAGAACAGCATAAAAAAGAAGGGGGACCGATTTTTGGCCTGTTGGGCAAAAAATGGTCAACAGAGAGGTGGGCGGTTCATAACAAAGACAAGTTCACTTCCTCAAGCGCAAGAAGCTTCATGCAAAGACAAAATAAAACATATTTTATTGAAAGGCCAAGTAAGCCTTGAGTTAACCGAAGTGAATCCTTCTCTTCAATTTTCAACGCCAATCTTTGGCCTCTTGTAATTCTCTATATAATGGCTTTCAGCCTTGATTAAAAATCATCCAATCTCTCTTGGTTAGACTAGACTCTGCCATTGGTGAGTTGTGTAACCTCTTCGATCAATAGGACTGTACTTTCAAATTTCAAGCGTTGGCACAATGTATATTTCATTCAACAATTTGCATAAGTGGTAGATTTCTCTCCCTTCCCAAATTTTGGTTCATACCTAGTTGCTAGATTAACCTTGTGCAGGTCATGTTAAAGTGTTCTTTGTCTTTTGCTAAAAATGTAAGTGGATGTTAGGTCACTGCAAAATGTCTTTTATCAGACCTCTCTCCATTGTTTTCCCTCATATTTTGGTCATTAGATCGAACCTCTCCATGAAATATTTATGCATAAGTGTTTGATTGAAATCATAGGTCTTCCTTTTCCCTTGTTCATTCAGTGTTCAAGGTTCCAAGTTGAGTGGATCAAAATTCTGGTGTATCACCCCCTTAGGTAGGATTTCCCCTTTAAGTTTCCCTTCTCCCTTTTCCATGGTAGTCCGCAGCATAGAGTAGAGATCCTAATTGATACATTATACATGAATCAGCCTTCTGTGGAGGTTTTTCTCACCATTGAGGCACCCACCCTCGTGAGAAGATCCCATTGTTTCAGCCGGATAGAGGACTGGCCATTTCGTGCATGTCTTCGAATCAGGGCGCAGCTACAAGTTGACAACAGTTTTTAGCACGCCCAGTGGGACCTATTTTTTCTGGTTTTGATAAAATTGCAGTTGTACCAGGTTTCTTCAAGAAGTATTCAGTTATTCCAAGCTCAAGCAATTGCTTCTCCAAGCTCAAGCAATTGCTTCTAATAGTTTAGGGCAGCTTCCATGTAAAGTCTATTTTTATTATATTATCGTGAATGAATTTTGATGGCTGTGTATGAAGAGAATTCCTATGCTATATTTCCTTAATCAGCCCAATGATGGATCATACCAGCCTGGACATGATACCTATGAGCCTCTTTATGAACCTAATCAGCGTTATCAAGAGTATTATCAAAGCTACGTTGATCCTTATCAAGTTTCTCATAATCAACGTTATCAAGAGTATGAATCTTACCCTCCTGGTAAGCCATATCAGTCTTAGGATCATATTTCATCTTTCCTGTATGGCTATGATGTTGCATATGAGCAGTATTGCCTTCAAGAAAAAATGAATGAAATAGAGCTCAGAATACTAGCATATGCAAGAAAGGTTTGTTCTAACTCTCAGTATGAGGAAGTGAATGGTCTATTTCGAAATGTGTCCAATGATCCAGAAGAGATAAATGGACTATGTATTCTTGCATTGGAAAAGATGGAGGCTTGGGAAAGGCAGAAAATTGAGTTTAACCAATTGTCTACAAAGGGCTATTGTGCTTCTTACTCTCATGAAGTTCTTAACCATGCCCAGTGCGTGCCAAGGGAGCTTCCTAGTTGAAGTCAAGAGCATATTCAAGAGCCTATTCAAGTGACTATTCATGAGACTAAACCTTCCTATAGTCCCATTACCTCACCAATCATCCGTCAAGCTCAGGTTGTCCAAGAGGCCAAGTAGGTTCCTAACTTTGATGAGGTAATGGCCAAATGGAAGGACCAAAATATAGATGCCTTTAAGAGTTTCTCTTTCCCCCCCTCCAAAACTCCCTAGATAATTCCATTGCCCTCAAGATTCCAAAATCTGACCATGATCAGCCTCCCATGCTTCATTTTCCCTCTGAAACAAATGAATTTTATCACCCTCTCGCCATCCCCCTTACTCAGGGGGATCCTATTCTTTGGAGGATTGAGAAAGAAGTTGCAGCTACAAGACAAGTTCTTGCAGAGTGTGAAAAAGATGCTTCAGATGTGTTTATAGAAGGATTTCCTATTGATACTTCACTTGAGGTTGTAGTTGAGCATCCAATTATAGATGAGAGTGAGAAGATTGATCTTGATGTAGAAGAACTTCAAGAGGAGCTGGTACAAAATGAAGTCATACATGAGTTACAAGTATCTCCTATTGAGAGGAAGCTAGATAGCATTACAGGTGATTCAGTTCAAATAGATCAAAATGAGGAACAAAAAGATGATTGGCAGCTGTACCTTGAATCTCTACAAGAGATTGAAGAGCTTTGTATGGATATGATGGCTATTAAAGGGCATGTTTATGAAAGATTTGATCAAGAATCACCTATTCAAGGTCACAGTATAGATTGGGTTGCCTACTCAAAGCTCCTTGAAGAGCTGGATGAACTTGCAGTAGTCAATAAGAAGGACGTGGTCACTCAAAGGGCATGCATAGATGAGGTATCACTTGACATGGTGATAGATGACAAACAATCTGAAAACGATTAGGAAATACTTGGTGAGTTTGTCTTTGTTGGTGACTGGTTTGCTGTTGATGACCCATTTGAGAAGATGCTAATACAGTTGGTCGACAAGGCAAATGCCTCATCAAAGGTTATGACTAATAAACATCCTGCCTTGCAACTTGTACCATCTCTTGGAAGGAGTAAATTCAATAATTTCCCATTTGATCCAGGGGGATCATGCTTTATCATGGTTAGCTAGGTTATTTAGTTGTTTTTGCTTTCCTCCAAGTGCTCTTCCAGAGCAGTAGTTTGCTTCAGTTTTGTTCAATAAGTGCTTGCTTGCACATTTGATTTTTAGTTAGTTTTCTGCTTTTGTGTCTTTCCCTTCTTATTTTGAAGGAGGTTACTACAGTGATGATCAGAGCAGATTTTTAGTCAGAAATCAGGTTCACCATTTGGGAAGTCAAATAAGCATCTATACATGGTCCGAGTTCTCAAGCATAGCAGGGATGCTTCCCAGCAGAGTTGCCAGAATGTTGACAATTTTTTCCCAAAGAAAAGAACGGATTTATTCAAGTAGTTGAATGGGCAAATTCTAGAGAGAACAAATGTTTTGTGGTTTTACAAGGGGGGCAAAGATCATTCCGAATGAATGGTTCATCAAAAGGGTTGTACTTCGGAAAAGCGCCTTTGGAAATGCACTAAGAAGGAAAGTCCACAAGGCAAAAAACAAAGGAATACTTCAGAGAGTTTATAAGGGAACACCCGCAGCCAAATAGGGAGAATCCAAAAGTCCACCCAAGTCAACAAAGGAAAAGCCAGTACCCTTTAGAAGGGTCATTTTCAACATTCCCAAAGGGCACCTACCCTTTGGGAAGGTACAAGAACGAATTCAAAGCCTTAGCAAAAAGCCCGGGTGCCCTACAATTTTTTCGAAGGGCACAGAGGGAGAGCTAAATGCCCTAGCGCAGGGCACTTGGTCGACAATAGTACCTTTGTGTATTTCCCGAAGGGCACATTTCGAAGGAAAAGACGGAAAGAAAACCTTCGGACTTTTTGTCCGAAGGAATTTGGAAGACTGCAAAGAAAGAAAGGCGACGGTAAAAAATCCAAGGGGCTTCAGAGAAGTTGAATTCGGCAAACAACAAAGAACAAAGTATTCCTTCGGACAAAAAGTCCGAAGAAATTCTAAGGAATGGCCGCGGAGAAGTCCATTTCATAAAAATCCCGAAGGGCAGGGAGGACCACTATGACTAAACCCGAAGGGCAATTTTCCGCAGGCAATGAGAAAAAGGAAAGGCAAAGGACATAATTTCTTCGGACAAAAAGTTCAAAGAAATTCAGAAGATAGCTTGCAGAAAAACAAGTGAAGGCAAAGACGGAGAATGAATACCTTCGGGCTCGGAACAAATTCAGAGAAATGGCTGCACAAAAGTCCGAAGAAATTCGGAGTGAGCCGAGAAAGAGAAAACCCGACTATGAAAAGGAGCCCGAGCAAAGGGAAAGTAAAGGAACACTGCAGAAGAGAAAACTCTGAAGGAACACTGCAGAAGAAAAGGCCGAGGGAAATCAAGCCCGTAGTCAGGACAATTCGAGCGGACAATTTATCCGACGGAAGTTGCCACAGGAAAGTCCGAAGACAGGCCCGAAGAATTAAGTTGGGACAACCAGAAATCCAAAAGTAATGGAGGTTGACTGTGTAAAAGAGGATAGAAAATAGATAATCTGACGAAGAGTTGAAAATAGAATATCCAAGGAAATATAGATTAATACATCCGAATATAGAATCTCGCCAAAAATAGACACGAACAGGCAGACCATAGCAACAAGCGGGAGCTATTTTCGAGCACCAGTCAGAGCTTCAGTTGACTAGTTATTGAAGTTCTGCTCATCTCAAGATCATCTCACGCATCCGAGGGTCCAACTCTGCTTCAACCGGAGTTCTGAATTCGAATGACGAGTTGACTGTTCCAGATTTTGAGTTGACTGATTGTTAAAACGCCGCATCCACTAAGAGCTTTCCATGTGAAGGAGAATGATCTCTTGGACCAACTCAGCTTACCAAACGGCCAACTCAGCGTTTCAAACGTTCCAATTCGGCATCAAGCAACTCACGTAGAGTTCTAAAATTAACGTTGGCGTGGATTTCCATGCAAAGAGAGGTGGGCGGTTCATAACAAAGACAAGTTCACTTCCTCAAGCGCAAGAAGCTTCATGCAAAGACAAAAAAAAAACATATTTTATTGAACGGCCAAGTAAGCCTTGAGTTAACCGAAGTGAATCCTTCTCTTCAAATTTCAACGCCAATCTTTGGCCTCTTGTAATTCTCTATATAATGGCTTTCAGCCTTGATTAAAAATCATCCAATCTCTCTTGGTTAGACCAGACTCTGCCATTGGTGAGTTGTGTAACCTCTTCGATCAATAGGACTGTACTTTCAGATTTCAAGCGTTGGCAAAGTGTATATTTTATTTAGCAATTTGCATAAGTGGTAGATTTCTCTCCCTTCCCAAATTTTGGTTCATACCAAGTTGCTAGATTAACCTTGTGCAGGTCATGTTAAAGTGTTCTTTATGTCTTTTGCTAAAACTGTAAGTGGATGTTAGGTGGCTGCAAAGTGTCTTTTATCAGACCTCTTTCCATCGTTTTCCCTCATATTTTGGTCATTAGATCAAACCTCTCCATGAAATATTTATGCATAAGTGTTTGATTGAAATCACAGGTCTTCCTTTTCCCTTGTTCGTTCAGTGTTCAAGGTTCCAAGTTGAGTGGATCAAAATTCTGGTGTATCACCCCCTTAGGTAGGATTTCCCCTTTAAGTTTCCCTTCTCCCTTTTCCATGGTAGTCCGCAGCATAGAGTAGAAATCCTAATTGATACATCATATAGGAACCAGCCTTCTTTGGAGGTTCTTCTCACCATTGAGGGACCCACCCTCGTGAGAAGATCCCATTGTTTTAGCTGGATAGAGGACTGGCCATTTCGTGCATGTCTTCGAATCAGGGCGCAACTCTAGGTTGACAACAGCCACCAAGGTGGTTATGTACCTAAAATTAGCTTCACATCATTTAAAAAAAAATGATGAATTGAATCCTTTAATCCACAAAAGTTTAAAGGGGTGGAAGCCCAAATTTTAATATATTCGGCATGCACCCATAACTTCTTCTTGAAGTATTTGTGAAGAAGTTCTTAGATACTGGTTCAAACATTCCATATAATTATGAAGTGCAGTTGGCATATAGCAAGAATAATGCTTTAACATTTCACTCTCTGTCTAGCTATACAACTACCATCAAGATTGCAAAGATGGTCAATGGATACAATGCCATTTTGGGTCATACGTAGATCTACTTATATAATATATTGTTTTCACCATAGTTACCAAGTCCAGAAATCTGGATCCGGTCAGGAAGGTAAAAAATTATGAAAATCCAGAATTCTTGAAAAAGCTTGGAAAAATCCAGTCTGGCATATATATATATATATATATATATATAATTTTATAAATATGTAAAATTGACAAATACAATGAAATTTTTTCATAACGTAATATAAAATGTTATTATATTTAATATTATATAATATATAGGGTTGTTGGGTGTCTTTTTTTTGTTTTTGCAGAAAACTGAAAAATCAAAAATATATTTTTTTAAATTAGAAAAAAGGGGGGCTGACCCAGTCAGAACTTATCTGGGCTGGCCGAAAAATCCAGATCTGGCCAGATTTTGTGCAGATCCGACTAGAGTTTTGGTAACTATGGTTTTAACTTTTCACATCCTAGTTAGAAAAGGGAAAGAGAACTAAACTACATGAATATATAGCTTGTATATTCCTCTCATTTCTTCTTTATAAACGAAAATAATGGCAAAGAAAGGGCACCAATGCTTTCCGTTTTCTATTAAATAAAGTGATAATAGACAGGAAGTTCCACAAGTGGACACAGTTTAAACCTTCATTTCAAAAGTCCAGGGATGTATTTATGGAAGGTTTACCTAGTAGGCTGCAACCATATATTGAGGTAGATCATCCTGTTAAACTGGAGGACGTAAAATATCGCACTTGCAAAGCACATTATCAACACTTTCATGTCAAGAAAGAAAAGTGGAGCACCAATTCTTAAATTTTTTAGAAAAATCATTAAGCATTCCAAATTTTGAACTGAGCTATTGGTCCTACTTAAGATAAGGATGGCACGACGCATATGTTTGATGACTAGAGAACACACAATAAAATGATCATAAAATATAAGCATATGCTTTCCCACAATAATAACTTGTCTGATATCTTCTAAGGTTCAATCATGCTTTCTAAAAAAAATGTCAAGAGAATAGCAACAGGTGCAAACTGTAACAAAATATTTATCCAGAATAAATTATATTACCAGTCAAGTCACTAACGATTCTTTGGTTGTGTGCTTTGAACTTACTAGTGCCTCAGCCATCTTTATATGCATTGTGAATGATATGAATAATCCTTTTAGACCATATTTTGGAAAACCTGTAGTTGTTTTTGGATGGCATATTGATTTTTGGAAAGACTTAGCCGCAATGTGAAGCACTTGGAATTAGCATTAAATTACTTAGAAGTGAATGTTGAATCTCCTATGTAGCAAATGAGCATAATATTAACATATTTTAAACAAGTTTTGTATTTGTAAAATGACATGGCTGCCTAGATTCAAGAACAGCTAAAGACAATTACCAGAGCTCCTGCTTTGCGTGCCATTCGCTTGGATCTCATGTCTGTCTTCTCCACATAAACTCGTCTCAATTCTCCCTTATCAAAAGCTCTCTGCCTCCGCAATTTCTGGTATGGTGCTGCTGCCCTTAGGGTTGCATCAACAGCTAGTCTCCGTACAGGTCCCTATTTAAAAGTTATCTATTCAGAATGTACACAAAGAAAAACTTCAAGAACTAGGCAGGGTTCTGAGAAACACTGTTTTATTGCAAATCCTTTTCAAGAAATAAACCCTAGGAAAAAGCAATAAAGAAAAAAAAATTGGATTTCACTTTTTATTCTCTTTTCAAGTTTCCACTTTCCTCTCTATCATTTGACCAGCTTGAGGAAAAAGATAATTTTTTTATATGTAAACAGGTTAAATTTGTAAGAAGTCAAATTTAATTTCCTATCTAATTTACCTCATGGTTTCCTTTAGTGCAGTATTTTTCCTGAAATTCTTTCATTATTACAGATAAAAGACAAATTCCAGCAATAGAAAAATTCCCATCTTAATCATTATCTATATATATGTTGAACAATGACTCGCCCTCAAGATAGATTCCTGGTTCTGAAGCGCCCCAGAATCAAATATTCTCCCGACCATGAAGAGGGAAGGAGCCTTTATGTCATCTGAAGACCTGTTCAAGTATATTCCTAGACTTACAAGCAAGTTCTTTGGTAAAATATCTATATCCTGATCACCATTTTTTATTTTCCTGTATTTATTTTCTTTTCTGAAACAGAAACCCCTAATTTTCGCTTCTTCTCTGTTTGTTTCCTACTTGTACCAAGTATAGATAAACATTAAATGCAAGCTGAAAATACATTAAAAAATACAAACCTTTGGAAGCATAGGTTTAATGTAACGTCCTCTGTCCTCAGAAAATATCACATTTTTGGCACGCCCAGCTTTTCCCTTGCGCCTCTGTGCTTGTTGTGCAAAGAAAAGTAGTTTGGGGTCTACTAAACCACCTTCTGCATCAAAGATAAACTCATCTGGTATTTGTTGTTCTTCTTCTTGTTCATCTTCATCGTCATCTTCCTCCTGAATTGCAGACATATGACAGAGTGATGTGGATTGTAGTCGCACAACAAAGAGTGACGTAAATTGCAGATATATGACAACTCTACTTGGTATTTTCTTTCGTGATACCATGAAGAAAACAAAAACATAAAAAACAAACTCCTGTGGCAACCACACATTAGTAACCACCTCTTACATCATTCTGGAAATGGCACAACAGCAGAACCAGACATATGTAGAAAACAGAACCGAGAAAGACTTGAATAGAACAGATTTAGAAAACATTAAAGAGCTTCTTACATCTTCTTTCTCGTCTTCATTCTGGTCTTCTGCAGGGTCCTTATTTTGAGGTGGTGGTGGAGGTGGAGGAGGTTGGTTCTGTTTTTCCTGTGGGTTATCATTTGCCATGGAACGAGGTAGTATCACCAACTCTACCTGCGTTAATGAGCATTAAAGTGACTATTCATGTGAAAGAATTCAAGAATCAATATCTCTAAAAAACCTGATTCCGATCTAAAATAAATACCCTCCATCTCCAAAAAAGAAAGGGCAAAGACAAAAAGGAAATGCCAGAAAAAAGAAACCAATTCATCCAGTGATAATCTAAAGGCAGAGTTAACCTAGTTAACTCAAAGAATCAGAATATCGCCTTCCAATTCTTAAAAGCCAGAGCAACTAACAATCCCATGTGCTCAGATTACTCACTACACACTCCTCTGTTTGCACAATACATCAAAAAATTGTAACTTTCAAAGTAGAACCTTTGGTTTTTGTTTTCAGGTTGGTTTGTCTGCAGTGTAACATTGTAAAAGATTTATCTGGAGCCAACTGCGTTATCAAATTTAATTCCAACAATTTGGGTCTCACTACTGGGCCCATATTCAGGGAGAAGTTTGACGTCAGTGTCAGAGCAACAAGTCACCCCAGACTCATCATTTTGAGACTTCATTTCCCAGTTCCTATATTTCTTGAGCCATCAAATTAAATTTTGAGACTCAGACTCGGCAAATTTTAAAAAATCATTAAAAATAGTGAATTTTACGAGAAAAAACTATTAAAATGCATTCCATATCAAATCCACTTAAAAATACACTCAAAACTAGTTAATTAAATCTAACATACACATGTATACACAAAGAAGTAAGTAAATAATGCGATACTGAATGTTTTCAGTTGAACAATTGAACTTGAAATTTGAAAGTTGATAAGATAAAGATAAAGATAAATATATTAATGTCCAACTAATAACCACAAAAGTAGGTCAAAGGGACTGCATATTACATAAATGCGTCAGGAAAAAGCGGGAAACCAAAAAGGTCTCCGAAAACAAGAAAAACAATGCTGAGATATGGATTTAGAAATCCATGGCAACTAATAATAAATAGGAGTTGTTTTTATATTCATCAAATTGTTTTTTACATACAAAATATGGATTTACAAATCCATGGCAATGGCATCAACAAAAACATAATATAAAAAGATACATCTAACTTCTAAGGTTGAGAAGAGCATGCATCGTTCATCCTCTCAACACAAGTTCCAACACATTGGAGCCTACGACGTTTTTTATACATCAAGAAGCAGCTGCAACCATTGTACCCGCCCTTGTGTCTCTATCTACCACCACATTTTTATCCCTAGATGTACGAGCTTGCTCCTCCTCCTCTCCCAATGCTACAAGCTCTACCTCACGATCAACCTGATCAACCCATTCATGGTCCTCTGTAAACACACGGTTGTCATCCTCTATGATCCACTTTGACTGTGGATCATACTCCTCTAGCTCAATGGGGGATAAGTCTTCCTCATCCCCTATAATCTTCTTGTGATGGAGGTGAAGGTTGTAATGCAAAAATACAAGGTCATTCAACCTTTGCATTGACAACCTATTGCGCTTTTTGGAATGTATGTGCTCAAACATACTCCAATTGCGCTCACACCCAGAAGCACTGCATGGTTGGCTTAGCACTTGAATAGCAATCCTTTGAAGATTCGGCACCTTTGCAGCAAAATTTTCCCACCATGCATCTGTAACCATAGGTATTAAAATGTCTTAGACTTCAATACCAAAAAAATGAAAAAACAATAAAAAAATGGAAAATATTGATCATTAAACTCAAAATTTACCTGGCTTAATTGTTGTCCTAGCTACCTTGCAAATATCTCGAGAAAAGAGATCTCCTAGTGCTTGTTTGTAAATCTCAATCTCAGACATAATCTTCACCCTTGACTGCACATTTGTCTCCATGGCCTCCATGACTGTGTAAAGGCCGCTCATAACCTCCTCATCGGCTTTAAAGCTCTCAAGGAATTGGAAGGCTAGGTTCAAAAAGTAGGCACAAGCATGAAGTGGCCTATGAAGTTGTCTTATCCACCGTTGGTCAATGATATCTCAAATGGGCATATATTTAGCTTTGACCATGCCATAGACAATTTTTACTTGCTCTTTGGCTCGGTCCATGCCCTCATAGATATAGCCCATTGCGGGCTTTTCTCCAGCAACCACATGGAGGAGAGCAATGGTTTGGTGACCTATAAAAAATATTAAAAAACATAATTTAGAATTATAACTCTAAGTATTAAATTTTAAAATTAAATTACATAACGTTTTTAAACAAAGAAAATGAAAATTCAAGCAAATTAAAATGACTTACATTTACAATCTCCTTTGCCGGCACCCAAAAATGAGACTCATCGAAAACCCACTCTACAATAGCAACCCCACCAATGGTCTTTACATATGAAGACTCGCTCCATTTCTCGCTAACAAACAATCGCTTCAATGAAGCTTTTGATTGTAGCAAATTTTTGCAAGGTGATGAAGGAGGTTGCAAAATGGGTTACACCAGGTCGGACAAGCTCCTTGTTGTCTGTGAACTCTCTCATTAAAGAGAGGACCCAAGCATGGTTGTAGATGTACTTACAAATATTACGACCTTGCTCCACAATTGGCATGACCCACTCCATTTTCCCAATATCTTTTAGCATCAAATCGATGCAATGTGCTGAGCAAGCAGTCCAAAAGATCGAGGGGTGCCTTTGCATGAGTAGCCTATCTGCTGCAACATAATTTGTTGTGTTGACGCAGAAGATTGCACCCTTGGCAGGAGGTCGAGCTCTTGCCTTCCTCACGCAACTATGGAAACTCCCCTCTCGCCTATGGGACCGGCGAAGCTGGAGGGGAGAGTCTCTAGGTAAGGGCTAGCTCCTTTTGATGCATCATATTCATTCCAGTAAGTGCTAACATATATATATATATATATATATATATATATATATATATATATATATATATATATAATGGGGGGGGATGAAAAGGGAGAAAGATTGCAGGAAAACAAACTACTCTAAGGAGGTGATGCACCAAAAATAAATCGACCTTCTCACACTCACACTTAAAATCAGACAAACACATACATACACTTCAAACTTGGCAGAAAGACCAGGTTGCAAGAAACTTGGCAGGGAGGCTTTAATGGAAAATACAGAAAACAGAGATTCATCAAAGGTGCTGTGAAATGCACACTATATAGTAATTTCTTCTGTTTCTGCACTTTCAAATACAACTCTCCTTGTCAGCTGCAGAAATGGCACCTTGTAGACGCCAGGTATGTTGGTGTTGACCCTGTGAAAGCATCAAGAAACAATGACTAAACACAAACTAACACTCAAGACATACACAGAGATATCTAACCAAGATAGAGGTAAAGAATGCGTTTATTGATTCAGGTGAAATTTTGCCAAGGCTACGCCTTACAAATGTGGAAGATGATTTCTCAAAGACAAGTCTCCAATATATAGAGAAGAAAAGGAGGCCTTTTGGCGCCCCTTTTACAAGTGACCCATGTGCCTTACGAGCATTGGGAAGAGCAAGCCGCTCAAAACATCAATGAGCTGTGCCCTTTGTCTGTTTGTAAGGCCGCTTCTTCAAGGTGATTACACAGTTTGTCTACTCATTAATGCGAAATGAAGAAAACCGGTTGCACTGCTAGCTATTTGCGCCTCCTAATGGTCAATTCGTAGGCACTGTATCATCTGCCGAAATAACTTCTTGAGTCGGTGCCTTCCTTCGCTACTTGGGCTGTCTGCCTGTTCCTACACTTGGCATCTCTCTCTTTGTTCTCTGGGATTTTGTCCTTTTCTTGCTCCTTTAGCCCTCGAGGGTGATCTTCTGGCAGGTCGCTGCATTTGGGATTTTCCATGCTTTATGCTCAAACAGTTCAAAAACAAATGGATATTTCACTGCGTTAAATTTGACGTTCACGCGGCCGTCACCCAACGGCTAGTTCGCTTGCTTAAATTTGACGGCTTTCAAGACGTCACCGTCTTCGGCAAAAGTCATCAGGGCTTTGTTTCGGGCTTTTTCCTCGCGGGCTTTCTATTTTGGGCCTTTTCCCGCGGACAAAAGTCCGCGAGAATTGGCCGCTTTGACTTTTCTGCGGGTTGGCGGTCCTTTGCTTTGTCGGGCTCTTTGAACTTCTCTACCCTCCGCAAGGGCTTTTGAACCCATCGCTGCCCTCCGGCTGTAGGGCAGACCCTTGAACCAAGCCGTTGAACCAAGCCGTTGAACCAAAATTGGTTCAACGGTTCAACCACTGCGCGTCGATGCCGTTGAATCAAGCCTTTGAACTAAAGCGTTGAACTTAAGCGCATTGAACCAAGCGTTGAATTTTGCCGATGAACCCTGTGTTGAACTTGAACTGATTGAACCAAGCGTTGAACTAAGGCATTGAACCGGTTCAATGGTTCAAAGACACCAATTTTTCTGTGATTTCCTTCAGACCAGAGCTCGAAGAAGCCTTGTAAACCCCAGCACTCTCTGAACTGATCTTCCTTGCGCCAAAAGACTAACCTGTTGAGTCCATAGAAATCCGTAGAAATCGCCAGAACCTGCAGAGTCTGTAGAAATCGCCAAATTCAAGCAAAATCGAAAAATGAAAATGGCCTAGCACAGCAGGGGCAGAGGGGGACCGATTTTTGCCTGTTGGGCAAAAAATGGTCAACAAATTGGCGACTCCCAAGGGAAGCATACCTGCTATGCTTAAAGACCAGTTGCCTTGCAGTCCATTGGGCACAGAGTTAGATGCAGCTTTGAAGAAAGTTAGCAACAGCTCCAAAAGATCCGAGAATCAAAACATGAAGCTTCTTACCCCACACGCAAAGGGAAACACACAAGGCTAAAAAAACACTACCTGTGCAAACTGCACTTAGGGAAAACAGGGAAGGAAACTAAAAGCAAACTACTATGTACAGCTAACCAGGAATATTTGCTTCCCTCCTGGATCAAAGGGAAAATTTCTTAAGTCCCCTTCCTGGAAAGAAGACTTATGGTGGCAGGCAAGTAGCTGAATAAAAAAAAGAGTTGGTGACCTGCTCCCCTTGCCTGTCACCTGCATTGGCTTGTATCCGAGTGGATCAGAATCGAACATGCTTCCGACATATATGTACTCTGCTTGTCCTTGGAAGCTTGTTGAATGCTGGTCCCTCATACTGATGCTCTTCACCAAGAAATCAATGGCTGCTGGCTCCTCACCATAAGCCCTTTGATGTGTACAGTCCCTCTGGAATGTCTCATGGTCCGACCCGTTTCCTTCTGCCTCGTTGAAGACCCTGTCAGACTCATCCTCTACTTCATCTTGGCCTTCTTGAAGAAGGGTGACTGTGATGATGTCTGAAATGGACTCACAAAATGATTGCTCATCCCACAGAACATCGCCTCTTTGTTCAAAACTCTCTTCTTCAAGGCCTTCCTCCAGGAAGACAGACCTCTCCTTTTCCTCCTCCAACTCGGGCTCTTCAGCGTAGTCGTCCTCGTCAAAGCAACAAGAAAGTTCATCGAACAAGGGGGAAGAGAGCTCACCATGCTTTTGTTCCTCCTCGTATTGCTGGAACATCTGCATATATGCAAGACCTGCATCTTCTCCATTGCCGATGGTGTCTTCACAAGAAGCATCAATGATGATTTCTTTTTCGTTGTCGCTCATGATAGCCCCTTGGGAAACTGCAGCTTGGATCTTCTGCTCCTCACTCGCCTCCTGCAGAACAGGTTCTTCTTTGATAAGGGGTGAAGTGGGACAAGCATGTGGAAGAGGAGGCAGTCCTTGAGCTAGAATCGAATGATTCTCCTCTTTCCACTTGGTCAACACTTCATCTATATCAGGTGCGGCCTGATATCTCTCTTGGAAATGTGTAGGTGGGGTGTGTTCAGACATGGAATGTGCTGTTTGGTCTGAACCGTCCATCACACATTGGCTGAAGAATCTCTCTCTGGATTCCAACTCTGCAATTCTCCTGGCTAGATCCTCTTGGAAGAACCTTTCCTGGAGGTCACCAACATCATCATGAGCAGGAGCAGCCTCAGCTTCTTCAAGGTTTTGAGAAAAACCTTGCTTCTCCTCCTTCCTGCCCCATGATTCTACTGTTTTTCCCCAGTTCAAGATCTCGGAATTGGAATTTTGCTCCTGTGAACAGGCAACAACTTTGTTTTCTCCAAGGTCCTGGGGCTCCTCTGCAAGGTCTGGAAGTTTTATCTCTCTTTCAAGAAGCAGTCTCATCCTAACCTCTAAATCTTCAATTTGTTTGGCTAGGTTGTCCTGAAAGAGTCTTTCTTGGAGGTCACCAACATCATCCTCTTCAAAGCTCTGCGCTGGTTCCTGGCATTCCTTCCTCCAACTCGGAATCTGCATATCATGCTGAAAAATTTGAGGAGGTTGAGGAACGCTAGGAAGAGACTGTTGATGCACTGGAAGAGTCTCTAGAAAGGGAATGTGCTGGTTCGTGGTATTCCCCCCAATAGAAGATTCACGATCTAAGGAGTTTAGAAGGTTCATCTCCATGGGAGGTTGTTCTGATGCCCTCTGGTGTTGGAAAGCCAGGCGCACGGGATTGAGAGCAGATGCATCAGATGAGCTGGAGTGAGCAAGTGCTATCTGATAGAAAGGATTTGGTGAAAAAGAGGGGGCTTTTTTTAGGATAGGAGAAGGCGCGTAGGGCTGACTGCCTTGGATAAATGGATTTCTCCATTTTGCTACCTCCTCCTCCATGGATTGCAAGGCCTGAGCTTGCCTAAACAAACACTCCTCTTTATACATTATCTCCTGCTGATATCCGTACTGATCCTCAAGTCTGTCAATCTCCATCGTCTGCTTCTCAAATTCTAGGGCCATTTCCCTTATCGTTGAAGGGCAACTAGGAGAGTTGCTTGAGGCGATTCTCTGAAAATCTTGAGCTTGATCAAAGTCATATGGAGGAAAACAAGACCCATGATTTTGTGTAAAGGAAATATACATGCAAAAAGTGATTTCTGATGGCACCAGGCTGCTTAACCAGCAGATTCAACTCGGAGTCGCCATTGGTGTTGATGCAAAGCCTCCAAAGGCTGGTCGGTTGAAGAACACACCAAAAATTCTTCAACTCTTTGGACACAACTTGTCCTAGTTGGTCCCACCGGGCGTGCCAAAACTGTTGATGCAGAAGATTGCACCCTTGGTAGGAGGCTGAGCTCCTGCCTTCCTCACGCAACTATGGAAACTCCCCTCTCGCCTGTGGGACTAGCGAAGCTGGAGGGGAGAGTCTCTAGGTAAGGGCTAGCTCCCTTTGATGCATCATATTCGTTCCAGTAAGTGCTAACATATATATATATATATATATATATATATATATATATATATATATATATAATGGGGGGGATGAAAAGGGAGAAAGATTGCAGGAAAACAAACTACTCTAAGGAGGTGATGCACCAAAAATAAATCGATCTTCTCACACTCACACTTAAAATCAGACAAACACATACATACACTTCAAACTTGGCAGAAGGACCAGGCTGCAAGAAACTTGGCAGGGAGGCTTTAATAGAAAATATAGAAAATAGAGATTCACCAAAGGTGCTGTGAAATGCACACTGTATAGTAATTTCTTTTGTTTCTGCACTTTCAAATACAGCTCTCCTTGTCAGCTGCAGAAATGGCACCTTGTAGACGCCAGGTATGTTGGTGTTGAACATGTGAAAGCATCAAGAAACAATGACTAAACACAAACTAACACTCAAGACATACACAGAGATATCTAACCAAGATAGAGGTAAAGAATGCGTTTATTGATTCAGGTGAAATTTTGCCAGGGCTACACCTTACAAATGTGGAAGATGATTTCTCAAAGACAAGTCTCCAATATATAGAGAAGAAAAGGAGGCCTTTTGGCACCCCTTTTACAAGTGACCCATGTGCCTTACGAGCATTGGGAAGAGCAAGCCGCTCAAAACATCAATGAGCTACGCCCTTTATCTGTTTGTAAGGCCGCTTCTTCAAGGTGATTACACGGTTTGTCTACTCATTAATGCGAAATGAAGAAAACCGGTTGCACTACTAGTTGTTTGCGCCTCCTAATGGTCAATTCGCAGGCACTGTATCATCTGCCGAAATAACTTCTTGAGTCGGTGCCTTCCTTCGCTACTTGGGCTGTCTACCTGTTCCTACACTTGGCATCTCTCTCTTTGTTCTTTGGGATTTTGTCCTTTTCTTGCTCCTTCAGCCCTCAGGGGCGATCTTCTGGCGGGTCGCTGCATTTGGGCTTTTCCATGCTTTACGCTCAAACAGTTCAAAAACAAACGGATATTTCATTGCGTTAAATTTGACGTTCACACGACCGTCACCCAACGACTAGTTCGCTTACTTAAATTTGACGGCTTTTGAGACGTCACTGTCTTTGGCAAAAGTCATCGGGTCTTTGTTTCGGGCTTTTTCCCCGCAGGCTTTCTGTTTCGAGCCTTTTCCCACGGACAAAAGTCTGCGGGAATCGGCCGCTTTGACTTTTCTGCGGGCTGGCGGTCCTTTGCTTTGTCGGGCTCTTTGAACTTCTCTGCCCTCCGCAAGGGCATTTGAACCCATCGCTGCCCTCCGGCTGTAGGGCAGACCCTTGAACCAAGCCGTTGAACCAAAATTGGTTCAACGGTTCAATTGGTTCAACGGTTCAACCACTGTGCGTCGATGCCATTGAACCAAGCCTTTGAACTAAAGCGTTGAACTTAAGCGCATTGAACCAAGCGTTGAACTTTGCCGATGAACCCTGTGTTGAACTTGAACTGATTGAACCAAGCGTTGACTAAGGCATTGAACCGGTTCAATGGTTCAAAGACGCCAATTTTTCTGTGATTTCCTTCAGACCAGAGCCCGAAGAAGCCTTGTAAACCCCAGCACTCTCTGAACTGATCTTCCTTGCGCCAAAAGACTAACCTATTAAGTCCATAGAAATCTGTAGAAATCGCCAGAACCTGCAGAGTCCGTAGAAATCGCCAGATTCAAGCAAAATCGAAAAATGAAATTGGCCTAGAACAGCAGGGGCAGAGGGGGACCGATTTTTGGCCTGTTGGGCAAAAAATGGTCAACATGTTGCATTATTCGTGACTACTGTTGTCAACCTAGAGTTTCACCCTAAATCGAAGATGTGCTGAAATGATCAATCCTCTCTCCAGTTGAAACAATGGGATCTTCTCATGAGGGTGTGTGCCTCAATGGTGAGAAGAACCTCCAGAGAAGGCTGGTTCTTGTAAGATGTATCAATGGATCTCTACTCTGTGCTACAAACCTACCATGAAAAAGAGAGAAAGAAACTTGAAAGAGAAATCCTACCTAATGACGATGATACACCAAAATGTTGATCCACTCTACTTGGAACTGTTGTCAACCTGGAGCTGCGCCCTGATTCGAAGACGTGCGTGAAACGGCCAGTTTTCTATCTGGCTAAAACAATGGGATCTTCTCACGAGGGTGGGTGCCTCAATAGTGAGAACCTCCAGAGAAGGCTGGTTCCTGTATGATGTATCAATGAAGATTCCTACTCTACGCTGCTGACTACCATGGAAAAGGGAGAAAGAAAACTTAAAGGGGAAATCCTACCTAAAAGGGGGTGATACACCAGAATTATGATCCTACTCAGCTCTGAACCTTGAACACTGAACGAACAAGAGAGAAGGAAGACCTTAGACTTCAATTAATCACTTGTGAATAAGTATTTCATGCAGAGGTCCAGTCCAATGACTGAAACCTGAGGGAAAATGGTGGAGAGAGGCCTGATAAAAGACACTTTGCAGCCGCCTTACATCCACTTAAAGTCTTAGCAAAAGACAAAAGACACTTTAACATGACCTGCACAAGGACAATTTAGCAACTAGGTACGAAACAGAATTTGGGAAGGGAGAAAACTCTACCACTTAAATTGCTGAAGAAATATACACTATGCCACGCTTGAAATCTGAAAGTACAGTCCTTATTGATCGAAGAGGTTACACAACTCACCAATGGCAGAGTCTGGTCTAACCAAAAGAGATTGGATGATTTTTTTAAACAAGGCTGAAAGCCATTATATAGCAAATTACAAGAGGCCAAAGATAGGCGTATAAACTTGAAGAGAAAGATTCACTTTGGTTAACTCAAGGCTTTACTTGGCCTAATAAAATATATTTTTCTCTTTGTCCTTGCATGAATCTTATTCATTTGATGAAGCGCACCCATCCTTGTCATGAACCGTCCACCTCTTTTTTGCATGAAAATCCACGCAGATGTTAATTTTTTAACTCCACGTGAGCTGCTTGATTACCAAGTTGTAGTATTTGAAAACTGAGTTGGACGAAGAGATCATTATCTTTCGCATGAAATTTTCTAGTGGACGTGGCGTTTAAATCAGTTAGTCAACTCTAAATCTGGAATAGTCAACTCCTCGTTAGAACTCGAAACTTTTGTTGAAGCCAGATTTAGTCCTTCGGATGCATGAGCTGACTGGAGATGAACAGGATCTTAATAATCAGTCAACTGAAACTTTGACCATTTATTCGAAAATAGCTCTTATGTTCAAAAATAGCCTTTATGTTTGCATGTATTTTGGTCTAATTTTGATCGTGTCTATTTCTGGCAGGATTCCGTATTCAATTCTTCGTCGGATTATCTATTTTCTATTCTTTTTTGCGCAGTCGGCCTCCATTTATTTCGGATCTCTTGTTATCTTTTTAATCTCAACGGTTACTTCCTGCATGAAAAATTTGACGGCCTGCGGGACGTCACCGGAAACTATCATATTTCTTTTGGCTATATTTCCTCGAGCTTATTCCCGCGGTCTGTTGCTCTGTCGGCTCTTTTGTATTGGTCGCTAAGTCATATTCCTGCGGACTTCTTTTGATGACATGTCTTTGCCTCTTTCCCGCGGGTTTATTTTCCTCGGGCTATTTGTCCGAATTTCTTCGGACTTTTTGTTCGAAGGAATTCCTTCGGACAAAAAGTCCGAAGGTCCCCTTTGCTTTATTTCTTGTGGCCCTTTTTTTTTTTTTGATTTGTCTAAGCTGTCGAATTCCTTTAGACTTTTTGTCCAAAGGAATTCCTTCAGACAAAAAGTCCGAAGGATTCCAATTGTTTTTTGCCTTTGCTTTTTTGAAACGTCCTTGGTCTTGTTTATATATTGACTTATGCCATTTCCGAATTCCTTCGGACAAAAAGTCCGAAGGATTCCAATTGTTTTTTGCCTTTGCTTTTTTGAAACGTCCTTGGTCTTGTTTATATATTGACTTATGCCATTTCCAAATTCCTTCGGACAAAAAGTCCGAAGGATTCTTTCTTTGCCTTTGCTCTAAAATGTGCCCTTCGGCAGCCAGTCCAAGTGTCCTCCGCCAATGCCCTTCGGAAAAATTGGAGGGCACCCGGGCTTTCTGCAAGGTCCTCGAATTTTGTCTTCTGCCTTCCCAAAGGGTGGGTGCCCTTCGGGAATATTGAAAGTGACCCTTCCGAAGGGTAGATGCCCTTCGGAATTCTTGAAATGGACTTTTTTCTTGCCTTTTGCAACTTTTCCGAATTTCTTCGGACTTTGTCATCGGCTCTTTCTGTCTTTTCTGCCCTCTGCAAGCGCTGTTTGACCTCTAAAAATTGCCTAAGTGTCGAGAGAGTCCGTAGAAATCCTGCTTGAGTCCGAAGAAAATTTGACTGAGTCCATAGAAAATTTGACTGAGTGAGTCCATAGAAAATTTCTCTCTGCTTGAGTCCGTAGAAAATTTCCTGAGTGAGTTCGTAGATAATTTCCTTTGCTTGAGTCCGTAGAAAATTTCCTGAGTGAGTCCGTAGATAATTTCCTCTGTGTGAGTCCGTAGAATCAGTAAAGGAAAACAATGCATTCTTCCTTCCTTGGCTAGAGACGAGAACTTTCCAAGTGGCAAAAACTCTGACTTGTGGAAGATTTGTCAACAGGAACCTTGAACACTGAATCAAACAAGGGAAAAAGAAGACCTTTGATTTCAATTGATCACTATGCATAAATATTTCATGAGAAGGTTCGATCTAATGACCAAAACATGAGGGAAAAAGATGGAGAGAGGTCTGATACAAGACACTTCGCAGCGACCTAACATCCACTTACAGCTTCAACAAAAGACATATAGAACACTGAACATTACCTGCATAATATGATGAGCTAGCAACTAGGTACGAATCAGAATTTGGGAAGGGAGAGAAATCTACCACGTATGCAAATTGCTGAATGAATGTACACTATGCTAGCACTTGAAATCTGAAAGTACAATCCTTCTATTGATTGAAGAGGTTACACAACTCACCAATGGCAGAGTTTGGTCTTACCAAGAAAGGGATGCAATTCAAGGCTGAAAAGCCAACTTATATAGAAAATTACAACAGCCAAGAGTTGGCATTGGAAAAATAGGAGAGGCTAAATCCGTCCAACTCAGCATTTACAAAAAGTCTATTTGTCTTGCATGAAGCTCCTTGGCATTAGAAGAAATGGACGGTGGGTTTGTTGAAATTCAAACTCTTATCATGCAAAAATGCTATGCCCACCTCCAAATATGGACTTCCTCTTGAGCTGTTTGATCGTTTGAAAGCATGAGTTTGACAAGAGCATGCATGAAATCCACGCCATGCTAAAATTAGAACTCGAATTGAAACGTTGGAAGCTAAGTTGGAACGTTTGACAGCACAAGTTTGACCCGGAGATGAGCTTGACTTCAACAACCAGTCAACTGAAGCTTTGACCAGTCAATTGAAAATAGCCTTTGCTTGCATGTATTTTCTCTTATTTTTGTCTGCCTGTTCATGGCTTGTCTATTTTTGAAGGGATTCTATTTTCTGATAATCTTATCTATATTTGGTCTATTATCCTGTTTCAACCCCTTAGCCTAATTCTTTCGGATATTCTTTTGTTATCTGCGGATTTCCTTTGGTCTCGGATTTTTAGTGGACTTTTTTGGAGGTTGCGGACTTTTGTCTTACATCCCCTTTTGTCTCTATTTCTTTCTGATTTCCTATTATGATCATTCTTTCCTTTGAGTTTTCTACTTTCAAATTCCCGCAGGCTTTGTTTTGGTCCATTTCCTTTGGACTTATACAGTCTTGCCCTTCGGACTTTTTGTTGGCTGCATTTTTGTTGGCCTCTCCTTAGCTTTTATTATTTCCTCGTTGGCTGTGGGTTTTTGTTTGCAAATTCTCTGAAGTATTCCTTCGACTTTTTGTCCGAAGGAATTCCTTCGGACTTTTTGTCCGAAGGATATCTTCCCTCCTTTTCTTTCTTTGCCTTGTTTCTCATTTCTTCGGGTTTTTTACAATTTGTAAACTCCCTCAGATTTCTACCTGCCAATTTTCCCGAATTTATTCCTTCTATATGCCTCGGGGTTTCTGGTTTTCAAATTCCCGCAGGTTTTGTTTTGGTCCATTTCCTTTGGACTTATACAGTCTTCCTTGAATTCTTTCGAAATTCTTTGTTTCCTGCCCTTCTTGAATTCTTTCAGAATTCTTCCATTCCACGGGTTTTTTCTTTCTCTCGAATTTCTTCGGACTTTTTGTCTGAAGGAATTTCGGAATTCTTTGTTTCAAGCCCTTCTTGAATTCTTTCGGAATTCTTCCATTCCACGGGTTTTTTCTCTCTCGAATTTCTTCGGACTTTTTGTCTGAAGGAAAAAACCCGTGGAATGGAAGAATTCCGAAAGAATTCAAGAAGTGTAGGAAACAAAGAATTCCGAAAGAATTCAAGGAAGAAATTCCTTCGGACAAAAAGTCCGAAGGAATTCGTCTCCTTTGACTATCTTTTCATGCCCTTCGGGACTTTTGAAGGGTCCACTGTTTATGTCTCTGCCCTCCGCAAGGGCTTCTGTCTCTCCTCTGTGCCCTTCGGAACTTTTGAAGGGTCTTGCCACCGACCAAGTGCCCTTCGGGAAAATTGGAAAGGTCTACTTCACCGACCAAGTGCCCTCTGCAGCAGGTGTCCCTCGAAACTGGGTTTTCGAAAGAATTGAAGGGCACCCGAGCTTTTTGTAGAGCACCCGGGCTTTTTGTAAGTCACCCGAGCTTTTTGTAGGAAACCCGGGCTTTTTGTAAGTCACCCGGGCTTTTTGTAAGGCATCCGGGCTTTTTGGAAGGCACTCGAGCTTTTTGTAACCGTCCTTATTTTGTTCCTATTTCTTTGTTGGCTGCGGGTTTTTGTTTGCATATTCTCTGAAGTATTCCTTCAGACAAAAAGTCCGAAGGAATTCCTTCGGACTTTTTGTGTGAAGGATATCTTCCTTCAATTTAATTTCCTTTGCTTTGTGCATATTTCTAACCTTGCCTAAGGCATTAATTAATGTATTGTATGTAGTAACCCTATAAGAATAACCATGTTTGCGCATCGCATGCAAAACAACCTCTGCCTTTCAAATAGTCCAGATATGCAGTATGTCTCAACAAGTAGAACATATGTATCTTCAGTTGCAACCTAGGGCACCTGTAACATCCTCAAGTAGATCATCCCATGTTTTATGTGAAGGTTGTAGAGAATCAAGAGCACGGTAAATAGTATTTTTATCGAAAACTTTCAACATGTATCGAGCCAATTTATGAGCCTTGGGGATAAGTATTGGAACCACTCCACCAACAAAGCTTGTACCATAAATCCACCCACGTCCTTTTGTTGAACCACCTAGGAAAAAATTCGAGAAACTAAACCTGCATGATGCTGCCTTTGATCCCGTGCTTTCATTGAAAGTGAACCTACAGGCCTGTAGGTTAACTTCAAGGATGGCTGTAGCTATTAATTCTTCATTGGCTCCTATACACCTCACAAAGTCGTTCCTTCTACAGGGCTAGAGCTTTAAGACTGTATGTGACATTTTGAATAAGGGATATGGCCTTTGAACGTGTTGTGTCTTTCCCTCGAACAGACTGCATGCTTTATATGATGGCTGTAGATGGCTCCTTGGGATTTGCATGGTTGTAGGTGTCTTTACCAATTTACATGGCTGTGGGTGTCTATTTAAGGACCCCAAAAAACTGAATTACAAGACAAACTGGTACCATAAGACCATCTTCTGAATAATAAGGTTGACAATTTTGACATGTAGAAGAATTGTCAACAACTACTTGTACCACACTTTCTTCACCCACCTCTGCAATAACTTCTTCAAAAATGTCACATAAGTAATTAGCATTTTTAATTCTCCAAAAGGCATCAATGGACTTCAAGAAGACGGTCCCACTTGAAGAAGAAACCAAAAAATTCAGCAATGTTCTATTTTTTTTATCTGTCCATCCATTGGACATGATAGTGCAGCCCTTATTCCTCCAAATAACTCGTTGCTCATCAATGATTGATTTCACATCAGTCACTTTATCAGACAAAATTGCCCCCCTTAAATCATCAATAGAGGGAACTTTGAACCCTCGACCAGCAATGGCGATAGCATCCACTAGCACTTGCCAATAGGGCAATCTAAAATGCTAAATATAAAAAAAGATCTTATAATTAATAAACATTTAGATTCTTAGAATTACATTAACATTCTAAATTCTTACAATTACATTAACATTCTAAATTCATAAGTTTTTTTATTCCTAATGTAGAAGAAATCAGAAAAATATGATATTAATTATTATCTCAGCGTATGAAAAGAAATGTCACAATAGTACCAAAAGTTACCCACTACGCTTCTCGCAGCTACATGTTTATCCTTGTTCCAACCTGTGCTTTCCATCAATGGTTGGGAACCAAGGGCACTGCGTGGGATGAACCAACTCACCAAATTACGCTCTCTAGGGCCAATGCTACTCGAACTCGATCCAGGAATTGGAGGCATGGGTTTGGATTTGGAAGCAGCAGCTATTTGTTGGTTTTGCTTCTCCTTTAACTCCTTTTCATGAAAGCTCTCCAACTAAGCCGTGATCTCCCTTATAACCTTAGGCTCTGCGTTGGGACATATTGCAACATCATGCTTAGGTATGCGGGCAAGGTGATATTTTAGGCGATTAACGCCACCACCAAGAAACTTAGCCTCACAATATTTGCAAGTCACATGCCCTTTCTTCGAACCCTCAATGGCATGCTTCCAAGTAGGGTCTCTCGGATGTTTTGTTCCTCCCGTCATGGTAACCGTAGGACAGTAGGAGTCAAGACCCAAAAAACTACATTGTACGTAAACAAAAATTAATGGTAAGTACTAAGGACTGAAGGGTTAACATTTAACTTTGCAAATTTTAAATATACAACAAAAAAAAACATAGAATAGAAAAACAACAATAACTATGGTTCATGAATCATAATACATATCACAAGAAATAAAGAAAGGGAAAAGGTTTAAAAAAACAATAACCAAGGGTTTTAAATTTTAATGTGTAATGAAGAAGAAGAAGAAAATGTTAGGAAATGAGAGAAATAAAAGAGAAGTGTTCATGCAATTTACCTTTTGTAGATGCACACTTGAATCAGCTCTAAGCCTCCAACAATGCACAACCACACACAATCCATAGTGCACACACTTTGACTTGAAGCTTTGGATCAACAAGTGCACTTAAAAACAACCAATCCCTTGAAGCTCTACCCTCCAAGGCTCCAACAATACACTCACTTGTGGCTAAACCAACCTTTGCACACTAGCAATCAACCCCTTTGTAGCAAAAAGAACAAATCTGAAATTCTAATCACAATGGAAGAAAATGAAAAATGGAATGGGTTCATGAAAATAGAGTTAGAATTAGTGAATGGCACTTTGAGGATATTTGAATGTCTTTTAGGTTTAGCTTTACGTTTTTGTTTTTTCACTTTATTGCGAGTTTTTTTTTTTTTTTTTTTTTTTTTTTTAATTTTTTTTTTAATTGGGTTTTTTGCAGACTCGACGAGTCCTGTGACATGACTCGTCGAGTCTGCAAAAAACCCAACTTAAAAAAAAAAAAAAAAAAAAAAAAAAAAACTAAACTCGCAATAAAGTGAAAAAACAAAAACGTAAAGCTAAACAATGATAGACTCGCGAGTCCTGTCACAAGACTTGTCGAGTCTGCAAAAAACCCTTTTTTTAAAAAAAAAATGCAAAAAAAAAAAAACTTGCAATAAAGTGAAAAAACAAAAACGTAAAGCTAAACCTAAAAGACATTCTAACATCCTGGACTCGTCGCATCTGCAAAAAACTTGGCAAGGCCTCGACGTGATCGACTCATGCTCGGAACCGTGAGTACTCACCGAGACTCGCCGAGTCTCAACACTTTGAGATTAATCAACTCAAAATAGTGCTTCATGTATCAGAAAAGTCAACTGTTTAAAAAAATAGATACCGCCATCTTATTGGAGATTTGTGAGGCTCTCCTACCTGCAAATATATATAGTCAAAATTGAAAATAGTCTTCAAACTCAACAAAAGAGGTGTGTAGAGCCATCTTTATCAAGCCAAATGCAAAAATCAGATCACATACAATGATTGGACATGACTTTGCATTCTAACCCACTATGGAATATCAAGTTGGATAAACATACAGGCATTGCCTTGCACAAAGCATATGGCATCACCAGAGATAATTATTGTAGTGCATTTGAAAACTGAATAGATTCCAACCATCAACAAGAGTGAGACATCATACAAGTTGATGGTTCCTGAAGCAGCAATCATAAATGCTCAGACATGGAAAAATATTTCAGACGTACAAGAATTCAAGAAAAGGTAGCCAGTTGTCCTCTACAGGATTCAAAGAGGTGGTTAATGTTGTCAACCTAGAGTTGCACCCTGAATCGAAGACGTGTTGAAATGGCCAATCCTCTCTCCGGTTGAAACAATGGGATCTCCTCACGAGGGTGGGTGCCTCAATGGTGAGAAGAACCTCCAGAGAAGGCTGGTTCCTGTAAGATGTATCAATGGATCTCTACTCTGTGTTGCACCCGAGCTTTTAGTAGGTCACCTAGGCTTTTTGTAGAGCAACCAGACTTTTTGAAATTGTCCTTATTCCTTCGGACTTTTGTCTTAACTTGAAAACCGGTCTTCTCCACTATGCTTTTCTCCTTTCTTTCGGACAAAAAGTCCGAAGAAAATAAGCCTTGAACGACTGCCACTTAGTCATTTTTTCGGACTTTTACACAGTGGTTTGAGAGCTTCTCTCAGACAAAATGTCCGAAGAAATAGTCCACCTCTTATACCCGAAAAATTCCTTGGGAAGACAAAACAAATAAACTTACAACTTGTATATCTTGGCTGTATTTGCACATTTGGCTGTAATCAAGCAAGCTCCTTGGAAACCTCTGAATGACTAAAATTCGCCTGGCTGTAGATGGCCACTTGGGTGGCCGTAAATGCTCATTTAAGGACCCCAAAACTGATTCACAAGACAAACTTGGCACCATAGCAAAGTTCCGAAGTGTAGGGGTGACAATTTGCCCCGTGGGAGGCAAAATTGTCAACATTTTTGGTGACTCTACTAAGAAGCATGCCAACTATGCTAGAGAACTTAGACCATATAGATGCTATTTGAACTCCCAAATGGTGAACCTGATTTCTGACTGAAAATCTCCTCCTGAACTTGGTTGAAGTAACCTTTCTCCGTCAAAAAGGAAGGGAAAAACACAAAAGGAGGAAAACTAACTAAGAAGCAAATGTGCAAACAAGCACTTATTGAACAAAACTGAAGCAAACTACTGTGCTTGAATAGCACTTGGAGGAAAGCAAAAACAACTATGTAAATAGAGCTTTGCTCTTCAATAGCAACGTTTCAGATGTATCCCATTGACTAGGATTGGAAGCTCTTGGACGTCCATCTTGGCAAGTTGGAAGGCGTTGCGGGATTTGCAGCTAGAGATCATGTATGGGCCACTCCAAAGGGAATCAAACTTCGTGTGCCTTCCTGGTTTGGCCGATCGTCATCCCACTTGTAAACCAAATTTCCTTCATTGAAGCTTAGTGAGGAAGCTCCTTTGTCAAATGTTTTTTTCACCTGTGCCTGATGACTTTCATGGCTAGCATGGATTGATTTCTTGTCTCTTCCAACTCCATAAGCTCTGCATACCTGATTTCCATAGGCTCATTCTCGAACAACTCAAGTTGATGCATTAGTTCTAAAGCTAGAAACTCAAGAGAAATAGGTAACCTTGCTTCCTTACCATAGACTAGTTTGTATGGAGAGTTGGCTATTGACCTCTTGTAGGTGATCCTATCAACCCATAGAGCTGACTTCAACTTGAGATGCAATGACCTCTGATTGTCTTCAATAGTCCTTCGTATGCTCCTTAAGAGGTTCTTGTTCGTAGATTCAGCAAGGCCATTTCCTTGTGGATAATAGTTCGATGAAGTGCTGAGATAAACTCCATGTTGGACAGCCCATTGGCTGATCCTAGATCCCACAAAAGTCATTGCATTGTCAGAAATAATGGTCTAAGGAACTCCAAACCTAGTAAGCAAACCTTCATAGAAATCAAGAACATTAGTTTCGTTTGCTTCTTTCAATGCAATTGCTTCCATCCAACGTGTGAAGTAATCCGTAGTTGTTAGAATCCACTTATGCCCTGAACTTGAAGGAGGATTAATGAGACCAATAAAGTCCAATCCCCACTGGAAAAAAGGCTGATCCACTGCAAATTGGCTGAAGGGGAAGGGCTGCAAGTTTAACTTTTCCTACAAACATAGCACATTGTTTGCACTTCCTAACCCATGTATGGCAATCGCCAAATATAGTAGGCCAATAGTACCCACCTCTCATGATTTTAAGTGCTGTAGTTCTTGCAAAAAAGTGTCCACCATGTCCATCATGGAATTCTTCAAGTAATCTTTGAGTTTGGCTTGGTTCCACACACCTTAGTAACATTCCATTAATATCCTTTTTGAACAAAATATCGTCAACGAGCAAGAATGAAATTGATTGCAATCTGAAATACCTTCTTTTTGAAGCACTTAGGTGAGAAGGGTAAAAACCATCTTGTAGATAGCTTGCCAAATCACGAAACTAGCTGGAAGGTGAGGTGTGATCAGCAACAATCTCTTCATCATTTGACACTAAAACAACTTCATTAGTTTCTTGCAAGTCCTGAGCTAGATGCTCAAAAAGTCTTTTGCCTCTAACCAACTTTGTAACCTTAATTTCCACGTCATGTCCCATTACCTTGGTTACCCAATCAACTCTCTTCTCATTTATGTCTTTGTTCAAAAGAAATTCTTTGATGCTTGGATGAACAACCATTAGATGTATTTTATTATTAGACAACAAGTGCCTAAATTTCTTTAGAGATCTTATAACTGAAAGGACATGTTTTTCAACAAAAGAATACCTTGTCTCATACTCCTCCAAGCCTTCGCTGTAGAAAGCTATTGACTGCTCCAAATTTTCATGATTCTATTGCATAAGAATGCGTGAAATGGTGTCCATATTAGCATATGTATATAGAATAAAATTTTTCGTAAAATCTGGATTTAAAAACATAAGAGCACTTGCTATGGCTTTCTTAACATCTTCAAGCCCTTTTACTCCCTCCTTGAACCAGCTGAAGTTTTCATTTTTCTTTAGCATGACTGTAAGTGGTTTAGCTACAGTAGCGAAATCTGAAATGTATCTTCTTATAAAATTGATTTTTTTAAAGAAACTTTGCAAGGCCTTTTTGCTCTTAGGCAAAGAGAGTGCAAGAATGGATTGAATCCTTTCAGAATCTATGTTTAAACCGTGCTTTGAAACATGTCCAAGAAGCTTATTTTCATGAACTGAAAATACACACTTTTTGAGATTTAGAGATATCCCAAATTGCCTACACCTTTCAAAAACTTGCTTGAGATGAACCATGTGATCTTCTGCATCTTTTGAAAACACTTTTATATTATCCAAATAAACAAGCACAAACCTATTAAGAAGGCCTTGGCAAGCCATATCCATGGCTCTCTTAAAGGTTGCTCCAGTATTAGACAAACCGAATGGTATCTTTTTGTATGCAAATGTCCCCCACTTAGTTGTGAAGGCTGTCTTGAATTAGTCCTCTTCTTTGACCAAAATCTGATTGTAACTACTATATCCATCCAACAACGAAAACCTCTCAGAACCTGCGACAAGCTGTAAAATTTGTTCCATTGATGGCAATGGATAGTGGTTTTTAAGCAAGGCCTTGTTTAAATCACGAAAATCAACACACAAACGAATCTCACCATTCTTTTTCCGTACTGGAATGAGGTTCGCCACCCAAGTTGAGTGCTTGATTGGAAATATAATAGCTGATTCTATGAGCTTGTGAAGCTCAGCTCTCATCAAACGCTCAAGCTTTAGATTGATTGGCCTTTGTCTTTGTCTCACTGGTTTAGTTTTCTCTTCTAACTCAATGGTGTTTTGAGCCAAACTTGGATCAAAACCTTTGAAATCACTATACTATCATGCGAATATATCAGCAAAACTCGTGCATAAATCAATGAAAGCTTTCTTTTGTGGAGTGCATACCTTGCCCAATTTCAAAATTTTACCAGTTGTAATCTCTACATTGGTATAGTGCTCTTTGTTGACAAAGATGGTTTCTCTTTCCTTAGCTCATCATATTCACTGAAAATATTTTTAAGAGTAACCAATCCCTTGGGTAGCCTATTCGTTTTCATTTGTACAATCCTGATCACCATACTACTGTAAGTGTTTCGACTGATTTTTTAAAGAAAACTCAACCTCTTCTTGCAAAAATCTTACAATTTGATTGTCATTTTCAAACTCTTGTCAATTTTCTTGGTTATCTAGAACATAATGCCTTACAACTACCTTTATATGTGACTGAAAAATGTCACTTTTTACATCAGCTGGAATATCAAATTGTGCCCCAACAACAACCAACCTATTTGCATGTTTATTCCTATCTCTTGGTATTCCCTGAATATTAAAACCCCAAAAATCTTCAAGTAAATCCCAAACTCTGTGTCTGTAAGATTTAAGCAACATATTCTTGCATATATTCAAACCTCTTACTTGGTGGACTACAAGTTCACTATCTCCAAACACTTGCAAACAATTTACTTTCATTTTCCTAGCCCACTGCAAACCGTGAACTAGTGCTTCATATTCAGCAACGTTGTTTAAACAGTCGAACTGAAATTTAATAGAGGAGAAATGCCTTTGTTCTGTAGGAGAAATTAACATCATTCCAGCTCCGGTTCCATGCTTATTTCTTGATCCATCGAAGTACAATTGCCACAAGCCTTCATTAGATTCATCTTCTTTGACCATGGCTGGAATTGGTGCATCGTTCTCATGAAGACAATACACACCAAGACCTTCCTCCTCAATTAGCTTGTAGGGATCATGCTCATGCAAGGTAGAAACCCACTCATTAAGAAACAAATCTGGAACTCCATCCAAAGGCGAGTCATTTTCTACATCACTAGTTTGTAATATTTCATCTGAAATGATACAATTTGCATTGACCACATTTGGCGTATAAGGCTCCATATGAAAACGTGCAATAGACTCTGAATGAATTGTTATCTTTGTACCATACCTGGTTTTGAACAACAAATAGATCCAATTAGCTGATAAATATCCCCCAATCTTTGAAATGAAGTCCCTTGAAAGACACAGCGAAATAAGGAGGCAAGTCCACCACTACAACAACCTGCTGAATAGTAACGTTAATGTCAATTTTAAATCTTTGATAATGCCTACCCTTTTTGTTGGTGAACCATCCAACTACAATAACCCTTTAGTATTCGGCTCATAAACAAGGCCGAGCTTGTCTGCATCTGTTTGGGCGTCACTGTACTGCTAGCTCCACTATCCACCATACAATTATGAACCAAAGTATCACCCACTATCAAAGAAAGATAAAAAGGGAGAGTTTTCTTTGTTTTTACCTCATTTTTGTTCACCTTTGACATCTTATCTCTTTGCTGCACCTGTTGCTTAGTTAGTTGATCCGAATTTGTCAAGACAACACTTTCTTTTCCAACCGGTTTTGGAGACAATTCAAGAGCTGAAAGTTCTTGAATGAGTTTATCCTTTTGTCCTGAAATTGAAAGAGAATCCCATATGCTACTACTAATTGTTGACGCAGAAGATTGCACCCTTGGCAGGAGGCCGAGCTCCTGCCTTCCACACATCAAAATGGAAACTCCCCTCTCGCCTGTGGGACTAGCGAAGCTGAAGGGGAGAGTTTCTAGGTAAGGGCTAGCTCCCTTTGATGCATCTGAGTTGTTCCAATAAGTTCTAATACATATATAGATATATAATGGGGGGATGAAAAGGGAGAAGGATTACAGGAAAACAAAACCTACTCTAAAAGGGTGATGCACCAAAATGATTGGACCTACTCACACTCACACTCTGAACCATACAAACACATACATACACTTTAACTGGTAAAAAGACCAGGCTACAGGAAGTTTAACAGAGAGGCTTTAATGGAACACACAGAAAACAGGGGCTCACCATAGGTGCTGTGGAAAGGGCACACTGTATAGTAGCTTCTTCTGTTTCTACGATTCCAGGTACAACTCTTCTTGTCACCTGTAGGAACGACGCCTTATAGATACCAGGTGCATTGGTGTTAACCCTGTGAAAGCATTAGGAAGCAATGACTAAACACAAAACTAACACTTAGACACACACAGAGATATCTAACCAGAATAGAGGTAAAAATGAGTTTATTGATTTCAGGTGAAAATTTGCCAGGACTTCGCTTTACAAATGTGAAAAAGATCCATTTCCAAATGAGAAGTCTACAATATATATAGGAAGCAAGGAGGCCTTTTGCCGCCCTTTTTACAAATGGCCCAAGCGCGTCCCAAGGGCGTTGGGAAGAGGAAGCCGCTAAAATATAAATGTTGTGTTAGTTCTGATTCTGACTTCAGGCGTATTAAAACATAGGCCATGTCGTTTCCCCATTAACCAAGAATGCTCCTTGAAGGCGTCCACACGGTTTGTCTGCTCAAATGTAAAATGGAGAAAAAATGGGGCGCGCCATTCACTGTTTGCATCCCATTTATGACCACTTGGCAAGCACTATTCCAGCTACTGGAATAACTCCTTGAGTAGACGTCTCCCTTCGCCACTTGGACTATTTTGTTTGTTTCTACACTTGGCACTTTTGTCTTTTCCCTGCCTTGACTCTTCTAGCTCCTTGGGCCCTCGGAGGCTATTTTCTCGTCCTTGCTGGCTCCTTGGGTTCTTTTCTTAGCAGGTCGTTGAGTTCATTCTCAACCTTTGTCTTTTTTCAGCATCGTTTTCCTGGTTTTGTCCAATTTGCTGGCTTCTGTCTCTTTGTTCTCTTCGTTCTCTAGGTTCTTTGTTGGCGCTCAAGAATTCAAAGGTCAAAAGGCTATTTCTCAGCCGTAAAAATGACGTTCGCGGGCCCGTCACTGCGTTTGAATACCCAACGGCTAGTTTGTCGTTTTTACTTTGACGTCCTTGGGCCCGTCACCCTTGGACTTTCCGTTGGCTTCCTGCTTCGGCTTTTTTCCCCGCGGACAATTTTCCCGAAGACAAAAAGTCCACGAAAATTGTCTGGCCGCTTTGCCTTCGAAATTTTCCCCGGGTCCCTTTTTTGAGCTTGCGGCTTTCCGAATTCCTTCAGACAAAAAGTCCGAAGGAATTATGCCTTTGCCTTAACAAAATTCTGAAAGATCTTACCTTTGCAGCTTTCTTTGTGGCCTCTTTGAAGTGCTCCCTGCCCTCCGCAAGGGCTCTTGAACCTAGAACTGCCCTCCGCAAGGGCACTTGTCCTTTGGGAGGCTCGAACTTTTGCATTGAACCGCTCCTTTGAACCAACCGTTGAACCAATTGATTGAACCGGTTCAACGGTTCAAACAATTGTTGAACCAAAGCATCGAACCATTTGATTGAACTTTGCCGAAGAACCAAGGCGTTGAACCGAAACGTTGAACCAAGGTGTTGAACCAAGGCATTGAACCGGTTCAATGGTTCAAAAATGCTAACCTTGTGAATTTTTAGACAAGAGTCCGAAGGAGCTTTACAAAACCCTGCACTCTTTGAACTGGTTCTTCATGTGCCGAAAGACTCGCCTGCAGAGTTCGTTAAAAAAAAATCTTCCTTGTAGAATCCGTAGAAACTTCACCTACAGAGTCCGTAGAAAATCCATCCCTGCAGAAATGGTAGAAAAGCACCTATAGAGTCCATAGAAATGGACCTGCAGAGTTCGTAGAAAACTTCACTGCTGAGTCCGTAGAAACCCAAGCTCTACAGAGTCCGTAGAAATGGACCTGCAGAGTCCGTATAAATTCTTAGCTTTGCAGAGTCCGTAGAAATAGACCTGTAGAGTCCGTAGAAATTCCTGGACTTGTGCGAAATCAAAAAATGAATTGGCTTAGAACAGCACGGGAAGAAGGGGACCGATTTTTGGCCTGTTGGACCAAAAAATGGTCAACAAATTGGCGACTCCCAGGGGAAGCATGCCTGCTATGCTTAGAAACCAGTTGCCTTAAAGTCCATTGGGCACGGAGTCAGAATGTAACTTAAAGATCAGCAATAGCCCCAACAGATTCAAGAACCAATCACGAAGATTTACCCCAAAAGGAAATGAAAACACACAAAACTAAGAACACTACTAACATTTGCAAAAAGGCACTTAGGGAAAACAAGAGAAAAGCAAGGGAAATATATACATGATGAAAAAGGGGCTCAATGGTAATGCTTAAGATGTATTCCATTAACTGGGATATACAGTTCTTCACCATCCAACCTGAAGAGTTGGAATGCATTATGCTGCTTGCACTGAGTGATTATGTATGGGCCACTCCATAGGGCGTCGAACTTCGCATGCTTTCCAAGCTTAGTTTAGTCCTCATCCCATTTTAAGACAATGTCTCCTTCAGAGAAACCTTTTGATGAAGATTTCTTGTCGAAGTGTCTCCTCGTTTGCTGTTGGCGGCTGGTCATAGAAGCCATAGCCTGGTCTCTTGTCTTTTGGAGCTCCATCAGCTCGCATAGCCTAACCTCTATGTTATTTCCCTCTTCTAATTGCACTGGCGAGCGAGGTCCAAGGCTGGCAACTCAAGTGAAATGGGGAGCTTAGCTTCTCTTCCATAGACGAGTGTGTATGGCGAGTTACCAATTGCCCTCTTCGGGGTGACCCTATCTGCCCACATGGCTGTTTTCAACTCGGCATGCCAAGTCCTCTGATTCTCCTCCATGGTTCACTTGATGATCCTGATCAGGTTCTTATTTGTAGATTCAGCCAGCCCATTCCCCTGTGGGTAGTACTTGGATGAAGTGCTGAGATAGATACCATATCTCAGCGCCCGTTCACTTGTTTTAGTTCCCAGAAAAGCTAACGTATTATCTAAGATTATGGTTGCTGGAACCCCAAACCTTGCCACCAGATCCTCATAAAAATCCAGGACTGCACTTTCATTGGCCTCCTTCAGAGCAACAACGTCTACCCATCTTGTGAAATAATCCGTGGTGGTCAGGACCCACTTGTGTCCAGCACTGGAGGGAGGATTAATCATCCCTATGAAGTCGAGGCCCCATTGCATGAATGGCTGCTCTACCTGAATAGGCTGTAAAGGCATGGCAACCAACCGTTGCTTCCCATAAAAAAGTGCGCACTTTTGGCACTTTCGTACCCAGGCATGGGTGTCCCTGAAAAGAGTAGGCCAGAAGTAACCAGCTCTCATTATTCTTGCCGTTGTAGCCCTAGGAGCAAAATGACTGCCGACTGGCCCATCATGGAACTCAGACAGCACCTTGTCGGCCTGACCTGAGTCCAAGCATCTTAAAAAGACTCTTGAGATATCCCTTCTGAATAGCACCCCATCAATCAGAGCATAAGGGAGACACTGGAGTCTAAAATACTTTATCTTAGTCCTGTTAAGTGAGTGCGAGCACTCACCAGTGAGAAGGAAGTGCCTCATGTCTGATGTCCAATCTTTCATGACAGCTAGTTCATCTGCTGTAGCTGCGTCATGAATTAGCAGATAGTCCTCTTTTTGCTGCTTAAAGTCTGCAGCAAGGTGCTCACACAGGCCTCTCCCCCTTACCAGTTTGGTGATCTTGATATCCACATCATATTCCATCACCTTAGTGATCCACCCTGCTCACTTTTCATTCAGGTCTCGGTTGATCAAGAAATCCTTGATGCCAGAATGAGAAACCATGAGGTGGATTCTGCTATTAGACAACATATACTTGAATTTTTTCAGACTCCGTATGACCGCCAGGACTTGCTTTTCCACATATGTGTATCTGACTTCAAAACCTTCTAGGCTTTGGCTAAAAAATGCAATTGGTTGCTCAAGGTTATCATCACTTGCTTGGGTAAGCATGGCGGAGATTACCTCTTCATTGCCGAAGGTGTAGAGGTTGAAATCTTTGGTGAAGTCAGGGCTGATCAAAGTAGGAGCCCGGGCTATGGCCTGCTTAATTTCTTCAAAACTGTCTTTTCTCTGTGTTGTCCATGTAAACTCTTCACCCTTCCTCAGCATAGAGGTCAATGGCTTGACCATCTCCGCAAAATTCAAGATAAATCTCCATATGAAATTTATCTTGCCGAAGAAACTTTGAAGGCCTTTCTTGTGCTTAGGTAAGGACAGCTCCAGGATAGAGCGAACTCTCTCTGGATCGAACTCTCTCTGGATCAATAGCCAAACCTTCCGAAGAAACAATGTGACCAAGGAGCTTCCCCTCGTGGACATCGGACACGCATTTCCTCGGATTGAGAGAGATACCGAACTCTCTACACCTCTCAAAGATTTGTCTGATGTGTTTCATGTGTTGGCTCGCTCCCTTGGAGAAAACTGTCACATCATCAAGATATACCAGCATAGTATTTTTATCAGGCCTTGAAAGGCCATGTCCATAGCTCGTTGGAAGGTGGCACCAGCATTAGACAGTCCGAAAGGCATTTTCTTGTAAGCAAACGTTCCCCACTTGGTAGTGAAGGCTGTTTTGTGATGGTCACAGTCTTGCACCAAAATCTGGTTGTATCCTGAATACCCATCCAGGAGGGAGAACGCTCGTTGCCTGTCACCATTTGAAAGATCTGCTCCATGCTTGGGAGAGGATAATGGTCTTTCAAAGAGACTCTGTTGAGGTCTCTGAAATCAACGCATAGTCTAATCTCCCCATTCTTTTTCCGAACAGGAACAAGATTGGCCAGCCAAGAAGAGTGTTTGATTGGAAATATTATCTTGGACTCAATCAACTTGGTGAGTTCCTTCTGCATGAGAAGTTCAATCATTGGGTTGACAGGCCTCTACTTCTGCTTGATTGGCTTGGCGTCTTCTTCTAGTTCAATGGTATGCTGGGCCAAGCTTGGGTCAAAACCCTTCAAATCACTATACTTCCAAGCGAAGATATCGGCAAATTCTTGGCACAACAAGATGAAGCCCTGCCTTTCACGGTCCGTGCACATTTTCCCAAGTGCAAGCAGCTTATCCTTGAATATTTCCACCTTCTCATGGTGCTCCTCCTTTGTTGCAATGCATGCCTTGTCGCTTCTCAATTGGTCATCTCCATTGAAGATACTCTCTAGAGTGACCAAACCTTTGGGGAGCTTATTGTTCTTCAGCTGAACAATTTGGCTGCCATATTGCTGCTGTAACTTTGCCTGGTTTTTAGCAGCGAATTTCGCTTTTTCTTGCAAGAAAAGCGCTATTCGCTGGTCGCTGTCGAAGACCTGCCAGTTGGTGATGTTGTCAGGTACAGAGGGCTAGATCACTACCTTCAAGTGATGTGAGATGTGGTCTTGGTCTATTTCTCGAGGGATATCGAACTAGGCACCAACTGCTGCCAACCTATCTGCTTGCCTGTTCCGTTCTCTAGGAATGGAGGAAATATTGAAAGCAAATAAATTTTCCACTAAGTCCCATACCCTATGTTTGTAGGACTTCAGTAAAGAATTCTTTGTCAAATTCTGGCTTCTTACCTGATTGACAATCAACTCGCTATCACTAAAAACTTGTAGCTCTTTGATTCCTCTTTTCCTCGCCCACTCCAAACCGTGGATGAGGGATTCATATTCTGCAACATTGCGCGTGCAGAAAAATTGGAACCAAAAAGCTGAAAAATACCTCTCTTTTGAAAGAGAAACCAACACCGCTCCACCACCAGCTCCCAACTTACTTTTTGAACCATCGAAGAATAGCTGCCATAGACTTGAGCTTTCCTGGCTGACTTTCATCAAATTTGGTACAAAAGTACCTTCTTCATGCATGCAATAAATTTCGAGGCCCGCCTCCTCTATGAATTTGTAAGGATCATGCTCGAAGTTGTCACTTCCCCATTCATCTAACTCCTTCAAGGGCAGAGGATGGAGATTGGGCTACTTGGAACTCTTATTGGTCAATAATGGCGTAGCTGACATTTGCTGCCTTGAGCGAGTAAGGTTCCAGATGATCTCTGTGGAGTGGTTCGGATTCAATCTTGACTTTAGTCCCATACTTGGTTCTAAAAACCAGATAAGACCAATTCGCTGCTAAGTAGCCGCCTATCTTGGATGTAAAATCCCTGGATAAGCAGATGGAAAAGTAAGGAGAAACATCCACCACTACCACATCATGAGGAACTGAGAAGGTCGGGAAGTGTTCAACATCAAGCTCAAACCTCTTACCACCCCAATTGTCTTTGCGGGGGTTCCATCCAGCTGCAGGACTCCCTTGGTCATTTCTTTGTATTTCAAGCCCAGCTTGTCGGCTATACATTTGGGCATCACCAAGGTGCTTGCTCCGCTGTCAATGATGCAATTGTGCACCAAGAAATCTCCTATGACCAAGGACACATAAAAATGAAGAACCTTTTCTTCTTTTCAGGCCTAACCTGAGGTGGAAGGCTGTCCATTCATCATCAAAACATTGTCAGTTTTTGCTGGGACAGCGTGTTCATCTAGCTCATGCAGTTTCTTTTGCAGCATGTCATTTTGCCTCGGTATTGACAGCGAATCCCACATAGAGATGTTCATGTGCAGCTTCTTCATCTAGTCAACCACATTGACTCGAGGGTTGCCTTCAAATTTTCTTTGGAATTATTTACAGCCTGAGGCACAGGCCGAGGAGCTGAAGGTACAACCGACGGTCTGAAACTTGGGACCTTTTGATTTACATGTGATGAAGAAGGTATTGCTGATGTTTGGGTAGTAGCTTGAGCTTCTACCATTGCTCTCTTTTTGAATCTCATGTTGGCTGCAACACAGTCACCCTGATTGTCTGCAGCACCCACATAATTGACTAAATAGAATTCACCTTCCAAATGATTCATGAGATTAGAATCACGCTGGATTTGACTGTTGCTCGTGCTGGGTTGCATTGGAGCCTCAAAACCTTGAAAATGGGCGGCTGCCTGATTGTCTTGTACATTTGGGTAATAACCCGTCATTTCATTTGTATAAACAGCCTGCTCCTGACCATATCCCATGGTTGAACAACTTGATTGTTCTTGCACCAGATTGTTTTGAATGGGTACCATAACTTTGGATCCTGGAAAGGGTCTGGTCTGAGTAAGCTGACCCTGTCCTTGATTGTAATTTTGGAAAGGGGGTCTAGGAGCTTGACCATACTGCTGGTATCCTTGGTTTGGTTTGTTGCTTTGAGCTTGTTGCCTTTTAATAGCCATGAGTTCGTTCGACATATTTTGCAACAGACTCTTGACTTCAAGAAGTTCATTGGATGGAGTAACAGCTGGCTTTTCTATGCTAGGCAGAAGAGTTAAGGTGGGAGCAACGGTCTGAATTGGAGGCAGCATTTCAAGGAAAAGTGGCATATGGGGTCTAGGAGTTATCTTCCCAGCCTGCACTAAGCAATTTTCAGCAGCTATAACTATGTCATAGGCGGCAGGCAGCACATGTCCTCCCATGGATTATATCATAACAGCGATATCACTGTTCAATGCTCTTAAGTAATACAAGAAAGCATAGCTAGGAGTAGGTCTTACCAGAATGGGGATTCTATCATATGTCTTCTGAAATCGAGTGTTGAAATCCTGCATGTATTCATGTGGAGCTCTTTTCATGGTAGTCAGTTGCTCGGCAAGTGAAAGGTGGTCACTCTTTTCCCCAAAACGGCCTGTCAAGTGAGTGCCCAATTCATTCCAGGAATCGATTGAATTTATAGTCAAAGTCTCATACCAGTCCAGAGCTTTGCCCTTGAGAGACAATGCTAGCAATCTAATTGCAATATTCTCAGTGACTGTGAATATTGCAGAGGTTGGCAATATTTCTGATGTGTTCGATCACTGTAATGGGCCCCTCTCCATCAAAAGGAGGCACACTTTTGAGGACTGCTCCTAGAATTGGGTCATAACGCTGAAGATTCAAAGGACTCTGACCACGAAAAGTCATAAAGGGTAATGCCATAGCTATGACAGGATGTAACCGCGGCCTTCTTGTGTAGGTGTTTTCTATAGCAGGTTTGGGAAAATGGTTTGCTGAATAAGGATGAGTCCTCTCAAACCTCAGTCGCTTCGCTGAGTTTAAAGGCAATTCAATGAATTCGAAAGAGACACCCTTAGAAGCAGACCGTCTGGTGACTTTAGGCATAGGAAGTCAAACTGGTCTTTGATTAGAAACTGAAGCTCTTACCAGTGGAGTCGCCAGATGCTGAAAATAGTTGATTTTGCTGTAACAGGACCAGCATCAATCCTGAAATTTTACTGAGTGTAAAAAATTGAGTCCCACTGGGCGTGCCAAAACTGTTGATGCAGAAGATTGCACCCTTGGCAAGACGCTGAGCTCCTGCCTTTCACACATCAAAATGGAAACTCCCCTCTCGCCTGTGGGACTAGCGAAGCTGGAGGGGAGAGTCTCTAGTTAAGGGCTAGCTCCCTTTGATGCATCTGAGTTGTTCCAATAAGTTCTAATACATATATAGATATATAATGGGGGGATGAAAAGGGAGAAGGATTACAGGAAAACAAAACCTACTCTAAAAGGGTGATGCACCAAAATGAATCAACTTACTTGTCCCCCAAAAAATATCACTCATTTTTGGGACAACATTTGAACTATTTTGGTCCTATAGACCAAAATCCTCTCTTCCCCTTTCAAAAATTGTTTTGAGCATTCAGGTTCATTTTTCAAGCTTTCCAGAAATCTACGAACTCTGCAGGCTTGAATCTACGGACTCTGCAGGCTTGAATCTACGAACTCTATAGGCAGGCTCAATCTACAGACTCTCAAGGTTGGTTTCTACGGACTCTGTAGGAAAGAAACGGGCTCAACACTTAGCCAAATAAGGAAGAATGAATCGATTGGACCATTGAACCGTTGAGCCAAATAATGAAGAATGAATCGATTGGACCATTGAACCGTTGAACCAAAGTTGGTTCAATCGGTAGGTTCAAAGGTTCAACCAAAACTTAGAAAGATAAAAGAAGTAGTGTTTGAGCGAGACACAGAATAAACCAATGAACCGATTGAAGTTTGAACCGAAAGAGTTCAAAGTTCAATGGTTCAACATGGTTCAAAAGTTCAAAGGCGGCCTCAAGCAAAGAGAGAAGCAACATGGATGATTCCAAAGGCAAGTTCAAATGAAAGCGATGGTTCAACCAAGGAGCAAGAAAGCGATTGAACCAATAAAGCGATTGAAACAAGGTGCCGAGAAGGCCGCCCGAACCGTTGAAACAGTCAACCAATGACGTCCCCGCAGACGTCAAATTTAAGGTAAGGGAATATCCGTTGAAATTCAAATAAAGCGTAGAACTTGAAGGAAGAACCAAGCGACTGGTTGAAAAGATAGCCCGAGAGCTTAAATTCCAAGAAGAGACAAAGCTGGAAAAGACAAAAGCGGAAAGAGGACAAAGAGGAAAATATCTATGCAGTAGTTATTCCGGTAGTTGGAATAGTCTGCGAAGTAGATTTTCTAGCTTGCAAAAATTAAAGACGCAGCCTGTTTTTTCTCCCATGAAGTAAAGACAAAATGGACAGTTGCGCCGATATCAGAGGGGATAGACCAGATGATCCAGACTTGAGAGAAGACAGATGGGATGAAATGACATGCCATAGTTAAGACAGCTGCCCTGTTTTCAATGCAGTCCTTTGAGAAACTTGGAAATGCATTCAAGGCATTGAATGCACAGCATGGGCCGTTCTATGGAAAACAAGCGCCCAAGTCTTTTTTGGAGCGCTATATATTGTAATCTCTCATTTGTTACAAAGGAGACTTTTCATTTTTATAAGAGCGAAACTCTGCCCAGTTTGAAAGAAGAAGACTAAGACTTTGAGCTCAGGTTGTAATTTCATTTTCTTTGTTATTTGAATGAGAAAACAGGTTTTTTCAGACTTTGTGCTGTTCTGACTTGTGTCATCTGAAGGTGTCCTTATTCATTTAATTTGGTATGCAGAATTAGTGAAGGTAATAGGGAAGTGTCCTGAAACCAACTGTGGGAAGACTTTGTGCTTTCACAATTGATTTCAGTATGTGTTTTCCTTTTCTTTTTGTGTTGAAGATTCTGGGGCGACTTTGTGCCCCCATTATCCTTTGTGATATACTCTTTGGGCAGTTGAGGTGGAGACTTTGCGCTCTGTTTCATCTTGTTGTTACTACGCCCCTTTTTATCACTGGTTATTTCACTATCTGAAAGAAACTCCTGCTGTTTCATGTAGCGACACTTCTAAAAGAAGAGAAGTGCCTTCAGCGTTTATAGCCAGGATTTTCTCCTTTGTTTGTGTGCATCATCTCTGAAAGAAGAGAGATGGATGGTTTGTCTCACCCCTGTGTCTTACTTTTTTCTTATTTATATTATATATAGCTCCGTGTATTTAATAGGGAACCTCCCCTTGATGAGAGGAGAGATTTGTCCCCTTGTGATGCAGTAAACCTGCACATCTGGACGACCAATCTCCCTATGCTGTGGTGATAGGAGCTATTTTGAACGCCAGTTAGCTGGTCGACAAAATATTCACCCAACAGTTTTTGGCGACTCTGTTGGAGACAGTAATTTTGTGCAATTTGGAACCTCAAATTTCAGATTGAAACATCACCTGTGTCTTACCCATAATCATTATAACCCTTATCCATTATAGAGTCTGGCAACTCCGTTCCATGTATTACCCACTATCATTAGCCTTACCATCCTCCATCTCCGTTTCCATTATTTTACCTGGTCTACAAAACCAAAGTCGATGGAAAAGAGTGCGCGGTCTGAAGCCTCAAGCCTCAAGCTGAAGCAGGGCCAGTTCTTTTCCATTTTTGTCTTGCAATCTGGCCATTCCACCCAGATGCATTATTCCCATTTTTCATAATCCCATCATGGCAGTTTGAGGCCCCTGGGGTAACTCTTTTGGCCCACTTAATCTAACTCCACCCCTGCATGAGCTACCACTCAGTTCAAGAAAGAATTTCCCTAAATTCTTTGGTGATGGGAGAGTTCACCCTGATGAACACATTGCAGCTTTCAGCATAGCTTGTGGTGTGATAGGGGTGGAATTTGAAGACGTGGCAGTCAGGCTTTTCGTGGAGACACTACAAGGTGTTGCTGCAGACTGGTTTTACCATCTATAGACTGGATCAGTGACTAGTTGGGACACTATCAAAGCTAAATTTGAAGCCAAGTTTAGGCCAGCAGAGGATGCACATGCCTTGCTAGCCCAGCTCACACAAATGAAGAAGGAGCCCCATGAGCCTATGAGGGACTTCATTGCTAGGTTCAACAAGCTGAGGCACAGGATTTCCATGATCGCCTAACCGACACCTCAGAATCTCATGTGTTTCTTTATCAACTCACAGCTGCCTGAAGTGAGTTTTCTGTTGAGACGAGCTAGACATATAGACCTTGAGGCTGCTCAGGACTTGGCTACTGAGGTAGAAGATGACCTTATCTTGGCAGGAAAGATAAGGAGAGACCCTAATAAAGGTAAATCCTCTTCATCTTCTGAGTATTCACCTGCAGTCACCACTGACCCAATGGTACAAAAGCTAGCAAATGAGATGCTAGCTCTCAAAAAGCAAATGTCGCAAGAGATGTCATCTGCTCCTGCATACAGAGATATGCCCAGGAGGACATTTCAGAATCAGGCGTACCAAGACAATGCTGCCAGAAATCAGGGACAGCAAAATCGCCTTCCTCCTCCACAGAGGAACCTCGCCATTGAAGCACCTCCAACCAACTCAGTAGTTGGATATTTGAAAACAGAGCATGATTTCTCTTTCCAACCTGAGTTTAATCAAAAAAATAACGCTGACCTCTTCATGGAGGATCAAGAAGAGTCAGTTGGCGACTCCATCATTGGTTTCCTGGATTACTAGGATGAACCCAGAAGTGAAGGTGATGCAGATGAGGGACCATATGCTGTGTTCACTCAGTCCTAGAACCAGTCAGCTCAGCAAGCTGATAAAGGAAAAATAGAGAAGCGACCTCAACCAACAATTTCAATTGCTGAACGTGGAACCACTCTGTCTTTCCAGCCAAAGGACCCGGTGGTTGCTATAGAAGTAAGTATTCCAAACAATTTTGCAACTTCTACTTCAATTTCGTAGTCCAATCCTCCCGCCCCTCCCAAAAACCAAAAGGATGAACTCCTATCCTCTGTGCCTAGTCCAATTCAGTCATTTGACATAACTGATCATGTCAAAAAGACCAAAAGTCAAATGACTGAATTTGAAGTCCTGCAGTCCAACCCCGATCAGTTGGACAAGTTGGTACAAGATGTCAAGACCCAAACGTTGGCCCCTGAAGCTCAAATCGTGTTTGAGTTTTCAGGCAAGGGTGATTACTTCTTGACCACGAAGGACGTCCATGTTCCTAGAGATGAAAGTCCGGTAGGTGGTGATCCAGGAATTGATTCAAACCAGACATCATAAAGATTGGTAGGACGCAGTACAAATGAAAAAGGGTCTTCCATCTCTAATGAAGAGAAATCTAACAGAAGATCCGTTTCTGGTGATGTCTGGATCCGGGAAATGGATGGCAGTAATTCCTCTACAGGTGCTGGGGCCAAGTTGGTGTTGATATCTCCTAAGGGGGCTATTCTTCCTTCTTTACACGAGTTGCAGTTCAGCAACACCAACAACACTACCGAGTATGAATCTTTGTTACTCAAATGGGGAGCTACTCGAGACAAAGGAGATGTCGAGCCGGTGGTCTACTAGGCGTCTGAAGGGGACAATCAAGACATGTGCTGGACTGAACTATCAGAACAACAAATTATGGTAATAGACCACGCTGCTGCCCATCAGAATCAGAAAAAGGGACTCCGCAGGAGAACCAAGATTCATGGTTCTCGGACTAGAAAGCAAGTCTTGCCAAGGGGCAACAAGAGAAGAGAACCAAGAGGAAGACACAGGAGATTGAATTCCTAGTGGAGAGTTCCATTCGCCCATCACCGATTCTGGTGGCAAAATGGCTTCTTGCTGGTTTATCAGGACAAAAGGCCATTTTCACTGCCTCTAAAGGGGTAGCATCTGAGGTACTTCAATTCTTGAAGTACCAAATAAATTCACCTGTACATTTATATATTTGTAAAGTCTTTGTTTTGTTTTGTGCTTTTCGTTTTCATTTTTTGAAGCCTTTCTTTTTGGGTAGCTCGACTCTGTAGCCCAATGGCACACTTCAAGGCACTGGAGATTCTGGATTCTACTCCCCTCAGCTGTTCCAAGTTCTCATCTGAAGGAAGTTCCCCAACTGGAGCCAGCTGTTGTCCCCCAAAAAATATCACTCATTTTTGGGACAACATTTGAACTATTTTGGTCCTACAGACCAAAATCCTCTCTTCCCCTTTCAAAAATTGTTCTGAGCATTCAGGTTCTTCATTTCTCAAGCTTTCCAGAAATCTACGAACTCTGCAGGCTTGAATCTACGAACTCTGCAGGCTTGAATCTACGGACTCTGCAGGCTTGAATCTACGAACTCTGCAGGCTTGAATCTACGAACTTTGTAGGTAGGCTCAAATCTACAGACTCTCAAGGTTGGTTTCTATGGACTTTGCAGGAAAGAAACGGGTTCAACACTTAGCCAAATAACGAAGAATGAATCGATTGGACCATTGAACCATTGAATCAAAGTTGGTTCAATCGGTTGGTTCAATCGGTAGGTTCAAAGGTTCAACCAAAGCTTAGAAAGATAAAGGAAGCAGTGTTTGAGCGAGACAGAATAAACCAATGAATCGATTGAACTTTGAACCGAAAGAGTTCAATGGTTCAACATGGTTCAAAAGTTCAAAGGCAGCCTCAAGCAAAGAGAGAAGCAACATGGATGATTCCAAAGGCAAGTTCAAATGAAAGCGATGGTTCAACCAAGGAGCAAGAAAGCGATTGAACCAATAAAGCAATTGAAGCAAGGAGCCGAGAAGGCCGCCCGAACCGTTGAAACAGTCAACCAATGACGTCCTCGCAGACGTCAAATTTAAGGTAAGGGAATATCCGTTGAAATTCAAATAAAGCACAGAATTTGAAGGAAGAACCAAGCGACTGGCTGAAAAGATAGCCCGAGAGCTTAAATTCCAAGAAGAGACAAAGCTGGAAAAGACAAGCGAAAAGAGAACAAAGAGGAAAATATCTACGCAGTAGTTATTCTGGTAGTTGGAATAGTCTGCGAAGTAGATTTTCTAGCTTGCAAAAATTAAAGACGCGGCCTGTTTTTCCTCCCATGAAGTAAAGACAAAATGGACAGCTGCGCCGATATTAGAGGGGACAGACCAGATGATCCAAACTCGGGAGAAGACATATGGGATGAAATGACATGCCATAGTTAAGACAACTGCCCTGTTTTCAACGCAGTCCTTTAAGAAACCTGGAAATGCATTCAAGGCATTGAATGCACAGCATGGGCCATTCTATGGAAAACAAGCGCCCAAGTCTTTCTTGGAGTGCTATATATTGTAATCTCTCATTTGTTACAAAGGAGACTTTTCATTTTTACAAGAGCGAAACTCTGACCAGTTTGAAAGAAGAAGACTGAGACTTTGAGCTCAGGTTGTAATTTCATTTTCCTTGTTATTTGAATGACAAAGCAGGTTTTTTCAGACTTTGCGCTGTTCTGACTTGTGTCATCTGAAGGTGTCCTTATTCATTTAATTTGGTACACAGAATTAGTGAAGGTAATAGGGAAGTGTCCTGAAACCAACTATGGAAAGACTTTGTGCTTTCACAATTGATTTCAGTCTGTGTTTTCCTTTTCTTTTTGTGTTGAGGATTCTGGGGCGACTTTGTGCCCCCATTATCCTTTTTGCTATACTCTTTGGGCAGTTGAGGTGGAGACTTTGCGCTCTGTTTCATCTTGTTGTTACTACGCCCCTTTTTATCACTGGTTATTTCACTATCTGAAAGAAACTCCTGCTGTTTCCTGTAGCGACACTTCTAAAAGAAGAGAAGTGCCTTCAGCGTTTATAGCTAGGATTCTCCTTTGTCTGAGTGCATCATCTCTGAAAGAAGAGAGATGGATGGTTTGTCTCACCCCTGTCTTACTTTCTGCTTATTTATATTATATATAGCTCCGTGTATTTAATAGGGAACCTCCCCTTGATGAGAGGAGAGATTTGTTCCCTTGTGATGCAGTAAACCTGCACATCTGGACAACCAATCTCCCTATGTTGTGGTGATAGGAACTATTTTGAACGCCAGTTAGCTGGTCGACAAAATATTCACCCAACACTACTCACACTCACACTCTGAACAATACAAACACATACATACACTTTAACTGGTACAAGGACCAAGCTACAGGAAGTTTAACAGGGAGGCTTTAATGGAACACACAGAAAACAGGGACTCACCATAGGTGCTGTGAAAAGGGCACACTGTATAGTAGCTTCTTCTGTTTTTGCGATTTCAGGTACAGCTCTTCTTGTCACCTGCAGGAATGGTGCCTTATAGATACCAGGTGCATTGGTGTTAACCCTGTGAAAGCATTAGAAAGCAATGACTAAACACAAAACTAACACTTAGACACACACATAGATATCTAACCATAATAGAGGTAAAAATGCGTTTATTGATTTCAGGGGAAAATTTGCCAGGACTTCGCCTTACAAATGTGAAAAAGATCTCTTTCCAAATGAGAAGTCTACAATATATATAAGAAGCAAGGAGGCCTTTTGGCGCCCTTTTTACAAATGGCCCAAGCGCGTCCCAAGGGTGTTAGGAAGAGGAAGCCGCTAAAATATAAATGCTATGTCGGTTCTGATTCTGACTTCAGGCGTTTTAAACATAGGCCGCGCCGTTTCCCCATTAACCAAGAATGCTCCTTGAAGGCGCCCACGCGGTTTGTCTGCTCATAAATGTAAAATGGAGAAAAAATGGGGCGCGCCGTTCACTGTTTGCGTCCCATTTATGACCACTTGGCGATCACTGTTCTAGCAGTTGGAATAACTCTTTGAGTAGATGCCTCCCTTCGCCACTTGGACTATTTTGTCTGTTTCTACACTTGGCACTTTTGTCTTTTCCCTGCCTTGACTCTTCTGGCTCCTTGGGCCCTCAGAGGCTATTTTCTCATCCTTGATGGCTCCTTGGGTTCTTTTCTTAGCAGGTCGCTGAGTTCATTCTCAACCTGTCTTTTTTCAACGTCGTTTTCCTGGTTTTGTCCTTTTTGCTGGCTTCTGTCTCTTTGTTCTCTTCGTTCTCTGGGTTCTTTGTTGGTGCTCAAGAATTCAAAGGTCAAACGGCTATTTCTTTGGCTTAAAAATGACGTTCGCGGGCTCGTCACTACGTTTGAATACCCAAAGGCTAGTTTGTCGTTTTTAACTTTGACGTCCTCGGGCCCGTCACCCTTGGACTTTCCGTCGGCTACCTGCTTCGGCTTTTTTCCCCGCGGCCTTTTCTGCAGGCTTATTTTCCATCAAGCTTTTTTCCCCGCAGGCTTTTTCCGCAGACAATTTTTCCGCGGACAAAAAGTCAGCGAAAATTGTCTGGCCGCTTTGCCTTCAGAATTTTCCCCGGGTCCCTTTTTTGAGCTTGCGGCTTTTCGAATTCCTTCGGACAAAAAGTCCGAAGGAATTATGCCTTTGCCTTAACAAAATTCTGAAAGATCTTACCTTTGCGGCTTTCTTTGTGGCCTCTTTGAAGTGCTCGCTGCCCTCCGCAAGGGTTGTTGAACCTAGAACTGCCCTCCGCAAGGGCACTTGTCCTTCGGGAGGCTCGAACTTTTGCATTGAACCGCTCCTTTGAACCAACCGTTGAACCAATTGATTGAACCGGTTCAACGGTTCAAACAGTTGTTGAACCAAGGCATCGAACCATTTGATTGAACTTTGCCGATGAACTTTTGCCGATGCACCAAGGCGTTGAACTGAAACGTTGAACCAAGGCATTGAACCAAGGCGTTGAACCAAGGCATTGAACCCGTTCAATGGTTCAAAAATGCTAACCTTGTGAATTTTTAGACAAGAGTCCGAAGGAGCTTTACAAAACCCTGCACTCTTTGAATTGGTTCTTCATGTGCCAAAAGACTCGCAGAGTTCGTAAAAAAAAAAATCTTCCTTGCAGAATTTGTAGAAACTTCACCTGCAGAGTCCGTAGAAAATCCATCCCTGCAGAAATGGTAGAAAAGCACCTGCAGAGTCTGTAGAAATGGACCTGCAGAGTTCGTAGAAAACTTCACTGCGGAGTCCGTAGAAACCCAAGCTTTGCAGAGTCCGTAGAAATGGACCTGTAGAGTCTGTAGAAATTCCTAGCTCTGCAGAGTCCGTAGAAATAGACTTACAGAGTTCGTAGAAATTCCTGGACTTGTGCGAAATCAAAAAATGAATTGGCCTAGAACAGCAGGGGAAGGGGACCAATTTTTGGCCAGTTGGACCAAAAAATGGTCAACACTAATGTTAGAATTCTTCATTTGATCTACAATATTGAACTGAGATGCACTAACCTTTGATTGCACTTTTTGTGGTACTTGCAGCTCACAAATTAGAGGTATTTGTTGCACTTTACTAACCTCTATATCCTAATTTTTTTGGGTTGTGGGAGCAGCACGCTGCTCTTTTGTACTTTGAGCAACAATACTAAGAGCACTTGAAGTATTTGCTATCGCTTGGGCTTCCTCAACAGCTCTTCTTTTAGTTCTCTGATAGGTTATAGCTGCAACATGATCATTTGAATCGTTAGTTTTAACATCTTGAGTAAAAGTAACATGATCATCGACCTGCCAATTTACATTAATAGCATTAGGCTGCCCTTGAACTTGATGAGTCACTCCTTGTGATGTCAACCCTGTATCTTGATATTGACCTCCTTGAAAAGAGAACTATTCTTGTGTCATCTGTGGCATGGTGATGTTCTGTGCTACCAAGGCTTGGTTTTGAGCATCATTAAGATTTGAGGGCTGCCAACATGAATCTTGCACCAAATTATTTTGAGGTGGGGTTGGAACAATGGCTTTTGAAGTGGAAGGAGCATTCAAATCAAAAGCAGCATATGGCTTAGCTGCAGTTATGGCTCCTTGTGCTTGATAGGGTGGTCTATTTTCTCTAAAACCCTAATAAGGAGACCTTTGATCTTTGAAGGACTAATAGTTGTTCTGATTTTGCTGTTGATAGGGCCTATTTTATTGAAATTGCTGCCTTTTGAGCTTTACTATTTCATTTCCAAAAGAATGTAGTAAAGTTTTCAACTCTCTTATCTCACTAGCTTCACCTGTAGGGGCTGCAATAGGAACTTGAGGTGCTGGAATTGGAGCTATGGAATTTGAGGAACTTGAGGGGCTGGTACAGAACTTATTTTTGGAAATAGGGGCATTAGAGGTCTAGGAAAAAGCTTACCTGCTTGTATCAAACTATTTTTTGCCCTTATTGCAACTTTATAAGCATCTGGCAAAGTACTACCACCCATTGACTGTATCATCACACTAATGTCAGAATTAAGAGCTTTCAAAAAATATATAAATGCATATTTAGAGGATGGCCTAATCAAAACCGGTAACCTGGTCCATGTCTTCTAAAATCTGAGAGTAAAATCAAACATGAACTCATGAGGAGCTCTCTGTATGGCAGTTAATTGCTCAAATAAAAATAAGTGATCAAATTTGTCTTCAAACTGCTTGACTAAGGTTGCACCCAATTCATCCCAGGTGGAAACGGATCTAAGTAGGAGGGTTCTATACCACTGTAATGCTTTTCCTTTGAAAGAAACAACAAGCAATCTAATAGCAATATTATCCTCAACAACATTATGAACTGAACAAAGATTAGCCACATCTTGGATATGCTCAATAGGAGTTGTTTGATTTTATCTTGAGAAGAATGGAATACTTTTGAGAGTAGATACAAGAATGTCGTCTAACTGTGCTAGATTCAGTGGATTTCCCCTATTGAATGGAGCAAACACTTGATTTCTAACGGCCATCTGGATGGTAGGGATTGTAGTGTTTAGAACGATAGGATGAGAGGGAGGTAAATATTCCCTTTGAAGATATGGATTTGCCCTCTTAGACCTTGCTCTTTTATAAGTTACAAATTCAAAAGAAATACCTTTACTTGCTGATCTTGTGGTAACTTTTGGCATGAATGGATTGCTTGAATGATGCTATGAACTCTGCAACTGGATGTAGATGAATATCCTCTGCTGCTGCAAAAACTCTATGCAAAGAACTTTTTTGTGGTCCCATCGGGCATGCCAAAAACTATTGACAACCTGGAGTTACATCTTGAATCGAAGACATGCTGAAATGACTAATCCTCTCTCTCCGGTTGAAACAATGGGATGATCTTACGAAGGTGGATGCCTCAATGGTGAGAAGAACCTCTAGAGAAGGCTGGTTCATGTAAGATGTATCAATGAATCTCTACTCTGTGTTGCGAATCTACCATGGAAGAGAGAGAAAAAAACTTGAAAGGGAAATCCTACCTAATGACAGTGATACACCAAAATGTTGATCCACTCTACTTGGAAACTTGAACATTGAATCAAACAAGGAAAAAAGAAGACCTTTGATTTCAATTGATCACTATGCATAAGTATTTCATGAGAAGGTTCAATCCAATGACAAAAAATGTGAGGGAAAACGATGGAAAGAGGTTTGATACAGGACACTTTGCAGCCACCTAACATCCTCTTACAGCTTCAGCAAAAGACATATAGAACATTAAACATGACCTGCATAACATGATGAGCTAGCAACTAGATACGAATTAGAATTTGCGAAGGGAGAGAAATCTACTACGTATGCAAATTGCTGAATGAATGTACACTATGTCAGCACTTGAAATATGAAAGTACAGTCCTATTGATTGAAGAAATTACACAACTCACCAATGACAGAGTCTGGTCTTGCTAAGAGAGGGATCATTTTTACAAGGATGAAAAGCCATTAATATATAAATTTACAATAAGCCAAGAAATTGGCGTTGAAAAAAAGAGAAGTTAACTCTTCATTAGCCCAAGTCCAAATTGCATTGCATGAGTGTTCCAAATTTGTCTTTTTTTGGCTTATACTTGGCTGTCTTGTATGAAGAATCCTTGACATTGAAAAGAGAAGAAGAAGAAGACAAGCTTTGGATGCATGACACCACGAATAGATGTCTTGACTTGAAAACTAGTCAACTTCAAAACAAGAGTAGTCAAATTCACTTGAACTGCTGGAACGTTTGAAAGTCTCCCCTTTGTATGAAATCAATGCAAATGTCAAATTAAGAATTAGGTTTGAACCGCCGGAACGTTTCGAGCAAATGAGACAAATGAGAGTGCGTGCATGGAATTTCTAGCTGTTTGAAACGTTCAACACTTTGCCCGTTCATTATGCAAGACAACTCTATTTTCAGAACTGAAGCGTGCTTGCTTTCTTATACCCATTCACTTCGTTGGAGTCACTCACGTTAGTTTGTGCAGGATCTTTGTTTATCCTGCCTTTGTCTTTATTCTGTGTTGGTCTTATTTACTGTTCATGCTTATGTCCATGTTCAGTTCTACTTTAATATTTGCTCATGCCTCTATTTCTGCATGTCTTTCTTCTTGTTCATCTTTGGCTCAACCCTGTTTGTGCTTACATCTCTATTCATGCTATTGATCATGCTCAGTTCACTTCGTGTTTTCTCTGGCTTTTTCCATGTTCTGCTTTAATTTGGGATTCAGGCTTTATTTTAGTTTTCGTCCTTCGAGCAAATTGTTTGAAGGACTGTTTGTCTCTTCTCTTTCTCGGGCTTGGCATTTCCTTTTCTCTTTTTGGGCCTTTGCTTACGCCCTTGTCTTTTCTATCGGGTTTTTTGAAACTGTCCTTATTCCTTCGGACTTTTTGTCCGAAAGAATTTCTTCGGACAAAAAGTCCGAAGGAATTCGTTTCCTTGCCAATTTTCCCGAATTTATTCTTTTAGGCTTTTATGTCTTGCCCTATGATTTTTTTCGGACTTTTGCTGACTTCAAATTCCCACAGATTTTTGTTTGACAATTATTCCAAAGGATCCTTCTTTGCCTTTGTTTTTTTTATTTTCTTCGGGTTTTTATCCTCTCGAATTTCTTTGGACTTTTTGTTCGAAGGAATTCGTCTCCTTTGGCTATCTTTTCCCCGAAGGGTAAGTGCCCTTTGGGAACTTTGATTTTGTCCTTTGCTTATGGAGGTGCCCTCCACAAGGGCTTCTACTTCCCAATAATGCCTTTCGGAACTTTTGAAAGGGTCCTGCCACCGACCAAGTGCCCTTTGCAAGGGCAGGTGTCCTTCAGAAAAATGGATTTTGTCCTTCGGAATTTTGCCAAGGTCTTCTTCGTGCTTGAAGTGTCCCCCGCAAGGGCACATACCCTTTGGGGAAATTGTAAATGTCCCTATGCGACGCCCAGATGTCCTCCGCAAGGGCTATGTCTTCTAGGAGGGCCCTTTGGAAGAATTGAAAAGATCCACTTCACCAACCAAGTGCCCTCCGCAAGGGCATGTCTGCCTTCAAAAGTGTCCTTCAGAAGAATTGTAGGGCACTCAGGGTTTTTTTAGGTCACCCGGGCTTTTTGTAGGGCACCCGGGCTTTTTGAAATTGTCCTTATTCCTTCGGACTTTTGTCTTGACTTGAAAACCGGTCTTCTCAGCTGTGCTTTTCTCCTTTCTTTCGGACAAAAAGTCCGAAGAAAATAAGCCTTGAACGACTGCCACTTAGTCATTTTTTCGGACTTTTACACAGTCCTTTGAGAGCTCCTCTCGAACAAAATGTCCGAAGAAATAGTCCACCTCTCATACCCGAAAAATTCCTTGGGAAGACAAAACAAATAAACTTACAGCTTGTATATCTTGGCTGTATTTGCACATTTGGCTGTAATCAAGCAAGCTCCTTGGAAACCTCTAAATGACTAAAATTCCCCTAGCTGTAGATGGCCACTTGGGTGGCTGTAAATGCTCATTTAAGGACCCCAAAACTGATTCACAAGACAAACTTGGCACCATAGTAAAGTTCCGAACTGTAGGGGTGACAATTTGCCCTGTGGGGTCCAAAATTGTCAACAATAATCAAATATTTTTGTATGTGTGATGAGGTGATATTGACAAATAAGAATTTAAGGAATTAAATACATATATTGAAGTTCAGTCCTGTGATTATTTGGAACCCCATTTCATAAGTTTATAGTAAGCCTTCTAATACTAACAATGCCATAGAAGTTATAAATTTTCAATTTTCTTAAAAAAATAGGAAGCATGCTGGCGTATACAATCACAGACACAATCAATTGAAAACAATGCTTACTGCTTTCTTGAGGTCTTCCACTGCAACTTTATCACGTCCCTCTAGAGCAGCCAGTGATCTTGCAACTTTAGTAGCATATAACTCAGCCCTGTGACCCTATCACAATTTCAAATTGGATAAGTAATTATCCTTTGTGCAAGAAATGTAATGGAACACAGATATCACATAAAATATTTCAAATAAAATACATGCAAAATATTGTTATAAGAGCAGAACCAAACATTATTTGGGAAAGAAAACATTCTTCCTCTTCAACCAGTTGCCTGAATATCACATGAAACTTTATTCACGCCTCCTGACAACTTTATTGTCATTCCTGAGTTATAGTTCTCCTATAAAACAATTATATAACATTGCAACATTGACAAACAATTGGTTTCCAGGAACCGGTTTCTACCATGCAGTAATGTGTTTTCATAATGCTGTGTTCATGCTTTTGCTTGATCTACAGATGCCACATCCCGTGAAAGCATCATGTACATTTATTACCGTCAAAAAGCTATATCTTCTTCATGCTTTCAAATTTTAATGCATAGCATATGCTAGTAATGCACCGAGAAATGTTCTTACAGAGATAATAAATGGATGCATAATGGACAGAAGAACTTACAGTAATAGCAAATATTCATACAGAAACACATATAGTTTATGCAGAGTTCCTCAACAGAAAGTGTATTACAGGACATGAAGTATACTTTATAGGACATTACAAGTCTCCAATGTGGTGGATTCCTTCTTACAGACTGCAATGAAAGGAAATAGATGATTGTGTAGCAGAACATTAATGAGTGGGCACTCTTCTTGTAGATCATTTTGAGGGACAAAAAGGTGCCTATGTAATATCAGTAGTCAACACACAATTGCTGGAAGTAGATATCTGACACACATATACTATGTTTGTTATGTACTCGTCCAAGTCTTCAGTTATGATTGTGGATTGAGCTTTATGATTTCATAGTTCGATTGCTTTGTATGTATATGTAAAATTAAAAAAGTAATTAGTTGGACATGCATAGTTGGGGACGATTATCAATTGTAAATGTGTAAGGCACCAAGTGTGCACACTTGCACATAACACCACTTCATTCAATTTTTATCCATAGAGCTGTAAGCCCAAGGATTGCTATCAAAACAGCGGGTATTACTACTTGTCCAACTGAACGTAAATCTGCCCAAAACATTGTGTGTGAGCAATAAATAAAAGTGATATATTCAGGGAAATCATAAACATGGGTGTGTGTAAGACGAACAATCCATGATTTCTTGATTGAAAAACCCGAGCCAATGTCGAGAGTTTATCAAAATTAACAAGGAAACATAGTTGTCTAGAAGTCTTAATTGGCTATAGCACAGTGTTCAAGTACTGTATTGTAATGTTATTATGCTGTATACTTCTTTCAATTTAATGTGAGGTCATCATTGATGGGTTACTTGAGTAGTTGTTGCATACTAAACATAAAATTAGTTATTTTAAGGGGGTCCATATTGAAAATCCCACAAAGTAGCTCATAGTAATGTAAAACCTGAGAAATTTTTATTAAAGCAATCCTTTGATTTTGTACATAACAAAATAAGTTATATCCACTAGGAACTAAAACCACTTAACCATCCCTATTACTATCCGTGCAAGGAATAGTCTCCAACATCCCCCTTCATCCAAGTTTTGTCCAATAAGTAAGTTTTCAAATGACATTGAGTTACATTCATGATTAGAAATCATTAAACTTCAATAATTTTCCACCAAGAGATTTGCCTTGAGGACACATACATCGAGACCAACACTATACCTAATAGTTGAGAACCCTCGACACCAGAGACTACCTCTTCTATGGCAGAACTCAATCTTGACAATTATGTTAGGAGATTTGCCTCAACTGATAACAACTTGATGAAAAGGCACTTAATAATGCATGTTTTTTTTATCATCGTGTACCTTATAGAGGCATTTTTCTCAATTTACCCTTCATTTATAGAAAGCTTGGTAGTTCAAATCAAAATCACAATCCTTCAAATCTGTGCACATGGGAAGGAATACATTATTTAAAATTAATCCTTTTTGTGGTTGTTCTGTTTGCACATAGGAAGTATTCATAACCAAACCATAGAATATATAAAAGGAAAGAATAATACATAGATAAAACACTTGGAACTCTATTCATATACATAGCATGAACAAAGATAGATTCTTGTAATATCCCTTTCTCTATAATTTATCAACTCTAAAGTTTTATGTGATTTATTTTCAATACTAGATATCAAACAAATACTAAAACATCCCACATGCAATATCGATATTGAAAACCTAATTGAAACTTCACTAAAACCCTTATTGTATTGAGATGAAAGCATACAAAATTCTGATAATGAAGTAATTCTAAACCATAATAGAGTGGTGTAATAAAACCCTTACATTTTTTCATCACAAGGCCAAAAGACAAAATTATTACTTGAATAAGCCTCCGTAAAATAATTACATGCAACAATGAGCAACAAACAACAAACGTAAGGATCATGCTCTGAATGAAGCTTGATGTAAGGTTACAGCTGGAAGTAAAGGCCACAACAGCCACTTTGATTTGCACAAATTAGACTCAGCTGGTCACATAAACCCAACGCGATAACCCCAGTTGAACATGAAACCCCAACGCAGCAATCTAAAGCTGGTTCCTAACTGGTACAACAGCAAATAAAGGTAAAACAGCCCTAAAGGAGTATTACAGCAGTCTTGGACATTGAAATAATCCCATGTAGCAGTCCTTGATGTACTACATACCAATGCAACAGTTCTTGATGGGGAGAAACCTCAACGTAGTAGTCTAGCTAGAAGGGAAGACCACGCAACATAGTTGTAGATGAAAGGAATCTATCAAACCCTCACGAATTCTAGAAATTTATAGCAATCTTTAATCACACTAAAACTGGACTTCAATATTGATCTATCAACACAAATATGATCCTTGAATGGAATCACCTCAATGGGTTAGAGAGTTTTCGTCCTCTAAACCTATTAATTAGAGGATTTTCGTCCTTAGATTAAAAGATTGAAGACAATGGCTCAAGCTCTAGATTAGGGTTTGATTGTCAAAAATAAAAAATGAATAATAACACTTTTGAGCCCAACTCCTTTTATAACTTCCCTTTTCCAATTTAACCCTAAAAGTATTTAAAAATACTTTTACTAAAATATTACTTTTCATCCACTTAATAATAATTACTTTTGGGCACTCTTTACTAATAATAATAATAAGTTTCATTTTTATGTTAAAAAAATAAAAGTGACTTATGACAACTTAAAGTATTATTATTAATTTATTTCCCTAACTTTATCCCTTTGCCTATGAGAAATAAGGAATAGGCTAGGGGTCTTCTGATTGGCTTAATTCTGAAAAGGGGGCATGGCAATTCTCCACATATAACGACAAAGACAACAATGGAGTATACGAGAAAGCTCCTCGAACAAAACATATATATTAGACTCTCGAGAAGGTGTATCAGTTGGACAATACCGCTTGTATCAAACAAAAATACTATTTTTTATCATTCTAATCAAAAATAAAATAACCCATACAAACATGCTAACTCTTTCATTATCTTACTTGAGTACTGTTGTCAACCTAGAGTTGCGCCCTAAATCGAAGACGTGCATGAAATGGCCAATCTTCTATCCAGTTGAAACAATGGGATCTTCTCACGAGGGTGGATGCCTCAATGGTGAGAAGAACCTCCAGAGAACGCTGGTTTCTGTAAGATGTATCTATGAGGATCTCTACTCTACGCTGCGGACTACCATGGAAAAGGGAGAAGGAAACTTTAAGGGAAAATCCTACCTAATAACCGTGATACACCAAAAGATTGATCCACTCTACTTGGAACCTTAACTCTAAACAAACAAGGGAAAAAGAAGACCTTCGATTTCAATCGATCACTATGCATAAGTATTTCATGAGAAGATTCGATCCAATGACCAAAACATGAGGGAAAACGATGGAGAGAGGTCTGATACAAGACACTTTGCAGCCACCTAACATCCACTTACAGCTTCAGTAAAAGACATAAACAACACTTAACATGACCTGCATAATATGATAAGCTAGCAACTAGGTACGAATCGAAATTTGGAAAGGGAGAGAATTCTACCACATGCAAATTGCTGAATGAATATACACTATGCCAACACTTGAAATCTGAAAGTACAGTCCTTCTATTGATTGAAGAGGTTACACAACTTACCAATGGCAGAGTCTGGTCTTGCTAAGAGAGGGATGATTTTAATCCAGGGTGAAAGCCAACTTATAGATAATTACAAAAGCCAAAAGATTGGTGTTGAAAAAAATAAGAGGAGGATCAACTTAGATTAACTCAACGCTGACTTTGCCTTTCAATAAAATATGTTTTCCCTTTGTCTTTGCATGAAGCTCTTTGGCCCTAGAGGAAGTGGACTTGTCTTTGTTTATTGAAATGCCCACCTCTCTTTGCATGGAAATCCACGCCAATGTCAATTTAGCTTCCTCAAGAGCTGCTAGAACATTTGGAAGTATGAGATGACAATAGTATGCATGAAAGTCAACACCAATGTCAATTTTAGAACTCTGACTTGATCCATTGGAAGCCGAGTTAGAACGTTTGAAACGCTGAGTTGGAACGTTTGAAGATACACTTGACCTCAACAACCAGTCAACTGAAGCCTTGACTAGTCAACCGTAATTAGCTCTTGCATGGAATTTCGACATTGACTCTGTCTTTTGTTTGTGCATGGGTTTTCCTCAGCCCAACTGTCCGTGATTTCTCTTCACTAAATCTAGAATTCTTCTTCCTGACCTCTGTCTGTATTTGTCTTTCTACAGACTTTCCCTTCTTTGACCAAGCTTTCCGAAGGAATCCTTCGGACAAATTTGGCCAAAGGATATCCATTTCTTTCAGACTTTTTGGCTTCCCCTTGGTCTAATTCCCTTTGGATATCTCCTTGGTCTTGGATTTTTCTTCGGATCTTTTGTTAGTCCACTTTCCGACGGACAGTTTGTCTTTCTCTGCCTTCGGACTTCGCTCTTCGGACAAAATGTTTGAGACTTTATCCTTGGCCTTTTCTTTTCCTTCGGCTTTATTTCCCTTTGACTTTCTCGGACTTTTTTTTTTGCGGGCTTTGTGTCCTTTGAATTCCTGTAGACTTTTTCCTGCGGGCTTTTTGCATGGCTTAACCCTTTGAATTTTTGCGGACTTTGTGTTCGCCAACTTTTCCACATTAATCCATCGGACAAAATGTCCGAAGGATATCCTTCCTTTGTTTTTCTCTTTTGCCTTCGGACTTTATTCCACGGGTTTTTTTCTTGTAAATTTTTCGAATTTCTTCGGACTTTTTGTCCGAAGGAATTCCTTCAGAGAAAAAGTCTGAAGGAATCAGTCCTTTGTCTTTGTCTTTACCATTGACAGAATGCCCTTCGAAAAATACGCAAAGGCCCTGTCACCGACCAAGTGCCCTCCGCAAGGGCTTGTGTCTTTCCTCTGTGCCCTTCAGGAAAGTCGCAAAGGTCCTGTCACTGACCAAGTGCCCTCCACAAGGGCTTGTGTCTTCCTCTGTGGCTTTTCGGAAAAATTGTAGGGCACCTGGGCTTTTTGTTGGGCACCCGGGTTTTTTGTAGGGCACTCGGGTTTTTTGCAGGTGTCGTTATTCCTTTGACCTTTTGGATTTTCTGACTTCTCTCTTAGATTTCTTCGGACTTTTGTCCGAAGGAATTCCTTCAAACAAAGAGTCCGAAGGAATTACTCCTTGGGCTTTTTGTTTTTGGCAGACTTTTCTTTGTTTATTCTCCGAAGTATTCCTTCGGACAAAAAGTCCGAAGGAATTCCTTCGGACTTTTTGCCGAAGGATATCTTCCTTTGTAATTTCCTTTGATGTAGGCTCTTTCCTTTGTAATTTCCTTTGTTGTAGGCTCTTTCCTTGGCTTATACCTAGCTGTAGATGGCTCCTTGGGTTGCTGTAAATATGCATTTAGGCTTGATTGAACTTTGCGAAACCTTTTCCTTTTCATACCCAAAATTGATTCACAAGACAAACTGGCACATAAGACCATCTTCCGAATAGTAAGGTTGACAATTTTGCCCTTTGGGGCAAAAATGTCAACAAGTACAACAAAACATAATACCAACTCAAGTAGGCCAAGTACATAACCAAAATGAATTCATATTATACTAAAACTAATTCCTACATCTATCCTCCCCATCAAACTAGCCCACATCCCAGCCGGCACTCAAAAATTGGTTGGGTGTGTGTGCCATCTTGAGCGGTTGTCAGGGCAGCCAGTTTCCAAATGGAGGTGTGTGGCATGCCAAAGGGGTTCTTGATCCCATTCATGCAAATATGTGCGAATCATCCTAGAAATCACCAATTGTTTTAAGAGCAAGGTGTTTTCTTCTCTTAGTTGGTGATTTCTCACCAAAAATATGAGTCTAATTTCTGATGAAGAAATCTGAATGCTTTAGTGCCTTTGCCAAATTCAAAGAAATAGTAAAAAAAAACAAGCTGGTAGATGCATAAACACTCTCAAGTCAGATAATGGAAGAGAGTTCACTTTAAAGAAATTCAAGGATTACTGCAAGGGATTCAGAGGCAATTGTCAACTACATACACCCCTTAACAGAAGAGAGTTCACTTCAAAGAAATTCAAGGATTACTGCAAGGGATTCAAAGGCAATTGTCAACTACATACACCCCTTAACAGAATGGGGTTGTTGAAAGGAAGGACATGACTATTGTGGAGGTGGCTCTGTGAATGATGCACAACGCAGGTGTGTTGTGCAGATACCAAGGTGAAGCATTTCATACGATGGTATATCTCCTGAACAAAAGTCCGTGCAAAGCCTTGCAATATGTTACTCCAGAAGAATCATGACCAGAAAAGACATCAAAGGAAAAACAGCTATGTATCTTTGGTTTAGCTACTTATGTTTTAGTTCCTAATAACAAGAAGAATAAGTTAGATTCCAAAAATACCATATATTTCTTTGCTGGCTATATTGAGCAATCTAAAGCTTACAAATTATTGATGTTTCTAATGATAAGGGCATCATTAGTAGAGATCTTGATGGGAAAGAAAAAGAAGAGTCTTTTCTTGTAGTACTAACCAGCAGATAGCCACTAATATGACCGGAAATCTTTTTGAGATTGTATTTCCCTTGAAGGAAGAAGTATTGTATTCCAAGGGGAGTACAAAAAATAATGTTAATCTATCCCTTGCCCACCATAGTCTTCGGAGTTGGAGACAACTCAAGATGAGGTTCAGCCACCACACGTATATCAGCGAAGGAGGTCTGAGTTGGCAACAACTCAAGATGTTGTTTGGACACCACAAGAATCCCAACAGAGGAGGCCTAAGTGGTATTATACCAAAATACATGATGAACGAGAGGATGAAAACTTTCTTAGTCAAATGCACGACATTGCAGATTGGGGAAACACATTGTTGGTTCAAGGAGCATGTTCATTTAGCTCTTTCATCAAACCTATTACAGGTGACTAAACAACAATCATATTTAGAAACCCATAGAAACCATGAGTGAGAAGCAACCATGTAGGTTAAATATGACACCTTGATGAAGAACTATACATGGGCATTGATAGATTTGCTTACAAGTAAAGATCCCATTGGATACAAATGGATATATATGGTGAAATGTAAAGCAAATGGTACTTTGGACGAGTTCAAAGCATGTCTTGTTGCTAAGGGCTACTCACAACTAGAAGGGATAGACAACGAGGATACCTTTGCTCCTGTTGTTAATATGGTCACTTTTTGGTTGGTTCTCTCCATAGCTTCCCAATTTGGTTGGAAGGTGTACTAAAGGGATGTGAAGAGCACTTTCTAGAATGAGGATTTCGACGAGGAATTTTACATGATACTATCGAAAGGATACCATGTACCAAGCAGATACCATCTGGTTTCCAGGCTTATTAAGTCCTTGTATGGACTTAATATACACCACAACCCTGCCACCTCTAAATTGATCAACACCTCTGAGATTCTGGATTTAGAAGAAATCTTTCTAATCCAAATCTCTATGTCGAAAGCCATGGTGATGCGATAGTGATAATCATTGTCTATGTTGATGATCTTGCCATCATTGGTAGCGGCCCAATTTTCATAGTGCTTAATTTTTTATCTTCCACTACATTGTACTTGTCCTTGTGATGACATGATGTATTTATTATTCGAGGCACGAGGTGCCCATTCTGATGCTGTAAGATTCAAACAAATGATTTTATGTGCACGATATTCCTAGGACTAGTTTGATTACATCAATACTATTTAAATGAACATTTTGGATGATGTTCCTACTAGGGCTAGTTGATTTCATCAATATTACTTGTATGCATATTTTAATGAACTTTCTAATTGAGCTTGCACATTTTTACCATGTTTTTGGAATATATGGGTGCTTAAACATTTGGCATGGTGTTGTTACTTCTTATGATATATTGAGATGTTGTGGTTCATGAGATGCTTGTATATATGTATTGTGTGATTATACATGCTACTCAAGATTGTTTGTGTTCAGTTCCTTCAAATATCCTAGGGTAGAGCACACATTGAGCGTTTTTATGTGTGCATTTATGTGCATGATTACAGGAGGCCAGGTGAGGGAACTTGGACTACATTGAACATGGGGTTTACCATACATTGGTTTTGTAATGTCCTAATTTGACATCTTTCTTAATTTTATTCCTAGTTTTGATATACTTGTTAGATTTGGAAATTGGCAACTTTGGCCTACCGGTACTATTTACACCCCTTTTACCCATGCCATAGTTATTTCTTGAACCATCTAAGAAGTCAAGAGGGTTAAAGAGTAGTCAACATGAGTGTGCAACTTGCAAAAATTCAAATTGATTGAGAAAGCCACTTTTAGAGTGGCGTAAAAAGTGATTTTGAGATATTTGGAAGTGAAATTAAAGCCATTTGACTAAAACGTGAACCTACGAGTAAATTTAGAAATCCTAGAAAACTTTTAGGACAATTCATGCCCTCATTAATGGCCTGGGAAGGAGAAACATTTATGGAGTGTAAGAAAGAGCCATGCTTACCTATAGGCCTTATAAGAAAAAGCAAGGACTTTGTAAGAGGAGTTATTACTTGGAAGACTTTTGGAGAAGAGGCAAGGGAATGGGAAAGTAAAGTGTCACCTTCTCACTGACCAGGGAATTAAAAGCTTTCCCTATAAGAGAAGATAAAGCCATCCTTGTGGGAACCTTTTTGCCATTCTTCAAATTTTTTGGAGAAGCTAGAGCTTGGAGGAGAGAGTGCATCCATTGTAGCAAACCTTAGTAGAATGGACTGTTGCTAGTTTAGAAGTGGAGGACCCAAGGTAGGGAGGCCTTTACCACACCCGTTCATGCTTTCTTGTATTTTTATTAAACCTCTTGCTCTCATCTTATTAATTGGAGTTTTTATGGGATTTCCATGGTGTCATGTCCCCTTTTTCGAATAAGCTAAGCAAATAATAAAAATAATATTTTAAGTTGTTCCAGTGACTTACTTTATTAAAAGGTCATTTTGATATTATTTTATTATTAAAAGTTAAAGCCCAATAAAGTATTTTTAAAAGGGAGCCTAAATTGATGTTATAAAGTGACACTAGGCATGGGGTACAAAGCATAGTGTTGAGACTCGGAATCGGCAAAGACTCGACAAGCCTTTTTTTGTCTTGGCAAAAAAACTCGGCAAAGACTTGGCAAGACTCGGCAAATTTTAAAAAATCATTAAAAATAGTAAATTTTAGGAGGAAAAACTATTAAAATGCATTCCATATCAAATCCACTTAAAAATACACTCAAAACTAGTTAATTAGATCTAACATACACATGTATACACAAAGAAGTAAGTAATGCGATATTGAATGTTTTTAGTTGAACAATTGAACTTGAAAGTTGAAAGTTGAGAACTAATATTAAATAGGAGTTGTTTTTATATTCATCAAATTGTTTTTTACATACAAAATAAGGATTTAGAAATCCATGGCGATGGCATCAACAAAAACATAATATAAAAAGATGCATCTAAGATTGAGAAGAGCATGCATCGCTTGTCCTCTCAACACAAGCTCCAACACGTTGGAGCCTACAATGTTTTTTATACATCAAAAAAACAGTTGCAACCATTGTACCCACCCTCATGGTATCACTATCTACCACAACATCTTTATTCCTAAATGTACGAGCTTGCTCCCCCTCCTCTCCCAATGCTACAAGCTCTGCCTCGCGATCAGCCTGATCAACCCATTCATGGTCCTCCTTTGTAAACACATGGTTGTCATCCTCTATGATCCACTCTAACTGTGGATCATACTCCTCTCGCCCGATGGAAGCGAAGGTTGTAATGCACAAATACGAGGTCATTCAACCTTTGCATTGACAACCTATTACAATTTACCTCTTGTGGATGCACACTTGAATCAGCTCTAATCCTCCAACAATGCATAGCCACACACAATCCACAGTGCACACACTTTGACTTGAAGCTTTGGATCAACAAATGCACTAAAAAAATCCAATCCCTTGAAGCTCCAGCGTTCAAGCTACAACAATACACTCACTTGTTGCTAAACCAACCTTTACACACTAGCAATCAGCCCCTTTGAAGCAAAAAGAACAAATTTGAAATTTTGTATGATTCAATCATAATGGAAGAAAATGAAAAATGGAATGGGCTCATGAAAATAAAGTTAGAATGAGTGAATGGCACTTTGAAGATGTTAGAATGCCTTTTAGGTTTAGGTTTAGGTTTTCCTTTTTTCACTTTATTGTGTTTTTTTTGTATTTTTAAAAATTTTGGTGTTTTTTTGCAGGCTCGACGAGCCCTGTGATGGGACTCACGAGTCTGCCCAGACTCAGACTCACGATTCCCGTCACAGGACTCGTTGAGTCTACAAAAAAAGTTGGCGAGGCCTCTGTTTGTAGACTCAGACTCACGATTCCCACCACAGGAATCATCAAGTTTGCAAAAAAACTCGGCGAGGCCTCGGTTTGATGGACTTGAGTTCGGAACCGCGAGTTCTCGTCGAGACTCACCAAGTCTCAACACTATGGTACAAAGTGATATTATTTTAAAAGGTTCTTAAGTCACTTGGAATTATATTTTGGGGAAAAAAGTGAGAAAAAGGAAAAGTGAAAATAAAAGAAAAGGGTAAAACCTTAAAGTGCAACCCTAACATTAAAAGTGACAATTGAGTCTATATATTGAGAGTTCTCTTATTTGTATCCATTCAAGTTTATGATCAATATATTTTCTCAATTGATTGAGCCTTCTAGTTCATCAATTTTAAGCATAAGGACGAAAAACCTTATAGTTGGTACAAGTTTTGAAGACGCAAACCCTCACCAATCAAATTTAGGTTTGAGGATGAAAACCCTCTTACCCATTGAGGTGATTCCATCCAGGGATCACAATTATGCAGATAAAACAAGTAATATCCGGATTTCAGCTAACTACAAAGAGCTATCAATTTTTCAAAATTGTTTGAAGGCTTGTGGATAAACAAATCAGGTTTTCCAGTTGTACGAAACGTTGTTGTGCCCTAGTAAATGCTGCCATACCTATTGTAGACTACTGCACAACCCTTGGGACTAGTTTTGGTGAAGAATTCTAAGGAGATCGTCGATCTTCATTACAGTTGTAGCGCTGCTATTGTGCAACAACTCTACGGCAAGAAAAATCAAATTGTGAGGGTTTCACTTTCAAATTTTCATTGTTTCAACATCTTAGGGTTTGAATGGGATACATTGAATAAAATTATTATTTTTTCAATGTTTATTTTATGACTACAATTGTCTATAAAAAATTCAAATTTTCTGAGGGTTTAATAGTATTTTTTATCATTTTAATTTTTAATGTTGGAAAGCCAAGCGCATGGGATTGAGAGCAGATGCATCAGATGAGTTGGAGTGAGCAAGTGCTATCTGATAGAAAGGATTTGGTGCACAAGAGGGGGCTTTCTTCAGAATAGGAGGGGACACATAACGCTGACTGTCTTGAATATATGGATTTCTCCATTTTGCTACCTCCTCCTCCATGGATTGCAAGGCCTGAGCTTGCCTAAACAAACACTCCTCTTTGTACATCAGCTCCTGCTGATAATCGTACTGCTCATCCAGTCTGTCGATTTCCATTACCTGCTTCTCAAACTCCAGCGCCACCTCCCTTATCGTTGCAGGGCAACTAGGAGGGCTGCTTGAGGTGATTGCATAAAGATCCTGAGCTTGATCAAAGTCATAAGAAGGAAAACAAGGTCCATGATTTTGTGCAAAGGAATTATACATACAAAAATAAGATTTCTAATGGCACCTGGACTGCTTAACCAGCTGATTCAACTCAAAGTCGCCATTGGTGTTGATGCAAAAGCCTTCAAAGGCTGGTTGGTTGAAGAACACACCAAAAATTATTCAACTCTTTGGAGAAAACCTGTCTTAGTTGGTCCCACCGGGCGTGCCAAAAACTGTTGACGCAGTGGATTTGCACCCGGGGGCAGGAGGCCGAGCTCCTGCCTTTCCACACGCAACAATGAAAACTCCCCTCTCGCCTGTGGGACCGACGAAGCTGGAGGGGAGAGTCTCTAGATGAGGGCTAGCTCCCTCTGATGTATCTTTTAGGCCCTGGTTTCTCCTACTGCTAACAAATAAAATGAAAAAAGGGGGGGAATGAAAAGGGAGAGAGAGATGCTGAAAACATAACTTAAGCTTAAAAAGTAAAAGGTGATACACCAGAAAAGTGTGATCCACTCAGGCTCGAACATACACTTTTCACCGAGAAGAAGCACCCATACACTTCATCTGATGTGGGACAACTCTTATGTGTCAGTGAGTCAGGGGTCCGTGGAGGTATAGGGAGGAAAAAACTATCAAAGGTGTTCTGAGACACACTTTGACAGCGTATTCACAGGCACCTACACTCCTCTAAGGACACTTCTGGCGAACCTGCAAAAGAGAAACTCATAATGCACTAGACATGCTGGAGTCGTTCTGTGGAAAGCATCAAAGACAAAGACTTAACACAAAAGAAAACATAGACATATGCGTGAGTGCAAGTCCAGATGGAGGTAAAAATGCTAAGTCTTGATTGAAGGTAAAATCTGGCAGAGCTCTACCTTACAAGCTTGAGAGATTTTTGGGCAGAGTTTTGCCTTAAGGCTGAGAGTGGATCCATCTCAAATGAGAATTTTTACAGTATATAGAAAGAGGAAGAGAACTTGGCCACTTCCTGGGAAAGATTTTGGCGCCCTTTTCTGCCAGTGGCCCATGTGCGTTCTGAACCTTGGGAAGAGGAAGCCACTGTTACTGATGTCATTCTTCTAGAAGAGGCTTGCTGGAACCATGTTGTACAATCGCCAAAATTGACTTTGGCATTCAAGCATTAATATAACAACATGGCCGCGCCTCTTTTCTGCAAACAAACTGCAATTTGTCCCCTCATCAATGCCAGCTGGAGAAAACAGGCTGCGCCGCTCGTCTGGCAATAACTCGCCTTCCCTTTGCCACTTGGACGCTTTGTCTTTTCTGCTCCTTGTCTTCTTCCTGCTCTTTCAGCCCTCGGGGGCGATCTTCTGGCAGGTCGCTGCGTTCCTTGGGCTCTTTTCATGGTTAGCGCTCAGGCAGTTCAAAAGCAAATGGCTATTTCAATGTGTTAAATTTGATGTTCGCGCAGCCGTCGCCTTGAAACTGAACACCCAACGGCTAGTTCGTCTCCTTAAAATTAACGGCTTTCGGGACGTCACCGTCCTTGGCAAAATCCGTCGGGTCTTTTTTGCAGCTTTTCCGCGGGTTTTTTGCTTCGGGCCTTTCCCGCGGACAAAAAGTTCATGGAAATTGGCCGCTTTGAATTGGCCCGGGTCTTTCGCTTTGAACTGGCGGCCTTTCTGTGAATTCCTTCTGACTTTTTGTCCTAAGGAATTCCTTCGGACAAAAAGTTCGAAGAAATTCTAACTTAAACAAAATTCCGAAAAATTGACCCCTTTGGCTGCCTTTGAAAAGCTCTTTGCCCTCCGCAAGGGCTCTTTGACTTAGAAACTACCCTCCACAAGGGCGCCTGCCCTTCGGCTTTTGGACGTCTCGTTGAACCAACCCATTGAACCATTCACGTGAACCACACATTGAACCGGTTCAACGGTTCAACACTGCACGCTGAGCCAAGTGGTTGAACCAAATGTTGAACTGAATGATTGAACCAACGCGTTGAACCAGTCTGTTGAACCGGTTCAACGGTTCAACACTACGCGCCGAGCCAAGTGGTTGAACCAAACATTGAACCTGAAGCCGCGTGAACTTGCCGATGAACCTTGCAGTGGATTTTTTGTTGAACTTTGCCGATGAACTAAGCGCTGAATTAGCCGATTGAACCAAAGCCAAAGTGTTGAACCAACTGAAATGAACCAAGGCCGAAGCGTTGAACCAAGCGATTGAACCAAGCGTTGAACCAAGGCATTGAACTGGTTCAATGGTTCAACGATGCCAACCTTCATGATTTTCTTCAGACAAGAGCTCGAAGAAGCCTTGTAAAACCCAACACTCTCTGAACTGATCCTTCATGCGCCAAAGGACTAACCTGCAGAGTCCGTAGAAATCCAAAACCTGCAGAGTCCGTAGATTTAGACCTACAGAGTCCGTAGAAATCCTGCAAAGTCCGTAGAAATGGACAGATTCATGCAAAATCAAAAAATGAAATGGCCTAGAACAGCAGGGACAGAAAGGGACCAATTTTTGGCCTGTTGGGCGAAAAATGGGCAACAGTTACACAACTCACCAATCGCAAAGTCTGATCTCACCAAGAGAGGGATCATTTTACAAGGCTGAAAAGCCATTAATATAGAAAATTACAAAAAGCCAAGAGATTGGTGTTGGAAATAGGAGAAGAAGTTAACTCTTCATTAGCCCAAGTCCAAATTGCGTTGCATGAGTCTTTCAAATTTGTCTTTCCTTAGCTTATACCTGACTGTCTTGCATGAATAATTCTTGGCGTTGAAAAAGAAGACAAGCTTTGAATGCATGAAATCTACGAATAGATGTCTTGACTTGAAAACTAGTCAACTCCAAAACAATAGTCAAATTCACTCGAACTGTTGGAACGTTTGAAAGTCTCCCCTTTGCTTTTATGAAGGTCCCATCCGCAAGGGCTTTTGCTTCCCAAAAATGCCCTTCGGGCTTTTTGATTTGGTCCTATATTTGGCTTTGGTGCCCCCCACAAGGGTATGTTCTCCCAGACGTGCCCTTCGAAAGAATTGTAAAGGTCCACTTCGCTGCAAAGTGTCCTCCACAAGGGCTTCTCGTCCTCAAAAGTGCCTATCGAAACTTTTGAAAGGGTCCTGCCATCGACCAAGTGCCCTCCGCAAGGGTATGTTTGCCTTCAAAAGTGCCCTTCGGACTTTTCGTCTTGACTTGCAAACCATAAAGTGAACCAACCCGAAGGGTACATACCCTTCGGGACTTTTGAATTGGACCTTCTCAAAGGGCAGGTGCCCTTCAAGTCTTATCAACTGTGTTTTTCTCTTTTTCTTTCGGACAAAAAGTCCAAAGAAAATAAACTTTGAACGCCTGCCATTTAGTCACTTTTTCGGACTTTTACACAGTCCTTTGAGAGTTCTTTCTCTCGGACAAAATGTCCGAAGAAATAGTCAAACCCTTATAGCCCAAAAAAATTCCTTGGGAAGACAAAATAAATAAACTTACAACTTGTATGTCTTGGCTGTATTTGCACATTTGGATATAATCAAGAAAGCGACTTGGAAACCTCTGCATGACTAAAATTCACCTCGCTGTAGATGGCCACAGGTGGCTGTAAATGCTCATTTAAGGACCCCAAAACTGATTCACAAGACAAACTTGGCACCATAGCAAAGTTCCGAAGTGTAGGGGTGACAATTTGCCCTATGGAGGGCAAAATTGTCAATATTTTTGGCGACTCTACTGAGAAGCATGCCTGCTATGCTAGAAAACACAGACCATATAGATGCTATTCAAACTCCCAAATGGTGAACCTGATTTCTGACTGAAAATCTCCTCCTGACCTTCGCTGAAGTAACTTTTCTCCATCAAAAAGGAAGAAAAAAACACGAAAGCAGGAAAACTAACTAAGAAGCAAATGTGCAAACAAGCACTTATTGGACAAAAACTGAAGCAAACTACTATGCTTAAACAACACTCGGAGGAAAGCAAAAACAACTATGTACCTAGAGCTTTTCTCTTCAATAGCAATGTTTCAGATGTATCCCATTCACTGGGATTGGAAGCTCTTGGCCGTCCATCTTGGCAAGTTGGAAGGCGTTGTGGGATTTGCAGCTCGAGATCGTGTATGGGCCACTCCAAAGGGAATCAAACTTCGTGTGCTTTCCTGGTTTGGCTCGATCCTCATCCCACTTGAGTACCAAATCTCCTTCATTGAACTTCGCGAGGAAGCTCTTTTGTCAAACGTTCTTTTCCCCTGTGCCTGATGACTTTCCATGGCTAGCATGGATTTTCTTGTCTCTTCCAACTCCATAAGCTCTGCATACCTGATTTCCATAGGCTCATTCTCCAACAACTCAAGTTGATGCATTAGTTTTAAAGTTGAAAACTCAAGAGAACTAGGTAACCCTGCTTCCTTACCATAGACTAGCTTGTATGGAGAGTTGGCTATTGACCTCTTGTAGGTGATCCTATCAGCCCATAGAGCTGACTTCAACTTGAGATGCCATGACCTCTGATTGTCTTCAATAGTCCTTCGTATGATCCTTAAGATGTTCTTGTTAGTAGATTCAGCAAGGCCATTTCCTTGTGGATAATAGTTCGATGAAGTGCTGAGATAAATTCCGTGTTGGACAGCCCATTGGTTGATCCTAGATCCCACAAAAGCCATTGCATTGTCAAAAATAATGGTTGAAGGAACTCCAAACCTAGTAAGCATACCTTTAAAAAAATCAAGAACGTTAGTTTCGTTTGCTTCTTTCAATGCAATTGCTTCCGCCCAACGTGTGAAGTAATCCGTAGCTGTTAGAATCCACTTATGCCCTGAACTCAAAGGAGAATTAATGAGACCAATAAAGTTGGTTTTTGAATGGCGCAGGCTTGACGGAATTCAAAGAGGCATAATCCTCAGCGACCCGCTGAGAAAGGAGCCCGAGGAGCCAACAAAAGACGAAAGAACAACCCGAGAGCTCAAAATTGCCAGAAAGAGACAAGAAATAGCAAGGAAAGAGGGAACAAAACAGAGAATCTAGAACACGGCCACGCACACGTACAACATTTGGAATGTTCCAAATGACGCACCCAGCGAAGCGCAGGGGCAAATAGAATAGCCCAAGTGGCACAGAAAGCGTCGGCACAGGAAGATATTTGCAGTGACCCATGCTTTTGCAGTGACATTTAATATGCTTTAAGCACCAAAGTCAAGACCTGCGACATCTACAACATGGTCATTTCAGGTTGTTTCTAGAAGGATGACACCAGCATGAGCAAATTTTCTCTTTCCAATGTGTTCAACGCAGCATGGGCCACTTGTTCTGGAAGGCGCCAAAGTCTTCTTTTTCATGCTATATATATTGTAACCTCTAAGAAAGGAAGATATCTCTCATTTTTGTAAGGCGAAGCCCTGCCAAAATTCACTTTTGATCAATAAGAATGTGTTTTACCTCTATTTGACTGGTTATGCTTTTGAGTGTCTGTGTATCAATTCTGTGTTCAGTCATTTTAGCTTGATGCTTTCACAAATTGACACCAACACACCTAGTGTAGACAGAGCACCATTTCTGTAGGTTAACAGGGAGCGCTGCACCTGGAGCACAGAGACAGAAAAGGGTTACAGACAGTGTGTTTTTTACAATGCCTGTGGTAAATTCATTTTCTGTGTCTTCATTAAGCCCATTGTTAAGGCTCCCTACAGTCTGGTCTTTTCATCAGATAAAGTGTATGTCTGCCCTCTTCTAGTCTGAAGTGTGAATAACTGAGTAGATCAAAAATCGTTTGGTGCATCACCACTTAGATTAGTTTCTATTTTGGTTGTATCCTTCTCCTTTTTCATCCCCCCCATTGTTAGCAGTAGCAGTAAAAGACTTCAGAGATGCATCAAAGGGAGCTAGCCCTTATCTAGAGATTCTCCCCTTAGTTTTGCCAAACCCACAGCAAGAGGGGAGTCTCCATTGTGCCATGTGGAAGAGAGAAGCCCAGCTTTCTCTCAAGGTTGCAATCCACAACGTCAACAGTTTTTGGCATTCTCGGTGGGACAATTTGTCCAAGGAGTTGAAGGATTTTTTGGTGTGTTCTTCAACCAATCAGCCTTTGGAGGCATTTCAACCAACACCAATGGCGACTCCGAGTTGAATCAGCTGGTTAAGCAGTCCTGGTGCCATCAAGAAATCACATTTTGGTATGTATAATCCCATTGCTCAGCAGCATGGACCTTGTTTTCCTTCATATAACTTTGATCAAGCTCAGGTTGTTCATGGCATCACCTCAAGCAACTCTCCTGGTTGCCCTTCACCTAGTATAAAAGAAGTAATGCTGGAATTTGAGAAGCAAGTGATGGAGTAAACAGATTGGAGGAGCAGAATAGATATCAGCAAGAGCTTATGTACAAAGAGGAGTGCTTGTTTAGGCAAGCCCAGGCCTTGCAATCCATGAAGGAGGAAGTAGCAAAATGCTTGTGTGCCTTCTCCCATTTCAAAGCAGCGCCCTTCTATTCTAAAGAAAGCCCCCTCTTGTGCACCAAATCCTTTCTACCAAATAGCACTTGCTCACTCTAGCTCATCTGATGCGGTAACCACTCCTGCTCTTAATCCCTTGCACCTAGCTTTCCAACATCAAAGGGCATTAGAGCAACCTCTCATGGAGACTAACCTTCCCAATTCCTTAGATTGTGAATCCTCCTTTGAAGGGAATCATCCTATGCCTTTTGAAAAAGGAGCATGTCTTTGAACAACTAGAGACTCTTGTTTTTTAGCAAGAAAAGGAGAGGCCTATCCATCTTGATGAAAGCTTTGAAGAAGAGAGCCTTGAGCAAGAAGGTGATGTTCTGTGGGATGAGCAAGCAGTTTGTGATCTCATTTCAGACATCACAACAGTCACCCTTCTTCAAGAAAGCCATGAGGAAGCAGAAGATAAGTTTGACAGTCTCTTCAATGAGGCAGAAGGGAAAAAGTCAATCCGTGATGCATATCAAGGGGGTTATGAGCTAGATGATCCCTAGGGTGATGAGCCAACAGCCATTGACTTCTTGGTGAGATACACTAGCATGAAGGGCCAGCATGAGGCAAGCTTCCAAGAGCAAGATGAATACATATATGTTGGAAGCATATTTGACCCTGATTCATTTGGATACAAGCCAATCAAGGTGGCAGACAAGAAGAGCAAGTCACCAAGTCTCCTTTCCATTCAGCCACTTGTCTGGCACCATAAGTTTTCTTGCCATAGAGACTTAAGAAATTTTCCCGTTGATCCAGGAGGGAGGCAAATGTATCTATTTAGTTGTACATAGTAGTTTGCCTTCAGTTGTATGTCTTTCGTCTCCCCTAAGTGTTGTTTGCACACGTGTGTGTAGTTTTTTATCCTTTGTTGTGTGTGTTTTCCTTTGTGTTTGAGGTTAAATCCTTGTTGGTTCATAGGTCTTTAGAATGCTATTGCTAGCTCTTTCAAGCTGCATCTTGACTCCATGCTCAATGGACTTTGAGGCTACCAGTCTTTTTAAGCATAGCAGGCATGCTTCCCCTGTGAATCGCCAGATTGTTGACCAAATTTTGGTCCTACAGACCTAAAAATTCGGTCTCCCTTTTGAATTTATTTGGAGGGACTGATTTGTCAGTCTCTAATATCTCTCTTTACTGCAATTGTTGTTTTTCCCTTTGTCGAAGGCCTGTTCTACGAAAGAGTCGAGTGATTTGAGTCCTGCAGGTTTTTGGGTTGATACGGAGGCTCATTTCGCTTCAGCAAATTGCCTTGGACAAGCCTTTTTGGCAAAGAAATGGGTCATTTCAAAGAAATGCAAGTCTTTTACAAACACTCCAAAGGGCAAGTGCCCTTGCGAAGGGAATGAAGGTGCCAAATGAGGCCGTTCAAGCAGGCTCCGAAGGACATTTTTGACCCAAGGTGCCCTTGCAGAGGGCAGGGAACACATTTTGAAAAGAGATCAAAGAAGGCCGAAAGGGAAGTTTTCCTTCGAAAGAAATGACAAAGCAAAAATACAAAGGACTTCTTCAGACTTTTGTCCGAAGAAAATCCATGTGGAACCAAAGGTGAATTCCTTCGGCAAAATGCCCGAAGGAATTCCTTCGGACATTTTGTCTGAAGAAATTCACAAAGGCTGAGATTTTGAAGAAAAGAGTTCCTTCGGGCAAAAAGGAAATTCACAAAGGAAGGCCGAGACTTTGAAGAAAAGATTTCCTTCGGGCAAAATGTCCTTCTTCGGACATTTTGCCCGAAGGAAATCTTTTCTTCAAAGTCTCGGCCTTCCTTTGTGAATTTCCTTTTTGCCCGAAGGAACTCTTTTCTTCAAAATCATTCCTTCGGACATTTTGCCCGAAGGAAATCTTTTCTTCAAAGTCTAGGCCTTCCTTCCTTCGGACATTTTGCCCGAAGGAAATCTTTTCTTCAAAGTCTCGGCCTTCCTTTGTGAATTTCCTTCGGACATTTTGACAAGACAAGGGAGCCCGAAGGAGCCCGAAGGGCAAGTGCCCTTGCAGGGGACTCTCGGCTGCCGAAAAGGGACCTTTTCCACTTTTCAGAAGGGACACCTTCCCTTCGGGATGGTTCATTTTGTAAAGGCCGAAGGAATTACCAAAGATGATGACGGGCCCAAACACGTCAACTTTAGCATGATGAACTAGCCATTGATAGTTTAAATGCCTGGTGACGTCCCCGCGGGTGTCAAATTCGAGACAGTGAAATAGCCGTTGGTTTTTGAATGGCGCAAGCCTGATGAAATTCAAAGGGGCATAAGACCCGAGGACAAACTCAGCGACCCGCTAAGAAAGGAGCCCGATGAGCCAGCAAAAGACGAAAGAATAGCCCGAGAGCTCAAAATTGCCAGAAAGAGACAAGAAATAGCAAGGAAAGAGGGAACAAAACAGAGAATCCAAACCACGGCCACGCACACATACGACAACATTTGGAATGTTCCAAAAGACGCACCCAGCCAAGCGCAAGGGCAAATAGAATAGTCCAGGTGGCACAAAAAGCATCGGCACAAGAAGATATTTGCAGCGACCCATGCTTTCGCAATGACATTTAATATGCTTTAAGCACCAAAGTCAAGACCTGCGACATCTATAGCATGGTCATTTCAGGGCGTTTCTAGAAGGATGACACCAACATGAGCAAATTTCCTCTTTCCAATGTGTTCAACGCATCATGGGCCACTTGTTCTGGAAGGCACCAAAGTCTCCTTTTTCATGCTATATATATTGTAACCTCCAAGAGAGGAAGATATCTCTCATTTTTGTAAGGCTAAGCTCTGCCAAAATTCACCTTTGATCAATAAGAATGTGTTTTACCTCTATCTGACTGGTTATGCTTTTGAGTGTGTCTATGTATCAATTCTGTGTTCAATCATTTTAGCTTGATGCTGTCACAAATTGACACCAACACACCTAGTGTAGACAGAGCACCATTTCTACAAGTTAACAGGAGTGCTGCACTTGGAGTGCAAAGACAGAAAAGGGTTATCAGACAATGTGTTTTCTACAGTGCCTGTGGTAAATTCATTTTCTGTGTGTCCTCATTAAGCCCATTGTTAAGGCTCCCTAAAGTCTGGTCTTTTCATCAGATAAAGTGTATGTCTGCCCTCTTCTGGTCTGAAGTGTGAATAACTAAGTAGATCAAAAATCGTTTAGTGCATCACCACTTAGATTAGTTTCTGTTTTGGTTGTATCCTTCTCCTTTTTCACCCCCCCATTGTTAGCAGTAGCAGTAAAAGACTTCAGAGATGCATCAAAGGGAGCTAGCCCTTACCTAGAGATTCTCCCCTCAGTTTTGCCAAACCCATAGCAAGAGGGGAGTCTCCATTGTGTTGCGTGGAAGAGAGAAGCCCAACTTTCTCTCAAGAGTGCAATCCACAGCGTCAACACATAGCACATTGTTTGCACTTCCTAACCCATGTATGACAATCGCCAAATATAGTAGCTCAATAGTACCCACCTCTCATGATTTTAAATGTTGTAGTTCTTGCGAAAAAATGTCCACCATGTCCATCATTGACTTCCTCGAGTAATCTTTGAGTTTGGCTTGGTTCCACACACCTTAGTAACATTCTATTAATATCTTTTTTGAACAAAACACCATCAACGAGCAAGAATGGAATTGATTGCAATCTGAAATACCTTCTTTTTGAAGCACTTAGGTGAGAAGGGTAAAAACCATCTTGCAGATAGCTTACCAAAACACAAAACCAGCTGGAAGGTGAGGTGTGAACAGCAGCAATCTCTTCATCATTTGACACTAAAACAGCTTCATTAGTTTCTTGCAAGTCCTAAGCTAGATGCTCACAAAGTCCTTTTCCTCTAACCAACTTTGTAACATTAATGTTCACGTCATATTCCATTACCTTGGTTACCCAACCAGCTCTCTTCTCATTTATGTATTTGTTCAGAAGAAATTCTTTGATGCTTAGATGAGCAACCATTAGATGTATTTTGTTATTAGACAACAAGTGCCTAAATTTTTTCAGAGATCTTATAACTGAAAGCACATGCTTTTCAACAAAAGAATGCCTTGTTTCATACTCCTCCAAGCTTTGGCTGTAGAAAGCTATTCGCTGCTCTAAATCTTCATGATCTGCTGCATAAGAATGCCTGAAATGGTGTCCATATTAGCATACGTATACAGAATGAAATCTTTCGTAAAATCTGGATTTAAAAGCGTAGGAGCACTTGCTATGGCTTTCTTAACATCTTCAAATGCTTTTACTCCCTCCTTGGACCAACTGAAGTTCTGATTTTTCTTTAGTATGATTGTAAGTGGTTTAGCTACAGTAGCGAAATCTAAAATGTATCTCCTTATAAAGTTGATTTTTTCAAAGAAACTTTGCAAAGCCTTTTTCCTCTTAGGCAAAGAAAGTGCAAGAATGGATTGAATCCTTTCAGAGTCTATGTTTAAACCATGCTTTGAAACATGTCCAAGAAGCTTACCTTCATGAACTGAAAATACACACTTTTGGGGATTTAAAGATATCCCAAATTGCCTACACCTTTCAAAAACTTGTTTGAGATGAACCATGTGATCTTCTGCATCTTTTGAAAACACTGTTATATCATCCAAAGAAACAAGCACAAATTTATTAAGAAAGCTTTGGAAGGCCATTCCATGGCTCTCTGAAAGGTTGCTCCAGCATTAGACAAACCGAATGGCATCTTTCTATATGCAAATGTCCCCCACTTAGTCATGAAGGTTGTCTTGAATTGGTCTTCTTTGACCAAAATCTGATTGTAACCACTATATCCATCCAAGGAAAACCTCTATGAACCTGCAACAAGCTGTAAAATTTGTTCCATTGATGGCAATGGATAGTGGTTTTTGTTGACCATTTTGACCCTGCAGGCCAAAATCGGTCTCCTTCCTTCCCTACTATTCTGAACCCTTAGTCATGCACCCACCTTCTGCAAAATCTCCTTTTTCTTTCCAATAAGCCCTGTTCTATAAAGCATTGAAAGATCTAAAGACCTGCAAGTTTCGATTTAGTATGGGGCTTTTCGCTTTGTGCAAATGCCTTAGACAAATTTTCAGCAAGGGGATGGGCTAGCAAGAATACAAGTCTCTTACAGAGCTCCGAAGGGCAAATACCCTTGCGGAGGGCAGGCAGGTGCTGAATGGGACTATTTGATGGGATCCAAGTACCCTTGCGGAGGGCAAGGAACCCTTGCGGAGGAATCAAAAGACAAGGCAAAAATGGTGAGTTTTCCTTCGGAAAAGGCAAAGACAAAAAGTTGAATTTCTTCGGGCAAAATGCCCGAAGGAATTCCTTCTGACATTTTGTCCGAAGAATTCACAAGGCAAGGGGCCAAATAAGGAATTCTTTCGGAAGAAAATCCCGCGGCAAAATGAATAAGGCAAATTCGTTCGGATAAAAAGTCCGAAGGAATTCCTTTAGACCTTTTGCCCGAAAGAATTCGCTCGAAACAAGGGCCAAACATTGAAGAGAACATTCCTTCAGACAAATATCCGAAGGAATTCCTTTGGACAAATCCGAAGGATTTGAGGACCAAGGCCGCCCAAAGTACCCCGAAGGGCAGGTGCCCTTGTGGGGGGCTCTCGACGACCGTGAAAGGGACCTTTCTCAAAGCCTGAAGGGACACCTTCCCTTTGGGAGGGTTAAAAGACAAGGGCCCGGACAAAAGACAGGCCCGGATAAAAAGAAAAGGCCGAAGGAAGGAAAGTCGAAGGAATTGACCAAGGGGTGACGGGCCCGAAGACGTCAAAATCCAGCATAGCGAACTAGCCGTTCAGGTTCAAACGTCTGGTGACGTCCCCACAAATGTCAAATTCAGGGCAATAGAATAGCCATTGGCTTTCAAATGGCGACGGGCGCACGAACATCAACTTTATGGCAATGAAATAGCCATTGATCTTTAAATACTTGAGCGCGAACCCGAAGGAATTAAAAGGCCTTAGGGCCAAAAGGAAGAGCCCGCTGAGAAAAGAGCCTAAGGAGCCAGCCAAGGATTGATAGAAGATAGCCCTAGCGGGCTCAGATTGCCAGAAAGAGCCAAGAGATGACAAAAGACAAAACCAGGAAAAGACAAAGTTGGAAAAGGACAAGAATCAAGAGTGAACTTAGTGACCCACCAAGAAAGGAGCCCAAAGAGCCAAGCGTAGAAATAGACAAAACAGTCCAAGTGGCAAAAGAAGGTGTCGACACAAGGAGTTATTCTAGCGGTTGAAACAGTCTCTACCAAGTGGTCATCAAGGAGCACAAACAGTGAACGGCGCGACCTGTTTTTTCTCATTTTGCATTAATGGTCAGACAACCGCGTGAATGTCTTAAACAAGGGGTCTTGTTTGCAGACAAACGGTGCGGCCCATGTTTTCACACATGACGTTTAATATATTTTAAACGCCTAAAGTCAAAACTGGAGCCGACACAACATTCTCTTTCAAGCGGCTTCCTCTTCCCAATGCTCTCAACGCAACATGGGTCATTTATTTTCCAGAAAGCGCCAAAATCTTTTCCAAAAGGCTATATATTTGTAACTTCTCATTTGAGAAAGATCTATCTCTCATTTTTGTATGGCGCAGCCCTGCCAAATTTTCACTTTGAATCAATAGAAAGCATTTTTACCTCTATTTGGTTGGATATATCTCTAAGTGTGCTGGAGTATTAACCTTGTGTTCAGTCATTGTCCCATAATGCTTTCATAGGCTTGATACCAACATACCTGGTATAGACAAAGCGCCATTCCTGCAAGTAACAAGGAGAGTTGTATTTGGAGTCCAGAGACAGAAGAAGGTTACCAAGCAGTGTGTTTTCCTACAGCACCTGTGGTAAGTTCATTCTCTATGTGTATCTTCATTAAACCTCCCTGTTAAGCTCTCTGCAGTCTGGTCCTTTTATCAGATAAAGTGTATGTATGTGCTCTTATGGTTTGAAGTGTGAGCAAATGAGTAGATCAAACTTTTTTGGTGCATCACTGTATTAATCTAGGCTCTGTTTTCAGCAATCCTTCTGTCTTTTCAACCCCCCCTTATATATATATATATATATATATATATTAGCCATAGTACTAGAATAACTCAGAGATGCATCAAAAGGAGCTAGCCCTTATCTAGAGATTCTTCTCTCAATTTTGCCAAACCCATAGGCAAGAGAGGAGTCTTCATTGTGCTGCGTAGAAGAGAGAAGCCCAGCCTTCTCTCAAGGGTGCAATCCACAGCGTCAACAATTTTTCGCACACCTGGTGGGACCATTTTTAACACTATTTTTAACACTCAGCAAAGTTTCAGGATTGATGTTGGTCCTGTTACAGCAAAATCAACCATTTTCCAGCATCTGGCGACTCCATTATTAAGAACATCAGTATCTGGTCAAAGATCAGTCTGACATCCTATGCCTAAGGTCACCACACGATCTGTTGCTAAGGGTGTCCCTTTTGAATTTGTTGAACTACCTTTAAACTCAGCAAGACGACTGAGGTTTGCAAGAACTCATCCTTATTCAGCAAATTGTTTTCCCAGACCTGCTATAAGATACACTTACGCAAGAAGGCCTCGGTTGAATCCTGTCATAGCTATGGCTTTACATTTTGTGGCCTTTTATGGTCAGAGTCCTTTGAATCCCCTGCATTATGACCCGATCCCAGGGGCAGTCCTTAAAAGTGTGCCTCCCTTTAACGGAGAAGGGCCTAACTGCTATTGAGTACATCAAAACTATTGCCAACCTCTGCAATATTCACAATGTCACTGAGGAAAACATTGCTATCAGACTGTTGGCATTGTCCTTTAAGGGCAAGGTTCTAGACTGGTATGGGACCCTACCCATGAATTCAGTCGACTCATGGAACGAATTGGGCACCCTCTTAGCAAACAGATTTGGGGAGAAGAGCGACCAGCTCTCACTTGCCGAGCAGCTGACTACTATGAAAAGAGCTCCACAAGAATTCATGCAAGATTTCAATACTCGGTTTCAGAAGACATGGGACAGAATCCCCATCTTGGTAAGGCCGACTCCAAGCTATGATTTCCTCTATTATTTGAAAGCGTTGAACAACGACATTACTATCATGATACAGTCCATGGGTGGACATGTGCTGCCTGCTGCCTATGACATAGCCATAGTGGCTGAGAATTGCCTGGTACAAGCTGGAAAGATAGCCCCTAGACCTCATATGCCGCTCTTTCCTGAATTGCCGCCTCCAGTCCAAATTGTTGCACCTACCTTAGATCTTCTGCCTAGCATAGAAACGCCGGTTGCTACTCTGTCCAATGACTTCCATGAAGTAAAAAGCTTGTTGCAAAGCATAACAAATGAACTAGTGGCTCTCAAAAGGTAGCAAGCCTAGAGCAATCGGCCAAATCAAAGATATCAGCAGTTTGGGCAAGCAAATAGACCCCCTTTCCAGAATTACAATCAAGGACAAGGTCAGTTTGCACAGGCCAGACCTTATCAAGGCTATAATCCAAGCGCCCCTTCATCATCCAAGGCCATGGTGCCCATTCAAAACAATCTGGTACAAGAGTAGCCAAATTGCTCACCCATGGGATACAGTCAAGATCAGGTTGTTTACACAAATGAAATGTTGAATCAGTACACGAATGCACAGGACAATCAAGCAGCCGCCCAATTCCCTAGCTTTGAGGCGTCATTACAACATGGCATGGACAACAGGCCGGTTCAATCTGATTCTGCTCTAATGAATCACCTGAAAGGTGAATTCTATGCAATCAATTATGTGGGCAGTACAGACAATCAAGGTGATTGTGTCGCAGTTAACACAAGGTCCAAGAGGAGAGCTATGGAAGAAGCTCAAGCAGCTGCTCAAATGTCCGCAACATCATCTTCATCACATACAAATCAAAAACTTCCAAATTTCAGGCCGCCATTCACACCCTTAGCTCCTCGGCCTGCGCCCCAGGCTGCAAGTAACCCCAAAGAGAATTTGAAAGGAGGTAATTCTCAGATCAATGTGGTGGACCAGATGAGGAAGCTACACGTGAATATCTCCTTGTGGGATTCACTGGCAATGCTGAGACAAAAGGACATGCTGCAAAACGAATTGCACGAGCTAAGTGAACACGCTATCCCAGCAAAGACTAATAATGTTCTGATCATGAATGGACCCCCTTCCACAACAGGCCAGGTAAAGAAAGAAGAAAAGGTTCCTCCTTTTTATCTGTCCTTAGTCATAAGAGATTTTCTGGTACACAATTGCATTATTGACAATGAGGCAAGCAGCTCAGTAATGCCAAAATGTATAGCGGATAAACTGGGGCTCAAATACGAAGAAATGACTAAGGGAGTCCTGTAGCTAGATGGAACACCAGAAAAGACAGTGGGAGTGGTGAGAGGCTTGAACTTGACGCTCCACGTCTGTCCAACTTTCTCGGTCCCTCATGACATGGTGGTGGCGGATGTTCCTCCTTTGCCATTTGCTTGTCTAGGAATTTTACATCTAAAATAGGCGGCTACCTAGCAACAAAATGGTTCTATCTGGTTTTTAGAACCAAGTATGGGACTAAGGTCAAGATTGAATCAAAGCCAATCCACAGAGATCATCTGGAACCGTACTCACTCAAGGCGGCAAATGTCAGCTACGCCATTATTGATCAAGAAGATTTTCAAGTAGATCAATCTCCACCCTCTGCCCTTGAAGGAGTTGCTGACTTACTCTTAGATGAATGGGGAAGTGACAACTTTGAGCATGATCCTTACAAATTCATAGAAGAGGCAGGCCTTGGGATTTATTGCATGCATGAAGAGGGTACTTTTGTACCAAATTTGATGAAAGTCAAGATAGCCCAGATTTGTGGCAGCTTTTCTTTGATGGCTCAAGAAGCAAGTTGGGAGCTGGTAGGGGAGTGGTGCTAGTTTCTCCTTCACAGGAGAAGTATTTTTCGGCTTTCAGGTTCCAATTTTCTTGCACGTGCAATGTTGCAAAATATGAATCTCTCATCCACAGTTTGGAGTGGGCAAGGAAAAGGGGAATTAGGGAGCTATAGGTTTTTGGAGATAGCGAGCTGATTATAAATCAGGTGAGAGGCCTGAATCTGACTAAGAATTCCTTGCTCAAGTCCTACAAGCATAGGGTATGGGACTTAGTAGAAGGTTTCTTTGCTTTCAATGTTACTTCCATTCCTAGAGAACAAAACAAACAAGCAGACAAACTAGCAGCAGTTGGTGCTCAATTTGACGTCCCCAAGGAGATAGGCCAAGACCGTAGTCCACATCATTTGAAAGTGGTAATCACACCATTTGTCCCTGACAACATCACTAACTGGCAGGTGTTTGACAGCGATCAATAGATAGCACTCTTCTTGCAAGAGGAGGCTGAGTTTGCTGCTAGAAATCAGGGTAAGCTACAACAGCAGTATGGCAGCCAAATTGTTCAACTGAAGAACAATAAACTTCTCAAAGGCTTGGTCACTCTCGAAAGTATCTTCAACGAGGATGACCAATTAAAAAATAATAAAGCATCACAACGAAGGAGAACTATGAAAAAGTTGAGATATTCAAAGATAAGCTGCTTGCACTTGGGAAAGAGTGTACAGATCATGAAAGGCAGGCCTTCGTCTTGTTGTGCCAAGAATTTGCTGATGTCTATGCTTGGGAGTATAGCGACTTGAAGGGTTTTAACCCAAGTTTGACCCAACATACCACTGAGCTGGAGGAAGGCGCCAAGCCCATCAACCAGAAACAAAGGCCTGTTAACTAAAAAATTGAGCCTCTCATGCGGAAGGAACTCACCAAGCTGATTGAGTCCAAAATCATATTTTCGATCAAACATTCTTCTTGGCTAGCCAATCTTGTTCCTACCCAGAAAAAGAATGGGGAGATCAGATTGTGCGTAGATTTTAGAGACCTTAATAGAGTCTCTTTGAAAGACCATTATCCTCTCCCAAGTATGGAGCAGATCCTCCAAATGGTGACAGGTAGCGAGCGTTTCTCACTCTTAGATGGTTATTCAGGATACAATCAGATTTTGGTGCAAGACTATGACTAGTACAAGACAACTTTCACTACCAAATGGGGGACATTTGCTTATAGAAAAATGCCATTTGGACTGTCCAATGCTGGTACCACTTTTCAACGAGCCATGGACATGGCTTTTCAAGGCCTGATAAATAACATTGTGCTGGTGTATCTTGATGACGTGACAGTATTCTCTAAGGAGACAGGCCAAAACATGAAACATCTCAGACAAATCTTTGAGAGATGTAGAGAGTTCGGTATCTCTCTCAACCCAAAGAAATGCGTGTTCGTTGTCCATGAGGGTAAACTCTTTGGCCATGTCTCAAAAGAAGACTTGACCATTGATCCAGAAAGAGTTGACTCCATCCTAGAGCTGTCCTTGCCTAAACATAAGAAAGGTCTGCAAAGCTTCTTCGGCAAAATAAATTTCATCAGGAGATTTATTCCAAATTTTGCGGAAGTAGTCAAGCCATTGACCTCTATGCTGAAGAAAGATGAGAAATTCGCGTGGACAGCGCAAAGGAAGGATAGTTTTGAAGAGATCAAGCAGGCTATCACCCAAGCTCTTACCTTGATCAGTCATGACTTCACCAAAGATTTCAACCTCTACACTTTCGGAAATGAAGAGGTAATCTTTGTTATGCTTACCCAAGCGAATGGTGAGAACCTTGAACAGCCGCTTGCATTTTCTAGCCAGGGTCTAGAGAGTTTTGAGGTCAGATATACATACGTGGAGAAGCAAGTCCTTGTAGTCATACGGAGCTTAAAGAAATTCAGACATATGCTGTCCAACAGCAAGGTTCACCTCATGGTTCCACATCCCAGCATCAAAGATTCTTGACCAGCCATGATCTGAATGAAAAGAGAGCAGGATGGATCACTAAAGTAATGGAATATGACGTGGATATCAAAACCACCAAGCTGGTAAGAGGACAAGGCCTATGTGAACACCTTGCTGCGAATTTTAAACAGCAGAGAGGAGACAGTTTGCTCATTTATGACGAAGCCACAACAGAAGAACCAGTAGTCATGAAGGATTGGACATCAGACATGAGGCGTTTCTTTCTCACTGGTGAATGCCCGCAAGGCCTTGATAGGACCAAGAGGAGACATTTCAGACTCCAATCTCTCCCTTATGTTTTTATTGATGGAGTATTTTTCAGAAGGAATTTCTCAGGAGTACTTTTAAGATGCATAGACCCAGGTCAGATTGACAGGGTGCTATCTGAGTTTCATGATGGGCCAGCTGGTGGTCACTTTGCTCCTAAGCCTATAGCTACAAGAATTATGAGAGCTGGTTACTTCTGGCCCACTTTATTCAGAGATACCCATGCCTAGGTACGAAAGTGCCAGAAGTGTGCACTTTTTGATGGGAAACAACGGCTCGCTGCAATGCCTTTACAGCGTATTCAGGTGGAGCAACCATTTATGCAATGGGGCCTAGACTTCATAAGAATGATCAATCCTCCCTCCAGTGCTGGCCACAAATGGGTTTTGACCGTCACAGATTACTTCACAAGATGGGTAGAGGCTGTCGCTTTGAAGGAGCCAACAAAAGTGCAGTCTTGGATTTTTATGAAGACCTGATGACAAGGTTTTGAGTCCCAGCTACCATCATATCAGACAATGCATTGGCCTTCTTGGGGACCAAAACGAGTGAATGGGCATTGAGATACGGCATCTATCTCAGCACTTCTTCCAACTACTACCCACAAGGGAATGGGCTAGCTGAGGCCAATAAGAATATGATCAGGATTATCAAAAGAACAATGGAAGAGAATTAGAGAACTTGGCATGCCAAGTTGAAAATAGCTCTATGGGTAGATAGGGTCACTCCAAATAGGGCAATTGGCAATTCACCATACATGCTCGTGTATGGAAGGGAAGCTAGACTTCCTATTTCACTTGAATTGCCAGCTTTGGACCTTGCTCATCAGCTGCAGTTAGAAAAAGACAACAGCATGGAGGTTAGGCTGTGTGAATTGATGGAACTTCAAGAAACAAGGGACCAAGCTATGGCTTCTATGACCAACCGCCAACAACAGACGAAGAAGCACTTCGACAAGAGATCCTCATCAAAAGGTTTCTTTGAAGGAGGCATCATCTTGAAATGGGATGAAGACCGAACTAAGCCTGGAAAACATACGAAGTTCGATGCCCTATGGAGTGGTCCATATGTCATCACTGAGTGCAAACAACACAATGCGTTCCAACTCTCCAAGTTGGATGGTGAAGAACTGTGTATCTCAGTTAATGGGATACATCTTAAGCATTATCACTGAGTCTTCTCTCATCATGTACATATTTTCCTTGTTTTTTCCCTGTTTTTCCTAAGTGCTTTTGCACATGTCAGTAGTTTTCTTAATCTTGTGTGTGTTTCATTTCCTTTTGAGATAAAACCTTCGTGATTGATTCTTGGATATCTCAAGGTTGTTGCTAACTTTTCAAGCTGCTTTCTGACTCCATGCCCAATGGACTTTGAGGCTACTGGTTTCTAAGCATAGCAGGCATGCTTCCCCTAGGAATCGCCATTTTGTTGACCATTTTGGCCCTGCAGGCCAAAATCGGTCTCCTTCCTTCCCTACCATTCTGAACGCTCAATCATGTACACACCTTCTGCAAAATCTCCTTTTTCTTTGCAATAAAGCATTGAAGGATCTAAAGACCAGCAGGTTTCGGTTCAGTATGGGGCTTTTCACTTTGTGCAAATGCCTTAGACAAATTTTTGGCAAGGGGATGGGCCAGCAGGAATACAAGTCTCTTATAGAGCTCCGAAGGGCAAATACCCTTGCGGAGGGCAGGCAGGTGCCGAATGGGGCTATTTGATGGGATCCAAGTACCCTTGCGGAGGGCAAGGAACCCTTGTGGAGGAATCAAAAGACAAGGCAAAAAGGGTGAGTTTTCCTTCGGAAAAGGCAAAGACAAAAAGTTCAATTTCTTCGGGCAAAATGCCCGAAGGAATTCCTTCGGACATTTTGTCCAAAGAATTCACAAGACAAGGGGCCAAATAAGGAATTCTTTCGGAAGAAAATCCCACGGCAAAATGAATAAGGTGAATTCTTTTGGACAAAAAGTCCGAAGGAATTCCTTCGAACCTTTTGCACGAAAGAATTCGCCCGAAACAAGGGCCAAACATTGAAGAGAACACTCCTTCAGACAAATATCCGAAGGAATTCCTTCGGACATTTTGTCTGAAGGATTTGAGGACCAAGGCCACCCGAAGTACCCCAAAGGGCAGGTGCCCTTGTGGGGGGCTCTTGGCGACCGTGAAAGGGACATTTCTCAAAGCCCGAAGGGACACCTTCCCTTTGAGAGGATTAAAAGACAAAGGCCCGGATAAAAAAGAAAAGGCCGAAGGAAGGAAAGCCGAAGGAATTGACCAAGGGGTGACAAGTCCGAAGACGTCAAAATCCAGTATAGCGAACTAGTCGTTTAGGTTCAAACGTCTAATGACGTCCCCGCAGACGTCAAATTCAGGTCAATAGAATAGTCGTTGGCTTTCAAATGGCGACGGGCGTGCGAACGTCAACTTTACGGCAATGAAATAGCCATTGATCTTTAAATACTTGAGCGCGAACTTGAAGGAATTAAAAGGCCATAGGGCCAAAAGGAAGAGCCCGCTGAGAAAAGAGCCTAAGGAGCCAGCCAAGGATTGATAGAAGATAGCCCTAGGGGGCTCAGATTGCCAGAAAGAGCCAAGAGATGACAAAAGACAAAACCAAGAAAAGACAAAGCTGGAAAAGGACAAGAATCAAGAGTCAACTCAGCGACCCGCCAAGAAAGGAGCCCAAAGAGCCAAGCGCAAAACAGACAAAATAGTCCAAGTGGAAAAAGGTGTCGGCACAAGGAGTTATTCTAGCGATTGAAACAGTCTCTGCCAAGTGGTTATCAAGGATCACAAATAGTGAATGGCGCGACCTATTTTTTCTCATTTTGCATTAATGGTCAGACAACCGCGTGAATGTCTTGAAGAGGTCTTGTTTGCATACAAACGGCATGGCCCATGTTTTCACACATGACGTTTAATATATTTTAAACGTCTAAAGTCAAAACTGGAGCCGACACAACATTCTCTTTCAAGCGGCTTCCTCTTTCCAATGCTCTCAACGCAGCATGGGTCATTTATTTTCCAAAAAGCGCCAAAGTCTTTTCCAAAAGGCTATATATTTGTAACTTCTCATTTGAGAAAGATCTATCTCTCATTTTTGTATGGCGCAGCCCTGCTAAATTTTCACCTTGAATCAATAGAAAACATTTTTACTTCTATTTGGTTGGATATATCTCTGAGTGTGCTGGAGTATTAACCTTGTGTTCAGTCATTGTCCTATAATGCTTTCACAGGCTTGATACCAACATACCTAGTATAGACAAAGTGTCATTCCTACAAGTAACAAGGAGAGTTGTATCTGGAGTGCAGAGATAGAAGAAGGTTACCAAGCAGTGTGTTTTCCTACAACCCCTGTGGTAAGTTCATTCTCTATGTGTATCTTCATTAAACCTCCCTGTTAAGCTCTCTGTAGTCTGGTCCTTTTATCAGATAAAGCGTATGTATGTGCTCTTATGATTTGAAGTGTGAGCAAATGAGTAGATCAAACTTTTTTGGTGCATCACCGTATTAATCTAGGCTCTGTTTTCAACAATCCTTCTCTTTTCAACCCCCCTTTTATATATATATATATATATATATATTAGCCATAGTACTAGAATAACTCAGAGATGCATCAAAGGGAGCTAGCCTTTATCTAAAAATTATCCCCTCAGTTTTGCCAAACCCACAGGCAAGAGAGGAGTCTCCATTGTGCCGTGTGGAAAAAAGAAGCCCAGCCTTCTCTCAAGGGTGCAATCCACAGCATCAACAGTTTTTTAGCGAAGCCTTGTTTAAATCACAGAAATCAACACACAAATGAATCTCATCATTCTTTTTCCATACTGGAACGAGGTTCACCACCCAATTTGAGTGCTTGATTGGAAATATAATAGCTGATTCTATGAGCTTGTGAAGCTCAGCTTTCATGAAAGGCACAAGCTTTGGATTGATTGGCCTTTGTCTTTGTCACACTGGTTTCGTTTCCTCTTCTAACTCAATGGCGTGTTGAGCCAATCTTGGATCACAACCCTTGAGATCACTAAACTGCCATGCAAATATATCAGCAAAACTCGTGCATAAATCAATGAAAGCTTTCTTTTGTGGAGTCCATACCTTGCCCAATTTCAAAATTTTACCAGCTGCAATCTCTACATTGGCATAGTGCTCTTCCTTTGCTCACAAAGATGGTTTCTCTTTCCTTAGCTCATCTTCACTGAAAATATTTTCAAGAGTGACCAATCCCTTGGGTAGACTATTCGTTTTCAGTTGCACAATCTGATCACCATACTGCTGTAAGTGTTTCGACTAATTTCTCAAAGAAAACTCAACCTCTCCCTGCAAAAATCTCACAATTTGATTGTCATTTTCAAACACTTGCCAATTCTTTTGGTTATTCGAAACAGAAGGCCTTACAACTACCTTTATATGTGACTGAAAATTTTCACTTTTTACATTAGCTAGAATGTTAAATTGTGCCCCAACAGCAACCAACCTGTCAGCGTGTTTATTTCTATCTCTTGGTATTGCCTGAATATTAAAAGCCTGAAAATCTTCAAGTAAATCCCAAACTCTGTGTCTGTAAGATTTAAGTGATAGATTCTTGTATACATTCAAACCTCTTACTTGGTAGACTACAAGTTCACTATCTCCAAACACTTGCAAACAATTTACTTTCATCTTCCTAGCCCACTGCAAATTGTGACTTAGTGCTTCATATTCTGCAACATTGTTTGAACAGCCAAACTACAATTTAATAAAGGAGAAATACATTTGTTCTGTAGGAGAAACTAACATAACTCAAGCTCCGATTCCATGCTTATTTCTCGATCCATCAAAGTACAATTGTCACAAGCCTTCAATAGATTCATCTTCTTTGACCATGGCTGGAATTGGTGCATCGTTCTCATGAAGACAATACACACCAAGACCTTCCTCTTCAATCAGCTTGTAGGGATCATGCTCATGCAAGGTAGACGTCCACTCATCAAGGAAAAAAATGTGGAACTCCATCCAAAGGCGAGTCCTTTTTTACATCACTAGTTTGTAATATTTTATCTGAGATGATACAATTTGCATTGACCACACTTGGCGTATAAGGATCCATATGAAAACGTGCAATCGACTCTGAATGAATTGTAACCTTTGTATCATACCTGGTTCTGAATAGCAAATAGGTCCAATCAACTGATAAATATCCCCCAATCTTCGAGGTAAAGTCACTTGAAAGGCATAGCGAAATAAGAAGGCAAGTCCACCACTACAACATCCTGTTGAATAGTAACGTTAGGACAAACATGTAATGTCAATTTCAAATCTTTGATAATGCCTATCGTCTTTGCTAGTGAACCATCCAATTGCAATACCCCTTTAGTATTTGGCTCATAAACAAGGCCAAGCTTGTCTGCAATCTGTTTGGGCATTACTGTACTGCTAGCTCCACTATTCACCATACAATTATGAACCAAAGTATCACCCACTATCAAAAAAAGATAAAAATGAGGAGTTTTCTTTGATTTTACCTCAGTTTTGTCCACCTTTGACATCTTACCTCCTTGCTGCCCCTGTTGCTTAGTTGGTTGATTCGAATTTGTCAAGACAACACCTTTCTCAACCAATTTTGGAGACAATTGAAGAGCTGAAAGTTCTTAAATGAGTTTATCCTTTTGCCTTGGAATTGAAAGAGAATCCCACATGCTAATGCTAATGTTAGACTTCTTCATTTGATCTACAATACTGAACTGAGATGCACTAACCTTTGATTGTACTTTCTATGGCACTTGTTGCTCACGAATTAGAAGTATTTGCTGCATTTTACTAACCTCTATATTCTATTTTTTTGGAATGTGGGGGCAGCAAGCTGCTCTTTTATACTTTTAGCAACAATACTAAGAGTACTAGAAGTATTTTCTACCGTTTGGGCTTCATCAACAGCTCTTCTTTTAGTTCTCTGTTAGATTATAGTTGCAACTGAATCGTTAGTTTTAACATCCTAAGTAAAAGCAACATGATCATCGACCTGCCAATTTACATTAATAGCATCAGACTGCCCTTGAATTTGATGAGTCACTCCTTGTGATGTCAACTCTGTATCTTGATATTGACCTCTTTGAAAAAAGAACTCTTCTTGTGTCATCTATGGCATGGTGATGTTCTGTGATACCAAGGCTTGGTTTTGAGCATCATTGAGATTTGAGGGCTGCCAATCAAAATCCTGCACCAAATTATTTTGAGGTGGAGTTGGAACAATGGCTTTTGAAGTGGAAGGAGCATTCGGATCAAGAGCAGTATATGGCTTAGTTGGAGTTATGGCTCCTTGTGCTTGATAGGGTGATCTATTTTCTCTAAAACCCTGATAAGGAGACCTTTGATCTTTGAAAGATTGATAATTGTTCTGATTTTGATGTTGATATGGCTTATTTGACTGAAATTGCTGCCTCTTGAACTGTACTATTTAATTTCCAAAAGATTGTAGCAAACTTTTCAACTCTCCTATCTCACTAGTTTGACTAGTAGGGGATGCAATAGGAACTTGAGGTGCTGGAATTGGAGCTAAAGATAGAATTTGAGGAACTTGAGGGGCTGGTACAGAACTTATTTCTGAAAATAGGGGCATTGGAAGTCTTGGAGAAAGCTCACTTGCTTGTATCAAACTATTTTCTGCCCTTATTGCAACTTCATAAGCATCAGACAAAATAGTACCACCCATTGACTGTATCATCACACTAATGTCAGAATTAAAAGCTTTCAAAAAATACAGAAATGCATATTCAGGGGATGGCCTAGTCAGAACCGGTACCTTGGTCTATGTCTTCTGAAATCTGAGATTAAAATCGAACATAAACTCATGAGCTCTCTGTATGGCAGTTGATTGCTCAACTAAAGATAAGTGATCAAATTTGTCTTCAAACTGCTTGACTAACGCTGCACCCAATTCATCCCGGGTGGAAATGGATCTAAGTGGGAGGGTTCTATACCACTGCAATGCTTTTCCTTTGAAAGAAGTAGCAAGCAATCTAATAGCAACATTATCCTGAACAACATCATGAACTGAACAAAGATTAGCCACATCTTGGATATTCTTGATAGGGGTTGTTTGATTTTCCCATGAGAAGAATGGAATACTTTTGAGTGCAGATACAGGAATGTCATCTAACTGTGCTAGATTTAATGGACTTCCCCAATTAAATGGAGCAAACACTTGATTTCTAATGGCCATCTGGATAGTGGGGATTGTAGTGTTTAGAATGATAGGATGAGGGGGAGGTAATATTCTCTTTGAAGATATGGATTTGCCCCCCTAGACCTTGCTCTTGTATAAGTTACAAATTCAAAAAAAAATACTTTTACTCCCTGATCTTGTGGTAACCTTTGGCATAAATGGATTGTCTGAATGATACTTGAACTCTGCAAATGGATGTAGATGAATATCCTCTGCTGCTGCGAAAAATCTATGCAAAGAACTTTTTCGTGGTCCCACTAGGCATGCCAAAACTATTGTCAACCTGGAGTTGCACACTGAAACGAAGTCGTGCTAAAATGTCTAATCCTCTCTTCAGTGGAAACAATGGGATCTTCTCACGAGGGTGGGTGCTTCAATGGTGAGAAGAACCTCCAGAGAAAGCTGGTTCCTGTAAGATGTATCAATGCGGATCTCTACTCTGTGCTACGAACTACCATGGAAAAAGAATAAAGAAACTTGAAGGGGAAATCCTACCTAATGACGGTGATACACCAGAATGTTGATCCACTCTACTTGAAATCTTGAACACTAAATCAAACAAAAAAAAAGGAAGACCTTTGATTTCAATTGATCACTATGCATAAGTATTTCATAAGAAGGTTCGATCCAATGACAAAAAACGTGAGGGAAAAGGATGGAGACATGTCTGATACAAGACACTTTGCAACCACCTAACATCCACTTACAGCTTCAACAAAAGACATAAAACACTGAACATGACTTGCATAACACGATAAACTAGCAACTAGGTACGAATCAAAATTTGAGAAGGAATAGAAATCTACCACGTATGCAAATTGTTGAATGAATGTACACTATGCCAGCACTTAAAATTTGAAAGTACAATCCTTCTATTGATTCATGAGGTTACACAACTCACCCATGGTAGAGTCTAGTCTCACCAAGAGAGGGATTATTTTACAACGCTGAAAAGCCATTAATATAAAAAATTACAAAAACCAAGAGATTGGCATTGAAAATAGGAGAGAAAGTTAACCCTTCATTAGTCCAAGTCCAAATTGCATTGCATGAGTGTTCCAAATTTGTCTTTTCTTGGCTTATACCTGGCTGTCTTGCATGAAGAATTCTTGGCATTGAAAAAGAAAAAGAAGACAAGCTTTGGATGCATGATATCTACGAATAGATGTCTTGACTTGAAAACTAGTCAACTCCAAAATAAGAGTAGTTAAATTCACTCGAACTGTTGGAACATTTGAAAGTCTCCCCTTTGATTTTATGAAGGTGCCCTCTGCAAGGGCTTCTGCTTCCCAAAAATGCCCTTGAGCTTTTTGATTTGCCCTGTCTTTGGCTTTGGTGCCCCCCACAAGGGTATGTTCTCCTAGAAGTGCCCTTCGGAAGAATTGTAAAGGTCCACTTCGTTGCAAAGTGTCCTCTGCAAGGGCTTCTCGTTCTCAAAAGTGCCTTTCGAAACTTTTGAAAGGGTCTTGCCACCGACCAAGTGCCCTCCGCAAGGGTATGTATGCCTTCAAAAGTGCCCTTCGGACTTTTCACCTTGACTTGAAAACCATAAAGTGAACCAACCCGAAGGTTACATACCCTTGGGGACTTTTGAATCGGACCTTCCCGAAGGGCAGGTGCCCTTCAGGTCTTGTCAATTGTGCTTTTTGCTTTTTCTTTTGGACAAAAAGTCTGAAGAAAATAAACTTTGAACGACTGCCACTTAGTCATTTTTTCGGACTTTTACACAATCCTTTGAGAGTTCTTTCTCTCGGACAAAATGTCCGAAGAAATAGTCCACCTCTTATAGCCCAAAAAAATTCATTGGGAAGACAAAATAAATAAACTTACAGCGTATATGTCTTGGTTGAATTTGCACATTTGACCATAATCAAGAAAGCTCTTTGGAAACCTCTGCATGACTAAAATTCACCTGGCTGTAGATGGCCACTTGGGTGGCTGTAAACGCTCATTTAAGAACCCCAAAACTGATTCACAAGACAAAATTGGCACCATAGCAAAGTTCCAAAGTGTAGGGGTGACAATTTGCCCTGTGGGAGGCAAAATTGTCAACAGTACTTTTGTTATAGATTTGCCTAAGTGATAGATTTTTTTTCCTTGTCAAATCTAAATTCGTATCTAGTTACTAGTTGGTCATTTATGCAAGTCACGTTCTGTATTTGAATGTCTTTTGTTGAGTTTATAGTGGATATTAGTGGTTGTTTAGTGTCTTTCATCAAGCTTATCCTTCCATTTCTCTCAAGCTTAGATCATTAGATTAAACTTTTTCATGAAATACTTGTGTATTGATCAATTGGAGTTGAGTTCTGCCTCTTCCTTGTCTGAATCAATGTTCTCAGAAGCTCGATTTGAGTGAATCAAGCGAATTAGGTGTATCACCATTTTAGCTAGGATTTTCTTTCAAGTGTTTTCTTCTCTTTTCTCCGAGTGGTTTGTAACGTAAAAGTTGAGATCCTCATAGATACATCTTACAGGAATCAACCTCCTCTGGAGGTTCTTCTCATCATTGAGGCATCCACCTTCGTGAGAAGATCCCATTGTTTCAACTGGAGCGAGGATTAGCCTTTTCAGCATGTCTTTGATCAGAGTGCAACTCTAGGTTGACAACAGACACTAATTCCCAAGTATTATTCTTTTCTATCTGATTTAATTAGTCATCCTTTGCCTTAACCCAATGCTCATCATGTCAAGCTTCTGAAAAAATTCTAGGCTCAATTTTGGATAACAAAGAGAAATTAACTTGCTCAGATTCACTTACCATCATTCTTCTGGTGCAAACTCCTTCATTTATGTTCCCGATGATGTCACATTCATTATGATTTCTTTGGACATATATGAATGGGGTTTTGGTGTCTTTTTTCTCCATCTCATCTTCATCTGATTCTTCAAAATCTTCTTCTTCAATGATTTCTGGAGTGTCTACTGAATCGTTGTCTCTTTGTGTTACATCTTCATCTATCCTGACACTTGCACTTTCAACAATCTTCTTGGTTCTTTTGTTATAACATTTATAAGCTTTACTTTTACAAGAATATCCAAGAAATATACCTTCATTTGCTCTAGAGTCAAACTTACCAAGTTTTTCATCAATTCTCTTTATGAAGCATTTGTTACCGAAAATTCTAAAATAATCAATTATAATTGGTTTGTCTTTCCATAGCTCATAGAGAGTCTTATCACTGTTGACTCTCAACAATGCTTTGTTTTGGATATGCACTGTTGTACCTACTACCTCTCTCCAATATTTATCTGGTATCTTGGATTCATTTAGCATTGTCCTCACTATTTTTTGAACTATTCTATTTCTCCGTTCAACTACTCCATTTTGTTGTTGAGTTTTGATTGTTGAATAATATCTCTTTATCCCATGGTCTTCATGATACTCAATAAACCGATTTGACATGAATTCTCCTCAATCTGATCTCAAACATTCAATTTTTAAGCCAGTTTCATTATCAACTAAAGCGTTGAATGCTTTGAAATGTCTGAAAACTTTTGATTTTTTTTCAAAAACATCACCCAAATCATACGTGTAAAATCATCAATAAACATGAAATATTTCACCTTGCATACTTTGAGTTCTCATAAGTCCACACAGATCAGTGTGAACAAGTTTTAACATCTAAGTAGTCGAGTATTCTTTTGTCTTGAACCATCTTCTGGCCTGCTTCCTGTTGTCAACTTGGAGTTGCACCCTGAATCGAAGATGTGCTGAAATGGCTAATCCTCTCTCCAATTGAAACAAAGGGATCTTCTCATGAGGGTGGGTGTTTCAATGGTGAGAACATTCAGAGAAGGTTGGTTCTTGTAAGATGTATCAATGAGGATCTCTACTCTGTGTTGCGGACTACCATGAAAAAGGGAGAAAGAAACTTGAAGGGGAAACCTATCTAATGACGGTGATACACCAGAATGTTGATCCACCCTACTTGGAACCTTGAACACTAAACAAACAAGAGAAAAGACAGACCTTTGATTTCAATTGATCACTATGCATAAGTATTTCATGAGAAGGTTCGATCCAATGACAAAAATGTGAGGAAAAATGATGGAAAGAGGTCTAATACAAGACACTGTGCAACCATCTAACATCTACTTACAGCGTCAGTAAAAGACATAAAGCACTAAACATGACTTGCATAACATGATAAACTAGCAACTAGATACGAATCAAAATTTGGAAAGGGAGAGAAATCTGCCACATGCAAATTGCTGAATGAATGTACACTATGCCAGCACTTGAAATCTGAAAGTACAGTCTTATTAATTAAAGAGGTTACACAACTCACCAATGGTAGAGTCTGGGCTTACCAAGAGGGATGGATTTTACAAAGCTGAAAAGCCATTAATATAGAAAATTATAAAAAGCCAAGAGATTGGCGTTGAAAACTAGAGAGGGAGTAAACTCAAACCAACTTAGCCTTTACAAAAGTCCATTGTGTTTTGCATGAAAATTCCTTGCGTTGAAAAAGAAGATGACAAGCTTTGGATGCATAAAATCTACAAATAGATGTCTTGACTTGAAAACCAGTCAACTCCAAAACAATAGTCAAATCCACTCGAACTACTGGAACGTTTGAAAGTCTCCCTTTTGCATAAAATCAATGCAAATGCCAAATTAAAAATTACGTTTGAACCGCCCGATCGTTTCAAGATTTGAGACAAATGAGAGTGTGCATGGAATTTCTGGCTGTTTGAAACGTTCAACACTTTGCCTGTTTATCATGCAAGACAACTCTATTTTCAGAGCTAAAGCATGTTTGTTTTCTTAAACGTGTTCACTTCGTTGGAGTCACTCACGTTAGTCTGTGCATGATCTTTGTTCATCTTGCCTTTGTCTTTATTTTGCATTTGTTTTACTTCTTGTTCAATTCTGGTTCAATCTTGTTTGTGCTTACGTTTTCGTTCATGCTATTGATCATGCTCAATTCACTTCGTGTTTTCTCTAGCGTTTCCCGTGTTCTACTTTAATTCGAGATTCAGGCTTTATTTTGGTCGGGCCTCTGTGTTTATATTTTCCTGTGCTTTGGCATTTTCTTTTCTCTTTTTTGGCCTTTGCTTACGCTTTAGCCTTCGGGCTTTTGTTCCTTGCTTGTGGCCTTGTCTTTTCTATTGGGCTTTTGTCCCTCCTGAATTCCTTCGAACTATTTGTCCAAAGTAATTCCTTCAGACAAAAAGTCCGAAGGAATTCATTTCCTTGTGCCTTTGCTTTATTTCTATCGGGCTTTTCCTCGGGTATATCCTCCATCGGGTCTTTTTCTGAATTCCTTCGGACTTTTTGTTTAAAGGAATTCCTTCAAACAAAAAGTCCATAGGAATTCGTCTCCTTTGGCTACCTTTCCCCGAAGGGCAAGTGCCCTTCGAGAACTTTGTTTTTGTCCTTCGCTTTATGAAGGTGCCCTCCGCAAGGGTAAGGTTCTTCTAGAAGTGCCCTTCGGAAGAATGGAAAAGGTCCACTTCATCGACCAAATGCCCTCCGCAAAGGCTATTCGTCCTCAAAAGTGACTTTCGGAACTTTTGAAAGGGTCCTACCACTGACTAAGTGCCCTCCGCAAGGGCACTTGTCCTTTGGAAAAAATTGATTTTGTCCTTCAGAACTTTCACCAAGGTCTTCTTTGTCCTTAAAGTGTCCCCCGCAAGGGCACATACCCTCGAGGTTTCTGAAAATGACCCTTCAGAAAAAATGAAAGGTCCTCTCACCGCCTAAGTGCCCTCCACAAGGGCAGTTGTCTTTTGGGCTTTTTGAAGGGTACCCGAGCTTTTTTTGAAATTGTCTTTCGGATGAATTGTCTTGACTTGAAAACCATAAAGTGAACCAACCCGAAGGGTACATACCTTTCGGGACTTTTGAATTGGACCTTCCCAAAGGGCAGGTGCCCTTTGGGTCTTTTCAACTGTGATTTTCCTTTTCCTTCGGACAAAAAGTCCGAAGAAAATAAACTTTGAACGACTTCCACTTAGTCATTTTTTTGGACTTTTACACAGTGCTTTGAGAGCTCTTTCTCTCAGACAAAATGTCCGAAGAAATAGTCCACCTCTTATAGCCCGAAAAAATCTTTGGGAAGACAAAACAAATAAACTAACAGCTTATATCTTGGCTTTTGGCTATACGTGTTGCTTAAAAGAGGAAAACCCTTTCAAATTGATTTTGTCCTTCGGAACTTTCGCCAAGGTCTTCTTCGTGCTTGAAGTGTCCCCCACAAGGGCACTTGTCCTTTGGAAAATTTTGATTTTGTCCTTTGAAACTTTCGCCAAGGTCTTCTTCGTGCTTGAAGTTTCCCCCGCAAGGGCACATACCTTTCGGGGTTTCTGAAAATGACCCTTCGGGAAAAATGAAAGGTCCTCTCGCTGCCTAAGTGCCCTCCACAAGCGCAGTTGCCCTTCGGGCTTTTTGAAGGGCACCTGAGCTTTTTTTGAAATTGTCTTTTGGATGAATTGTCTTGACTTGAAAACCATAAAGTGAACCAACTCGAAGGGTACATACCTTTCGGGACTTTTGAATTGGACCTTCTCGAAGGGTAGGTGCCCTTCGGGGCTTTTCAACTGTGATTTTCTTTTTCCTTTGGACAAAAAGTTCGAAGAAAATAAACTTTGAATGAATGTCATTCAGTCATTTTTTCGGACTTTTACATAGTCCTTTGAGAGCTCTCTCTCGGACAAAATGTCCGAATAAATAGTCCACCTCTTATAGCCCAAAAAAATCCTTGGGAAGACAAAACAAATAAACTAACAGATTCTATGTCTTGGCTTTTCGCTGTACGTGTTGCTTAGAAGAGGAAAACCCTTTAAACCATTGTAGATGGCCACTTCGGTGGCTGCAAATGCACATTTAAGAACACCAAAACTGATTCATAAGACAAACTTGGCACCATAGCAAAGTTCCGAATAGTAGGGGTGACAATTTGCCATGTAGGGGCAAAATTGTTAATATTTTTTGGCGACTCAACTGAGAAGCATACCTGCTATGCTAGAGAACTCAGACCATATAGATGTTATTCAAACTCCCAAATGGTGAACCTGATTTCTGACTGAAAATCTCCTCCTGACCTTGGCTAAAGTAACCTCTGCCTCAAAATAGGAAGGGAAAAACACGAAAGCAAGAAAACTAAGAAACAAATGTGCAAATAAGCACTTATTGGACAAAACTGAAGCAAACTACTGTCCTTGAACAACACTTGGAGGAAAGCAAAAACAACTATGTACATAGAGCTTTGCTCTTCAATAGCAATGTTTCAGATGTATCCCATTGATTGGGATTGGAAGCTCTTGGCCGTCCATCTTGGCAAGTTGGAAGGCATTGTGGGATTTGCAGCTGGAAATCATGTATGGGCCACTCCAAAGGGAATCAAACTTCATGTGCCTTCCTGGTTTGGCTCGATCCTCATCCCACTTGAGGACCAAATCTCCTTTATTGAAGTTTCGTGAGGAAGATCCTTTGTCAAACGTTCTTTTCACCTGTGTCTGATGACTTTCCATGGCTAGCATGGATTGATTTCTTGTCTCTTCCAACTCCATAAGCTCTGCATACCTGATTTCCATAGGCTCATTCTCCAACAACTCAAGTTGATGCATTAGTTCTAAAGATGGAAACTCAAGAGAAATAGGTAACCTTGCTACCTTATCATATACTAGCTTATATGGAGAGTTGGCTATTGACCTCTTGTAGGTGATCCTATCAGCCCATAGAGCTGACTTCAACTTGAGATGCCATGACCTCTGATTATCTTCAATAGTCTTTCATATGATCCTTAAGAGGTTCTTGTTTGTAAATTTAGCAAAGCCATTTCCTTGTGGATAATAAGTCAATGAAGTGCTGAGATAAACTCCATGTTGGATGACCCATTGGCTGATCCTAGATCCCACAAAAGCCATTGCATTGTCAGAAATAATGGTTGAAGGAACTCCAAACCTAGTAAGCAAACCTTCATAGAAATCAAGAACGTTAGTTTCGTTTGCTTCTTTCAATGCAATTGCTTCCGTCCAACGTGTGAAGTAATCCGTAGCTATTAGAATCCACTTATGCCCTGAACTCGAAGGATGAGTAATGAGACCAATAAAGTCCAATCCCCACTGGACAAAAGGTTGATCCACTGCAATTGGCTGAAGGGGCAGGGCTGCAAGTTTAACTTTTCCTACAAACATAGCACATTGTTTGCACTTCCTAACCCATGTATGGCAATCGCCAAATATAGTAGGCTAATAGTACCCACCTCTCATGATTTTAAGTGTTGTAGTTCTTGCAAAAAAGTGTCCTCCACCATGTCCATCATGGAATTCAAGTAATCTTTGAGTTTGGCTTGGTTCCACACACCTTAGTAACATTCCATTAATATTTTTTTTGAACAAAACACCATCAACGAGCAAGAATGGAATTGATTGCAATCTGAAATACCTTCTTTTTGAAGCACTTAGGTGAGAAGGGTAAAAACCATCTTGCAGATAGCTTACCAAATCATGAAACCGGTTGGAAAGTGAGGTGTGAACTGCAGCAATCTCTTCATCATTTGACACTAAAACAGCTTCATTAATTTCTTGCAAGTCCTAAGCTAGATGCTTACAAAGTTCTTTGCCTCTAACCAACTCTGTAACCTTAATTTCCATGTCATATTCCATTACCTTGGTTATTCAACCAGCGCTCTTTTCATTTATGTCTTTGTTCAGAAGAAATTCTTTGATGCTTGGATGAGCAAACCATTATATGTATTTTATTATTAGACAACAAATGCCTAAATTTTTTTTGAGATCTTATAACTAAAAGGACATGTTTCTTAACAAAAGAATACCTTGTTTCATACTCCTCCAAGCCTTGGCTGTAGAAAGCTATTGGCTGCTCCAAATCTTCATGATTTTGCTGCATAAGAATGCCTAAAATGGTGTCCATATTAGTATACGAATATAGAATGAAATTTTTCATAAAATCTAGATTTAAAAGCATAGGAGCACTTGCTATGGCTTTCTTAACATCTTCAAACCCTTTCACTGCGTCCTTGGATCAACTGAAGTTTTAATTTTTTTTTAGCATCGCTGTAAGTGGTTTAGCTACAATAGTGAAATCTGAAATGTATCTCCTTATAAAGTTGATTTTTTCAAAGAAACTTTGCAAAGCCTTTTTGCTCTTAGGCAAGGAGAGTGCAAGAACGGATTGAATCCTTTCAGAATCTATGTTTAAACCATGCTTTGAAACATGTCCAAGAAGTTTACCTTCATGAACTGAAAATACACACTTTTTGGGATTTAGAGATATCCAAAACTACCTACACCTTTCGAAAACTTGCTTGAGATGAACCATGTGATCTTCTGCATCTTTTGAAAATACTGTTATATCATCTAAATAAACAAACACAAATATGTTAAGAAGGCCTTGGAAGGCCATATCCATGGCTCTCTAAAAGGTTGCTTTAGCATTAGACAAACCGAATGACATCTTTTTGTATGCAAATGTCCACCACTTAGTCATGAAGGTTGTCTTGAATTGATCTTCTTCTTTGATCAAAATCTGATTGTAACCACTATATCCATCCAACAAGGAAAACCTCTGTGAACTTGCAACAAGCTGTAAAATTTGTTCCATTGATGGCAATGGATAATGGTCTTTAAGCGAAGCCCTATTTAAATCACAAAAATCAACACACAAACAAATTTCATCATTCTTTTTCCATACTGGAACAAGATTCGTCACCCAAGTTGAGTGCTTGATTGGAAATATAGTAGCCGATTCTATGAGCTTGTGAAGCTCAGCTCTCATCAAAGGCTCAAGATTTGGATTGATTGGCCTTTGTCTTTGTCTCACTGGTTTAGTTTCCTCTTCTAACTCAATGATGTGTTGAGCCAAACTTGGATCAAAACCTTTGAGATCACTATAATGCCATGCAAATATATCAACAATACTTGTGCATAAATCAATGAAAGCTTTCTTTTGTGGAGGAGTGCATACCTTGCCCAATTTCAAAATTTAACCAGCTGCAATCTCTACATTGGCATAGTGCTCTTCCTTTGTTGACAAGAATGATTTCTCTTTCCTTAGCTCATCATCTTCATTGAAAATATTTTCAAGAGTAACCAATCCCTTGGGTAGCCTATTTGTTTTCAGTTGTACAATCTGATCACCATACTATTGTAAATGTTTCGACTGATTTTTTGAAGAAAACTCAGCCTCTTCCTGCAAAAATCTCACAATTTGATTGTCATTTTCAAACACCTGCCAATTCTCATGGTTATCCAAAACAGAAGGCCTTACAACTACCTTTATATGTGACTGAAAATTGTCACTTTTTACATCAGCTGAAATGTTAAATTGTGCCCCAACAGCAGCCAACCTATCAATGTGTTTATTCCTATCTCTTGGTATTGCCTAAATATTAAAACCCTAAAAATCTTCAAGTCCCAAACTTTGTGTTTGTAAAATTTAAGCAACAAATTATTGCATACATTCAAACCTCTTACTTGGTGGACTACAAGTTCACTATCTCCAAACACTTGCAAACAATTAACTTTTATCTTCCTAGCCCACTGCAAAACGTGAACTAGGACTTCATATTCAGCAAAATTGTTTGAATAGGCAAACTAAAATTTAATAGAGGAGAAATACCTTTGTTATGTAGGAGAAATTAACATCATTTCAGCTCTGGTTTCAGGCTTATTTCTTGATCCATCAAAGTACAATTGTGACAAGCCTTCAGTAGATTCGTCTTCTTTGACCATGGCTCGAATTGGTGCATCGTTCTCATGAAGACAATACACACCAAGACCTTCCTCTTCAATCTGCTTGTAGGGATCATGCTCATGCAAGGTAGAAGCCTACTCATCAAGAAACAAATCTGGAACTCCATCTAAAGGTGAGTCCTTTTCTACATCACTAGTTTGTAATATTTCATTTGAGATGATACAATTTGCATTGACAACACTTGGCATATAAGGCTCCATATGAAAACATGCAATAGGCTCTGAATGAATTGTTACCTTTGTACCATACCTGGTTCTGAACAACAAATAGGTCCAATCAGCTAATAAATATTCTTGAATCTTTGAGGTGAAGTCCCTTGAAAGGCACATAGCGAAATAAGGAGGCAAGTCCACCACTACAACATCCTGCTGAATAGTAACTTTAAAACAAGCATGTAATGTCAATTTCAAATCTTTGATAATGCCTACTGTCTTTGCTGGTGAACCATCCAACTGCAATACCCTTTTAGTATTTGACTCATAAACAAGGCCAAGCTTGTCTGTAATCTGTTTGTGCGTTATTGTACTGCTAGCTCCACTATTCACCATACAATTATGAACCAAAGTATCACCCACTATCAAAGAAAGATAAAAAAGAGTTTTCTTTTATTTTAACTCAATTTTGTCCACCTTTGACATCTTATCTCCTTGTTGTACATGTTGCTTAGTTGGTTGATCTGAATTTGTCAAGACAACACCTTTCTCAACCGATTTTAGAGACAATTCAAGAGCTAAAAGTTCTTGAATGAGTTTATCCTTTTGCCTTGGAATTAAAAGAGAATCCCACATGCTAATGTTGATGTTAGACTTCTTCATTTCATCTACAATATTGAACTAAGATGTACTAACCTTTGATTGCACTTTCTGAGGCACTTGTTGCTCATGAATTAAGGTATTTGCTGCACTTTACTAACCTCTATATTCTGATTTTTATGGGTTGTTGGGGTAGCAAGCTGCTCTTTTGTACTTTTAGCAATGATACTAAGAGTAGCTGAAGTCTTTGCTACCATTTGGGCTTCATCAACAGCTCTTCTTTTAGTTCTCTGATAGGTTATAGCTGCAACTTGACCACTTGAATCATTAGTTTTAACATCCTGAGGAAAAGCAACATGATCATCTACCTGCCAATTTACATTAATAGCATCATGCTGCCCTTGAACTTGATGAGTCTCTCCTTGTGATGTCAAACATGTATCTTGATATTGACCTTTTTGAAAAGAGAACTCTTATTGTGTCATCTATGGCATGGTGATGTTCTGTGATACCAAGGCTTGGCTTTGAGCATCATTGAGATTTGAGGGTTGCCAACCTGAATCCTGAATCAAATTATTTTGAGGTGGGGTTGGAACAATGACTTTTGAAGTGGAAAGAGCATTCAGATCAAGAGCAGCATATGGCTTGGTTGGAGTTATGGTTCTTTGTGCTTGATAAAGTGGTGTATTTTCTCTAAAACCCTGACAAAGAGACCTTTGATCGTTGAAGGACTAATAATTGTTTTGATTTTGTTGTTGAGAGGGCTTATTTCACTAAAATTGCTACCTTTTGAGTTGTACTATTTTATTTCCAAAAGACTGTAGCAAACATTTCAACTCTCTTATCTCATTAACTTGACTAGTAGGGGTTGCAATAGGAACTTGAGGTGCTGGAATTGGAGCCAAAGATGGAATTTGAGGAACTTAAGGGGTTGTTATAGAACTTATTTCTAGAAATATGGGCATTGGAGGTCTTGGAGAAAGCTTACTAGCTTGTATCAAACTATTTTCAGCCTTAATTGCAACTTCATAAGCATCTGGCAAAGTAGTACCACCCATCGACTGTATCATCACACTAATTTCAGAATTAAGAGCCTTCAAATAGTACATAAATGCATATTGAGGGGATGACCTAATCAATGCAGGTATCATAGTCCATGTTTTTTGGAATCTGAGGTTAAACTCAGACATGACCTCATGAGGAGCCCTTGTTATGGTGGTCAATTGGTCAACCAAAGAAAGATGATCAAATTTGTCTTCAAATTGCTTGACCAATGCTGCGCCCAATTCGTCCCAGGTGGCTTTGGAATTAAGTGGTAGATTTTTATACCATTGCAACGCTTTTCCGTTGAAGGAGGCAACCAACAATCTAACAACAACGTTATTTTCAACAATATTATGGACTGAACAGAGATTAGCAACATTTTGGATATGCTCAATAGGGGTTGTTTGATTTTCTCCTAAGAAAAATGGAATGCCTTTGAGGGCAAACACTGAAATATCATCCAACTGGGCCAACTTCAATGGACTTCTTCTATTGAATGGAGCAAACACTTGATTTCTAATGGTCATCTGGATAGTGGGGATTGCAGTGTTTAGAACGATAGGATGAGGGGGAGGTAATATTCTCTTTGAGGATATGGATTTGCCCTCCTAGACCTTGCTCTTTTATAAGTTACAAATTCAAAATAAATACCTTTACTTGTTGATCTTGTGGTAACCTTTGGCATGAACGAATTCCCTGAATGATGCTATGAATTTTGTAATTAAATGCAGATGAATATCTTTTGTTGTTGCGAAACCTCTTCAGATATGCAAAGAACTTCGTGGTCCCACCGGGCGTGCCAAAAACTGTTGTCAACTTGGAGTTGCACCCTGAATCGGAGACGTGCTGAAATGGCTAATCCTCGCACCAGTTGAAACAATGGGATCTTCTTACGAAGGTGGGTGCTTCAATGATGAGAACCTCCAGAGAAGGTTGGTTCATGTAAGATGTATCTATGAGGATCTCAAATTCTACGCTACAAATTGCCTGTGGAAAAGGGGAGAAAGAACTTAAAAGGAAATCTTAGCTAAAACGATGATACACCTAATTTGCTTGATCCACTCAAATCGAGCTTCTGAGAACACTGATTCGAACAAAGAAGAGGTAGAACTTCAACTCCAATTGATCAATACACAAGTATTTCACGAAAAAGTTTAATCTAATGATCTAAACTTGAGAGAAATAGAAAAATAGGCCTGATGAAAGGCACTAAACAGCCACTAATATCCACTATAAACTCAGCAAAAGATGTTCAAATACAGAGCATGACCTGCATAAATGACCAGCTAGTAACCAGGTACGAATCCAGATTTGACAAGAAGGAAAATCTTTCACTTAAGCAAATCTATAACAAAAATACACTATACCAGCTGCTAGAAATTGAAAAAACAGTCCTCTTTTCATTGATTTGAAAAAAATTACAGCACAAACTTTGGCAGAAGTTTTCGTGCTAAAAGAGAGATCCTTTATCTAAGGCTGAAAATCCATTAATATAGAAAATTACAAAAAGCCAAAAGATTGGCATTGAAAAATAGAGAGGGAGTAAACTCAAACCAACTCAACGTTTACAAAAGTCTATTTTGTCTTGCATGAAAATTCCTTGCATTGAAAATAGAAGAAGACAAGCTTTGGATGCATGAAATCTACGAATAAAAGTCTTGACTTAAAAACCAGTCAACCCCAAAACAAGAGTAGTCAAATCCACTCGAACTATTGGAACGTTTGAAAGTCTCCCCTTTGCATGAAATCAACGAAAATGCCAAATTAAGAATTACGTTTGAATCACCGGAACATTTCAAGCTTTGAGACAAATGAGAGTGTGTGCATGTAATTTCTTTTGTTTAAGCTTTCCACCATTCCACTACTCGAGTCCTCATGCAAAGCGAGCCTCTGTTTAAGAACTGAAGGTGACGTGTTAGAACGGTCAAATCTGGACGTGTCTATTCCTGTTCATGGCTGTTTGCATGCTCTTGTATTCTCGGACTATTTAGGCATGTTCACCATCTGTATGTCTTTTCCATGAATCTTCCTTTTGTTTTCCCTTGCACAAACGAGAGTGTGTGCATGTAATTTCTTTTGTTTAAGCTTTCCACCATTCCACTATTCGAGTCCTCATGCAAAGCGAGCCTCCGTTTAAGAACTAAAGGTGACGTGTTAGAACGGCCAAATCTGGACATGTCTATTCCTGTTCATGGTTGTTTGCATGCTCTTGTATTCTCAGACTATTTAGGCATGTTCACGATCTGTATTTGTCTTTTCCACGAATCTTCCCTTTGTTTTCCCTTGCATGAAATCCATGAGTTCATTCTTCCAGGCTTGACTTGGTTCTCGGCTTTTCTATTCATGCTTGTCTTGATAAATATCCATGATTTTCCTGTGTATTTTTCCTTGGTTATTTCCCTGTGTATTTTTTTCGAACTTTTATCTTGTCTCATTTCCTGTGGAAAAAATGTCTACCCTTGTTTGCGTTTTTTCCGAATTAATCTTTCGGACAAAAAGTCCGAAGGAATTCGTTCGGACGTTTTGTCCGAAGGATATCCTTCAATTTTTCCTTTTTCCTTGTTTATATTTCCTTGGGCTTTTTGAAGGGCACCCGGGCTTTTTGAAGGGCACCTTGCGAAGTCTTCCCGAAGGGCAAGTGCCCTTCGGGATTTTTGCCTTGATCCTTTTCTGCGAAGTGAATCTCTCACGGCTCTTCTAAGTGAACCTTCCTGAAGGGTACGTACCCTTCGGGACTTTTGCAATTGTCCTCTGAGAGCTCTTTCTTTCGGACAAAAAGTCCGAAGAAATACTCTTCCTTTTACAACACCAAAAAAATCTTTGCTTAGACAAAATAAATGAACTTACAGCTTGTATGTCTTGGCTTTTGGCTGAACGTGATGCTTAGAAGAGGAGACAAACCCTTTCAAACTGCTGTAGATGACGTTTTTAGAAGGAGAAAAAAAACCCTCTTAAAACTATTGATGTGTCCTTTTGAACGAACTATATGCTCTATATGATCGCTGTAGGAGTCCATCAGAATTTACATGGCCGTAGGAGACCTTTTCGTCATCATTTTCATGGCTGTATTTGTACATTGCGTTGGCTGTAATGAAGAAAGCTCCTTGGAAACCTCTGAATGTCTGAACTTCACCTGGCTGTAGATGGCCACTTTGGCTTATACCTGGCTGTATATGGCCACTTGGGTGGCTGTAAATGCACATTTAAGGACCCCAAAACTGATTCACAAGACAAACTTGGCACCATAGCAAAGTTCTGAATAGTAGGGGTGACAATTTGCCCTGTGGGAGCAAAATTGTCAACACTACCATCATTACAAACACCAAGTTCAAAATTAATGCAACCAATAAGAATAGCAAGTGTGAAACCTTCAACCTTTGTACTCAAAATGCACACATATTATATTATGGGTTTCATTATATTGACACGAAAGAGAAATATGCTGCTATTTTTTGTTTTTTTAAGATATTATGTAGAAGAAGTCGGTCCATTGCAAGGGAACAGAGGTAGAATTTAAGAATGCACATGATACAAAATTACTTAAGAATGCTCCATGTTAATTTTTTATGAGAAGGAATAGCAGGTTCACATATTGAAAATCACACCACTATGCACAATGTTCCAACCATCAACACAATAATCACACATTATTTGTACTCCCCAAGTTCACATTATTAAGTTTATAATCTAATGTATCATAAAGGTGGATCCCATTCTTTTATTTATTCTGAAGTACATGGGACCAACAACAAAGCCAAAAAAACATCAAAAATGCTGACTAGACAAGGAAAAATGTATAAAATAAAAAGCAACAGCAAAGATAATTGGATATGCACATAGACACGAGAAACTTAAAAAAACAGATAGATTGCTACAAAAAGCAAGTTTTATCTACTAACCTGACAACCACCTCGTAGAGCTTCCATAACAAGGTATTTTATTTGATCTCTACTAATGTTTACATCCTTTAGGTATTCCCTGGCTAGAATGATCTGCAAAAGCAAAAACCTAATAAGCAACTCTTAGCTAGCAATTCATGGTAAAATTCATATGGGACCTGTTACTTTACAGTAAACTATTTTTTCCCATAAATTTATTAGACCATTCATTGCATGATATTATGCTAGAGAAAACCTCCAAATGAATAAATTAGACATGAGTACTCCATACAAAACTTCCTTTGATCTTCAATATTCTCATCATCAAATATCTTTAACATCCCTAAACTAACCCATAGTGTTCTTGCCCAAATAATACTGTTTTCCTATTTTTTGGACGTGGTTGTGAGCATGTGCATATTCTTAACACTGGGTTTTGTCACTTGAGAAAAATTCCAGTAACACTACGTGGAACACCAGTTCATCCCCAGTTATAAGGGAAGCTTCCCTTTATTGTTTAAAAGAGATCTATAGGATTACAACACACATATTGATTGCAATATCCACACTATACATTAATGATAATTCAGGCACTTACATGATGCAAGTTCTACTACAGTAAGACTAGCTCTGAAGAAAGAACTAAAAATTACACCCATTTAAGAATTAAAAGGCAGAGCTTCATAATGAGCATATAAGGAAATCTGTAAGAATAATTCCTTGGCATTTAGTTTAGAGCAAAAGGATTGAAATAAATACTCGACAAATTGCCAGGAAGTAATAGACGCATGCATGTGAAGCCACTTCAAATTCACAACCACCAAGAATAGACCAAAAGGCAAAAACATTATTGCATTAATCATAAGTTTTGCATTAAAGTTTACAAAGACACAAAGTTCTTGCCTGTAAGCCACAATGGGTAACCATATTTGCTTGAAGGTAACTGACAAAAAGCCCTTTTTACTTCTATTTAACTATTATTTATAAACAGTAGTTATGATGGATACAATCAGTTACATAATTACTCAGGAGCGATAGCTGTAAATTGTACTCATCTTTGTTATGAACCACCTCCACAAAAGCCTTTGTGTACTTGTGAGGATCCTTGACTTTGAGCTGGCGGTCACATTGGTATTGTGCATCCTAATCCCTAGATAGAATCTTGTGGGTCCGCCACTTGTCCACCGTATCTGCCACGCTCTTTGATTCTAGTTTTTTAAGTGTTGTTTACAGCTATGCCGTGCTCCATTTTTGCTTCAGAATAACCCATGAAATCTTCTATCTCCTACTCCTCTCATTGATGGCCTCATATATCCTTCTATTAAAAATCATACTCTCAATTGCACCCAAACTTATGGAATAGACCAATAATTCCAAGTATATCTGCTTTAGAATCCTCTGCTGCATTGTGAAAAGGTTCAGCTTGCCTCAATAGCCAACTCTTGTTTCATACAAACTCCAAAACCTAGCAGGAAATTTATGATTTATTGAGCTGTTTTGGAGGATAGATCTATGATGGGCGCTGATGCACTAGAGGAATCCATAAGCAACTTCCAACAGTGCTTCAAGGCAATAAACCAATCAAGGAATGGATCGGAATTTATATTAACTTCACCAAAAGCTACTTCTGCTGAATCAGCACCCTTCATTTCTTCAAGGTCAATTCTGAACTTATTCAATTCAATGTTCATCAGCATATTCAACCTCCAAGTTTGAGATCATATCTGGCAACTCTACTCATATAGACCAAGCTGATTTGAAAGCATCTAATCTGGCTTCTTATACCCAGTGAATGTAATCTTTCAAGGCCCTGCCATAGCTTATAACTTTTAGCTTCTTTGCAAAGCTGTAATATCCCCTTTTTTGAATTAATTAAATCAAGGACCCAAAGCTTATTTTTATTTCCCGAAGACTAAAGGGAAATAATTTAATAATAATATTTTAAGTTGTCCTCAACATCACTTTATTTAATAACATGAAAAGGACAATCATTATTATTAAAAGGGGCCAAAAAGCAAAATTAAATACATGGCCAAAAAAAAGTAATTATTATTATGAGGGGAAAAGGTCAATATTTAATTAAAAATTAATTCTAATTACTTTAAGGTTAGGGTATGGAAAAGTGAGTTTTATAAAAGGAAAAACGGGAATCATTAATGAAGATGATTGATTATTTGCTTTTACCCATTCCCGACAAAATTCCAAAATTCTTTCACTTCTGCTTGAGGACGAAAACCTTCATTGCAGCCGAATCAAAAGACAAAACCCCTCCAATCCACAGGGGTAATTCCATATAGGGATTATAATTGAGCAACTCAAATAACTTTTAGCTTCTTTGCAAAGCTGTAATATCCCCTTTTTGGAATTAATTAAATCAAGGACCCAAAGCTTATTTTTATTTCCCGAAGACTAAAGAGAAATAATTTAATAATATATTTTAAGTTGTCCTCAACATCACTTTATTTAATAACATGAAAAGGACACTTAATCATTATTATTAAAAGGGGCCAAAAAGCAAAATTAAATACATGGCCAAAAAAAAGTAATTATTATTATGAGAGGAAAAGGTCAATATTTAATTAAAAAGTAATTCTAATTACTTTAGGGTTAGGGTATGGAAAAGTGAGATTTATAAAAGGAAAAAGGGGAATCATTAATGAAGATGATTGATTATTCGCTTTTACCAATTCCCGACAAAATTCCAAAATTCTTTCACTTCTGCTTGAGTACGAAAACCTTCATTGCAGCCGGATCAAAGGACAAAACCCCTCCAATCCACAGGGGTAATTCCATATAGGGATTATAATTGAGCAACTCAATAAGTTATTTACAGGAAGTCAAAAAATCAGGGTTTTGAAAGGGTTTGAGCAAAGAACTACGAGTTCAGCCATCAGGGTTGTCGTACTACCTAGGGTTTGATTCTCCTTATTGGCATCACACTACTTTGGCAGTGTTTCACTCTCCAACAGCAAATCATACGATTTGGGGGTCAGATTGTAGGGTGGAACCAGATTGCAACAGGGGTTATTTGACATTGGCACAGTAAGTAGGGCCTTCCAACAACAAAGAGCCACTACTAGTAGCAAAGCGTCACTTCCAACAGTTGTACCTACCTATCCACTGTCGTACAGTCGCCATACCATCCCAGGCCAGATTGTAGCTCCAAGGATCTAGCGTCACCAACATAGTCTAGCCATACCATCCAGGCAAAGAAATTAAAAGGGTTTTGTTTCCAACAGTATACTCAAACCTACAGTCAGCAAAAAGGAAAAGTTGCTCAATTCAAGAGTTGGGTTTGGTGTATACTAGAAAAGATTCAGTCTTTTAGGGTTTTATGACAGTTGGTCTATTTCCAGTTGTTGTACCAATCAGACAGGGAGTTGTCATACTGTCGTAGGCAGGACTTTTGGTATTTTATGATGATTTTTTAGATACTAGAATTGTATTAGGGTTTATCGTGGTATTAGTGATTTTTAAATTTGTCTTCTGGCACCCTTTCTATATTTTCAATTGACTGAAATTAATAATACACTATGGGATATTAGTATTTGGCATTGCATGTGGTATTTTTGGTGTTGATTGAATTGTCAAAATTATCTAGAAAATTCAAAATTCCTATTATATTTGTAAAGGGATATTTCAAGAGCCCTCTCCTATAGACAATTCAGGGAATTTCAAATTGAAATGGCTGTGAGGACTCAAGGTAACTAAGCTCTTTAAATAATCCAAGACTCAAGATGCCTCTTCAATTGCCTTTCTTTTATATCCTCCATATCCCAATGATGTTTCATTCCAAGCTAGAACATCCTTCAAAGCTCTAAGTCTCTCATGCTTTCTTGCCTGGTCTCCAAATATGACTGCCTCTAGCACATCATAGTCATTTGTAGGTGCCTTGGCCCAATCATTGTCTACCTTAGGCTTTGGCCAAAATTATAGACAAAGTCATCAACCCCATGAAGCCTCATGTCAGATTTGGACTTCTCTTCTTTGGTTTTCAAAGACAACCATCAATTCTTCAAGCCTTAGCTTCTCCTCATCTAGCTTGAGACACCACAGAGTTCAATCACTAGTCCTCAGAACCATACTTATTCATTTCTCTCTCTTCATTAGAGGATTGCTTGTCTTGTGAAAATTGGCCATTATTGCCCTCACAACACCTTTTTCCTGCTATTTACCCTCTATGGAGTTTGGCTTATCTATTCTTGGCTTCTTGTTGGTGTTGACTCCTTGGGATCTATCTATTGCCATTTTCAATATTATCGTTGTCAACCTAATAGAATGCCCTTGTTGCGATGAAGGCTTCTCAGGAAATGATTTGATGCTCTGGGCAATATCACCCTTATTGCTTCCTTTATGTTAAACTTTAGACCTCTCAGAGCCACCTTTATGATAGGAATGAGACCAAGTTGACCTCCTAATGCTGGTACTACTAAAGCAAGGGAGTCACGACACTCCAGCACAGGCACATTCCTCATTTGTAGTGCAATGTCCCTTTTAGGGCAGATTTAAAACAATTTGGGTTTTCCAGCAAATCCTAGGAATGGAAATATAAATTCTGACTTTTATTTATTGAAACCCTAAATGAAAATTCCAGAATTCTGAAAATGGTTATTTAAGCACAAAAATGAATTTCTCCAACATCAAATAACCCTCATAAAATTGCAGAATATTCAAAATATTTATTTGACCTCAAAAAAAAAAAAAATTGAACAATTTGTAGCCCTAAAAATTACAATAAAATATCATTTAATCAATGACCAATGAAGTGAAGTTTTTCACCCACCAATTGCTGCTCCAACTGAAAATCAAACCATAGACGCCATTTTCCACACCTCTGGAGGTCTACTAGGGCTGCAATGATCCACCAAGAACCTGCCCTACTGCTGCGCTGACCTTCCACTAGCTGCCAACTAGATTGCCCAACTCTCAAGTGCTATAAAATTGATTTGCTATTCCCTCGAAGCTATTCAACTAAATTGCCCACCTCCTAAGGCTGTCAAATCTGATTTGATCACCTTCAAACTATCCCAAACTGAATTGCCACCCTCCAAGGTAACCCTTGTGCCGAAAAAGGATGAATTGATGCACAATGTGACTCGTAAATGAAGCCATCAGAAGAGTGCTGAGGGTTTTTCATCATCGAATACTAAATTCAATGAGGGTTTCCGTCCTCAAGCACTGAGAATGCAAGCAAGTGTGCTTAACATCAAATGAATTAATTGATAGATGATAGATAGATGCCAAAAATAGACCTCTCCACCTTCTTTTATACCTTTTCCCACTCAAACTCCAAACTTACTTTAATTTTATAATGAAACATAAGTTGCCAACATTACTTTTTGGCCACTTAGTCATATTATTAATTTTACTTTAATGTATTTAAGAATATTTTTTATTTTAATTAGCATATCACTTACATCTCTACTTCTAGATAACCTACATATGTAAACACAACTTTCACGCTTTCACTTTTAGTGAGTATTGGGCTTCTCATTGGCAAGTCACCTACGAAGTCTTTACACAACAAAGTATATATACATCTGTTTACAGTAAGTGTTGAGCTTCTCACTGGATATTGCATTTTTAGCCTCTATCCTTGATCATTGCCACCCAATCACGAACAACTTAGATGGCAGCCACTGCACTAATTACCATTCTCGGCGTTAGTCAATTTGGCATAGACATTTTTCCAAACATGTTTCCAAGGATGTCGGGTTCGTCCAAAAATGCATCCATACAATAAGGAAATTGACTTATAAACAACGCGTACAGGACTGACTCTTAATGGACTATAGCTAATGAGCATTTATTGACTTATTACAAAAGTAACAAGCTATAGATTAAATTTGGCAAAATAATTATCAATTATAGACTATCAAAATATAGTCTAAGCCCTTCTAACAAAATAAATGAAATACTTAATAGCTAAAAATGATGATTTAGTAACCTTATTGACCCATTTGCTATACCACTAAATGTAACAAATAACAAAACAACAATGAAAACCTAACAAATGACACAAAATAACTATTAGACTTAGTTAATTTGACATTACTAAACAAGACATAACATAGAATGTCAATAACATAAGACATTTTATAGCAAAGATCAAATAATACAAATGATAAAATAATTAATTCCTAAATTTTGACAATATTCCAAAAATACCAATGTGACATCTTGCATTACGTGGAATAACGACGTGGAAGAATGAATAGCAAGTTCGATTACTGCAGATGGATGGGTGGACTGCAATGTATGCATGCATGGAGAAACAGAAGAATACACCGCTGACAAGGAGATCATACCATTGAAAAGCATCTACACCCAAATCTCAATCAGCAACATAACCCGTGGTGTTGGTGAAGTAAAGACTGTACTTACAAATGAATGTTATACGAGCAGACTGATAGGACCACTAACAGAGAATATAACATTGCCACGTAGATCTACCACATTGAAGGATGCAATGGTGGAAGATCTTTGCTCAAATAGCTGTTTTCTTAATTTGCAGAACATGATCACCAGCAGCAAAGTCAAAGAAAAAAGACAGCCGAGATTGTTGACAAATGGAACTGCATACTGCTCAAAACAGCACAAAACAGTCAGTTCATATGCACGGTTTTATTAGGCGTCAAGCTAAATACACCATATACGGCATTGTAAAACATGGAAAGGTTGAACGTTGAAGTAGATCAAATGCAGCAAATAAGTTAGCACAATAGATGCACGGTGGTGCATAGAATTGGCAGGGTAGGCGTTTGAAGATGGAGTCTTGAGATCAGGAACGCATAGGAATGATTGACCATCGAGGGATGTCCTAAAGAATCACAATCTCGACAAAAGCAAAACGGTACTGCCAGAGGGTGCAGGCCATTGACAATCAAGGGGACGAATGGACTGAATCTGTATGCTAAGCAGATGCACACATACGGAAAGCACAAAATGTATTTGCCAATAAATAATACCTAACTTTTCCTATAATGCTTACAATAAGCTTACAAAATTACACACACTACCCTATGAACTCTTCTCAACACTAATATCTCATTCACAGGGGCAAAGCACAATACAACTGCCCCTTACAAATTCATTATACTTCCATCACAAGCAGGGTCATAAAACACTTTGATACCAAATGAAAGAAGAAATCCAATAGTTTTATATAATAACAGAAAGCTTTTTATACAATGCTATGATCCTATAAACAGGGGCTCATCTTTTATCCTTCCAAACCCCTCTCCTAAATATCCTCACCCACACTTATCTATTGGTTGAGTGATCACACATACGAACACACACATAACATACTATGTAGTACTAAATTACCCCAACATGCGCAAACTTACAACAAAGACATATGCACAATAAGAAACTTTTAGAAAACAACACTTAGACAATATTCCTAGAATATCATATTTTTGGTTGATGCAAGATTGCACATGAACCTAGATGCTCCTACATCACTTTCCACATAGCATCCCTAACTGTTAAAGCTCTAGTAATTGTTGATCATGCTTAACCCAATCACTAAGCCCATTGACGTAGAGTTTAGGTCTCTAATAAATTGTCAAATCATCTACCTTGATGGACAATCTCATAAGCTCTGCATTATATTATGGTACTTATCTTGTTTGCCTCAGATTTGTCAACTAGTTATAGTAATCTCCATTCCATGCTTGCTCATAAAGGGCAGATAATTCCTTAGTAAAGCCGTTCCAATCTAGCAATTGTCCCTTGTCCTTCATAACCCATTCATGCCACTCATAGGGTTCAGATTCCAAGTAGAATGCAGCCAATCCAATCCTTGCATCATTTGGTATATTATGAAGCTAAAATATTGTTCCATGAGGCTTAGCCAAGAAGTCATTTATTCCATCAAACTTGCGGAGATCTATTTTGTGCAAGTATAGTCTTTGTCTGAGAAAAATACGCCCCATTCCTTGATTCATCAAGTTTTGGTTGTGTCCCCTTGGGTTTGTTGGTTGTGTAGGGTTGTTTGGTGATGGGCTAGATCCGTGGTTTTGGTTAGATAAGGATGGGGTTGGACTAGCTGAATGCAATTAAGCAATGAGAGAATCACCAAATCTTTCCAGGCGAAGATTTTGTGGTGTTATAAAAGGAGTAAGAACCTTATCATTGATAAAGTTTACCACTTCTTCACAACCTGCCCAAAAATTTTCAATGATTTGCGGCAATGTGCAAAAGGTGCATCATCTCCACTAGTGGCAGTAGAAGAAGCATCTAGTCCATTAGGTTGTGGAGTTGAGGATGACATGGCTGATGTTAAGGTTGGTCTATTGGCTCTAGATCTATGATAGCTTGTGGAAAGAAAAGACCCTCTACAAGCATTGACCATACAAAGATTAGTGTTTGGCATCCAAAATGAGCATTATATGGGACTTATATAGAATTACGTGAGTTGATAGAAACCCGAAAACAAGGGAGGGTTGGGGAGCGCCAAAAAATTTGGTTAACAAAGAGGTATACCCTTGCGATCGTCTTTGAAATGTCCCTTTTAGAGCAGAATATAGCAATTCTAGAAATCATTGCAAACCCTTGAAATAATATGCAAATTCTGGTTTTTTATCAAAGCCTAACTACAAAACATTTCAGAATTCGGGAAACACTTATTTTAGATCAAAATTCAATATTTAATTGCCACAAACCCTTGCAAAAATTAAGATAAGTATAGTGATACAAAATACCTCAAAATCTGAATTTTTGAACCAAATATATAGTTGGAAATTACAACAAAAATACCAGTTGTATGAATGTGTAATCAAACATCAAAATAGGCATCCATATTGCCTCAAAATTGCACTTTGAAACCCCCCAAGGGGTTCTCTGCCCTAGGAGAGGGCACTAAATCAGGTCGTTGTCGTTGTTAGGGCTCCAAACAAGGTTTTCTGTCCCAAAAACTGCTGCCCACCCTTTCAACTACTGTCCCATTGCTGTTGTCCAACCTGGAATGGTAGCTGTTGTCAACCTGGAGCTGCGCCCTGATTCGAAGACGTGCACAAAATGGCCAGTCCTCTATCTGGTTGAAACAATGGGATCTTCTGATGAGGGTGGGTGCCTCAATGGTGAGAAGAACCTCCAGAGAAGGCTGGTTCCTGTATGATGTATCGATTAGGATCTCTACTCTATGATGCGGACTACTGTGGAAAAGGGAGAAGGAAACTTAAAGGGGAAATCCTACCCAAAAGGGGGGTGATACACCAGAAGTTTGATTCACTCAACTTGGAACCTTGAACACTGAACGAACAAAGGGGAAAGGAAGACCTTAGCTTTCAATCAACCACTTATGCATAAATATTTCATGAAGAGGTTCGATCCAATGACCAAAACCTGAGGGAAAACGATGGAGAGAGGTTCGATACAAGACACTTTGCAGCCACCTAACATCCACTTACAGCTTCAACAAAAGACATAAAGAACACTTTAACATGACCTGCATAAGGATAATCTAGCAACTAGGTATGAACCAAAATTTGGGAAGGGAGAGAAATCTACCACTTATGCAAATTGCTGAATGAAATATACACTATGCCAACGCTTGAAATCTGAAAGTACAATCCTTCTATTGATCGGAGAGGTTACACAACTCACCAATGGCAGAGTCTGGTCTAACCAAGAGAGAGATTGGATGATTTTTAATCAAGGATGAAAGCCATTATATAGAAAATTACAAGAGGCCAAAGATTGGCGTTGAAATTTTGAAGAGAAGGATCCACTTAGGTTAACTCAAGGCTTACTTGGCCTTTCAATAAAATATGTTTTCTTTTGTCTTTGCATGAAGCTTTTTGTGCTTGAGGAAGTGAACTTGTCTTTGTTATGAACCGCCCACCTCTCTTTGCATGGAAATCCATGCCAATGTTAATTTTAGAACTCTACATGAGCTGCTTGATGCCGAATTGAAACGTTGGAAAGGCTGAGTTGGCCGTTTGGTAAGCTGAGTTGGTCGAAGAGATCATTCTCCTTCGCATGGAAAGCTCCTAGTGGATGCGGAGTTTAACAATTAGTCAACTCTAAATCTGGAACAGTCAACTTGTCATTCGAATTCAGAACTCCGGTTGAAACTGAGTTGGACCCTCGGATGCATGAGATGATCTAGAGACGAGCGGGACTTTAATAACCAGTCAACTGAAGCTTTGAACGGCGTTCGAAGATAGCCCCTGTTTGCATGTATTTTATCATGCTCTGGTCTGCTTGTTCATGTCTATTTCTGGCAGGATTCTATATTCGGATGTATTTGTCTATATTTTTTCCCGTTTGGCCTTTTCTTAACTTCCCGTCGCTTAATTTGAGGTCAACCTCCGGTGATTTTAATTCTTTCGGAATTCCAGCTTTACCTTTGTTTCAACGGTTACTTCCCGCAGTCAAAATTTGACATCTTGCAGGATGTCACCCTTAGTTTTGTTATTTCCTTCGGAACCTCTTCTCTGCATGTATTTCCTGCAGCTTTATCCTCCGAAGTATTCCTTCGAACAAAAAGTCCGAAGGAATTCCTTTGGACTTTTTCCCTTTGCTCGGGCTTTTGTTTTAGTCGAGTTTTTCTCTTAGTCATTTTCCCGCGGACAAAATGTCCGCAAGAATTATCTCGATCACTTTTTTTGGCCTTCGGAATTCTTCTTCGGGTTTATTTTCTTGGGCTTTTTGCGTGGCCATTTCTCCAAATTTCTTCGGACTTTTTGTCCGAAGGAATTCCTTCGGACAAAAAGTCCGAAGGTTTCCTTCTACTTTGCCTTTGTTTCACTTGTTTTTCTGCGGACTTTCTAGTCTTCCGAATTTCTTCGGACTTTTTGTCCGAAGGAATTCATTCCCTACCTTTGCCTTTTAACTTTTCCGAAGCCATTGGATTTTTTGCCGTTGGCTTTTCCTACGGGCCTCTTCCTGTGTATTTCGAATTCCTTCGGACTTTTTGTCCAAAGAAATTCCTTCAAACAAAAGTCCGAAGGATATCCTTGTGCCTTTGCTCTTCAAAATGTGCCCTTCGGAAAAGTCACCACGGTCCTCTCGCCGACCAAGTGCACTCCGCAAGGGCTAGTTGCTCGTGTCTGTGCCTTTTTTGGAAGAATTGTAGGGCACCCGGCCTTTTTTACAATGGTTTTGAATCTGTTCTCTCACCTTCCCGAAGGGTAGGTGCCCTTCAGGATTGTTGAAAGTGACCCTTCCGAAGGGTACCCTGCCCTTCGAAATTCTTGTAATGGACTCTTTCCTTCGACCTCTTGGTTTTTTCCTCGAAAAAATTGCAATTGGTCTCTTGGCCGATAAAATGACCCTTCGGCAAATTTGTGAACCCTTCAACTGCTTGAATAAATCCGTTCTTCCCTTTGGGGAAAAAAATGTCAACAGTAGCTAGACACCACAAACTACTCAATTCTGCCCAATATGACCCTTGAAATAAAGTCACCCTGTTGAAGGTTTTCATCCTCAACTTCAGAATACCAAAGAAGGGTTTTGTCTTCTAAGGTTGAAAGGCAAGCAAGTTGCTCAAACTCATAATTTTGATTTATAAAAATGACATATGTCAAAATTAGAAATCTCCACTTCCTTTTATACCTTTACCACTCAAACTCCAAACTTACTTTATTTTAATAATAAAATATAAGTTGCTGACATTTTTTTTTTTAAAAGAAGGATTATATTGATTCAAAGAAAAAATCAATAATACAATTTCTACTATGCCAGGCAACAAAACCATTTGTCCAGAGCATGGCACAAGAAACTAGTCTAATCACTCTAGCATTAAACATGAAGTCAATCTAAATCTAAAATCTTCCATATAGCCTCTTGGATCTTTGTAGGCCACCATATCGGTGGGGGACCATAACAAACAATGTTATTACTGTCCAAAGCCCAATTAGCTAAAGCATCTGCAACTCTGCTATTTTGCCAAGAAACATGGTTGAAATAGATCTCTTGAAATGTATCCTTTAGCCGATGGATTTTTTCCAACTCTCTCTTAATTTGCCAATTTTTGCCCTTCTTTATTGACGAAGTGGATAAAAAACTAATGATTAGTTGATAATCAGATTCCACCTGAATCTTTTTCCATCCAACTTTAACTGCTTCTTGTAGTCCTCTAAAAATTGCCTTGATTTCAGCAAAATTATTTGTTGCACAACCCAATCCTTCTGATAAGAAGACAACTGATCCATCCGAAAGTCTGTCTATTCCACCCATACTGGCTTTCCCTGGGTTTCCTCTAGAAGCTCTATCTGTATTCAACTTTCCAAATCTACGAGGGGTTGACCACTTACCTTCCCACTTAGATTTCCTCCGTTTAAAAACAGACATTTTATGATTACTCAAATTAAGAGATAACACTTAGTCATATTATTAAGTTTACTTTAGAGTATTTAAGAATACTTTTTATTTTAATAATTATATTATTATTAAGTTGTCCAAAAGAGTAGAAATGATCGAGCCCAACTTAAATAATATTATTAATTATTTTAATCTAGAAAAGGGGGCATTATAGTCTGCCCTTTCCAAAATTGCTTGCCCTCAAGCAATTGCAACCGCTTGTGCTCCAGTATCACTATGCCAAAGTGATAGGTCATGCTATAGTACCCATAGAGCCTAGACCCTGTACCTGTCAAGTGGGATAACCCCTGTCAAAAAATATAATGTGATATATCTCTAACATCCCAAATGGATATAATGAAGGCAATTCATCCACAAGGGGATCCTCCAAAATTTGTTTATGTCTCAAGGCACCCACAAACTCCCACAAGACTGAAAGTTGCTGTATGCTCTCCCCATTGTGTTGTTGTTGTCTCATAGTTGTCAAGTGGTGCAACCTCTACCAACAATTATCATGAAGTCTACTCCATCCATTACGCATATCTATATGCTTCCCTTCCAGTGTTTTATCCATAGTATGAGAACATCTTCCATACATTTCCTTAAAGCCAAAGGCTACCCCAAGGGCTCACCACTGTGTTTTTGTTGTACCCATCTGCTCTTCTCATATGATGAAGGATCCCAAACACTTGCTTCATGACTATAGTCTTGAGCCATAGTGGGTCCCATAAAGTTACTGTGGGCTGATCCCTCCAATTCATGGCACAACACAGCTTGCATGTAAGCTGGAAACAAGGCTTAACAGCCACAAGTCACTTGGAATTCCATCCAAATCAGCAATAGGATGGCTGAGATGATTGTCTTCCATAATAGGACCCCTCCACTAACATTACCATGCAAGGAAACCCTCTCAAATTGCACAAATGTACAGCTGTTCATAACTGTAAATATTAAGAACAGCAATATAGAAATGATGTAACAGCTATAAATATGACAAACCCATGCAAAATTTAGTAATATGATCGATGTAGAGGCAGTAGGTAGTTATACAAGGACTGTAAGCTCTCCATTAGTCGTCACCAACTGAAAATACTCTTTCCCATGACTGGAAACCCCTGCAAAATCACTTGTGTGAGTGCCCATGTAGTGATGTGATGGCTGATAATACTAATGATAGTAGCATTAGTGCTGGAAATTAATCCCATAACTGTCTTGGGTATGCTCCCGTTGTCATATGATGATATCACCTCATCATTGTTTCCATATTCGTCACTATGTGCTTCTAATACTTGGAGAAGCATCTCCTCCATCCCATCAGCACCAGCTGCAACCCCATACTCTTCATCATTAACTTAAGCTGATAACAAAGTCAGCTGCTCTATCTCATCCTTCTCTTCTTTCTCCTTCAGACTCTCTACCTCCATTCTAGGTTGATTATACTTTTCTTTATTTACACTTGATATTGCATTCTCCAAAGCCGTATAAAATACGATAACCTCATATACCTGATCTAAAAAGAATTGAAGATAGTTGTGGTCAAGAAACAACCACTTCTAAAATGGAGGCAATGGCTTTGCCTGAACAACCTATATGTCTCCCAACTGCTGCAGTTGGACTTCCTCTTGCATGTCTTTTTGGGAACATCCTTGTACAATCACTTTCTCACTCTCTCTTGTCACCACGATGACTTGAAGACTATTCTCTACTATTGTCAAATCCTTATCAACTATCTCAACTACCGTTGCCATACTATCATCTTGTTTTACTTCACTTCACTTCTCATACCTATGAGCATGTTGGACTGAACCACACTCATCCCTTTTCTTTTCTATCTTCTCCATTGCTAGACTTGCACATAGAACACACACATTAAGGAAAGCAAGAGCTTCCAACACCACTCCAACCGCTTCAACATGCCTCATAGACATGTTGCCCAACTCTCTTCCATTGCTTGCATTTTCCTCATATCTTTGATTCATACGATGAACTTTCAAAGGTCCATTCATGCTGCCCCAAGCATGGTTGTAGCATTGCATATTCTTCCTTAGAATCAGAATTCTAGTGGCTGGTAACCAATTTGCACTAGTTGTACATCCCTCAACATTGATAGTAGGTTGGAAATTCTTCCATCATGTGACTGAAAATCCTTTTATAGCTGTTATAAAAGGGTAAAGGGGGCTGAAACTGTCACTGGCAGCAGACAAAAGAATGGTATAGCAGATGCCATATTGAAAACCCTTCGTAAAATACATCAATGGCAGTAATCTAGAGGCTGGAAACAAGCACACTACGACTAGCAATACTTCAACAACAATGATAAACTACAAAAACACTCGACTTTCTGCTAGGAAGTAGTGGTATGGTTGCAAAAAAAATGTTGGGCAAGCTGAAAACATGGATAACAGCAAGTCTACAATCTAGAATGGTGAAGCCATTTTGTAGACTCTTATCCTCTTTGACTTCTCCTTCACACATCTAGGGGTGGCAAATTTGTATGTAGCTTGACTCCAACAAAGCCATGCATTGTTGAGTATTAGGATCTTGAACAACCATAATAAAATCTATTGTACTTACCAACATCCCACATCTAGTATCTCGTTGCACCGGCAATGGTGACTTTCTCCATAGCCTTGTCTTCAAGTGTAGAACTTGGTTCCAAGGATTGATCATCCTTGTAGCTCAAATGATCACCCGAATCCCACTCTTTTATGCACACACCATTTGGAACTTGTATGAAAGTATCTATGTGCCCCTTGCTACTCGACGTGTTCTTCATCTTATCACTATTTTTAGCATGCTGCCTATGATGACAAGATTCATGCAATGACATAGTAGGAAGCAATAAATCTGAGATATGATTATCTTTGGCATACCTTAGGCTATCACCAAAGTGTTCACCTTCCTTTGCCGATTTAGAATTTTTTGAGATATCCTCAACACTTCTAAATACCAACAAAGATCTGATGGTGGTTTGATATGAAATTCCAACAAGCTGAAAACCAACATTAGTGACCCGTGAACCTGTATTTCTTGTGCATGCCTCCCAACAAAGTTTTCCGAGAAGCCTCATAACCTTCTCGATTGGCAACATTCCTTCCATATTTTGGGTTGTCATAGAGTTGATCCAAAATCTTTTATGATTTTAATGACTTAGGGAGACTTTTATCAACTCTACTATATTGAAGACTCCGAAATTTAGCATTAATAAAAATTCCTTTCCCAATCCTTGCAAAACTGATTTTTCTCCATGTTCTACCCTAACAATTGGATAATCCTTTCCCCTAATTTTCTAAAGGTGTTGTTTTGCTTGAGTAACTATCAACTTAGCTTCCTTAGTTTTGCTCCACCATTCATCACACCTTCCCTAGGTCCTTATCACATCCTTTGCACTTGCCTACAACGTAATTTATTTCCTTTCAACACTAGGATCCCCTTTTGTTTTTATCTCTTTCCTCATCACAAGGGGTAGAAATCTCTTCCTCTTGGGTTGGAATATTTTTTCCACTTTCCTTTTGTATGATAGGTGCCTCTATGGGCTATTCACTCTCCCTTGTAGCCTTGATTTTTCTTCATGCTCTGCCATTACAATTTTGAAATTATTTTCCTCTTCCTTTCTCAAGGCATGCTGCAAGTCTCCTTGTGTAGCTCGTGATTTAGACCTTGGTCCAATTCCAACTCGATTTTTCTTCAATTCTATGAAGTTGGTGAGAGATAGTTCTTCCCGGATCTCACCTAAAAAGGCTCTATACTCAGCTTAGCAAGCAACAATTTCATCAACTATAGAATGCTGATTTTCCATCACCGGAATGATTTCTTCTCTTGGAAAAAAGGTAGGCTGGAATGGCTTAAATGAAGAATCACTCATGGTCCTTGGTGGTTGAATATTATTGTTTGCCCTTAAAGAGTTCCCTTCACCATTCGGATTTTGCATGGTATGGATCAGTCGTGCCATCATATTAATCAATCTATCTTGCCCTTGGGCAAACCTCTCAAGCCTAGAAATATGACCGCCATTTTATCTTTTCTTTCTAAATCACAGGCTGGCAAGAAACAAGCTCTGATAACACTAAAATATCCCTTTTAGGGCAAACTTTAGCAATTATGGGAATCACTGCAAACCCTTGAAATAAAATGCAAATCCTGGTTTTTTATCAAACCCTAACTACATAAAATTTCAGAATTTTGGAAACACTTATTTTAGATCAAAATTCAATATTTAATTACCACAAACCCTTGCGAAAATTAAAAGAAGTAGAGCCATATAGAATACCTCAAAATCTGAATTTTTGAACCAAATGTATAGTTGAAAATTACAACAAAAATACCAGTTGTATGAATGTGTGATCAAACATCAAAATAGGAATCCAAATTGCCTCAAACCTACACTTTGAAACCCCCCAAGGCGTTTGCTGCCCTAGGAGAGGGCACCAAATCAGGTCGCTGCCCTTGTTAGGGCTCCAAACAAAGTTTGTTGCCCAAAAACTGTTGCACCACCCTTTCAACTATTGTCGCACTACTGTGTTCCACCTGGAATGGTAGCTAGACGCCACAAACTGCTCAATTCTGCCCAATATGACCACTAAAATAAAGTCACCTCGCTGAAGGTTGAAGGTTTTCATCCTCAACTTCAGAATACCAAAGAAGGGTTTCATCTTCTAAGGTTGAAAGTCAAGCAAGCTACTCAAACTCCAAACTTACTTTATTTTAATAATAAAACATAAGTTGCCAACATTACTTTTTGGCCACTTAGTCATATTATTAAGTTTACTTTAAAGTATTTAAGAATACTTTTCATTTTAATAATAATATTATTATCAAGTTGCCCAAAAGAGTAGAAATGACCGGGCCCAACTTAAATAATATTATTAATTATTTTAATCTAGAAAAGGGGACATTACAGTCTTGATGAGACTAATTCACTAATGGTTATCTGCCACAAGCATCCAAAACACAAAAAAGACTTTTCTCGAGGCCTTGATCAGATAGGATCTTCCAAATTCCCCCTGGTTTGAAAGATATTAAAGACTGTCATTTTTTTCTAGGGTTTGATAGAATACAAAATTACAACAAATCTAATTTCTCTCCCCACGTCGAACAACAATGCAGAACAATCACAATTGATAATACATTGCATTTGTCCTCAAGCTACAAAATTCTCAATCGTCACTCTTTGATAATGTCCTTCCTTCATCCTTGCAGTGCATATTTTTCTACCCAAATTGGCACTCTAATACCACTTGTTATGATATATCTTATAAAATTAACTCAGATAACCATAGCATATCCACTTGAATGCGAAAAAAAGAAAAAAATCAAGATATTGATGTGCAAATGATAGATGAAGTGCTATGACTGAATCAAATATACTAGTCACTTCAAGGGGACAACCTCCAAGATGCAAGACAATTATGAAATGAAATATAGAATTTGACTTATAATGATTTATAAAAACCCATCTATCCCTATTTAAAGACATAGTTAGGTAGGGGTGGCACCACATTCCTAATTAGGTCGGCCCAAAGGAACATCTAGAACTAATAACTGAAAAGATAAAGGTTATCTATGCCACAAGTTGGCCAATCCATAACCTTATTACAATTATGAAGATAAAATATTAGGGGTGTAACAAACTAAAGATTCAATGATATAACCGCTCAATGTAGACTTGACCCAATAATCTACCACTCATTCAAGACACATACAATATTTTCAAAGCCCTAATGTTCGCACTTGACCACTTGATGTCTTCAGCAAATGATCAAAACAAAGTTCTAACCACATGAGCCATTTATCTAACGTCAGAGGAAATTCGTAAAATAAATTTTCATAAATACCAGCATAAATATACAACTGAACTAAAGACTAGATTTGTCTGGAATTTAGATCCTTCAATTCGGAAAAATTCTTGTACCTTGTCCTCAACAAGTTGTCACCTTCCCAAGTCCTGGATGCCATTTTTATTTTGGCATTTACACGTTCAATTTGTTGACCATGAACATAACCAAAAGAGGATTAAAGCTAATGCATTGTAGTCTAACAATCAACTTCATGCTTAAATAGTGCATATTACATAGTTCATATTGAAGATATATCAAAAACTTACGTAAGTATTGATTTTGGTCAGAGAATACACTCAAAAAACTTAATTATTTTATTCATTTTCTGGAGATATTTTTATACAAATATGCTCTCCTATAAAATAGGAGTTTGTATCTATCTACTATAACCACTCAACTAAACTAAGTTGATGCAAACAACTCATACAACTCACACACTCATTAATACAACTAATCCTAATAATATTATGATGTACCATCTCTATATTCCCAACATTATCCCCCTTAGTATGGACATAGGGAAAGGAACACCACGCATGAACAAACATGTATTACAACACATACTCTGATGGAAAGGGAACACAACAACCAATCCAAGTATGAATAGGGAAACACATTTGTTCATCCTCCGTATCTATGTGCACATGCAAATTTGTTCTACAAACACATCAGTTATGTACTTTGCTAGTCATGATGACCTACATACGTAAAAAAGGACACGCATTTGTTCATGCTTTCATTACTAGTGATAACACATCATCACTGGCACATCACATATGAAAGCAAGTATATATGCATCTGTCTATAGTTATTCTCAATGAGAACACATCATCACTAAGTACACACAAACACAAAACTAAAAATAAAGTTTTGAAGACTCTGTCCTTGTTGTCTTCAATGACTGTTGGGCTTCTCACTGAACTCATGTTTGTAGCCTTTGTTCATAATCGCAACCCCAGATCACGAACAGCACAAAACAGTAGCTTTTGCCACTAGATACTGTTTTCGACATTTGTCAGTTTGGCGCAAATATTTTTTCATCCTCTGTAGCCAAAGTACATCATCAACTCTAGTGATGACTAACAACTCTTCGGCTCTTTAATCCTTTGGACTCATTTTTCTTTTGCCACAACTGTGGTATGCAGCCTCTGAGTTAGCGACGAACTCGAGGTTGATAGTGGGCCTCCTTCTTCTGACCTCCTGCGAGCTCAATCTGCTAGGTTGATATCACTACATGTCGTATTTTGACAGTGCCACATAGACAAATTGCCTCCCTCAAAATGGACAAATACATTTTGGATGTACATCAAGTTCTCCCAATAATGCATCATTACAAAGAGTAAATTTTGCCTTTGACAACTTATAAAATGACACACTAATTTATTGTAATTAATGACAATAATCTAAAGTAAACACACGATTGACTCTTTTATTTTGACACTCAATACTTAATTAGACTATGGACAAAACTATATAACATTTACAAACTTGGTAAAAGTATTAATCATAGACTGTCCCTCAATTTCCCCACACATTAGTTCCACATGATTTGAACATATTACTTTACCATGCTTAAGTAGCTTTCACCCTTCAAAACATTAAGTAACACATAAAAACATTAAATTACAAATGACAAAATAAGCTTTATCAAGCTATTCAAAATAACTAGAGACTATACGAACCACTAAATAACACACAACTAAATTAAAGTCTAAAACCACAAACATTAACACACATGCCTAAGCGTAAGCTTTTTGGCATATACCAATTTATGATGCCATCGCTCATCGATGGATAATCTCCAAGTTGCAAGTTGTCAGAACATAGACATTGATAGAGCACATGAATGCACATGAAATCAGGATTGTTAAGGCTTGAATGCATATGAAGCGACAATGATGAAAATGCAAATGGACAAGAATGCACATGATGGCAGATTTGTATGCTGATGGAAATAACTATAAAGGAGACGTGGACAAAAATGACAAATGCAAGATATGGCAGAATCCAGAGAATAGAACCATCGTAAATTGGATCGTTCAAACCTCAGAGGCACACGTGAGCTGGAGCAGGCTGCAAGTTAAACAACAGATACGTGGATAAAGACGTTAACAGGAACATGGGTGACAACTGCACAATGAAAATTGGCAGAAAACTGATGCATAAAGAGATCTGACAGTTGTCAGAACCGGCTAGAACATGCACACAAATTGTAGGAGACTGCGCAGAGAAGAAGACAGAAGAGATCTGCGCACAGGAAGGCATAAATATATGTAACTGCTGTGCTTTTTCTGAACAGCAGAGCCATAATCGATGCATAAAATGGACTGCATCTCAGAACATACGAAAGCAAGGTCGAAGCAGACTCTGACCAGCCAAAAACACACAAGCAGAAGTGACATCAGCAAGAGGATGCACAGATCTGCACAAAAAGTTGCTTACTTGTACCGATTTAACTAAATCTTCTCTAAATACCTTAATACTGGCAAAGCTACATAAATAACTACGATTTTTTATTAAAACTTGAAAAAGTGCTACAAAATCTAATATATATTCTTCATTAGAGGGACAACCAAGAAGTGTTGTGGCTCTACCCCATTTTAATACTCTCAAACTCATACCTACAATGATACCAGATATTGATTTTCGTCAGAGAATACACTTGAAAATTTTAATTATTTTATTTATTTGCTGGAAATAATCTTATACCAATATGTTCTCCTATAAAATAGGGGTCTGTATCTATCTCCTATAGCCACTCAACTAAACAAAGTGAGTTGTTGCATATAACCCGCACAACTCACACACTCATTAATACAATTAATCATAATAATACTATGACGTACTCTCTATATTCCCAAGAGTACAGCATACCTACATAGTTAAAAGCCTTAAACCGTCCATTAACATGAAATAAAATGGCCATCACCATAAACTAAAATAGTGCAGGAAAATACATGGATATACGCAAAGTGAGACCATTGATTTGAGGAAGAAACTTATACAATGGTTTCAGCTAGGAATGTGAAAAGAGGAGCTGGAATACCAAGCATCTAACCTTCTCCAAGTCCTATAACCAGCTATGATTGAGATTGTTTGGCTTCATGGCAAGTTACATATGCATCTATCTTTTTCTTACATCTTTTCTTTTCACATTCTTATAGTCACACATACAAAATGGCAATTATTACAAAGGGGTACTTGCGACAAAACACACTAGCAATCACCATTGATACAAAAAAAATTGGAACTAGTGTTTGTTCTTGTAGACACAATTTCTAAATTATATAGCACCTCAGTCCCTATACACTCGGCAAATATAGACCTTGGTTGTTCATCTCAATTCTAGACCTTCCCTGTTGCCAAAAAGCTCACATTTGTTATCTCTGTGTGCCTATTGCTTATCTCCTAGTCCGACCAATGTTATTTTGATGACTCAGACCTTCTATTATACTCAGAATGCTATGAACCTACTTATCTTCTGTCTCTACAAGTTTTGGACTTGTGCCAATTTTTCAACTGCTTGGACACTTGCGTCCCAGTCAGATGCCTATGTCAACGCAAGTGTCCAATGCCCCAAAGTCATCCAATATGCAAATAAAATGTATCCCTATGGTCGGCCTAAGTGCTTTAATACAAGATATTCTCCAAAATAATTGGTATATATGCATGATCTATCCTTATTCATTCTACACCTAGCACAAACCAAACAACTCACAAGGCAACTTACAAAAACATTTAATCAAGCATTCAAGTGAGCAAAGCTTCTTTATTTTCCCCTATTTTCATATCAGTCAGGGGCAACACATCTACATGTCTAAAGTACTAAAGGAGCAACCCATGAGTTATATTTGCCAAGTTACAAGCTAGATCACTGTTGTACTTGCTTATCACATATTGCATCCTTATGCACACACAAGCCACACATAGAGAAGAACTACATCAGTCTAAAGCCGTCTTCAGAGTAGTGGCTTTGTAGGCAACATCCACTGATAGAAGAGTCTTTAGGGTTAGCTCGACACTGTAAACCCACTAACCCATTTTTCCCAACCACTAAGAAGAACTAGGGTTTTGCTATTTGACAAGGAGCAACAGTCCATGACCCAGATCTGAGCACACCAGAGCAAAGGCGACATAGAACCCAAACCATTCCAGGCAGTCACATCCAGATCCAACAGGGATTCCATACCAGACACCTGTGTCCAAGTTAGACAGTAGTGTCGACGTAACCGTCCGAGGTCAATGCAAGTGTGCGAAGTCACAAAGGTTAAATTTCCAAAACATTATGACTGATCCAGAATCCAGATCCAATCTATTTACAACTTGTTGAATGAATAAATGAAAGATTTTAATAACATCCACGAGACCAAGCAGTTTATGGGACCGAGAGCTGCAATAAAGTTGTTTCGTGATACCACAACTTCTTGACACAAGGGCTGCCCTACTAATATTGCAAAATTTCTAATCCCTTCTCGACACTAACTCTTCTACCATGGATCTAAATGCACACAGTACTCCAACTAAGTACCATTGTTTTTCCATTTATTATAATATCAATCATTGGTTGTACTTAGTTCAAAATCTTGTTCTTGGCGATTTCTCAAGAGGGCAAAAAATTGAGCTGGATCTCGGATCTCAGAAATTTCTCAGCAACTTTATCACTACTTTAAAAAACATATAAATTCATTAAATAAACTTAAATTAAATGTAAAATATTGTTAAATGACTGAGAAATGAATGTAGAGAATGCCATAGGCCCATAAGTATATTTTCTATCAATGTGAGATCAAAAAAGAGTACAATAGTAGTCAATGAGTATATTGTGTAACTGTATATTGTGGCTTTCCAAATGCTATAAAACTACAGTCTATGTTTTTGTTATAGCTAGAAATTGCACCCTTGTGGGAGAGTTTTTCAGGGTCTCCCACTTCTGACTATAAGCATGGGAGCAACCTCAGGATGTGGGTGTCCTATGGTGAAGTTGAGCCTCTAGGATTTTTAAAGAGGCTAGTTCTTCTTAGTGGATCACCTAAAATTAATGTTAAAATGAAACTTCACGAGGAAAAGGATTAGAAAGAGGGAAAAGGGCTCCTAAGAAGGCTAACCAGACGATGCACCAAATTTAAATGGACACTTATCTACGCTTGAACCCACACTAGATCAGTCATGAGGCGACTTGGGCTTGCACGATCTCAGGATCAAGCTAACACACGCTGGAAGAGGTTCGGTCAGAACACTAATCCAGACCTGCAAAACTTGAAAAAAACTTCAAAGAGGCAAGCAACAAGCTAATGAACTAGGAATAAGCGCATTCACAAATCCACCAAGCAACAAGCATACTAAAGCACTAGTTGAAGACAAGAAATAGGCAAAGAAATCGAGTCTCATTACCTTCAAGAGGTAGTTCTTACAATGCTTCGACATGGTTTAGCCTGGTTGAAGGAGCACGCTTTTGCAAATGTCCCAATGGGCATCTGTCTCCCAGCAAGATGACAAAAACTCTAAAAAACTGGGAACCATTACAAAGGCAAGTCGCGTGATATATATAAAGAACGTGAAGAGAGAGAGAGAGCTGCGTGGAAAGAGGGAAGAAGTTGCTGATGACTGCTATTGTCGTCCTCCTTTGCCGTGAAATGCGTCGCCCAGGATCGCCGCACAACCTCCTTGAGCCACTCCCGCATTCAAGTCTCTTTTGGTGGAGCTCAGAGAAGTCGAGTTGCAGGCAGCTAGACGTCTCTTCCGAGCACGACTGCATTTATCTTTGCATTTAAACAGCATGTCATCTTTCACTTTTGCATGTCCTATCTGAAGAAGGACGCGGGTCTCCATGCCTAGGAGTTCAAACCGACCCATGTTGTTACTGCGTTTAGACGGCTGTTTGTCAGGAGCAAACCATATTGAAGGATGAGAGCCTTCATAAATTTCCAGCTACCAGCCGCTTGGACTCTCCCGTGCTCATTGGTTGTCTTTGTGCCACTTGTCCTTTGCTGATTGGCCCTTTCTGCTCCAGCTTACGCCATGCAGCAGCCTTTCATTCATCTGATCATGACTTTCGTGTTGCTGGACCAAGCTTAAGTCAAGCACTCAAAGAATCCCGATTTACTCTATGCAAAGTAATTTGGGTTCTTTGATTTTTCCAACTTTGGACATTCCCATATCCTTTACTTATCCAGATTTTTAAGTAAAGTACCTAAAGCAACCCGATTTACTCTATGCAGAGTAATTCGGGTTTTCTAAGTTTACTTACTTCGGACTTTTGAGGTCCTCTTATGAAGTCCTTTAAGTGAAGCGCTTGGAGAAACCCAATTTACTTTATGTAGAGTAATTCGGATTTCTCAAGCTCCTCAACTTCTGACTTGTCCATCTTGAAGTCTTCGGGTCTTTTGAACTTGAAGTCTTCGGACTTCTTCTCGGGCCTCCTTTTGTAAAATGCCCTTTTGCCGAGAAAGTGTCCTTCGGCGCCTGAAAATGGTCCTTCGGAATTTTTAAAAAGGTCCTTCTCGAAGGGCAAGAGACCCTTCGGCAAACTTGAAATGGTCCTCCCAAAGCTTGAAAAGGTCCTCTCAGATTTTTGAAAGTGCCCTTCGGAACCTTTCTTTCGGACAATTTGTCGGAACCTTTCTTTCGGACAAAAAAACCCGAAAAAGACTTGTCCGAAAGAATGAACAAGGAAAAGACTTGGCCGAAAGAAAAGAACCCGAGGGAAAGAAATACCTGCTCCTACAAGGCCTGGAAGATGATCAATGACTTAGCCCAAAAAGGGGAAGCCGAATAAAAGAACTTTTCACAAGGCTTAATCCAAAACATCTCTACTGGTCCCCTGAAGAATTTGCTCAAGCTTTATATGTGGGACAAAAAATTGGCCAACAGATTTATTTTTTACCTTCATTCAAAGCAATCAATAAGTATATTGTATATACTATATAGTATATAGTCATACTATAAAGTATATTAAAGCTACAGCAGCAATATGCCTACAAACCTATGCACAGTATCACTATCAATTGTCAACCGATTCACTAATTTCTATTTAGCTTGAAAATTTTGGGGCTCGCCTCAAATGATGCTAAGGCGCTAAGCAAAATAACATTCACGATCACATTCATAGTCAAAATAATTTCCAAATCTCGATCGACTATCCAAAGTTCAAACTGCAATGAGTGTTAAAAGTAAAACTTAAAACTTGAATGCACGTTTTCACTTACAGTCTGTGGCTCTCTATGTTAAAGGTGTGTGCTTGAACTCGGAAAAATTGCATATTAACTATTAACTCAGAATGAGAAAACCCAATAAAAAATCCACGTGTTTTAAGTCTTAATACATTGACGAGCTTTTTTTTGGGATAAAAAATGGGATTTATCGGTATTTTCGTTGAGTAATTGTCGATATTACTCAACAAAAATCGCCAAGAAAATTGGGTTTCTCGTCTTGCGAGAAACAAAATGATATCTCAATTGCCCTTATACTGCGAGAAATGGTGAGAAACAGCAAGAAATCACCGAGATTTGAAACTATGGTTGTACTTACTAATTTTAGCATATCTCAGTATTTAAATTCAGAATATTGTCTAAGTTTGCAAATTAATTGGCTTGATATAGAGATAGTTTATCACCCATGTGCCCTAGGCTATCTCTATCCCCTTTAACCCTAGATTCCTTAATCTAGCTTTTAAGGTTAAACATTTGATGAACCCGATCTATATGAATGCAATTTTTTTCTAATTCCTAGTGTTGACTCAGTGGATTGCACCCTTGACAGAAGGTTGAGCTCCTGCCTTCCACACGTCACAATAGAAACTCCCCTCTTCCCTGTGGGCAAGGCAAAACTAGGGGGAGAGTCTCTAGATAAGGACTAGCTCCCTTTGATGCATTTGAGTTATTCCAGTAAGTTGCTAATACATACATATATATATATGTGTGTGTGTGTGTGTGTATATATATGTATAGATATATGTATATATATATGTATAGATATATGTATATGTATATGTATATATATGTATGTATAAATATTATATATTATATATATATGTATATTATATATATATGTATAGATATATATAATGGGGGGTTGAAAAGGGAGAAGGATTACAGGAAAACATAACCTAATCTAAGAGGGTGATGCACCAAATAATTTTGACCTACTCACACTCACTCTGAACCATAAGAACACGTACATACACTTTAACTGGTAAAAGGACCAGACTGCAGGAAGCTTGACAGGGACGCTTTAATGGAAACACACAGAAAAAAGACTTACCATAGATGCTATAGGAAAAGCACACTGTCTAGTAACCTCCTTTTGCCTCTGTGCTCCAGGTACAGCTCTTCTTGTCACCTGCAGGAATGGCGCCTTGTAGATACCAGGTGCGTTGGTGTCAACCTCGTGAAAGCATTAAGAAGCAATGACTGAACACAAGACTAACACTCAGACACACTCAAAGAAATATCTAACCAGAATAGAGGTAAAACGCATATTTCATTGATTCCAGGTGAAAATTGCCAAGGCTTCGCCTTATAATGTGAGAGATAGCTTTCTCAAATGAGAAGTTACAATATATATTGAGGAAGAAAGAGGCCTTTTGGCGCCCTTTTACAAGTTGGCACATGTGCGTTCCCAGCATTGGGAAGAGGAAGCCGCTTGATAGATAATGCTGTGTCGGCCCCTGTTTTGACTTCAGGCGTTAAGATATATTAAACGTCATATGTGAAATTATGGGCCGCGCCGTTTGTCTGTAAACAAGACTGCTCCTTCAAGGCACTCCCATGGTTTGTCTGCCAATTTAATGCAAAGTGAAGAAAAATGGGTCGCGCCGTTCACAGTTCGCGCCCCTTGATGACCACTTGGCAGGCACTGTTCCAACCGCTGGAATAACTCCTTTCCCCTTTGCCACTTGGGCTTGTTTTGTCCGTTTCTACACTTGGCTCTTTTGTCTCTTCTTGGCTTTGTCTTTTCTGGCTCCTTCGGCCTCCGAGGCTATCTTCTGCTACTTCTTTGGCTCTTTGGGCTCTTCCATCAGCAGGTCGCCAGGTTCATTCTTAACTTTTGTCTTTTCCTGGTTTTGCCTTTTGCTCTCTTAGCTCTTTGGGCTCCCTTCTGGTTGGCGCTCAAGTATTTGAAGATCAAATGGCTATTTCTTTGCCGTAAAATTGACATTCGCGGGCCCGTCACCGTTTGAAAGCCAACGGCTAGTTTATTGCCCTGAATTTGACATTTTCAGGCCCGTCACCCTCCTTGGCAATTCCTTTGGCTTTTCTTTCCTTCGGCGTTTTCTTTATTTCCTCGGATCCTTTCTCTTCGGTCGGGCTTTTGTCTCGGCCATTTTTCTCGCAGACAAAATGTCCGCAAGAATTGTCTTGCTCGTTTCCTTTCCATCGGAGTGTTTCCTCAGGTTTTTTCCTGTGGCTTCTTTTGAATTTCTTCGGACTTTTTGTCCGAAGGAAATCCTTCGGACAAAAGTCCAAAAGAAATCATTTTTGCCTTTGCCTTGTCTTTTCCGCAGAATTTTCTTCCGAAGGAATTCCTTCAGACATTTTGTCCGAAGAAATTCTCATTCTTTGCCTTAAACAAATTTCCGAAGGGACTTACCTTTTCGGCCTTGTTCACTTTTTTATCCCTTTTTCAAGTGTTCTCTGCCCTCCGCAAGGGCACTTGGGTCTAGAACTGCCCTCCGCAAGGGCACTTGTCCTTCGGGAGACTCTCTTGAACCTTCTAATTGAACTGTTCCTTTGAACCAACCCATTGAACCGAACGTTGAACCAACACTCTGAACCATTTCGACTGAACCAAGTCATTGAACCGACTGAGTGAACCAAGTGATTGAACCATCTAATTGAACCAAAGCATTGAACCAACTGAATTGAACCAGCCGATGAACCATTTGATTGAACCTCGCCGTTGAACTTTGCCGATGAACCAAAGCGACGAACTTAACCTTTGAACCAAAGCGATGAACCAAAGCGATGAACCAAAGCGTTGAAACAATCGATTGAACCAGTTCAATGGTTCAACGGTTCAAAGTTGCTAACTCTTGGAAAGATTATGTCATTGAACTCCAACGTTGAACCAACACTTTGAACCATTTTAGCTCTCTTTCCTTGTGAATTTCTTCGGACAAGAGTCAAAAGAAGCTTTGTAAAACCTTGCACTATTTGAATTGTTTCTTCATCTGCCGAAAAACTTGCCTGCAGAGTCCGTAGTTCTCACCCTGCAGAGTCCGTAGAAACACCTGCAGAGTCCGTAGAAACAAGACTTGTGCAAAAAATCAAATTTTGGACTGGTCCAGAACAGCAAGGGAAAAAAGGGGGGACCGATTTTGGCCTGCAGGACCAAAATGGTCAACACCTAGGGTTTTCAGTCAGCTAAGGTTTCAATTTGTTGTACTTTGTTCAACTTCTAAATTCTTCATTTGTAAGCAATGGAACATCTTAATCCAAAACTCATTTTCAAATGTGAAGATAAAGAAGCATTAGTTACTCTTCTTAATAACAAGGGCTTAATAGATGTATTTTTGTATTTTACAAGAGATGAAATCAATAAACATGCTAAGGCTAAGGTTTCCTCAACTAGTGATGGTATATCTTTAGAAGATATTGTTGTCAACCTTGAGTTGCACCCTGAATCGAAGACGTGCTGAAATGGCTAATCCTCTCTCCGATTGAAACAATGGGATCTTTTCACGAGGGTGGGTGCCTCAATAGTGAGAACCTTCAGAGAAAGCTGGTTCCTTTAAGATGTATCAATGGTCTCTACTTTGTGCTACGAATCTACCATGGAAAAGGGAGAAAGAAACTTGAAAGGGAAATCCTACCTAATGACAGTGATACACAAAAATGTTGATCCACTCTACTTGGAACCTTGAACACTGAATCAAACAAGGGAAAAGGAAGACCTTTGATTTCAATTGATCACTATGCATAAGTATTTCATGAGAAGGTTTGATCCAATGACAAAAACGTGAGGGAAAACGATGGAGAGAGGTCTGATACAAGACACTTTACAGCCACCTAACATCCACTTACAGCAGCAAAAGACATATAGAACACTGAACATGCCCTGCATAACATGATGAGCTAGCAACTAGGTACAAATTAGAATTTGGGAAGGAAGAGAAATCTACCACATATGCAAATTGCTGAATGAATGTACACTATGCCAGCACTTGAAATCTGAAAGTACAATCATTTTTGTTGATGCAATGGATTGCACCTTTTAAAAAAAAACTCGGCTTCTTTCTTCCATGTGGCACAATGGAAACACTTCTCTTGCTGTGGGTAGCAAAACTGAGGAGTGAATCTCTAGATCAGGGGCTAGCTCCCCTTGATGCACCTTAAAGCCCTGAATTTCTATTACTAACAATGGGGGGTGAAAAGAGAGAAAGATGCTATTAAAACAGAAATTAACTGAAATGGTGAAGCACCAAAATTGATTGATTTACTCTTCTTTTATCTACGCTTTGTACCAAAAGGAGCAAATAGACACTTCATTTGAACAAGAGACTAGACTACATCAATGTTTTAACAAGGGGTTTGATGGAGGTATAATGAAGAACCTACCATAGGTGCTCTAGAGGCACATTGTTGGATGGTTGCTCACCTGCAACTATACTTCAATCTAGATGCTTCTTGTTAACCTGCAGAAGATCTATCGACCTATGAAAGCATTAAAATAAATAACTAAACATAAGGTAATACACAGACATATGCGAAAATGTAAAGAATCAGATGGAGGTAAAACGCTTCTTTTGATTAAAGGCAAATTTTGTCAAGGCTTCGTCATACAAAAGTGAGAGATGTCTCTTCAAAGCTGAGAGGTTACAATATATATAGAAATTGGAGAAAGACCTTTGACCCTTTCAAGTGCAAGCAACCCCTACTGCATTAAACACCTCGGCAAGAGGAATTCGCCCATGCTGCTATCATCTTCCCATAAATGCGCTTGTAAGAGACATGTTGTAGGTGTCCCAGATATTGACTTTGCTGCCCAAACTGCATTAAACACTCCTACTAAAGCATGGGTCGCTTTGCTCCTTAAATGACAACGCCACCTCTCATCACGTTCTCTGCCATGCCTTTCCTTGAATGCTCTGTAACTCCCCTTAATGGCTATTCATTAATGTCAAACACAAGGAAAATCGGGCCGTCTTCTTGAAAGCTCGCGCAGCCCTCTTAATGGCTATTCGTGGATACGATTCCATCTGCAAGCATTTACTTTTCCTGCCGACGCCTCCTATGCCACCTGGACTAGTCTGATTCGTTCCTGCGTTTGGTTGGTTGTGTCACCTGGAACGTTCCAAATGTTTGTCTTATATGTGCATGGCTATGTTCTGAGCCATGCTCTCTCTCTCTTCTCTTTTCTCGTTATCTCTTGTCTTTCCCTGATAGTTCGGGCTCCTTGGGGCTATCTTTTCTCCTTCGGGCTCCTTTCTCGGCAGTTTGTTGAATCTTACTTCAGGCTTCTTGGCCTTTCTAATTTCTTCGGACGAAATGCCCAAAGGAATTCCCTTCATTATGCTCACCGCTTTGACACCCGCCTTTGATGACACTTAGGGCCCGCGCTCTTGGATTCTTTCGGTGTCTGAAAGAATTGTTCTTTGGCCTTTCTCCGATGACTAACCCATCTTAAATTTGATGTTCATGGACTCGTCATCAAACATTTGAAAATCAACGGCTATCTTATCACCATAAAATTGACGTCCATGGGCCTGTCACCATTTGAAAACTAACGGCTCTTTCACTACCTTGAATTTGACGTTCACGGGCCCGTCACTAGATATTTGAACTTCCAACGGCTAGCTTACCATGTTAAAGTTGACGCTCTCAGGGCCATCACTACCCTTCAGCAATTTTCTCGGCCTTTTGTAAACAAACTTTTCCAAAGGGAAAGTGACCATTCGAAAAAAATGGGAAGGTCCTCTTTTGATGGCCAAGTGTCCTTCGAAAGGGCACCTACCCTTTGGGTTTTTTGTCTTGTCAAAATTCTTCAGACAAAATATCCGAAGGAATTCGTGCCTTTGAATTTCTTTCTTGGATTTCCTTGGTGAATTTCTTCGGACAAAATGTCCGAAGAAATTCGTTCCTTGAGTTCCTTCATTGAATTTTCCTCGGACATTTTGCCCAAAGCAATTCATTCTTTAGGCTTCTTCGTCGATTGTCTTCGGACATTTTGTCCGAAGAAAATCATTCTTCGACTTGTCACTTTTTTCGAAGGAAATCCTTCTTTACAACTTTCTGGCATGGGCTTTGCAAACGGACCTTCTGCCCTCTGCAAGGGCACTTTGGGTCCAAGGTTGCCCTTCGGAGCTCCTTGAAAAATCCCATTTGTCGCTTTCCTGCCCTCCGCAAGGGTATTTTGGGCTTTGAGTAGTCTTTCAGACGAATTCGTAAAAGCCCTGTTTGGCACCCGACTGCCCTCCGCAAGGGTACCTGACTTTCGGAGCTTTTGTAAAAGACTTTTCCCCTTTGAAACTGGCCCATTTTGCCTATAAAAGGCTCACCCGAAATAATTTGTTTGCCCTGCTAAGCTTTCAAGATCAAAATGGGTTTCAAGTCGAACTTTTGCTTGTCAAACCCAAAGCACTTGGCAATCAGGGGGAAACAATTGGTTTTTCACGGAAAGAGCCTTGTCAAAGAAAAGCCCACAAGGCAGCTATGGGATGAACTTGTCAAACCCTGGGCTAAAAGACCCTGCAAGGAATAGGAAAGAGGGGTGCCTAATTTTGGCCTATAGGACCAAAATTGGTCAACACATTTGACGATTCACAGGGGAAGCATGCCTGTTATGCTTGAGAAGACTGGTGGCTTAAAGGTCCATTGGGCATGGAGTCAAGATACAGCTTGAAAGGTTGGCAATAACCTTGAAAAACTTAAGAGCAATGAAGATTTTACCCCAAATAGTAAAGAAAACACACACAAGGCTTTAAAAAACTACAAACATGCATAAATCACTTAGGGAAAATGAGGAAAAAACAAAGAAACTATGTACATAACAAGAGAAGGTTAGTGACAATGTTTAAGATATATCCCATTGACTGGGATATGTAGTTCTTCACCATCCAACTTGGAGAGTTGGAATGCATTATGTTGTTTGCATTGAGTGATGACATATGGACCACTCCAGAAGGCATCGAACTTCATGTGCTTTTCAGGTTTAACTCGGTCTTCATCCCATTTCAAGACAATGTCACCTTCTGAGAAGTCTTTTGACGAGGATTTATTGTCAAAATGTTTCTTTGTTTGCTGCTGACGGTTGGTCATGGAAACCATGGCTTGGTCTCTTGCCCCCTGAAGCTCCATTAATTCACAAAATCTGACCTGTATGCTATCGCTCTCCTCCAATTGCAACTGATGGGCAAGATCCAAGGCTGGTAATTCAAGTGAAATAGGAAGTCTAGCTTCCCTTCCATACACAAGTGTGTATGGTGAATTGCCAACTACCCTTGTTGGAGTGATTATGTCTGTCGACAAGGCTGTTTTCAACTTGACATGCCAAGTCCTTTGATTTTCCTCCATTGTCCTTTTAATGATCTTGATTAGGTTCTTATTGGTGGACTCAGCCAGCGCATTCCCTTGTGGGTAGTAGTTAGAGGAAGCACTGAGATAGATGTCGTATCCTAATGCCCACTCGCTTGTCTTTGTTCCTAAGAAAGCCAATGCGTTGTCCGAAATAATTGTAGCTGGGACTCCAAATCTTGTCACCAGGCCTTCATAGAAGTCTAGGACTGCACTCTCGTTGGCCTCTTTCAAAGCAACGGCTTCTACCCATCTCGTGAAATAATCTGTAGTGGTCAAGACCTATTTGTGGCCAGCACTAGGAGGGTTGATCATCCCTATGAAGTCCAAACCCCATTGCATGAACGGTTGTTCCACTTGAATAGGTTGCAATGGCATCACAGCCAGTCATTGTTTTCCATCAAAGAGAGCACATTTCTGGTATTTCCTCACCCAAGCATGAGTGTCTCTGAACAAAGTGGGCCAAAAATAGCCAGCCCTCATACTCCTTGCAACTGTGGGCTTAGGAGCAAAGTGACCACCAACTGGTCCATCATGAAATTTGAACAGTATTCTGTCGACCTGATCTAAATCGATGCATCTCACGAGTACCCTTGAAAAGTCCTCTCTAAACAGCACTCCATCAACCAGGACATAAGGAAGAGATTGAAGCCTGAAATATCTATTTTTAGTTCTATCAAGGCCTTGCGGACGCTCACCAATTCAAAGGAAATGAACCATGTCTTGGGCCCAGCTCTTCATGATTGCAGGTACTTCCGCTACAGCTTCATCATGGAGTATCAAAATGCCTTCCTTTGACTCCTTAAGGTCTGTAGCGAGGTGTTCGCAAAACCCTCTTCCCCTTACCAGCTTGGTGGTCTTGATCTCCACATCGTACTCCATTACCTTGGTGATCCACCCTGCCCTCTTTTCGTTCAAGTCATGGCTTAGCAAGAAATCCTTGACACTAGGATGTGGCACCATGATATGAATCTTGTTGTTTGACAACATATGTCTGAATTTCTTCAGGCTCTGTATAACTGCAAGTGCTTGCTTCTCAACATATGTGTACCTAACCTCATAGCCCTCTAAGCTCTAGCTAAAAAATGCGAGAGGTTGTTCCAAGTTTTGACCATTCGCTTGAGTGAGCATAGCAAAGATTACCTCTTTATTGCCAAAGGTGTAGAGATTGAAGTCCTTGGAGAAGTCCGGACTAGTCAAGGTGGGAGCCTGGACGATAGCTTGTTTGATACCTTCGAAGCTATCTCTCCTCCTTGCTATCCATGTGAACGTCTCGTCCTTCCACAGCATGGAAGTTAGTGGCTTGACCAGTTCAGCAAAATTAGGGATGAAGATTCTAATAAAGTTTATTTTGCCAAAGAAGCTTTGCAGGCCCTTGTGTTTAGGCAAGGACAATGCTAAGATGGCGTGCACTCTTTCTGGATCAATGGTCAAGCCCTTTTTTGAAACGGCATGACCCAACAATTTGCCTTCAGGGACAGCAAACACACATTTCTTAGGGTTGAGAGAGATGTCAAACTCTCTACACCTCTCGAAGATTTGCCTCAGGTGTTTCAGATGTTGTCCTGCCTCCTTGGAGAAAACTGTCACATCATCAAGATAAACCAGCACAATGTCAGTTATCAAACCTTGGAAAGCCATATCCATAGCTCATTGGAAGGTAGCTCTAGCATTTGACAGTCTGAATGGCATCTTCCTGTAGGCAAAAGTTTTCCACATGGTGGTGAAGGTTGTCTTGTACTGGTCGCAGTCTTGCACCAAAATTTGATTGTATTCAGAGTACCCATCCAGGAGGGAGAATCATTCACTGCCTATCACCATTTGGAGAATCTGTTCCATACTTGGGAGGGGACAGTGATCTCTTAATGAGACTCTATTCAGGTCTCTAAAATCAACACACAATCTGATCTCCCCATTCTTCTTCCTAACGGGGACCAAATTGGCCAGCCAAGAAGAGTGTTTGATAGGAAAAATGATCCTGGACTCAATCAGCTTGGTAAGTTCCTTCCTCATGAGAGGCTCAATCCTTGGGTTGATTGGTCTCTATTTTTGCTTAACGGGTTTGGTACCTTCTTCCAGCTCAATGGTGTGTTGGGTCAGGCTTGAATCAAACCCCTTTAAATCGCCATATTCCCAAGCAAAGACATCGGCAAACTCTTGGCATAACAAAATGAAAGAATCCCTTTCCTCATTTGTACATACCTTCCCAAGTGCACGCAACTTATCCTTGAATATTTCTACCCTCTCGTAATTCTCTTGCTTGACATGCTTGTTTTGTCGCTCTTGAGTTGGTCATCCTCATTGAAGATGCTCTCAAGAGTGACCAAACCTTTAGGAAGTCTATTGGTTTTCAGTTGAACGATCTGCTCCTCATACTGCGCTGCAGCTTGGATTGATTCTTAGAAGCGAACTCAGCTTCCTCCTATAAGAAAAGTGCTATCTGTTGGTCGTTGTCAAACACTTGTCAATTGATGACATTGTCTGGTATGGAGGGTCTTACTATCACTTTTAAATGGTGTTGATTTCTGTCCTGACTTATTCCCTTGGGAATGTCAAACTAAGCACCAATTGCTGCTAGTCTATCTGCATGTTTGTTTTGTTCTCTTGGGATGGAAATGATGTTGAAAGCAGTGAAGCTTTCTATTAGGTCCCACACTCTATGCTTGTAAGACTTGAGCAAGTAATTCTTGGTCTAGTTTTGACCTCTCACCTAGTTTACATTTAACTCGTTGTCTCCAAAAACTTGCAATTCTTTGATTACTCTTTTTTTTGCCCACTCTAAACCATGAACAAGAGATTCATATTCTGCTACATTGTAAGTGCAGGAGAATTGGAACCTGAAAGTTGAAAAGTATTTTTCCTTTGAAGGTGAAACCAGCATTGCTCCAACACCAGCTCCCAACTTGCTTCTAGATCCGTCAAAAAAAATTTGCCACAAACTATAGCTCTCTTGGTTTGCCTTCATCAAGTTTGGCATGAAAGTATCTTTTCCATGCATGCATTAAACTCCAAGACTTGTCTCTTCGATGAACTTGTAAGGATCATGTTCAAAGTTGTCATTTCCCCATTTGTTTAGGAGCAGGTCAGCAACTCCTTCAAAGAAAGATGGTGGGGGTTGGTCTACCTGGAGTTCTTCTTCATTAATGATGGCATAGCTGACATTTGCTACCTTGGGCAAGTATGGCTCCAAGTGATCTTTGTGGATAGGCTCCGACTCAATCTTTACTTTGCTTCCATATTTGGTCCTAAAGACCATGTAAGACCAATTTGTTGCTAAGTACCCACCTATCTTGGACATAAAATCCCTGGATAAGCAAAGAGCAAAGTAAGGGGGAACATCCACTACTACCACATCATGGGGAATGGAGAAGGTTGGACAGGAATCGAGAGTTAGATTTAAGCCTCTTACCATGTCTTGGCTGGTGATCCATCCAACTGCAGAACTCCCTTGGTCATTTGCTCATATTTGAATCCTAGCGTGTCAGCTATGCATTTGGGCATTACTGAGGTGCTTACTCCACTGTCAATGATGCACTTGTGGACCAAAAAATCCCCAATAATCAAGGATAAATAGAAAGAAGGGACCTTTTCATCCTTCTTTGCTTGAACTCCCATGGGAGGAGCCTCATTCACAATCAACACATTATCAGTCTTTGCTGGGACAGCTTGCTCACTCAGCCTATGCAATTCCTTTTAGAGTATATCCTTTTATCCTGGCATTGCTAAGGAATCCCACAATGAGATATTCATGTGCAACTTCTTCATTTGGTCCACTACATTGATTGGAGGGTTGCTCCCTTTTGAGTTCTCCTTGGGGGCATTTGTAACTTGAGGTGCAACCCGAGGGGTTGAATCTGCAACTCGTTGTCTATAATTGGGAAATTTCTGGTTTACTTGTGATGAAAAAGATGTCGCAAATGCTTGAGTAGCTGCTTGAGCTTCCTCCAGAGCTCTCTTCTTAGACCTGGTGTTAGCTGCAACGCAATCATTTTGATTATTTGCGGTCCCCACATAATTGACTGCATAGAACTCCCCTTCTAAGTGGTTTATAAGAGTGGAATCAGATTGAGCTTGCCTACTGTCCATCCCAGATTGTGTTGACGCCTCAAAACTTGGGAATTGGGTTGTCTGATCACCTTGTGTGTGCATACATTGATTTGGTAGCTCATTAGCATAAGCAACCTGTTCTTGACCATACCCCAGGGGTGGACAATTATGTTGTCCCTGTAACAAATTATTTTGAGTGGGAACAAGAGCCTTAGATGATGAAGGGGCACTTGGATTGTAACTCTGATAAGGTTTGACCTGGATAATCTGATCCCTGCCCTTGATTATAATTCTGGAAAGGTCTATTTGTCTGCCCGAACTGCTGGTACCCTTGATTCGGCCAATAGCTTTGAGCTTGTTGCCTCTTGAGGGCCACTAATTCGTTGGTAACACTCTGCAGTAAACTCTTAACCTCGTGGAGGTCATTCGTAGGGGTAGTAGCCGGCCTTTCTACACTAGGGAGAGGAGCTAAAGTGGGCACGGCAGGTTGAGCTGAGGGCTGTAGATCAGGAAAGAGCGGCATATGGGGTCTAGGGGCTATCTTTCCTGCATGCACCAAACAATTTTCGGCAGCTATGGCTATTCCATAAGTAGCGGGTAAAACTTGTCCACCCATGGACTGTATCATAACAGTAATGTCGCTATTCAAGGCCTTTAAGTAGTAAAGGAAAGCATAGCTTGGGGTTGGCCTCACTAGAATGGGGATTTTGTCCCAAGTCTTTTGGAACCTAGTGTTAAAATCTTGCATAAATTCATGCGGAACTCTCTTCATAGTGGTCAATTGCTCAGCTAGAGATAGATGGTCACTCTTCTCTCCAAACCTAATTGTCAGGAGGGTGTCTAATTCATTCCATGAGCCAACTGAATTCATAGGCAAGGTCCCATACCAGTCCAAAACTTTACCTTTAAAGGACAAGGCCAGTAACCTGATGGCTACATTTTCTTCAGTGACATTTTTGATATTGCAGAGGTTGGTTATGTTTCTGATATGCTCAATAGCAGTGATTGGCCCCTCCACTAAAGAGAGGAACACTCTTAAGGGCTGTCCCTGGAATTGGGTCGTACTGCAGAAGGTTCAAAGGACTTTGACCATTGAAGGCCACAAAAGGTAAAGCCATGGTTGTGACAGGGTTCAACTTGGGTCTCCTTGTGTAGGTATATCTTATGGCAGGTCTGGGAAACTGGTTTGTCGCGTAAGGATGAGTCGTTGCAAACCTTAGCCTCTTTGCTGAGTTCAAAGGCAACTCAACAAATTCGAAAGGGACACCCTTAGAAGATCTTGTGGTCACCTTAGGCATGGGGTTCCAAGCTGATCAGTAACCAGAGACTAAATTCTTAAAATGGAGTCGTCAGATGCTGGATTATAGCTCTTGCTTTTGGATTTTTTACAGTAACAGGACCAGCACCAATCCTGAAACTCACAGGACGTAAATTGCACCCCATCGGACGTGCCAAAAACTGTTGACGCAGTGGATTGCACCTTTTGAAAAGGAAGCTAAGCTCCTTTCTTCCACACGGCACAATGGAGACACTCCTCTTGCTGTGGGTAGCAAAACTAAGGAGTGAATCTCTAAAAAAGGGGCTAGCTCCCCTTGATGCACCTAGAAGTCCTGAATTTTTACTACTAACAATGGGGGTGGGGTGAAAAAAGAGAGGGATGCTATGAAAACAGAACCTAACTAAAGTGGTGATGCACCAAAATTGATTGGTCTACTCATTTTTGATCTACAATTTGTACCAAAAAGAGCGAACAGACACTTCATTTGAATAAGAAACTAGACTGCATCAATGTTTCAACAAGGGATTCGATGGAAGTATAATGAAAAAGAAACTACTAGAGGTGCTCTAGAGGCACACTATTGGATGGTTGCTCACCTGCACCTACACTTCAATCTGGATGCTTCTTGTTAACCTGCAGAAGATCTTGGATACACTAGATACACTGGCATCGACCTATGAAAGCATTAAAATAAATGACTAAACATAAGGTACTACACAGACATATGCGAAAGTGTAAAGAATCAGATGGAGGTAAAACACTTCTTTTGATTAAAGGCAAATTTTGTCAGGGCTTCGTCATACAAAAGTGAGATATTTCTTCAACGCTGAGAGATTACAATATATATAGAAATTGAAGAAAGACATTTGACTCTTTCAAGAGCAAGTGGCCCATACTGCATTAAACACCTTGGCAAGAGGAATTCATCCATGTTGTTGTCATCTTCCCATAAATGCACCTGTAAGAGCCATGCTATAGGTGTCCCAGATATTAACTTTGTTGTCCAAGCTGCATTAAACACTCCTGCTAAAGCATGGGTCGCTTTGCTCCTTGAACAACAAGGTCGCCTCTCATCACGTTTTGGGCCATGCCTTTCCTTGAATGCTCCCATAACTCCCCTTAATGGCTATTCATTAATGTCAAACACAAGGAAAATCGGGCCGTCTTCTTGAAAGCTCGTGCAACCTTCTTAATGGCTATTCGTGGATACTATTCCATCTGCAAGCATTTACTTCCCCTGTCGACGCCTCCTGTGTCACCTAGACTAGTCTGATTCGTTCATGTGCTTGGTTGGTTGTGTCACCTGGAACGTTCCGAATGTTTGTCTTATATTTGCGTCGCTATGTTCTGAGCCATGCTCTCTCTCTTCTCTTTTTTCGTTATCTCGTCTTTTCCTGATAGTTTGGGCTCCTGGGGGCTATCTTTTCTCCTTCGGGCTCCTTTCTCGGCGGTTTGTTAAATCTTACTTCGGGCTTTTTGGCCTTTCTAATTTCTTCGGGCGAAATGCCCAAACGAATTCCCTTCATTATGCTCGCCGCTTTAACACCCGCCTTTGATGACACTTAGGTCTCGCGCTCTTGGATTCTTACGGACAAATTGTCCGAAAGAATTGTTCTTTGGCCTTTCTCCGACGACTAACCCATCTTAAATTTGACGTTCATGGGCCCGTCATCAAACATTTGAAAATCAACGGCTATCTTATCACCATAAAATTGACGTCCACGGCCCTGTCACCATTTGAAAACTAACGGCTCTTTCGCTACCTTGAATTTGACATTCACGGGCCCATCACTAGATATCTGAACTTCCAACGGCTAGCTTACCATGTTAAAGTTGACGTTCTCGGGCCCATCACTACCCTTCAGCAATTTTCTCGACTTTTTGTAAACAAACTTTTACGAAGGGAAAGTGACCCTTCGAAAAAAATGGGAAGGTCCTCTTTTGATGGCCAAGTGTCCTCCGAAAGGGCACCTATCCTTCGGGTTTTTTGTCTTGTCGAATTTCTTCGGACAAAATGTCCAAAGGGATTCCTTGGGACATTTTGTCCAAAGAAATTCGACAAGACAAAAAACCCAAAGGGCACCTCCTTCGGACATTTTGTCCGAAGGAATTTGTGCCTTTGAATTTCTTTCTTGGATTTCCTTGGTGAATTTCTTCGGACAAAATGTCCGAAAGAATTCCTTCGAACATTTTGTCCAAAGAAATTCGTTCCTTGAGTTCCTTCGTTGAATTTTCTTCGAACATTTTATCCGAAGAAATTCATTCTTCAGGCTTCTTCGTGGATTTTCTTCGGACATTTTGTCCGAAGAAAATCATTCTTTGACTTGTCACTTTTTCTGAAGGAAATCCTTCTTTACGGCTTTCTAGCCTGCCCTTTGCAAACGGACCTTCTGCCCTCTGCAAGGGTACTTTGGGTCCAAGGTTGCCCTTCGGAGCTCCTTGAAAAGTCCCATTTGTCGCTTTCCTGCCCTTCGCAAGGGTATTTTGGGGTTTGAGTAGTCTTTCGGATGAATTCACAAAGGCCCTGTTTGGCACCTGATTGCCCTCCACAAGGGTACCTGACTTTCGGAGCTTTTGTAAAAGACTTCTGCCCCTTTGAAACTAGGCCCATTTTGTCGATAAAAGGCTCGCCTGAAGTAATTTGTTTGCCCTACTAAGCTTTCAAGATCAAAATGGGTTTCAAGTCGAACATTTGCTTGCTGAATCCAAAGCACTTGGCAATCAGAAGGAGGAAACACCTGGTTTTTTAGGGAAAGAGCAGCTGTGGGATGAACTTGTCAAAACCTGGGCTAAAAGACCTTGCAAGGAAAAGGAAAGAGGGGTGCCTAATTTTGGCTTGTAGGACCAAAACTGGTCAACACTTTTATTGATTGAAGAGGTTACACAACTCACCAATCGCAGAGTCTGGTCTTACCAAGAGAGGGATCATTTTTACAAGGCTGAAAAGCCATTAATATAAAAATTTACAACAAGCTAAGAGATTGGCATTGAAAAAATGAGAAGTTAATTCTTCATTAGCCCAAGTCCAAATTGCGTTGCATGAGTGTTCCAAATTTGTCTTTCTTGGCTTATACTTGGTTGTCTTGTATGAAGAATCCTTGACGCTGAAAAAAGAAGAAGACAAGCTTTAGATGCATGACACCTACGAATAGATGTCTTGACTTGAAAACTAGTCAACTTCAAAACAAGAGTAGTCGAATTCACTCGAACTGCTGGAACGTTTGAAATGCAAATGCCAAATGCCAAATTAAGAATTACGTTTGAACCGTCGGAACGTTTCGAGCAAATGAGACAAACGAGAGTGCGTGTATGGAATTTTTCGCTGTTTGAAGCGTTCAATGCTTTGCCCATTCATCATGCAAGAAACTCTATTTTCAGAACTGAAGCGTGTTTGCTTTCTTAAACGTGTTCACTTCGTTGGAGTCACTCACGTTAGTCTGTGCATGATCTTTGTTTATCCTGCCTTTGTCTTTATTCTGCGTTGGTCTTATTTATTGTTCATGCTTATGTCCATGTTCAGTTCTGCTTTAATCTTTGCTCATGCCTCTATTTCTGTGTTTGTCTTTCTTCTTGTTCAGCTCTGGCTCAGTCCTGTTTGTGCTTACATCTCTGTTCATGTTATTGATCATGCTCAGTTCACTTCGTGTTTTCTCTGGCTTTTCCCGTGTTCTGCTTTAATTTGAGATTCGGGCTTTATTTTAGTTTTAGTCCTTCGGACAAATTGTACGAAGGACTCTCTGTCTCTTCTCTTTCCCAGGCTTGGTATTTCCTTTTCTCTTTTTTGGCCTTTGCTTACGCCCTTGTCTTTTCTATCGGGTTTTTTGAAACTGTCCTTATTCCTTCGGACAAAAATTCCGACGGAATTCGTTTCTTTGCCAATTTTCCCGAATTTATTCTTTTAGGCTTTTATGTCTTGCCCTATGATTTTTTTCGGACTTTTGCTGACTTCAAATTCCCGCGGAATTCTATTTGACAATTATTCCGAAGGATCCTTCTTTGCCTTTGTTCTTTTTATTTTCTTTGGGTTTTTATCCTCCCGAATTTTTTTGGACTTTTTGTCCGAAGGAATTCGTCTCCTTTGGCTATCTTTTCCCAGAAGGGCAAGTGCCCTTCGAGAACTTTGCTTTTGTCCTTTGCTTATGGAGGTGCCCTCCGCAAGGGCTTCTACTTGCCAATAATGCCTTTCAAAACTTTTGAAAGGGTCCTGCCACCGACCAAGTGCCCTCCGCAAGGGCAGGTGTCCTTCGGAAAAATGAATTTTGTCTTTCGAAATTTTGCCAAGGTCTTCTTCGTGCTTGAAGTGTCCCCCGCAAGGGCACATACCCTTCGGGAAAATTGTAAATGTCCCTACGCAACACCCAGATTTCCTCCGCAAAGGCTATGTCTTCCAGGAGTGCCCTTCGGAAGAATTGAAAAGGTCCACTTCACTGACCAAGTGCCCTCTACAAGGGCATGTCTGCCTTCAAAAGTGTCCTTCGGAAGAATTGTAGGGCACCTGGGATTTTTGAAGGGCACCCAGGCTTTTTGTAGGTCACTTGGGCTTTTTGTAGGGCACTCGGGCTTTTTAAAACTGTCCTTATTCCTTCATACTTTTGTCTTGACTTGAAAATCGGTCTTCTCAACTATGTTTTTCTCCTTTCTTTCGAACAAAAAGTTTGAAGAAAATAAGCCTTGAACGACTGCCACTTAGTCATTTTTTCAGACTTTTACACAGTCCTTTGAGAGCTCTTCTCAGACAAAATGTCCGAAGAAATAGTCCACCTCTTATAACCGAAAAATTCCTTGGGAAGACAAAACAAATAATTTTACAGCTTGTATATCTTGGCTGTATTTGCACATTTGGCTGTAATCAAGCAAGCTCCTTGGAAACCTCTAAATGACTAAATTCGCCTGGCTGTAGATGGCCACTTGGGTGGCTGTAATTGCTCATTTAAGGACCCCAAAACTGATTCACAAGACAAACTTGGCACCATAGCAAAGTCCGAAGTGTAGGGGTGACAATTTGCCCTATGGGGGGCAAAATTGTCAACAGATACCACAAATGATTTCATTCCAATCAATCTACCAACATCTAGTGGAGGCATGGATTATGTTTTCCAACCTTTGTTCCCTAAAACTATTATTGCCACATCTTACATTTGAAACCTTAGTACTTCAACTCAATTGTCGGTTTCAATGACTATTTTTATCCAACCTATGGGTACACCTCCTTTGGTGACTTCTCAAATATCCAACCTTAAAGACCAAAAGGTGCAAGCTTTTGTTCAAATTATAAAACTTTTGCAAACTAAAGTTACAAATATTGAACAAAATTCTATGAAATCACCTTATGCCATTGATTCACGAGAGGTGTTGTATAATCCTCTTACACCATAGATATCTTTGCACCCCTTGCCAACTAATTTTGTTGCACCTAAGTTTAAATTTTATGATGGCAAAGGTAATCTTGAAAAACATCTCCGATCTTTTTATGCAACATGCCTTGATCATGCCTCCAATGATAAATTTTTAACCAAATTATTTCCAAAGGGCTTAAAAGACTATGCTTTGAGGTGGTTCTATGATTTACCTCTCCAATCAATAAAGGCATTCAAACCTCTAGCAGATCAATTTTCGGCACATTTTTCTATCAATATCACCGAAAAGGTTTCCTATGCCCAAATTGCAAAGATCAAACAAGGAACCAATGAACCTATCAATAGATATGTCTTAAGGTACAAGACAATGTAGCTAAAATGACCAATCTAATGGTGAACAAAGAGTTGCAAGACATATTCAAGCAAAGTTTGCTTGCACCTTTACATGAGTCCATTGTTTTAAAAAATTAAAATCTTTCGATGACTTATGCCATATTGTTGACGATCGTGAAATGAAACTTATCTCATTGAACAAACTTAAGTATGTAGCAAACAGACTGACTATATTTACATCTAATACCAAGTTTAATATCCAACCAAGTTACAAGGTAAAGCCTCCTAAATCTATAAAGGAAACAACTACCATGGTTATGTGATGTCACGACAACCTAATCGACTTGTCTTATCTAATGCACCAAGGAGACAATTTACACACTTACCTGAGTCTCCCACTTCAATACTCCTACGACTTTATAGAATGTCACCTCATATCTCTCCCTCATACTATAGAGGTTGATATGAGTAGACCTCTACCCAAAGGATATGATGCGAATGCTTATTGTGACTATCACAAGGGCCCTGCACATTTTACGAATAGATGTTTTACCTTTAAACATAAGATCCAAGACATCATCGATGACTAAAAAATTATATTTGATAATCCTCCAAAGGAATCAGGTTCACAACCTGGTGATCACTAAAATCAGAAAATATTTAACAATCCTTTGCAAGACCATTCTAAGAAGGATCTAGAGGTACAAACGGCGTATAATGTGCATTCTCCTCCATCACATTATGGGCACCCATTGGATGGGATTATTGGCACTTATATGCGGCATACACCTCCTATGGTTCAGAGACCCTCTATTACCTTCAATGACAGTGACATTGTGGATGACGATTCCAATCTTCATTCTTTATTCATTCGAGCATACCTTGATCACCAGCCTATACACAGTGTTATGATTGATAATGGTGCAAACAAGAATGTTTGTACCATGACATTACTTATGCATTTGAGGTATACAATAAATGATTTACATCCTTCGACTAGATCGGTTAGAGCATTTAACAGGACCTCACAATAGATTCTTGGTGAGATTCACTTACCATTACAGGTGGGTCCCGCACATGTGGTTACTACCTTCTCAGTTATACCTTCCACGGGTGTCTTTGATATGCTACTGAAATGACCTTGGATACATACACTTCAAGTAGTCCCTTATATAGTGCATGGATGTGTTAAATGCATTCATGCCAATCAGGGAATTACAATTTCCGAAATTCCATATGAACATCCACTTGAACAAGAGAAGTTTATACCCAGACAATTAATTATCAAATCTACTAAGGTTAATTCTCCACAAAAGAGTAAGCAATAGGCAATCCCCTTTCCTCGGTGGCTGATACTTGAAAGACCATTGCATCAGAGATCCACAGTGGGTTCAACAAAATTTTCATGGCCCCCTTTTGATCATGACACTATTGAAGACCCTTAGCCTTTATTGGTTTCCTGAGGGCTAAGGAAAAAAAGGAAAAAGAAGGGCAACATTTGGGTTCTTAAGAACACTTGTGAAAAAGCACATTATTGTTATAAAATTCACTTAAGTTGTGGTCTTTTAAGGGTCATGGGCACCCAAGCCACTAAAATGGATTATAAGGAGTTTTTTTTAATACTTGAAAAAGGTCTTCCTTCCAAAATGGAATTGCACCCCTTGGGGGAATGGATATAAAAGAGAGTGGAGGATTGTTTGGAGGGCATGCATGATTTTGATAATTGTATTTGAGGTTTAAGCACAAAAATGCTTGACTCCTTACCTTGAAGACGAAAACCTTTAATGGTAAGTGAAGTTATGGACAAAAACCCTTGATTTCCAACTAGGACAATTTCATGAGGGAATTGCATTGAGCATCATTGACAGTCAAGGGTGTTTTGAACAGTAATTTTTATTGCAGCAGGTGTGGCACCTAGGGTTTTGAGGACAAAGTGGCAGCAATTTAGGATTTGGAAGCTACTAGGGCAGCGATCTGATTGCAGCAGTTGGGCAACCCCATTTGGAGACTATTGTGCCATGTTTGGATGGCTATTTGAAGCCAAATTTTCTGTTTGAATACACAGAAAATATTCTCCTATTTTTATACTAATCTCCAGCTGAATCTGGACATCAAAGGAGCCGATTGAAGGTATCATTTCATAATTTAATATTCAGAATATTTTGGACTGGGTGACCCCCTCCTTGGGGTCTATTTGTGTTACTCAGGAGCTATTCAAGCTTCTAAACATAATCTGAATATTTGATAATTTTATGATTATTTTAATGAGTGTTTCCAGCCACGAATTGTTAAAGAAATTTAGAAATTAAGGTATTTATGGTGGCAATATTATTCAGAATTTCTTGAGGGATGTATGATGGTTAAACATTGATTTTATACTTGGAAAATTGCATTCCCAGCATGTTGTAATTTTTATATAAGGCAACAAGTGGAAGATCCAAAAATGCAAAATTGTTTGGCTAGGGTTTGATACCTATTAATTCTGCAAATTGATAGCTTTGATGCTAAGGTTTGAACTTAATTTCCAACCACTTTGCAACATTTTGCTACCTAGAATTTACTGTTACAAATCATAAAATATCATCTTTGGTTAGGGTTTGGTGTAAAATCCAGATTTCAGTGTTATATTCCATTTTGGGATATTTCAGTAGTATCAAAGTCAATTTCTTGGCCAACTGTGGGGTTTGAGGGTTTATAAGATCAAACAGTGACAGAAGGGAAGATAAATGGCTTTCAGGTTTTTGGATGGTGCTAAATTGGAGAAGCTTACCTAAGTACAAGATAAAATAAATGATATGATGGCAGAAATGATCCACACCATGAAAAATCTAAATGGTGACGGGAGCCTTCCAAGGGCAAACATTACTTTTCAGCCACCAAAAGTCATAAGTGATTATTTGCCTAGGTCATTCTAGCCTACCTCCCTTCCAAGGGAATTGAAGGAACAATGAGTTGGGATTGGACCAAGGTCAACTCCAAGAGCTACACAAGGAGATTTGAGGCATGCTTGGCATGTAGAAGAGAAAAATTAATATGCCCTTGTGATGAAGGAAGAGCCACTAGCTAATTGCCCTAAGGATTCATCACCAAAGGAGGGCACAAATTCAGAATTGAAAGAGGTTAGTGGGCAACCAACTATTAGCAATTTTGAATTGCAAAAATCAGAAGGTTTAGAGCAGCAAGATGAAGGTTTCCATCGAATTCATGCGCAACAAAGAGGGTTGCAAATAGAGGACATAGGTGAGGAGCAACCCAATGCAGTGATTTCAAGGGGTATGGTGGAAGAAGAGCATATTGAGGCAGCCACATGTGGGAAAGAACAAACTTTACATGATGGGTGTCAAGCATCCAAAGTTGTTCAAACCCTATAAGTAATGAACCCTCATGCAAACATTGCAAGGGTTCAACCAACACCTATTAAGAATAGTGTTATGAGTCATTCCATGGTGGTGAAAGAAGAAGAGAAAACCGTGGAGCATGAGCTAAAGGAAGAAGAAGAATCCATTTTGCATATGGATGGAGAAAATTTGATGGCCAAAATCAAGGTCCCAAGCATAGTAGCAAAAAGTGTGATTTAAACGCGATTAATTCTTATACTTGGCCCAAAACGCTTTTTTCAACCCGATTTTTTGGTGCTTTTTTCAGCAAATCAATCTGCAAAGCCTCATATGATGGGGCAATTTGAAATGTTGTTTATAGTTAAAAAGAACTTAAATACACCCAAAACTTTAAAAAAATTAAACCTAACCGTAACCAATAAACCTAACCCTCCTCTATCATAGATGTTATATTTGACATTCATTTGAACATTTTTAATATTTTTAACTGTGAAATATGGTGAAAATATTTTTCATTATAACTTCTTAACAATCTACCCTTGAATTAGTACCTCGTGGCCCAAATGTAGGCAAAGGAAACATTCATGCCTTCTTTAGCTCTCACACTACACATGGAGGGCAAACCATGCTAGAGAGTATAGGTTGAAAAAATATTGTTCACGAGGAGACAAAGAAGGCAATATTCAAATTTTGGTATAACTCTAGCTTATCGTTGAATGTGGCTAGATCTCCATACTGGCAAAGTATGGCAGATGCAATTGTAGTTGCAACTTTTGGGTTCACTGCCCCATCATACGAGGCTTTGCATACTGATTTGTTGAAGAAAGTTGTACAATATGTGAGTGATGTACTTGCAAAACATCGTAACAAATGAAAAAAAATCAAGATCCATTATAATGTCAGATGGATGGACAGATGAAGCCGCGCACTCATCAACTTTCTTGTGTCATGTGACATTGGCACAGTTTTCATTAAGAGTGTCAATGAATCTGAGATGATAAAATCAGGCAAGACACTCTTTCATCTATTTCATGAGGTTGTGATTGAGGTGGAACCACAAAATGTGGTCCGATTCATTACAAATAAAATTGTTGTTGCGTGGCTGCTAGGAGGCTTCTTATAAATAAATATCGAACTATGTTTTGGACTCCATATGTGGCACATTGTCTTAATTTGACCTTGGATGGCATAGGAAAAATTCCATGGGTGAAAGAGGTTTTGCAAAAAAACCCACACAGGAGTGCTTAATATAATGCACATATTTATAGATGGCAAGAAACTTCTTCAACGAGGGGTGACAAGGTTTACAACCCACTTCATTGTGTTGCAAACTCTTTTTCAACAACAAATGAATTTAATATGAATGTTCATTTCAATTGAATGGATGGAATCTTCTTTTATGAAAAATATGGAAAGAAAAATGGTGGTAGATAAAAAAAATTATTCTCTGAGCCTCTAGTTCAAATTTTGCAACTCATCGATGGGGATAAACCCCCATGGGTTATCTATAGTGGACAATTGATAGGGTCAAAGACGCTATTAAGAGTAGATTGGAGAATAACAGAGCCAAGTACATGCCATTATGGGAGATAATTGATAAAAGATGGGATCACTAAATACATTCTCCCCTCCATGCAGCTGGATATTTCTCGAATCCAACGTTCTTTAGTAGCTAATTTCGAGATGATGCAGAGGTCACAGAGGGCCTATTTAAGTGCATGGAAAGAATGTTTCGTAGGGATCTTTTGAGGCAGTTATGGGAGAGTTTCCAGTGTACAAGCAATCAAGGGGTTTCTTTTCTAGTAAGGTAGCCATCACAAGAAGGAAGGCCTTCAAACCAGGTAGACAATTTTTCTATATACATACGGTGAAAATGTTAAATTTTGATTGAATTGGGCATGTTACAATGTTGATAAAATCTGTTTTTGCAGCACAATGGTGAGATTTCTCTAGCAAAGAAACCAAACACCTTTGATGGATGGCAATGCACATTTTGAGCCAGCCAACCCACTTGTGAGCGTAGTTGAAGTGTGTTCAAGCATATATATTCCAAAAAACGCAATTGACACATTGAAGAACGGATGAATGATTTGGTGTTTGTCCACCACAATCTTTACCTGAAAATGAAGAAAACTCAAGCTTAAGAAATGTTGCATTTTTAATCCTCAATTCATATGAAAAGTTGATTTATATTCTTTTAAAATATTATTCTCCGATCACTAACATATGCATTTTATTTCATACTGTTAGGTACCGTTGAGGAAGATCAACCAATTGAACTTGACAAAATTAATCCAAAATCCGAATGGCTCGAAAATAATGATGACCCTATTTATGATGAAATTGACTTTGACTTGTTGGAGAAGGTTGGGTACAACACTAAGGTTGTCTCTCAGATTAGGAGAGGCTCTAACCCTAGAGATTCAATATCTACATCTACTGGTCCCTAGTCTACTTCATTGCCATTGACTTCTTCCATTTTTTCTCTTTGTAAATAACAATAGTATGCATTTTGAAATGCAAATTAAATAGTCTAGAAATTAAAGAAAAAAATAGTGGGCTAATTTTGATGGCATACAATCTCATTTAACTTTCTCTCATAATTTGTAACTATTCTCTATTAAATTGAAATGCCTAATATGTATCTATATGCCTTTAAATTTAAAAAAAAAACTATCTTTTCTCTTTTTTCCACATTTTTTAAACGGTTTTATGTTTTTCCCATTTTTTTCGATTAATCACAATTTTTTGAAAAACACTTACACTTTTGAAAAAATGATTTTTTCCCAAACGATTTTTGCTACTATGGTCCCAAGTACTATTGTTTATTTTCAGCTTGCTGTAATTCTCACATCAGCCACTAAGGGTAAGCATTTTGACAATCTTCACATCAAGGGTTTGTTGCATCAACACCCTACTTTGTCTTTACAATATTTTTAACATCATAAAGATCATGCTAACAATGAAGTCAAGATAACAGGCACTAAATGGAGGAAGGAATTTCCCCAAAAGAACCTAAGGATGGGGAATTGCTAATCCCCAATATGGATGTGGGATCTAGGTGGCACTTACAAGCTTAGTATTGTTGTCATACATATTCTAAGTTCTTTGACACCCATGCAAGGGGGTTGGCAAGGCCTTCGGGTCATGGAAAGGTAAGATAGGGTAAAGAGCATGTTGAAGAGCATGCAAATCACTCCAAATCTTGATAAGCATGTTCCTAGAAGAAGCTCTGAGATGTGTATTGAAGCCAAAAACACAAGTTGCAGCTGTGAGGGTGTAGATTTTTCAATTCAAATCCAAGTTTGTTGGTGCATATGGGATCTGGATGGTTTGGTGAGAATCAAGTTAAATCTCACATTCTCATTTTCAGAACAGCAGTACCAAAATATGTATGCTCAGCCCCCTTAGATAAGCATGCCTTGAAGGAAGCATTTTTAAATTCCAAAGCAAAAGATTTTGAAGGTGTCACGAAGGGTGGACAAGTTATGGACAGCCAAAGTATGAGAGTATTTCAAATTTGTTGCTTACTAATATGGCGTCTAGGGGGAGCTATAATGAAGGGCAACAAATGCAAAAAAGGGAATAGACTTTCCACCACATGAAGTTACAGCGTATTACAAACTTGGTAAGTGCTCTTTGTTCTGCAAATTCTGAGTGGGAATAGCCACCTCTATTTGTACAACTTGATTATGCCCATGATGTGTTAAAGGGGTTGTTGACCAAGTTTTGGTCCTGCAGGCCAAAAATTGGGCACCACTCTTCTTTTTATTGCAAGAGTCTTTCAATCCAAGTTTTGGCTAGTTCATCCCTCAGCTGCCTTGTGCAAATTTTCTCTATCAGGCCATTTCCCTTGAAAAAACCAAGTGTTTTCCTCTTTTGCTTGCCAAGTGCTTTTTGGGTCTGGCAGGTGACTTTACTTGTAAAAATTCGTAAGTGAAGCCACTTGCAAACCTCGATTTGGTCTTGGTAGATCAAATCGGGTTTTCTAAATGGCTTTACTCATTTGTCTTATAAGCAAGACTCGACGTGAAACTCATTTTGGTCTTGGATGCTTCACAAGACAAGTAAATTACTTCAAAGAGCTTTTTATCGGCAAAATGGACCAAGTTCAAAACGCTGAAGGGTCGTTTGCAAAAAGTCCGAAGGGTAGGTGCCCTTGCGGAGGGCACTTAGGCGGTAAGCAGGACCTTTACAATTCTTCCGAAAGGCAATTTTGGAGGCCAAGGAGCCCTTGCGAGGGGCAGGCGATGAGCAAAGTGAACCTTTTCAAAAGTTTGAAGGGTAGCTTTGGGCTCGAATTGCCCTTGTGGAGGGCAGCCAATTGGAGCAAAGGGGCAAGACAAAAAGCCCGAAAGGAACTTGCCCTTCGGAAAAAGTGACAGGCCAAAAGAGAATTCCTTCGGACTTTTTGTCTTAAGGAAATCCAAGGAAGAAAACTCAAAGAAGAATTCTTTTGGACAAAATGTCCAAAGGAATTCCTTTGGACATTTTGTCCAAAGAAATACGACAGTCACAAAAGTCCGAAAAAATTCAAAAGACCAAAAGTCCGAAGGGTAGGTGTCCTTGCGGGGGGCACTTGGCTTTGAAAGAGGACCTTTTCAATTTTTTCGAAGGGTCACTTCCCCTTCGGAAAAGTTCGTTTGCAAAATGCCGAAGGAATTTTCTTAGTGGGTGACAGCCCTGCGAATGTCAAATTCAAGGCAGTAACCTAGCCATTGGGATTCAAATGTCTAATGGCGGGCCTACGAACGTCAAATTTAGGGAGGTAAGTTAGCCGTTAGAAAAGATCAAAAAAAATTTCCTTCTAACATTGTGTCCGAAGGAACTTAGAACGGAAGCCTGAAGGCTCGTCAAAGGAAGGTCAAAAAGTAACAAGCCCAAAGGAGAATTCTTTCGGACAAAATGTCCGAAGGAATTCAAAGCCCGATAGCTCGAAGAATGAATGAGCAAGCAAGCGAAGAAGGGAGCCCAGGGAAATAAAAAGTGTTGAGAGCCCGAATCGGCAGGCAAAGGAGAAAACAAGGCGGGTAACCCAGACATGGCCACGCGTACATAAGACAAAAGCTCAAAATGCTCCAAGTGGCGTAGCAAGTCAAAGCGTAGACCCAAGGATGAACCAAACCAAGGCAGGTGGCACAGGAGTCGTCAACAGGAGAAGTAAATGCACTTAGGTGAAATAGTCTCCACCGAAAACCATTAAAAGGATTGGTTGCGAACATTGAAAGGAGCGGCCTGTGTTTTCTTGTTTTTCCATTAATGAACAGCCAATTGCGCTCAGCATTGAAGAGAGCATGGCCCAGTCAACATAACTTGGGGATGGCCTTGTCGGTTGCTAGGAGTAACCCATGCTCTTGCAGGCCCGAACAACAAGGGCAGTGACTTAAGCACCTACAACATGGCTCTTCCATGCGCAATTAAGAAAAGACGGCAGCAGCATGGGTTTCATTCTCTTGACTGGTCAATGATCTATTTTCCAAGCTCTCTATATAATTGTAACTTCTCATTTTGAGAAGGATCTCTCAGCGTTTGTATGGCAAAGCCCTGAAGAATTTACCTTGAATCAAAAGAAGTATTTTACCTCCATTTGAGCTTGCAATTTTACAATGTCTATAGTCTCCTCTTATGTTCAGTCATTTCCTTTAATGCTTTCATAAGTTTATATCAGCATATCTAGTGTATTGTGAATTCTTCTCTTCAGGTCAACAAGAAGTGTCCAACTCAGAGTATAGACGTAGGTGAACAGTGTCCAATAGTGTGTCTTAGAACACCTCTGGTGGTTTCTTCCTCCCTGTATCTCCATAGGATCCCCTGTTGAAACACTGATGCAGGAAAGGTTCTCATCTGAATGAAGTGTATGTTTGTCTCTCTGATGTAAAGTGTAGGTCAAGGCTAAGTAGATCAACCAATTTGATGCATCACCACATTAGTTAGGTTTTGTTTTTCAGTATCTCTCTCTCTTTTCCACCCCCATTGTTAGCAATAGGAAATCCAGGGCCTCAAGGTGTATCAAGGGGAGCTAGCCCTTAATCTAGAGATTCATCCCTCAAGTTTGTCACCCACAGCAAGAGAAATGTCTCCATTGTGCCGCGTGGAGGAAGGGAGCTGAGTATCCTTCCAGAGGGTGCAATCCACAGCGTCAACAGGGGTCAAAGGTTGGAAAGTGTTGTTCGTCAAAAGAGGTCAGCCAAGCGGCCAACACTGAGTTGGGGTAGCCACCAAGGTAAGTGGAGAATCATTTAAACTCTTGTTTTATGAACCTTACAGATTCTGAAAATGTAGGTTCAAAGCAAGTTTGTGAAAGGGCTAAATTTCAGTTTTTGGAGGAAAGGAGGTGGTCTGAAATTTTCATGGGAGATAGGCATGGATTACACTCAGAAAATTTTGACTCTGGCATGAAAAATCAAAATATCTCATGCTCAAGTGATTTTGAAAAAAAAGATTCATTTTAACATATAGCAAATTCAGCAAAGGGAAGGAAAGATGGACCTTTGGCATACAAAAGGGAGTGGAACTTGGAAACACGGGATCAGCCCTTCCAAGGCAAGATACCTTGGTCTTTTGTGAACATGGTAAGTGCTTTACTTATGGTGAAATCTATTTCAAAATAGCAAAGGTCAAAATTGAATATTTCAGTGTGTTTAGAGAAGCTTGCTAGGCAAAAGGATATTCAGTTTTCAGATTTGAAGGGTGATTTGAAAAACACAACAGCATTCTCTCACAAGAGGATGGAAGGAGAGAAAAGGCAAGGAGCTTGGGTGATTAAGCCATGGTCAAGTTGGTCACAATATTGTGAAGATATGATTTCCAAATTTTCTAAAATTGTTTGTTGCATGAAGGAGAGCGCATTTTGTTTTATGTTCATGAAGGGGACCTTAGACTCCATTGAAGGCCGTGAGAAGCACATAGGAAAAATGATAGACATGTGGGACAGCCATGGGATTTTTGTTCTCCATGCTGTCCATGAATGTTTCTGCCCACTAGTTGTGAGCTTAAGAACCCCTAGATGCATGAAGGTTACTGATTACAAGAAGACACCTCAAAAAAAAGAGTTGTGGTTGACCAAGTGCCTATGGAGGGATCACAAGAGGTCTGATTCTTGCATACCCAGCCAGTCAATCACATGGGATGTAACCGATTTCACTATTCCCTTTGCATATAAGGGCATTTGTTGGTTGCCAAGAGACAAGGGGTGGGATGTTAATAAGGTGAAGTTTCCAGCTCTCATAGATGGAAAACTTCTGAGTTTTGAGGCAGTTTTTGAGGGTCTAGACACTATGGGCAGCTCTCCTATGTCCTCTAAGGCATCCACATACATGTTTCCAGCCACTCCTCATATGGAGGACATTGCCAAGGATGCAAACATGAAAAGGAAGTGGAGAACTCATGTTTTGATTAACGTGTTTGTATCTTGTGCAAGTGTGGATATATGGGCAACCAAGGCCCAAAATTCTGAGGACTACCTTGCTTGAATAAACTTTTCCAACCACTATAATGCTGTCATTTCTGAAGATTTCCCTTTTCTCATCATCTTTTTGGTATGTCTGAGGTACAAGGCCTCAATGGGAAGGGAAAGGAAGAATAGGAACTGTTGTTTTACCATTTTCAGATTGCATAAACAGCTTAAAGCTTTCAAGGACATCATTAAAGGGCTTCATCAAGAGGTTTTCCTCCCATGGGAAGAAGCTAAAGTGGAGTTTTGCACAAATCCAATGATTGGGACAAATCCATGGTTGTTGCTATTGCTTAAGGACAAGTAATTTTGGGTAGGGAGAATTGTCATGTTCCCCTTTTGATCATGACACTATTGAAGACCCTTAGCCTTTATTAGTTTCCCGATGGCTAAGAAAAAAGACGGAAAAAAAGGGAAACTTTTGAGTTCTTAAGGACACTTGTGAAAAAGCACTTTATTGTTATAAAATTCACTTAAGTTGTGGATTATAAGGAGTGTTCTTTTTAATATTTGAAAAAGGTCTTCCCTCTAAAATGAAATGCACCCCTTGGAGGAATGAATATAAAAGAGAGTAGAGGATCATGTTGGACCCCAAATTTTGGCTAAGTATTTTGGTAATGGCGCAAAACAAGCATGGCGTGGAACAAGCATGGCACGGAACAAGCATGGCGCGGAAGGAGCACGGCGCAGAAAACCATGGCGCAAGAGATCACAGCACAAGAAGACCCAGTCAAAGGGGAAGCATAACAAATGGAGAACCCGAAAGCGAAGGGCTCAGAATATCAACGAAACACTTAGGGAGCATGAAGGAAGCAAGAAATGATTAAGGAGCAATTCTCAAAGATGGAACAGACTTCAATCACACATGAGTTTGGCACCGGCCCGCATGAAGATAGACACTTGGCAATGAGGATCCAGCACCGAACAGGAATATAGGGGCGCAAAGGCCTGGGTCCTTAGGAAAACTAAGTAGACGGCTGCCACGACTCTCAATTCACTAGAGATCGTTGGCTAGTCACTAGAAGTGTCATAACTGTTGTAAAAACTTGGTCGGGGAGAACCAAGTATAAATACCCTTCTATAGAGATTTGTAAGGCTGTTGATCATTGTTGTATAATGTTTGATTGTTGGTGAGTAGCGTAATCAAGGAAATCATTGTAATCTTGGCATTGCACTACAGTTTATAGTTAATTTGTATCACTGAGTTGCGTATACTTCTATTATGTAACTTATGGATCTAGTTTGGATATAATGAATAGAATCTATGTTATCTGAACTTGAGTATGAGAGCTCTGAATATTATGGCCATGGTTATCTTAATCATGTTTGTTCACTTAACTGAACCTAGGTCCATATCTGTGTATCTCTTTTTTTGTTTAGTCATTGAATAAGGTATTTGTTCAAGCATATGACAAGAATACCTCTGCACAACAAAACCCATGGGAACTAGTTTCTTGTGTGCTTCGGGTGAGCACGCACCTAGGGAAAAGGTCTAGATAGAAAATTAACCCAACATTTTGGTTTTGTTGTTGGGACCCGTAGCGCTTGTTGCGTAGTGATGGACAATGCTCGAGCAGTTATCTCTCAAAAATATTGAACGATAGCTTACCAATGTCGAAGATAACTTTGCAGTTCCATATCTTGAACCAAGAGTTTCTGCACGTACGTGGGTTGAAAAAAATCTCTATAGTTCTTTATATAAAATTTTCTTTGTGGAAGTCCCTATTCATTTGCATACTTGGCTCACAACTTATGATCAAGACCGGTCAAGAAATGTCAAGAAATCTTGGGCAAAGGACGGCTTGGACGATAGAACGTCAAATGACCTTAGCACACTTGGGAGTGCCGTGGACACGAGCTGTTGATGTCTGGTGTGGAGGGGTGTTAAATAGCTACATATTGGAATACGCTGTATCCACTTATTCCTGTCCAAAAGAAGCAAAGTTCCAATTTCTCCGAGAACCACGTGGTCGGTATCTCAGGCATTTCCCACTAGAGGTGAAGAAGTTGTTTATTGATTTCAAACTTGAAGTTTTTCCTATAGAAGGCTAAACTCCTCCTTGCATGAGTAGCAAGGTTGGGAGGGGAATGCAAAGGTGTCTGTGAAGGATTGTTGGTTCGGAATTGTAGCTAGTCAGTGGGAGTTGCGGAAGCGCAAATATAATGAAGCTCGGTGAAGGATTATAGGTGGAAGCGAAATAGGAAGGGGATGGGAGGACTCAAGAAATGTTGTTAGGATCCACAAGGAAGCGGAAGAGCACAAAGATTCCCCAACTTTCAGACCACGACCAATGCCAGCTTTAGTATATGCGGGAGAAACTGGCCAAACAGTGGAGATTGAAGAACCCGAATTGAACCAACTCAGTTCCCCAACTATAGTGCAAGCTCATGCTTTTGAGCTAGCCGAATTAATCATACATAACTAGGATATAGATAGCATAGAGTCAGAGACTGACCCTATAAGAGAACCTATAGTTGAGCAAGTTTTAAACCATAGTGTATTAACTCTTTCTTTTCCTTTTCAAGATAGTTTCATGGCCCTACTTGGTATACCTGGTGGACCCAGCATAAGTACTGGGCAAAGTACTGGCCCAAATATAGTGAATCAACCTGCTACTGTGCCCAACATCTCAGGTGTCTCTGTTGTTGCTGGAGGCGCGGGAGGTGGACTAGGTGGTGGATCGACTGGTGGACTAGGAAGCGGCGTAGGAGGAAGTGGTGGTCTTCCCCCTAGGAACAGGAGGACTTGGAAGTTCTCAGCAGCCACCGTTGCAAGCACCTCAACCACCTACTGTCTACTATGAAATGACGCTTCATTTGCCAAAATATCGAGGCATGGAGAACGTCACAAAGCATGTTCATAAGTGTGAACTCATCTGGAGAGCATGCGGCATAACCTTATTTGAGTGAAAAGCAATGTAATTTGCAACCACACTTATAAAAAGAGCACACAAATGGTATAGGAAATATGATCCTCAACAAGCCGTAATTGATTATGACTAGCTTAAGACAACATTTCTCCAAGAGTTTGATATTTCAAAATTTGAGCAACAAAGTATTGTCACGTTGAAGGATATAAAACAAGAGTTAACTGAGAGCGTGTGCAAGTACGATGCACGATTCAAGACACTCCTGTCTAAGCTTTCATTCGAGATTAATGTTGCTTGGCATGCTCAATGGTTTGTGGGAGGTTTATTGCTCCCCTTTAGACAGACATTGTCTCAAAGAACCTTTACCAGCCCGCGTGAGACCTTGGAAGCTGCCCTCCGCGTTGAAGTTGTTGGCAACATCAACATTGGAATCAGTCCCTTTATGGAAGCTCAAATAGCTTCAATGGGATCACAATTAGAGAATCTAACTGCAAACAATGCTCATGACACTCGCAACGTCCTTTGGTGTACTGATTGTGAGTATGAGGGCCATAATAGAAATAATTGCCCTCATAAGAACATTTGCGTTGTACTAAAGTTGTCCTATGAAATTTGTCATGAAGAGCACAATGTTCACTCTTGTCATTTGTTACAATGGGCTACACAGTGTAAAGTGTCTAACTACTGCAAAACATGTGATGCATATACCCATGACACTAATTATTGCTGTCTCATCAGCAATATTCATGAGGCGTGCACGCATGGTACACATCAAGCTTCTATTTCAAACAATCAGGAGAATGGTGGGTATCGTGGATGAGGTTGAGGATGAGGATGAGGAGGTGGACGTTTTCCACCACAGACGTGCTATAAATGTGGTTCTCCGGATCACTACCAACAAGAGTGCCCGGTCTATCCAACATGTGTTTTTTGTAAAAATGAGTATTGTTTGGAGGAATGTCCTGATTTGTACATGACCATCACAAAATAAAGGAATGAAAAGGGTGCCGATATGATACACATTGAGAAGCCACACTGGCGACCGCGCTCTAGCACTCCAACGGCTCAACAGGTTAACATTACAATGCGAAGTGGTGGACAGTCCCAGTCTACATCCAATCCACCCATTGAGAAGGTACAATGCAAAGAGCCTCATACAACTAGGTATCCTGACGCTCAGCAATAGAAAGAAGTGCTCCAAGATACTATGACTTTGGTAAAGGAATTGCAAGGGGAAATTCAATTTCTTAAGGACCGTGATGCTACCCAATGTGCTGATATGCAGAAGGCCACAGATCATCAAGACATGGCACGAGATGACTTCCAAGAGCTTTGTAAGCACCTGTTGGATGAGGATATTGTACCACAGTTAAGTGATTGGCTTAAACATCAGACGCCAAGGCCAACTGAGGATCATCGATTAAACCATGCTCGACGAAAAGAAACACCCGCTCCTAGCCCGCAATAAGACAAAGAAATATTGGTGAATGCTGCTATCGATGGATGGGTGATCCGGGACATTTGTAATGTCCCCTTTTCAGGTGACATCTTCAGACTTGATGATTAGCCTATTATGCGACCTTTGTAGGCTGATAGGATGGATAGAGGGTCATGATGGAGCTTGGCTTGGCTTCGATTAGCAGAATTCCTACAGTTGGCTTTCATTCAGGCTCTTTCGGACACGTTTTGCCTGAGCTCCTATTATTTAGGGACTTCTGACACGCAGCAGAGCACCCTTATTTTTGGTATGGTCATGTGCAGAATCACTCCCTGATTCACCAGCTTCAGTCAGTTCAAGGATCGGACATGTATTGAGGGAGATATTAATATTTGATTGATTTAATCAAATATTAATTATTTGGTCTAATTTTAATTAGAAACCCTATTCTAATTTAAGAAAACCCTAATTAGGGCAAGCATATCTTTTGGAGGGTATAAGGGTTTCTCATGGGAGATAATGATGGATTAATGAATGATTATTGATTTTGATATTGAAGAATTCTTCTGTGAAGACTGAGCCAAGGGTTCCAGGATTCCATCTGCATTGGAGAACGTCCACTCTTCAGTGTGTGCGATTCAGAGGCTGTGAAATATCAGCTGATCTATTGCCGATTTGAGAGATAGCTTCATACAGAAGTTATCACAGAGGTTTACAGATTTGAGAGGTAACTTCATACAGAAGTTGTCACAGAGCTTTCCAGGTATTTATTTTATTAGGTTTTTGATTCAATAAGTTATACAGATAGAAATCTTTTGTATTAGAGCCATATATCTTGAGATCAGGGGTCCAACAAACAGGGTGTACTTTATTGGCGGCTGTACGAAGTCCGTACAGATCAGTACAGATTCGCACAGAGACCGACATCGGCAGGCAAAGATCCACAGTGACCGACATCGGCCGACCTATAACCGACGTCGGCAGGTTAACGACCCCAGTCGACCGACGACGGCAGTATAACCGATGTCGGCGACTGTGTTTTTGACACAGCAGGCCGAGACATGCCAAATTCAGGTTTTATTCCCAGTTTGCGGAATACTCAGGTTTTTAAGACCGTATTTGAATATTCTTTTATATGCATGACAAAGGATATCTATTGTAATCATCTGGACGAATAATATGAGCACTGATTAGCTAGTTGATAGATTATACTACTGTCTATCTATTTATTTGAATTTATTCTACAAAATCGTATCTTTGTTCAGAGCTTTTGTTTTGGTATCCGAAGGGATATTACAATGGTATCAGAGCTTTTGTTAAAAAAAAGAGACCCTAAAAAAGGGAGATTACAGTGGTATCAGAGCTTTTGGTAAAAAAAAGAGACCCTAAGAAAGGGACATTACAGTGGTATTAGAGCCAAATTCCTGCCATCCTGTTGGACAAATCAGAGCTAAATACTGCCATCCTGAGGGTTTATAGATCATCATGAGTGACAGACGTGAGGGTAGCCCACCCAGGGGCCACAGGTATGATGATGATCAGGGCACCAGAGAATTCTACCGTGTTATGATGACAGGCCAGCAGCAGATGACACAAGCACTACAGGCACTCACTGCTATGGTAAAGAGGATGAACACACCTGTTCGACAGAATGGAGAACAAGGAGATAACAGGAGTGCTACTGTTAATCAGAAACTACGGCGGACCCATTCCAGAACAGCTGATAGGCCTACACGGCCTACGTTTGTTAAGAATGATTCAAAGGCCAACCCAGCAGTACCACCTTTGGATTGAGAGGTTCTTAACGGTCTACGCAGGAAAAAGCTTTGCTTATACTGCAAAGGTCCATATGATGCCAATCACGATTGTCTTTTGAGGCCTAAAGGCAAGGCAAATCGTGTAATATGGGCAGAGGCTTCAGAGCCTAAGATGGAGGCAATGAAAGTGGCTCACTCGGATTTTGAGAGACATGTGGATGAGCTTAGTCATGGGGATTTGGACTCTCAGTTAGTTGCAGAGGACGAGGGAGCTGGAGATTGTGATGATGAGATAGTTTCAGCAGCAGCTTCTTCAGAGATGGATGAGGCTGAGTCCAATGCTGGCATTCAGAGTGTGGAGGTATACTCAGAGGTTAGTACATTGAGTGTTGTTGGTGAGTACGTTCCTACAGTTGTAGCTGAGGAACATGTTGTTGGGGCTGACACACATGTTCAGGATTTGGGAGTACCTAGTCCTAATGAGTTGGGCATACCAGTGGAGTCGAGTCTCCAGATTGATTCTTCTCACACCGATGACAGTGTGGTACAGTTGGTCGTGCCACCTTTACAGAGGGATCAGTTATGGGATGGATTGGCACCATCTTTTTTGTAGATGGAATTGGCAGTTGCAAGTTACACACCCTGCAGTATCGACACATCCAGGGCAGTTGTGATTTTAGAGATTGGTTGAGTTGCATTCACCGGTTTGATTATGGATTCCTCTTGGTTATATTTCAGAGGATATGGCATGAGCTTGCGTTGATTGTCATCAGTATAGATCATGACTACATTTGGGATCCAGGTGGATTGATTGGTTTGTTGTTCCGAGATTGCTTGGGGACAAGCAATTTCAGGAGGGGCGGATTGTAATGTCCCCTTTTCAGGTGACATCTTCAGACTTGATGATTAGCCTATTATGCGACCTTTGTACGCTGATAGGATGGATAGAGGGTCATGATGGAGCTTGGCTTGGCTTCGATTAGCAGAATTCCTACAGTTGGCTTTCGTTCAGGGTCTTTCGGACACGTTTTGCCTGAGCTCCTATTATTTAGGGACTTCTGACACGCAGCGGAGCACCCTTATTTTTGGTATGGTCATGTGCAGAATCACTCCCTGATTCACCAGCTTCAGTCGGTTCGAGGATCGGACATGTATTGAGGGAGATATTAATATTTGATTGATTTAATCAAATATTAATTATTTGGTCTAATTTTAATTAGAAACCCTAATTCTAATTTAAGAAAACCCTAATTAGGGCAAGCATATCTTTTGGAGGGTATAAGGGTTTCTCATGGGAGATAATGATGGATTAATAAATGATTATTGATTTTGATATTGAAGAATTCTTCTGTGAAGACTGAGCCAAGGGTTCCAGGATTCCATCTGCATTGGAGAACGTCCACTCTTCAGTGTGTGCGATTCAGAGGCTGTGAAATATCAGCTGATCTATTGCCGATTTGAGAGATAGCTTCATACAGAAGTTATCACAGAGGTTTACAGATTTGAGAGGTAACTTCATACAGAAGTTGTCACAGAGCTTTCCAGGTATTTATTTTATTAGATTTTTGATTCAATAAGTTATACAGATAGAAATCTTTTGTATTAGAGCCATATATCTTGAGATCAGGGGTCCAACAAACAGGGTGTACTTTATTGGCGGCTGTACGAAGTTCGTACAGATCAGTACAGATTCGCACAGAGACCGACATCGGCAGGCAGAGATCCACAGCGATCGACATCGGCCGACCTATCACCGACGTTGGCAGGTTAACGACCCCAGTCGATCGACGACGGCAGTATAATCGACGTCGGCGACTGTGTTTTTGACACAGTAGGCCGAGACGTGCCAGATTCAGGGTTTATTCCCAGTTTGCAGAATACTCAGGGTTTTAAGACCGTATTTGAATATTCTTTTATATGCATGACAGAGGATATCTATTGTAATCATCTGGACGAATAATAAGAGCACTGATTAGCTAGTTGATAGATTATACTACTGTCTATCTATTTATTTGAATTTATTCTGAAAAATCGTATCTTTGTTCAGAGCTTTTGTTTTGGTATCTGAAGGGATATTACAACATTCTAGTCGACACTGGCACTGAGGTCAATGTCCTCACAAAGGATGCATGGCGAAAGATGGCTAGCCCGGCCTTACAACCATCACCTCATGTATTGTTCATGGCCAATAAGACCCGTGCTTTACCAATTGGCGTTCTTAAAAATGCAACTGTGGATATCCTCGGGTTACTGTTCAAAGCCGAATTTGAAGTTATAGAATTCGCTGAGGCTGATGACTTTCCAGCCTTATTGGGTCATCCTTGGTGCTATGCTAACAACGCCGATTTAAGCTTCAAGAAGAGATATATCAGCTTTGAAAATACTAATCAGCGCGTCGTCATCCCATTGGACCAAGCACATGGGCCCCCATATGTTGAACTTGTTAGCGCAGATGAGGATATTAATCACATATACGTCACAGCTCGAGGCAGTGAACATTATGATCCTACCCCCAATGGCATCCTCCGATGGACGGATACACAATCCCTCTCTGATACTACGAGTAATGCCTATGATTGTTGGGCACAAGATGATTAAGACCTTACTGGAAGGGTGTGTGGTGCCATTGATAATCGTGAAGACACTCGGCACAAGTATCACAAGCACCATAGGTTTGTTCATCTTATCACTGGACAAGTCATGCGAGGACCAATTTTGGATACGCCACTTGAAAGGCTAGATGAAGCTCTGCGGTTCCATGGGCAAATGGAAGTCTGTGACTTTGTCCAGCGACTGGAGGCTTTCTATGACTTTGATGTTGATCGTGTGCGTTCACTTGCTCACATCCTCGATGGTACAATGGCAAGGTGGTGGCGAACTCATCATGAGCATCTCCTTCATTGGGACCAAGTACATTTTGCCTTACATCATTGATTCCATCATGACAACCATGTATGAGGCACTATCAGCTATAGTGGTTTTCGAGCACCAGAACCTCACCTAGAGGCATGCAAGGCAATGTGGATGGCTGATGAATCTTTCTTACCAGAATATTTTTGGGTTCATGCATTTTACAGCACTTTGCGCACCTGGGCTAGAGCTTGGTATGTTCATGAGAAGCGTCATCTAGGTACTCGTTTCTGGCATTTGCTGAAGAATGACATGGTCTCAACATTATCTTATTCATCTCCAAAGATGGATTTGCGCCTTACACTAGAAGTGTCATCACTGTTGTAACAACTTGGTCGGGAAGAACCAAGTATAAATACCCGTGTAGAGATTTGTAAGGCTACCGATCATTGTTGTATAATGTTTGATTGTTGGTGAGTAGCGTAATCAAGGAAATCATTGTAATCTTGACATTGCACTACCGTTTATAGTTAATTTGTATCACTGAATTGCCTATACTTCTGTTATGTAACTGTTGTCAACCTGGAGCTGCGCCTTGATTCGAAGACGTGCACGAAATGGCCAGTCCTCTATCCAGCTAAAACAATGGGATCTTCTCACGAGGGTGGGTGCCTCAACGGTGAGAAGAACCTCCAGAGAAGGCTGGTTCCTGTATGATGTATCGATGAGGATCTCTACTCTACGTTGCAGACTACCGTGGAAAAGGGAGAAGGAAACTTAAAGGGGAAATCCTACCTAAAAGGGGGTGATACACCAGAAGTTTGATCCACTCAACTTGGAACCTTGAACACTGAACGAACAAGGGAAAAGGAAGACCTTAGATTTCAATCAACCACTTATGCATAAATATTTCATGAAGAGGTTCGATCCAGTGACCAAAACCTAAGGGAAAATGATGGAGAGAGGTCCGATACAAGACACTTTGCAGCCACCTATCATCCACTTACAGCTTTAGCAAAAGACAAAGAACACTTTAACATGACCTGCATAAGGATAATCTAGCAACTAGGTATGAACCAGAATTTGGGAAGGGAGAGAAATCTACCACTTATGCAAATTGCTGAATGAAATATACACTATGCCAACACTTGAAATCTGAAAGTACAGTCCTATTGATCAAATAGGTTACACAACTCACCAATGGCAGAGTTTGGTCTAACCAAGAGAGATATTGGATCCCGTTTAATTAAGGCTGAAAGCCACTTTATATAAAAATACAAGAGGCCAAAGATTGGCGTTGAAAATTTGAAGAGAAGGATTCACTTAGGTTAACTCAACGCTGACTTGGCCTTTCAATAAAATATGTTTTCTTTTGTCTTTGCATGAAGCTTCTTGCACTTGAGGAAGTGAACTTGTCTTTGTTATGAACCGCCCACCTCTCTTTGCATGGAAATCCACACCAATGTTAATTTTAGAACTCTACGTGAGCTGCTTGATGCCGAATTGGAATGTTTGAAAGGCTGAGTTTGACGAAGAGATCAGCTAAGTTGACTGCTTGGCAAGCTGAGTTGGTCGAAGAGATCATTCTCCCTCGCATGGAAAGCTCCTAGTGGATGCGGCGTTTAACAATTAGTCAACTCTAAATCTAGAACAGTCAACTCGACATTCGAATTTAGAACTTCGGTTGACGCTAAGTTGGACCCTCGGATGCGTGCGTTGATCTGGAGACGAGCAGGTCTTCAATAACCAGTCGACTGAAGCTTTGGCTGGTGCTCGAAAATAGCTCCTGCTTGCATGTATTTTACCCTGTTCTGGTCTACCTGTTTGTGTCTATTTCTGGCGAGATTCTATGTTCGAATTTAATCTATAATTATATCCGGTCTATATTTTCTCCATTTGGCTTTGCTTTCGAAATTCTGGCTTTACCCCTGTTTCAACGATTACATCCCGCAGTTAGAATTTGACGGCTAGCAGGACGTCACCCTTTGGCATTTATTCCTTCGGACTTCTCTTATTTCCTTGAATTTCCTGCGGCATTTCTTTCTCTCGGATTTATTCTACAAAGTATTCCTTCGGATTTTTTCCGCGGCCCTTTCTCCAAATTTTTTTGGACTTTTTGTCCGAAGGTCTCTTTTTGCTTGCCTTTGTTTCACTTGTTTTTCTGCGGACTTTCTTATCTTCCAAATTTCTTTGGCATTTTTGTCCGAAGGAGTTCCTTCAGACAAAAGTCCGAAAAAATTCATTTCCTACCTTTGCCTTTTAACTTTTCCGAAGCCTTCGGATTTTTTGCCGTCGGCTTTTCAACGGGCCTCTTCTTGTGTATTCCGAATTTCTTCGGACTTTTTGTCCGAAGATCTCTTTTGTGCCTTTGCTTTTTGAAATGTGCCCTTCGGAAAAGTCACCACGGTCCTCTCGCCGACCAAGTGCCCTCCGCAAGGGCTAGTGGCTCTTTGTTGTGCCATTTTCGGAAAAATTGTAGGGCACCCGGACTTTTCGCAAAGGTCTTGAATTCGTCTCTGTACCTTCCCGAAGGGTAGGTGCCCTTCGGGATTGTTGCAAATGACCCTTCCGAAGGGTACCTTGGCTTTTATTTGCTTATTTGGGTGGACTTTTGGATTCTCCCTGTTTGGCCTGCGGGTGTTCTCTTATAATTTCTCCAAAGTATTCCTTCAGACAAAAAGTCCGAAGGAATTACTTCCTTTGTCCTTTGCTTTTCGTTTGTCTTTTGCCTTGAGGACTTTTGCCTTAGCACTTTTCCGAAGTAAAAGCCTTTTAATGAACCATCTCTTCGGAATCTTCCTGTGGCAGCAAAGGCCCCTTACCAAAGAAAAACAACGTATTCTTCTTAATGATTTCTTTCTTCCTTGGATGGAGATGCGAATTTTCCGAGTGGCAAGAGAAAATCTGCCCTGTGGAAGAATTGTCAACAGTAACGTATGGATCTAGTTTGGATATAATGAATAGAATCTATGTTATTTGAACTTGAGTATGAGTGCTCTGAATATTATGGCCATGGTTATCTTAATCATGTTTGTTCACTTAATTGAACCTAGGTCCATATCTGTATCTCTTTTTATGTTTAGTCATTGAACAAGGTATTTGTTCAAGCATATGACAAGTATACCTCCGCACAACAAAACCCATGTGAACCGGTTTCTTGCTGCGTGCTTTGAGTTAGTGCGCAAGATTCTTAGTCTTGTGTGAAATGTCAGCACAACAGTTTGTTGGGCACTATTCGCTTCAACACGTGCCTAGGGAAAAGGTCTAGATAGGAAATTAACCCAACAAATCATTTGGAGGGCATGCACAATTTTGATAATTGAATTTGAGGTTTAAGCACAAAAACGTTTGACTCTTTACCTTGAAGACGAAAACCTTCAATGGTAAGTGAAATTAAGGACGAAAACCCTTGATTTCCAGCGAGGACGATTTCATGAGGGAATTGCATTGAGCATCATTGACAGTCAAGGGTGTTTTGAACACCAGTTTTCACTGCAGTAGGTGTGGTGCCTAGGGTTTTGAGGACAAAGTGGCAGCAATCTAGGGTTTGGAAGCTACTAGGGCAATGATCTAATTGCAATAGTTGGGTGACCCCATTTGGAAACTAATGTGCCACATTTGGGTGGCTAGTTGAAACCAAAACTTATGTTTGAATATACAAAAAATATTATCCTAATTTTTTGCTAATCTCTAGTTGTATCTGGACATCAAAGGAGTCAATTGAAGGTTCTTTTCATAATTTAATATTCAGAATATTATAGACTGGGCAACCCCCTCCTTGGGGTCTTTTGTGTTACTCAGGGACTGTTCAAGCTTCTAAACATAATCTGAATATTTGATAATTTTATGATTATTTTAACGAGTGTTTCTAGCCATGAATTGTTAAGGAAATTCATAAAATAAGGTATAAGGTATTTATAGTGGCAATATTATTCAGAATTTGTTGAGGTGTGTATGATGGTCAAACATTGTTTTTATGCTTGGAAAATTGCATTCCCAGCATGTTGTAATTTTTATCCAAGGCAGCAAGTGGAAGATACAGAAATTCACAATTGTTTGGCTAGGGTTTGATACCCATTAACTCTGTAAATTGATAGCTTTAATGCTAGGTTTTGAATACTTAATTCCCAACCACTTTACAGCATTTTGGTACCTAGGTTGTGCTGTTAAAATCATTAAATATCATCTTTGGTTAGGGTTTGGTGTAAAATCCAGATTTCAGTATCATATTCCATTTTGGGATATTTTAGGAATCCTCATCTACTACTCATATTCAAATATCCAAAGCACCTAAACATGTTCATATTATTGCTATTCCAAATAAACCATAGAGCACTCAATGATGGGGTCCACAAATCCCCATCCCTTCTATTGTTTCTTCACGACCACAGTCCTATTATACATACGCAGAGCATTACAGCTTATATAGTGACATATATTGCACCTATGCATGCTCCTTGGTAGTACCACCATTTTATTGCACCAAGTTCATAGTGGGTAGATACCCATAAGCATCCATTGGATGAAATCATAGGATAGTTCTTTCTTTGCAAATATTTTAAAACTACCAAAAAAATTAAAAACTTCAAAAATCCAAAAATATTTGCAACATTTACATATTTTATTAGCTCCTTGGCATATATGTTGTTGGTTCCATGTTAGTAGATAGCATATCATTTATTTCTATATATATATATGTTTCACACATCTTTTGAATGTGATACAGGTATACATAGTTACATGATCTATGCACTTTTGGATATTGGATCTTCCCTCTACTCATGTCATGTGGACATTGGGGGCATCCGCTTCTTTGATCACGATACATCCAGATTATATTATTCTATGATCACTTTACATTATCATGTTTGAGCTTATGTACTTACACATACCTTTATCCATGCTTATATCTTTCGCAATGTACTTGATATGCTATGTACTTAACATTTTTTGCTAACACATGATCCATGGGCTAGTATGTTATATTTATGTTGGTTGCTTATTGTCCATGCTTTACTTTTTGCACTTCCTTATGTGTTCCTTGCTTGCTATTGTCATGCATTGTATTACTTGTTTGAGCATTTGAATAGGCTCCATTGATTCTGGCCCCCGTGCCTATGCCTACTATGATATTTGGATTTGTCATGGTTTGTTGTATGTTGACATTTGAATATGTCATTCCTTGTTTTGTGGACATTTGACTAAATCATGTCCCTTTGATTGTGCGGCATTCAAACAAGCCCCTTGTTTGTGATCTTCTTGAACCATTTTTTTTTTATTTGCTTTTGAGTGCTCTTGTGTGTGTGCTTGATTTCTTGTTGAACTTATACTATTACTATCTAGACATTGCATGATCTATATCACGCATTTTAAGACTTGATGTGATCACATTTGTGTGCTTCAATGACATATCTACTTAGACATGTTACTCCTATATGCTACATGGTTCATACACAAATTATACAGTTATCTTATCATTTTGAGGTAAGGTAACTACCAGTTGCTACTTCTCGTCACCTCAAAAGGTGGGGCATGCCATAGAGGCATGGCTTCCACATTCTTCAAAGATTCAAATATACAATGGGGGCATGTTATGAAAACATGTTCTCCACACTTACACCAGTTTTCAGTTTCAGATTATAGTGGGGGCATGTTAATGTTCTCCACACACAATTTGCAAATTGGCCAAAATTCATAGTTATATGATACAAATACATAGGTGGCAAAATTCTATACATTGGCACCATTGTTATATCCAAGTTTCAACATAAGACATACATAAGGTGTATATGTTATGCAAAAGAGCACCTAAAATTGCAAAATTAAATCAACTTTCAAATTTCAAACGCTTCTACGGACTTTAACTCACCAAGTTGGACCGTTACGAATTGTATTGAGCCAATCTACTGCAGTAGTTGGTTTGCTTTGGGTATGGTTGAGGTGATTAAATCACTCAATCTTGCCAAGTTTATAGGTTGGACTTGATTACATCATCTAACCTCACCAAATTTATAATGTGAGTTGACTTGGTTCACTCACGCTCACCAAAGTATATGTATGATTGAGTTGCATAGTTGAGCTAATCTCAACTGTCAGGTGGCAACTCACCTTTTTCTCCATGGTTGGGGGCATGTGTCTTCCAATCTTTCTATACATATGCACTTTCCAGATTTTATATTTGTCCTAATCTCAACTCTAATAGTTCATAATGATACATCTTTCCAAATCAAATTGCCAAAAGGCAAGGTGGTTGCATTGATACACAGATGTACTCATAAACCTTGCTCTTTCTATTTCAATGCTTTCAATTTCGGATTATATGCACTGATTATATATTGTAACATGCTCTTGGTTGCAAGTCAATCACCACCAAAGCACTCAAGTTGGACTCATGCAAAAACAAGTTGTGTTATACACACCTATGTTAAACACAACTATCTACTGAGAAGGGGGGTGAATCAGTAGATCAGCTAAAAATAGTTCTTTAAATCTTTTAGAGAAAATACAAATGCATATTTAATAACAGATGCAGAGATTACACACACACAAAAACACATTACACCAAATTTATACGTGAAAAACCCAAAGGGAAAAATCACAGTGAGAATAGTTGCCAGAATCTATTGTTCTAATCCAGCCTCACAGTTAAACGTCTCACTGCCAAACCTCACTGGTTACATTCAAGAGCACCCACTCTAAGGAAGCACCCACGCCCTAACTGAGCACCAACTCAGTCTGTTTGATAGCACCCATCGATCAGAATTATGAAACTACAACTTCAAAATACAAAAAGAATCAAACTTTATTTCTTTATTACAAGTCTTGTTTGTAACTACTCAATCTCTGCACATTCTCTGTGTGTTCTTTCTTCTTTTCTGCCTCACTCTCTGTGTCTAGATATATCTCTTTGTCCCTCTAACTTTTTCTTTGTGTCTGCATGCATCTCCAATCAACACACTTTGAGTCGCTCTAGTAGCTCCTTTTGCAATTGCAATGACAGACACTTGACAATGTTCTAGATGTATATATATAGACAATGAGTCTAGGGTTTCATGTCTTCAACATGTCTTTACACTCTGACTACACCTTACTGGTTCCGGTTCTAGATCTCATTTAATGTGGCTTGGCATTTACACCTCTCGCATCTCGATTCATGCTTCACGCCGTAATGTTCTGGTCCCTTTACTATATTTATCAACTGTTGGATTCAAGTCATAAATGCGCAGCCTTCTTAATTGTAGATTGATCGGTTGGATCAATTCAATCTCAAGCTCCGTGTAGCTATGTCAAGTTCATCACAAGTTTCATCTGTTCCTCCACTTGACCTTTAGAACATATTAAATGCAGGCCTTTGATTTCTTTCTTCGCGCCATTTCTAAGTTTTTTTGCTAACCATCGAGCTCTTTTTTGCATCTCGCTATCTCCTATATAATTGGATCGCTTTCGCTCCTTTCGATTATCCTCGATATGCTCGATCTTTAGTTTTTTATTGTGTCGTTAACTATAGGTCCCATTGGATCACTGACTCCACTTTGTTTTGTTGTATCTTCCTTATCGAGCTTTCCGCGTGTCGTTCGTTCTCTGAAGATGCATGATCTTTATATTGGCTTGGTTGTTAAACTTTGGCATGTTGACCTCATCTCATTTTTTTCAGCATGCATGTATTGCTTTTGCTCCTTTGATCTCTTCAAACTTGCTCAACCTTTAACTCGCCTTGATCCTTCGGCACGTTTGAAAATGCCCTACGAGACTCCACACTTATCCTTCGGCAATGTTGCAAGTGACCTATATTTCTTCCGAAATATCCTTCAAAAACTTTGTAAGAGTCCATTCCATCCGAAAGTATCCTTCGGGAACTTTGTAAGTGTCCTCTCCATCCAAAAGTATCCTTTGGGAATTTTGTAAATGTCCTCTCCATCCGAAAGTATCCTTCGAGAACATTGTAAGTGTCCACCTGCCTTAGACAAATTCTCCAAAAGAATTCATCAATGCCCTTCTTCCGAAAGTGTCCTTTGGGACTTCTATAAGTGAACTATTCGGAACTTTTGTTTGGATCACATGCCCTTCAGAGCTTTATCAATAGTACCTTTCGAAATTTTTGTTTGAGTCACATGCCCTTTGGAACTTTGGCAAAGTACCCTTCAGGATTTTTGTTTGAGTCACATGCCCTTAGGAACTTTTTTAAAGTACCCTTCGGATACTTTGAACGGTTCACTTACCCTTCGGCATTTTGAAAAGATCCCTTCGGAACTTTTGTAAAGTACCTTTCGGAAACTTTGAACGGTTCACTTATCCTTCAGCGTTTTTGAAAAGATCCCTTCGAAAACTCTGAACGGTTCACTTACCCTTCGGCATTTTGAAAAGATCCCTTCGGAACTTTTGTAAAGTACCCTTCAAAAACTTTGAACGATTCACTTACCCTTCAAGATTTTTGCAAAGATCCCTTCGGAACCTTTGTTCAAGACAATTTTTCCAACAAAGACTTAGCCATTTTTCTGAAAGAATTCACCGAACCACGTTCTCCGAAAGAATTCCAAATTGCACTCATTTCGTTCAAAAACTTTGTTGCAAACATTATGTCCGACAAAGTCTAAACCATTTTTCCCGAAAGAATTCGTCGAACCACTTTCTCCAAAAAAATTCCCTGGACAAATGCAAAGGTGCAAAATCAACTAAGTATGAAAACTTAGTAGGCTTTTAGCTGAGGAACAACCTTATGCATTTGTAACATTTGCTCTACTCATCCTTATGACTTAGAACTTAGACCACAAAGAGATATATGCAAATGTTGTTAACATTCCCCTGTGTACTTAGCCATATTTGTCAAGATAACCATGTGAGCAAAGACATTCATATGACTATTCTTGTATTTTCATAATCATTCAAAGTACACACACAACTCCAAGGGGCTCTGCAACAAGTCTGTTCAACTCAACACCTTTGTCATTAATGCATAATAGCACTTGCTACCTTTGACATCAATGATAATCCTTCATACATCAATGACTATGTTCAACAACCTAAGTACGCAAATTTTTCCTTTAAGCTAGCAATTTCATTACCACATTAAAGGGGGGCAAATCAAGGCACTATTTCTGAATTATATAACACCTCAATCTTGTACACTTGGCAAATAAATATCATGGATGTACCTTAGCTTCTAGACCTTTCCCGCTACCAAAAGGCTCGCATACACTCTCTTTGTGCCTAATTGTTTATCTTTTAGTCCGACCAATGTTACCCTGATGACTCAAACCTTCTATCTTGCCCAGAATGTTATAAATCTGCTTATCTTCTGTCTCTGCAAGTTCTAGAAATGCACCTGTTTTCCAACTGCCTAGACACTTGCATCCCAGTCAGACGCCTAAGTCGACGCAAGTGTCCTATCCCAACGTAAGTGTCTATTGCCCTAAAGTCATCCAATTTGCAAATGAAACGTAAGTGCTTTAATACGAGATATTATCCAAAAGAATTGGTATATATACATGTTCAATCTTCATTCATTCTACATGTAACATGGACTAAATAACTCACAAGGCAACATACCAAAAACATTCAATCAAGCATTCAAGTGAGCAAAGCTTCCCTATTTCCTCTATTTTCATATAAATCATAGGGACAACACATCTACAGGTCTAAAGTACTGAAGGTGTAGCCCATGAGCTATATTTGCTATGTTACAAGCTAGGTCACTATTATACTTGGTTATCACATATTGCATCCTTATGCACACACAAGCCCAAGCGTAGGAGAGAATACATGAGTCTGAAACCCTCTTCGGAGTAGTGGCTATGTAGACAACACCTATTGATAGAGGGGTGTTTGGGGTTAGCTCGACACTGTGAGCCCACTAACCCATTTTCCACAATCACTATGAAGATGAAAAACTAGGATTTTGCCATTTGATAAGGAGTGATAGTCCATGAACCAGATTTGAGCCCACCAAAGTGACAGCGACACAGAACCCAAAACATTCCAGGCAGTCGCATCCAGATCCAGAAGGTGTTCCATACTGGACACCTGCGTCCAGGTTAGACAGAAGCGTCCATGCAACCATCTGTGGTCAATGCAAGTGTTCGAAGTCACAGAGGTCAAATTTCCAAAATCCGAGGACTGATCCAGAATCTAGATCCAATCTATTTCCACCATATTCCACATTAGATCTAAATGAACACAATAATCCAGCTAAGTACCATTGTTTTCCTAATTATTGTAATATCAATCATTGATTATACTTACTATTTTTAGCATATCTCAGTATTTAAATTCAGAATATTGTTTATTTGAGTTTTCAAATTAATTGGCCTGCTATAAAAATAGTTTATCACCATTGTGCCCTTGATTATCTCTATTCCCTTTAACCCTAGATTCCTTAATCTAGATTTTAGGGTTAAACAATTCTAGCATTTTATCAATCTTATACATTGGTTTAGACATGAAGAGCCTCTACATGCTAATTAATTTTCTCTCCATTATGTTATAATGTATATTATCATGATCTCTTGTTTTTTACTTGCTTTCAATTTTGATTAAAGGTCATATAGTCAAGACGTTAAATAGTAAAATGGTCAATCGATGGTCCTATAATTATAGTTTGATGTCTAGATGTCCTAGGATTTCTAGCCTCGCACCATCGGCCCAAGATAGTCTCCCATGAGCATTCTCAAATCCTACATTCTACCTTTCTCAGTAATAGATTATGATAGTGTTGTCTCTTCTAGCCCAAGCCTTTCTACAAACATTTGGCAGCATTGGTCCTATGACTTGGCATCCTAGAATGGTAATCACTTGTTTCTTGCTTTACTGACATGTCCTCCCATTTCAGGACTAATTGTACTTGCACTTGGTTCCTATAGTTCAAGGTTTAACCACTTTATGTTTACCCCCTGATACAGTGTTTACTAAAATATCCCTTATCAGATAAAATAAGAATTAAATTCCCTTAGAAGAAATCAGATTTCCCTTAGAAAAAATAAATTCAAAACCCTCTGAAGTTGTTCGTTAATCTCTCGAAATATTAGTCGGGGCACAAGATATATGTATTTCACCAAGATAATAAATAATCAAATACATGCAATAGGATTTTTAAGCACATACAAGTGCCCTTCTTTATTTCAACTAAGTGAATACACAGAAACCCATCTGAAAATACTTATGGAAAGTACAAATTGCATTAAATCAAAGTACCAATTTATTGTTTGAAAAACATCTAACTCTAACTTTTTCTTGGTACGATACGCTGTAGACTTTCACGTTGGTATTTTTGCCCTCTTGAGCTATGACGCCCTTGTTGAAAGGGCTCTAAATTTGATATTTCCTTCAACTGGTAGTTGTTATCACTCTGGAGTGTACCCTGCTTGAAGATGTGCAAAGCACACCCTCACTCCAGCTGATACAATTGGAACTTCTCAGAGTGTGGGTGACTCTTTGATGAGAAGAACCTCCGGAGAGAGTTGGTTCCCTTTTGATTTTTCAATAAATTTGACTACTGTGATTTCAGGATGGAAAAGGGGAAGAAGGGACTTAAAATAAATTCTAATTAAAAGGGGGGTGATACACATATAATCAAATGAAAGCTATAATTTTGTCCTTAAGCATAAATATTTTAGATGAAGGGTTGAAAACCTCTTCAAATGACCTGCAAAAGAAAGAGAAAGGGAGAGATAGGTGAGGAAGGGACCTGCAAAAGGAGATAAATCTCACTTATATGCTAATGCACAATCAAATTACATACTATCTTCTGTCAAAACTCAGATTTAGAACAATAACTTATTTATTGATGAATGGTCCAGCTTACAATTTATTCCCTCCAACTTCAGGGATCCTTCTAAATGGCTTGATTAAGCCAATAAATAAGATTTTCCAAAACCTGAAATAGCCTTAAGTGTAGTTCTAAAAGGGGAAAGGGTTAGGCTTAGTTAATTAACTCAAAACTTAACACCTTTTACAATATTTAGAATATTCAATAAAATCTTTTCCTTTTACAAAAAATGCATGCCTCTCCAAACTTTGGCGTAGAAAATAAGTGGAGGCCAAGTTTGAAAGGTTAACATTTGAAAAGAATAAACAATACACTCTCTAAAAATATCCAAACATGCATAAATCCAAGGTTGGCGTAGAAGTGTGGATGGTGGGCCCATTGAAAGTCAAACTTCTCATTTGCATGGAAAACTATGCCAAATCTCTAAATAAGGAACTCCAATTGATTCGTTTGAAAGCTGAGCTGGAGGAAGAGATATTTCTATTTGCATGAAAAACAAGGAAGATGTGTAATAAGCTTGTCCAATCAACTCCAACTCAAGACCAATCAACCTCCAATGGTCTCCACTTGCATGCAAAGCTATGCCACATCATGGACGGAGAACTCCGTTGGAACTGCCTGAAATGTTGAAAGCTTTGGATTGCATGAAAACCAAGGAGAAGCGTGATTTCGGTCAATCAGTCAACTGAAACTTTGACCAACCCACTAAAAATAGCCCTTGCTTGCATGGACAAGGATCTTGACAAGTGGGAGATATATTCAGATTGAATTCCTTGTCTATTTCCCAGCCTTCTGCTCTCGATTTCTTGTTTTTGTGTATGCATTTTTCATGGCCTTATCTGTTTGTGGCTTTTTGTGCCAATTTTCCCTTGGTTTGTTTTTCCTGTGTATTTCCTTTCCAATATGGAGTCAAGCATTTATTCAGGCATATGTTCAGTCAATTTCCCGTGGAATGTCCGCGGGAATTATTTCAGACTTTGTCTTTTTTTTAGCTCAGACTTTTGTTCTTTCCACTTTCCCATGGACAAAATGTCCGCAGGAATTGTCTATGGCTTTTCCTTGGTTGATTTCTCGCGTGAATTATCTTACCCTTTGGACTTTGCTCTTGAGCTTTCTCAATCGTTTCCAAAGGAATTCCTTCGTACAATTTGTTCGAAGGAATTCCTTCGGACTTTTTGTCCAAGTCTTCATCTTGTTAATTCATTTTTCCTTCGGACAAAAAGTCCAAAGGAATTGCCTTCTCTTCTACCTCTTTACAAGTGACCTACCCTTCGGAAGTCTTGTAAATGAACTTTCCTGAAGGGCACATACCCTTCGGGATTTTTGAAAACATCCTTTAAAATATCGGAGTGAACCTTCCCGAAGGGCAGATACCCTTCAGGTTTCTTGAAAACGTCCTTTTTTTTAAAATGCCCTTTGGCAACTTGGAGATGCCCTTCGGGTTTTCTGTGAATGAAACTTTCCCGAAGGGCACATACCCTTCGGGAATATGTAATGGACCCTTCCTTTGAAAAGAAGCCCCTCAGATTTTTTGTCTTGGCCTTTCTTTCGGAAAAGTTGGTAAGTCCTTGAATTTGTCCCTTCAAACTTCCGCAAAATGTACCTTCGGAATCATGATGTGAACTTTCCTCAAGGTTACATACCCTTCGGGATTTTTGGAATGGACCTTCCCGAAGGGCACATACCCTTTGGGCTTTTGTGAGGACTTTCCCTTTGAAAAAGAACTACCCTTTGGAATTGAAAAGGTCCCGCGGAAAAATGTCATAGGGCACTTTGTCCTTTGGACTGTCTTCAAAATCACTTTCCTGAAGGGAAAGAACCCTTCGGGTCTTCTGCAAAATGCCTCAGACTTCTTGAATTGTGCTCTTTCGGATTTCTTGTCATGGTCCTGCTTTTAGAAAAATTGTTGTAGGTTCTCTCTTTGCTTCCGGAAAAAATGCCAAGGCCCTCACTCCATAAATCGTTGTAGGATGACATTTAGTCTTGGCTGTAGGTGAACATTTTTCATACTCTTCTAAGTCTCCTTAAGCTTCCTTTGAATGACCAAAGACCTTTACCTAGCTGTAGGCTCTTCCCTTGGGTGGCTATTAATTATGCATGTCTTTGAAATTTGCATGGCTGCGTTCATGCTCTTAACCTGTTGTAGGTTGTCTTTAGGAATACATGGTTGTATATATTGTTGGAGGTCCTCATCATGATTGTACATGATACTTTAACTGCCTACATTTTCCTTTGTTCATGCCTTTATATACTATAATTCACCAATTTGACCAGCTGAATAGGGAAATTGACCGTTCTGTTGAAAGTTTTGAATAGTAGGGGTAGTAATTTGGCCTTGACAGGGCAAATTACTTAACAATTTTGGACCAAAATTCCCGAAGGGTATGTACCCTTCGGGCTTTTGGGAGGACATTCCCTTTGAAAAAGAACCGCCCTTTGGAATTGAAAAGGTCCTGTGAAAAAATGTCATAGGGCACTTTGTCCTTCGGACTGTCTTCAAAATCACTTTCCCGAAGGGAAAGAACCCTTCGGGTATTCTGCAAAATGCCTCACACTTCTTGAATTGTGCCCTTTTAGATTTCTTGTCATGGTCCTGATTTCAAAAAAATTGTTGTAGGCTCTCTTTGCTTCTGAAAAAAATGCCAAGGCCCTCGCTCCATAAATGGTTGTAGGATGGCATTTAGTCTTGGCTGTAGGTGAACATTTTTCATACTATTCTAAGTCTCCTTAAGCTTCCTTTGACTGACCAAAGACCTTTACCTGGCTGTAGGCTCTTCCCTTGGGGGGCTGTTAATTATGCCTGTGTCTTTGAAATTTGCATGACTGTGTTCATGCTCTTAACCTGTTGTAGGTTGTCTTTAGGAATACATGGTTGTATATACTGTTGTAGGTCCTCATCATGACTGTACCTAATACTTTGACTGCCTACATTTCCCTTTGTTCATGTCTTTAGACTATAATTCACCAATTTGACCAGCTGAATAGGGAAATTGACCGTTCTGTTGAAAGTTTCGAATAGTAGGGGTAGTAATTTGGCCTTGACAGACCAAATTACTTAGCAGTAGCATAGTTGTAATCCTTGAATGGAAGTACCAAATGGGTATGAAGGGTTTCATCCTTGTACCTGTAAATTTGAGGGTTTTAGTCCTCTGAATAATTGCAGAAGATGCAAGCTTTTTCTCAAAAAAAAGGGTTGTGTTTTTGTTCGAGTGGTTTCAATAATAAATTCTTCATTGCCCCACTTGTCCTTTTATAAATTCATTTTTCATTCCAACCCTAACCCTATAGTAATTAGAATTACTTTTTAATTTAATATTCATCTTTTTTCGATTAATAAATATTAATTACTTTTTGGCCATGTCTCTAATAATTACTTTTGGCCCTGTTCAATAATAATTGATTGTCCTTTTCCAAACTTATAACTTAAAGTGCCTTTTTGGACAACTTAAGATTTTATTAATAGATTATTCCCCTTTATTAATTTTCTCTTAGCCTAGGGGAAATAAAAATAAGCTTTGGGTCGTCGATTTAATTAATTCGAAAAAGGGGACATTACAATCCGTCCTTCCCAAAATTGTTTGCCCTTAAACAATGCCTGATCCATCCCAGCAAATTCCAGGATCCCATATCATTCTTTTTGATTCCCGTCTAAATGCAAGCACCTGAAGTTGTTTTGCTTGTTGATCTTCAATTCCCTATAAAACTTTCTCGATTTTGCCCAAATCTATATCTGCAAATTCTAGCTTTCCTGGGAACTTTTTTCATGGAGAATGACCTCTCCAATCCACTTCCGTTGCAGTACTCTGATTTGATCTTCATATAAATCATTGTTTGCATTAAGAGTTAATGTTTTTGAAGCCTTGGCTATTTCTTCAATTGCCTCTATGCATGTCATTTCAGCCTCATGACATTAGTTGATTGTGATCATATCCGTATGACTTGAATCTGTAGCATAAATATTGGTGAAGCCAAATTCCACCTTCTCCACAATTTTATGTTCCTCCACACTGTTGCCTTGTAGATTAATTCCAACTTCTATTTGTATGACAAATTTATGTTCCTCTTCATTTATCTCTACAATTTTTTAACTTTGGTTTTTATTCCTTCTCATGCTCCTCCATCACAATTGGAGAATTCTTTCCTTTAATTTTTTGTAGGTGTTGTTTTGATTGAATGGCTATCAACTTAGCTTCCTTAGCTCTTAGCCATTCATCACACATTTTTTGAGTCCTCATTACATCCTCTGCACTTGTCTGCAATGTGGTTAGTTTTAACAATTTTGCCTCATAGCCGAAATCGTCACCATTACCATTCGAAACTTCGCTCACTATGACCATTTGCCTTGAAAACCAGGTCTTGACCCTTGAGAAATCAAGGATAAGTCACTTTTGTGCAAGTACAAGTGTATTCCCATTAGACAATGATCATTTCTAGCACTTATTGAGCAATTCAGGTTTACCGGGGTGCATGTCCTATTAGCTTTTATAAGCTGAAGCAGTCGATAAGCCCGATTGGGTCTACAAATGCAATTACGAGTGGATCGGGTTTTGTGAGGTAGTTGTCTTATAAAGTTTTTTTTTTTGAGTAATGGAGCTTGTAAAGCTTGAAAGGGTCTTGGGCAGGTGATTTCTTTCAGAGGGCTTTTTCATTGGCAAGGTGGACTTTTCAAAAAGTTCTGAAGGGCACTTCTGGAAGAACATACTCTTGTGGGGGGCACCAAAGCCAAAGACAGGACCTTTTGTAAAAGCCCAAAGGGCACTTTTGGGGAGCAAAATCCCTTGCAGAGGACACCTTCATAGTGTCAGGGACATTTCGAAAGTTCCCAAAGGGCACATGCCCTTCAGGGAAAGATAGCCAAAGGAGACAAATTCCTTCGGACTTTTTGTTCGAAGGAATTCAGAAAAAGACCCAACGGAGGATATATCCGGGGAAAAGCCCGATAGAAATAAAAGTGAAAGGCACAAATGGAAAAGAATTTCCTTCGGAAAAAAAGTCCAAAGGAATTTGAGAGGGACAAAAAGCTCGATAGAAAAGACATGGCCACAAGCAAGGAACAAAAGCTCGAAGGCGAAAGCGTGAACAAAGCCAAGACAAAGAACAAGCCGCGGAAGAAAGAACAGAGTCCTTTGGACAATTTGTCTGAAGGACATGTACAAAAAGCCTGAACTTGACTATGAAAGCCATAAACAGATAGAACACATAACAAAGGAAGCACAGACCCGGACGGAATACAGAGAAGAGTCCATGAACAAAAAAGCCGCCCTAAAGCAAAGACGAACGCAGAAAAGACAGATACATTAAAGACACAGACAAACACAAAGAACAAACTCCGTGGGAAAAGATGACCCAGATAATCAAAACACACATGTTAGACGCAAAAACCCGACACAAATACAAGATGAACATGCGCATGAACAATGGCATAAGAGAAAATTCGTGGAAAAGACAAATACAGACGGTGAACATGCCTAAATAGTCCGAGAATACAAGAGCATGCAACAACCATGAACAAGAATAGATGCATTTGGATTTGACTGTTCTAACACGTCACCTTTAGTTCTTAAACAGAGGCTCGCTTTGCATGAGGACTCGAGTAGTGGAATAGTGGAAAGCTTAAACAAAAGAAATTCCATGCACACACTCTCATTTGTCTCAAAGCTTGAAACATTATGACGGTTCAAACGTGATTCTTGATTTGGCATTTGCATTAATTTCATGCAAATGGGAGACTTTCAAACGTTCCAACAGTTCAAGTGGATTTGACTACTTTTGTTTTGGAGTTGACTGGTTTTCAAATCAAGACATTTATCATAGATTTCATGCATCCAAAGCTTGTCTTCTGCTTCTTTTTCAACGCAAGAAAAAATAAACTTTTGTAAATGCTAAGTTGTTTTGAGTTTACTCTCTCCATTTTCCAATGAAAATCTCTTGGTTTTTTGTAATTTGCTATATTAATGGCTTTTCAGCCTTGTAAAAATATATCCCTCTCTTGGTAAGAATAGATTCTGCCATTGGTGAGTTGTGTAACATCTTTAATCAATAGAAGGACTGTAATTTCAGATTTCAAGTGCTGGCATAGTGTACATTCATTCAGCAATTTGCATATGTGGTAGATTTTTCTCCCTTACCAAATTTTGATTCGTACCTAGTTGCTAGCTTATCATGTTATGCAGGTCATGTTCAGTGTTTTAAATGTCTTTTGCTGAAGCTGTAAGTGGATGTTAGGTGGCTGCAAAAGTGTCTTGTATCAGACCTCTCTCCATCATTTTCCCTCACGTTTTTGTCATTGGATCGAACCTTCTCATGAAATACTTATGCATAGTGATCAATTGAAAATCAAAGGTCTTCTTTTTCCCTTGTTTGTTCAGTGTTCAAGGTTCCAAGTAGGGTGGATCAACATTCTGGTGTATCACCATCATTAGGTAGGATTTCTCCTTCAAGTTTTTTTCTCCTTTTTCCATGGTAGTACGCAACACAGAGTAGAGATCCTCATTGATACACCTAAGGGAGCTAGCCCTCATAATCTAGAGACTCAATCCACTTAGCAGGTCACCCACAACCTCGGATTGTTTTCATGTTCCAGTAAACTGTGAAGGCTTAAAACTACCTTCATAAGGGTGCAGGGTCTGATTGACAACAGTTTTTGGCACGTCCGGTAAGACCTGTTTAGTGCTAGTCTTCATGAAATCGCAGTTGCAGCAGCGTTCTTCAAGAAGTATTTGGCGATTTCAAGCTCGGGTGGTTGCTTCTAATAATCCAATCACACTTTCCATGTAAGTATTGCAAAATCATGAATGAGTTTTGATCGCTGTATATGAAGAGAATTCCTATGCTATGTTTCCTTATCAGCCCAATGATGGATCATACCAGCGTTATCATGATGCCTATGAGCCTTTTTATGAACCTAATCAGCCTTATGAGTATTATCAAATCTATGTTGAGCCATATCAGTCATATGAGCAGCCTTGGCTCCAAGAAAGAATGGATGAGATAGAGCTCAAAATACTAGCATATGCGAGGAAAGTTTGTTCAAACTCTCAATATGAAGAAGTGAATGGTCTATTCCAAAATGTGTCCAATGATCCAGAAGGGATAAATGAGTTGTGTATTTTTGTATTAGAGAAGATGGAGGCTTGGGATAGGCATAAAATCAAGTTGAGTCACTTGTCTACAAAGGGTTCTTGAAATCCTTATTCTCATGAGGTTCTTAACCATGCCTAGTGTGTGCCGAGGGAGCTTCCTAGTTGGATTCAAAAGCCTATTCAAGTGATTATTCATGAGACTAAGCCTTCTTATAGTCCCATTTCTTCACCACTCATCTCTCAAGCACAAGTTGTCCATGAGGATAAAGAGATTTCAAACTTTGAAGAGGTGATGGCCAAGTGGAAGAAACAGAGTACAGAGGTCTTTAAGAGTTTCTCTTTTCCTCCTCTCCAAAACTCCCTAGATAATTTCATTGTCCTCAAGATTCCAAAACCTGATCATGATCAACCTCCCATGCTTCATTTTCCCTCTCAAACAAATGAATTTCATCACCCTCCCACCATCTCCCTTCTTTAGGAGGAGCCTTTTCTTTGGAGGATTGAGAAAAAGGTTGCAGCTACAGGTAAAGTTCTTGCACAGTGTGTGGAGGATGTTTCAAATGTGTTTAAGAAAGAATTTCCTATTGATACTTCACTTATGGTTGTAGTTGAGCATCCAATTATATTTAAGAATGAGAACGTTGATCTTGATATAGAGGAACTCCAAGAGGAGTTGGTGCAGATTGAAGTCATAAACGAGTTACAGGTATCTCCTATTGAGAAGGATTCAGATAGCTTTCAAGCTGATTCAGTTCAAATAGATCAAGATGAGGAACAAAAAGATGATTGGCAGCTGTAACTTGAATTTCTACAAGAGATTGAAGAGCTTTGTATGGATATGTTGGCTATTGAAGAGCATGTTTATGAGAAATCTGATCAAGAATCACCTATTCAAGATCATAATACATATTGGGTTGCCTATTCAAAGCTCCATACCTATCCATGCCTTTAGATATTTTTGATATTCTTGCATAGCTTGCAACATTTCTAACATTGATTCTTGCACTGTCCTCATGATTCACACGCTGACAAGATCACGCCTCTGATACCAATGAAATATCTCTTTTCGGATAAAATAAGAAATAAATTCCCTTAGAAGAAATCAGATTTTCCTTAAAAGAAATCAAATTCAAAACCCTCTAAAGTTGTTCATTAATCTCACAAAATATTAGCTAGGGCACAAGATATGTCTTTCACCAAGATAATAAATAATCACAGAATATTAGCTGGGACACAAGATATATGTCTTTCACCAAGATAATAAATAATCGAATACATGCAGTAGGATTTTTAACCACATACAAGTGCCCTTCTTTATATCAATTTAGTTAATACACATAAACCATCTAAAAATACTTGTGGAAAGTACAAATTGCATTAAATCAAAGTACCAAATTATTGTTTGAAAAATCTTCCAATTCTACCTTTTTATTGGTACGACAGGCTGTAGACTTTCACATTGGTATTTTGGCCCTCTTGAAATGTGACACCCTTGTTGAATAGGGCTCTAAAGTTGATATTTCCTTAAACCGGTAGCACAGTTGTAATCTTTGGATGGAATTACCAAATGGGTATGAAGAGTTTCATCCTTGCACCTATAAATCTGAGGGTTTTTTTCGTCTGAATAATTGTAGAAGATGCAAGCTTTTCCTCAGAAAAAAGGGTTGTGTTTTTGTTCGGGTGATTTCAATAATAATTTCTTCATTGCCCCGCTTATCCTTTTATAAATTCATTTTTCATTCCAACCCTAACCCTAAAGTAATTAGAATTACTTTTTAATTTAATATTCATCTTTTTTCGATTAATAAATACTAATTACTTTTTGGCCATGTCTCTAATAATTACTTTTGGCCCCATTCAATAATAATTAATTGTCATTTTCCAAACTTATAACTTAAAGTACCTCTTTGGACAACTTAATGAATTACTAATAGATTATTCCCCTTTATTAATTTTCCCTTAGCCTACGGGACATAAAAATAAGCTTTGGGTCATTGATTTAATTAATTCAAAAAAAAAGACATTACAATCCGTCCTTCCCAAAATTGCTTGCCGTCAAACAATGTATGAACCGTCAGGATCCCTTATCATTCTTTTTGATTCCCGTTTAAATGCGAGCACCTAAAGTTGATTTGTTTGTTGATCTTCAAATCCCTATGAAACTTTCTCAGTTGTGCCTAGATCTGTATCTGCAACTTTCAGCTTTCCTGGAAACTTTTCTTCATGGAGAATGACCTCTCCATTCCACTTCCGTTGCACTACTCTAATTTGATCTTCATATAAATCATTGTTTCCATTAAGAGTTAATGTTTTTGAAGCCTTGGCTATTTCTTCAACTGCCTTTATGCATGTCATTTCAGCCTCATGACATTAGTTGATTGTGATCATATCCATATGACTTGAATTTGTAGCATAAATATTAGTGAAACCAAATTCCACCTTCTCCACAATTTTATGTTCCTCCACACTGTTGCCTTGTAGGTTAATTCCAACTTCTATTTGTATGCCAAATTTATGTTCCTCTTCATTTATCTCTACAATTTTTTTAATTTGGTTTTTCTTTTTTCTCATGCTCCTCCATCACAATTGGAGAATTTTTTCCTTTAATTTTTTGTAGGTGTTGTTTTGCTTGAATGGCTATCAACTTAGTTTCCTTAGCTCTTCTTAGCCATTCATCACACATTTTTTGAGTCCTCATTACATCCTTTGCGCTTTCTGCAATGTGGTTAGTTTCTTTTCAACCACATACCCTGGTTCCTTTTCAAATAAGATCTCATTACCTTTGATTTGCATGTTGAATTCCTTTTGCTCTGTAAATTTTTTAAGCTTAGATTTTGACCTTTCTATCTTCTTTATTTCTATCCATGCCTTTAGATCTTTTTGATATTCTTGCATAGCTTGCAACATTTCTAACATGGATTTTTGCATTGTCCTCATGATTCACAAGCTATTCACAAGCTAACAAGATCATGCCTTTGATACCACTAAAATATCCCTTTTCGGATAAAATAAGAAATAAATTCCCTTAAAAGAAATTAGATTTTCCTTAGAAGAAATCAAATTCAAAACCCTCTAAAGTTGTTCATTAATCTCACAAAATATTAGCTGGGGCACAAGATATATGTCTTTCACCAAAATAATAAATAATCATAGAATATTAGCTAGGACACAAGATATATATATCTTTCACCAAGATAATAAATAATCGAATACATGCAATAGGATTTTTAACCACATACAAGTGCCCTTCTTTATTTCATTTAAGTGAATACACATAAACCATCTAAAAACACTTATGGAAAGTACAAATTGCATTAAATCAAAGTACCAATTTATTGTTTGAAAAATCTTCCAATTCTATCTTTTTATTGGTGCGGCACGCTGTAGACTTTCAATTTTTGCTTTCTTGAAATGTGACGCCCTTGTTGAATAGGGTTCAACTTGATATTTCCTTAAACTGGTAGCACAATTGCAATCCTTGGATGGAATTACCAAATGGGTATGAAGGGTTTCATCCTCACACTTATAAATATGAGGGTTTTTGTCCTTTGAATAATTGCAAATGCTGCAAGCTTTTCCTCTGAAAAAAGGTTGTGTTTTTGTTCAAGTGATTTGAATAATAATTTCTTCATTTCCCCGCTTGTCTTTTTATAAATTCATTTTCTATTCCAACCCTAACCCTAAAGTAATTAAGGTTAATTTTTAATTTAATATTCACATTTTTCCAATTAATGAATACTAAGTACTTTTTGGCCATGTCTCCAATAATTACTTTTGACCCCATTCAAAAAACAATTGTCATTTTCCAAAGTTATAACTTAAAGTACCTTTTTGGACAACTTAATAAATTATTAATAGATTATTCCCCTTTATTAATTTTCCCCTAGCCTATGGAAAATAAAAATAAGCTTTGGGTCCACGATTTAATTAATTCAAAAAGGTGACTTTACATTTACTTTCTTTGGTTTTGTGTTTTGTGTTTTGTTTTTACTTTTTTAAGCCTCTTTCTGCTCCCACATGCTATGTAGTTGGTTGCATGTTAAGTTCCATTAACCTATTTTGGTCATACGTTAATATTAATTTAATCTCTCTCTCTCTCTATCTATCTATATATGAATGAGTCATCGTATATACTTATAGATATGACTGAAAAACACAAAATCTTTGGCTAAATCCACTTACTATAGATATGACTGAAAAGCATAATCTTTGGCTAAATCCACTTATTATAGATATGACTGAAAAACACAATCTTTGGCTAAATCCAATTATAAATATAATTTAACCAATACAGAAAAAGGAAAACTATAAGAAATAGATTGACAAAACAATTAATATTGACAACACTATGGAAAAAAATCAAAAGAATTTAACGAGTTACTAAGATGCCCAGTTGTTTTGATCATTATACATTCCTCTTCTAATCATTTACCAGTTCACCAAGACCTCTTAATTTTTTTTTTTTAGAATTCTCCAGTATTTTGGAGAATGTCACAGTATTTGTGAAATCTCCCAAAATAGGATGATTCGCTGAATATTAGAATTATTTGAAAACCCTACTTCAAAATGGAAAATTCTGATTTTTATAGCTACAAACCCTAGCTACCAAAACACCTTCAAATATAGTTTAAAATTAGCTCAAAAATATATCAAACCCTATGCAATCATCAACTGATCCAAACAAGAAGTTATGGCCCCTCAAAAGTGAAATTATTTCTCAGAAGCCTAGGCGCCCTTGACTGAAATATTAAACTAAAAATTACAACTGATTGATCATGCAACAAATCTCATAAAACCCTCAATAATTTGCACAATATTACTGAAATGAAAGGCAGAATTTTTAAAGAATTTTATGAATGTATTTGTGGCTAAAAAGCCCAAAAAAGCAAATCGCCCAAGCTAGAATATTATAGGAAATTTACAGAATTTAATCCAAGACAATTTGACCTTCAAACGAGTTCCAAACCTCCTTTAAAGCAAGTCGCAACTATGCAGAAAAATAGAATAAATTCCAGAATTGTCTTTAGGGCACAAAAAACCCCAAAAACATGAGAATTCACCCACAAACCAAGTCGCCACTCCCCAAAAACAAGTTGCCCAACCTGAAAATCGCAAAATAGTGTCTAAAACACCCTTGTAGGAATAGATGACTCCAATGGCAACCTCTGAATGAAGCTACCTGAATGAAGAAAGAGGGTTTTCGTCCCCTAACTCCTTTGCTTGAAGGGTTTCATCTTCAAAGCAAATGGCTTAGCATTTTCATGCTAATAGACAAAGATTCAATATCAAAACATAACATCACCTCTCCAAATGATTCCTCTTTAACCTTTATAGCCCTCCAAATGTGGCGCCCAAAAAAGGAAGGGAGGGTAGCTTAAATAATTTAAAAGACCTTTTCTTATGATCTGTTATTAAAATCACTTAAACCTTCGTGACCCTTAAAGTTCCCCTCTTTAAGTGAAATAAGAAACATAAAGTAACGTCCAAAAAAGTACTCTTTTACAAATATTCAATCAAAACATTCAATACTCTTTTCCCCTCATCTTGTCCCTTAGCCCTCGGGAATAAGTTAAGGCTAATGGTCTTCCATGATGTCCCTATCAAAAGAGAGACATGACAATTTGCGGTCACTTTCACATTGGTTTGGGGTACCTTATGACTTATTTGAACAATTTACAAGCATATAGAGTGATTTGGCACCAATTTTACATCATTACAAAAATATTAGGTGTCCATCAATCTATGAACATTACGGGAATATTTTAAACTTACATTAGATTTTATCTTGGTTAAACGTTTATTTTCTGAAACCTCCTTATCCACTATGACGTTCTTGAAATTAAATAAGTCACTACTAATACAAAATGTAATGAAAAGGAAAACGTTGTCAACAAACAAACTTCACCCACTATAGATATAAGCCATGCTGAGTTGCTTAAGAGAAGACTTGAATCTGTTTTTCGGGACTCAATAAGTCGAATCTATAATGTGGCTAGGTTGGTCACTTCTTTATTCAAACACCGCATTAATTAATTTTGGTCAATTTAAAATGTCTACTAGCTCAGCATATTCGATTTCACCTACATAGTACTTACAATTATTTTTTGAAAGCGTCATTACAAGAGGGCTTTACCTTGTGAAATCCTGAGTGTTTTAATGCCATTAACCCATTGCATAATACTCACTGAATCAGCAGCTGCTTTCAGCCACTGAATGTATAACTATAAAGCACTGCTTGCGTTTTCTATTGAGGAATAGGAGAAATGCCATAAAATTTTATATTTCAGATCATTTTAATATCATTGATCAAGTACACAGTAAAACATAAAAAAACATCTTTACCTGAGTCTTTGCTGAATCCATTGCCTCTTCAACTGATTTAAACACTTCTTTGGAGCTTTCCTGGAACCGTGTAGCGATATCAACAGCTGAAACACGATCATCAAAATCCATGGGATAGTCGGCACTGTCAAAATAATCCACGTCTGTAATAACGTCTATAAAGAATCACAAGGAGACTCTAATTTCATATTTCCCCACTGCAACATTCAATATTAACTTTCCAAATGTTGGCATCCACGATAATCAACTTTAATGTGTGTTTGAAGGTCTGCTTGTCTTTCATTGCTTGTTTAATAAATTTTTAGTACCAAGCATTACCTATATCTAGTACTTGTCACATACCTCGATTCAAGTGAAGATAGCTGTGCAAAATTTGTTTGTTGATCACATAAAAAAGGAAAGTACCTGAGGTTAATTGCAATACGATCAAGTAAATGTTCCCGCACGGTGCCTTCTTCAGGATTGTAAGTGGCAATTAGAAGTGGCCTGCAGGGATGCCGGAAACTAATTCCTTCTCTTTCCACAACATTCACCCCTTCTGTGAGAACATTGAGAAGCAAGTTGCAGATACCTTCCTCAAGCAGATTTATCTCATCAAAATATAGGACTCCTCTGTGAGCTTCAGCAAGAAGACCTGGCTGAAATACTGTTGTTCCAGATTTGACAGACTCCTCAACATCCACTGATCCTAGAAGCCTATCCTCCGTTACCCCAAGTGGGATCTGTATTTGAAAGAAGCAAGAACTTGACCAGTCAGCCAGTTCACTGAAAGTTCAAAAGACAAGTCCAAGCTCAAAATACCTAACAGCAAGCTACCTGCACAAATGGAGCTTTAATTATCTTTGTCTTCAATGTACCGTCACTATTGAATTCCAGTTGATTAGCTAGTCCTCCTTCCCACCTGTAGATGAATCATTTAATTCTACCTCATTCATGCTAAGAAATAAAGTATATCTGGGTTACAAAGACAAATCAGAGACAGTTTAGTTTACAGATTTAGCAATTAAAATTTGAATGGAACAAGAACTTCATCTACTAAAACCACTGCTATATGTCCTTCCCTCCTTTCCTCCCTCTTAGCCAGTTTTTGAAGGTAAGTACAACGAAAAGAGAGATCAATGGGACAGAATAACATTGATCAGAGGGCATAGATCAACCAAACAGAAATCATTGACCAAACTTGTTAAGATCAGTCAACTTGGTGAACAAAACTCCCTCCCTCTCTCTCTCGATAGAGAGATAAAGAGATTTCCTGCAGCCATTTTTATTATTTTTAGGAAATTATGATTCTGCATGTTCTCTATTTCTCAAGCATAAATTTAGTTAGTCTAAAGAACACAAGATTAGTTCACTGTCCTACAATATCCACTGGGTACCTCTCACATTAGTTGAAACAAGCAAGACACCAAGCCAGCTTGCAAAGGATACAGGCAAGGACACACAGATTGCAAAAGAAGCCATCGAGGGCAGATAGCTTCCAAAGAAAGTCGTCCAGGGTAAGGAATGAGCAGTTGACATGCAGAAGACTATAAAAATATTCGTGACATTACAAGAGCAGGTTAATTCTACTGAGAGTGAAAAATGTAATATTCTAAATATATATGTGTTTTATCAACCTGTATCTGTGATCACAGAAGACACAACCTCATGAAAGTTTACAGGCAATGGAGAGAAGGATAGATTATGTGTTAACATTGTTCATGAGAATGAGGTTTGCCTGCAAATCACTAACACAAAGGTTTATTGATCAATCAGCTCATAGTATAAATAACTCTCAAATAGTATCAAAATTTGCATAGCCTTTTTCATAAGGAATAGACTCAACTTAAAAATTACAAGGGAGGTGCAACGCTTGACGAAGCTCAAGGCATAATTTCCTCTTAATAGATTACCTTCAACTGGTCAAATTATTTACCAGACTTTACATTTAGTGCAAAAAAATCCTAGAAGCACTTCAGCCATCAGATAGTGATTGAATCAAGTTAGCTTACTCTTCAGGACACAATGGGTCAGCATTGGCAACAGATCCTGCAACAATTTCAATAGGTGGAAGTATATCATGCAATCCACGTGCCATTACTGTCTTTGCCGTCCCTCTTTTTCCAGAAATGGCGATGCCACCAATGTCATTATCAATGGCTCCCAGTAGCAATGCAATCTTAATGGCATCCTGTACATGCAGAAAATCAAAATCAGAAAGTATAATTTCATAATCATCTCTTGACAGAGGTCAAGCATGGGTTAACAACCACACAATCAACAGAAAATATAATTTATAAAGGCTTTATTCTCCCATTGAAAGACAGAACTTAATTGAACATGGTGGCTGTTGGCCATTTTTTGGCCTACATACCAAAATTTTGCCTAAGTGTGAGAGGGTGGGCATTCAAGCAAGACTTCGGGTTTTTTGGAAGCAGAAGTCTTTGGGTTTTACAAGAGATACAATTTATTTCACTTTACGAGTAATCAGCAGTTGAAACCCCTCAACAGAAGTAATCTGGGTTGGAAAACCCGAATTACTCTTGACAGTGCAAATCAGGTTTTGAGAAGTGCTTTGCTTATGAAAGTTTTATCAGCAGAAGTAATACGGGTTGGAAAACCCGAATTAATCTTGACAGTGCAAATCAGGTTTTGAGAAGTGCTTTGCTTATGAAAGTTTTATCAGTAGAAGTAATTCGGGTTTAGAAACCTGAATTACTCAGGATAGTGCATTTCGGGTTTCCCAGGGTGAATGACTTATCTCTTTTTATAAGTAACAAGCAATGAAGAATCCAAAGTAGGTACCAGTGAAGAGTCCGAAGGACTCCTTCGGAATAATTGTCAAACATAGAGAAGGAGACTGACATTTTTTCCGCAAGATAAAAGTCCAAATGAAAGAATAAACCAAGGGTCAACGGAATTCCAAAGGAAATGGACCAAACAAAGCCCACAAGAAGTCAAAGCGAAAAAACCCGAGGGAATAAAGAAGAAAAAGAAAAATTTAGATGGAAAGATATCCTTCGGACTTTTTTTCCAAAGGATTCCTTCGGGAAAAATGCAAACAAATCAACGAAAAGGGGCAGAAAATAATAAAGCCAAGGAGATAATAAAAGTAAATCCAGGGGGCAAGACATAAGAGCCAAAGAAATAAAATCAGAAAAATTGGCAAGAAAGAAATTCGAAGGAATATAAGACCAAGGAGATAGCCAAAAAACCCGAAGATAATATATACAGGTAAAGCAGAATATCCAAAGAAAATCTGAGACCAAAGGAAATCCGCAGATAAAAAAGAATATCCGAAAGAATTAGGCTAAGGGAATAGCTAGGAAATCCGAGAAAATATAGAGAAAATAATCCAAAAATAGAATCCCGCCAAAAATAGACACGAACAGGCAAACCAAAATAAGAGAAAATACATGCAAACAAAGGCTATTTTTGGCAGATTTTTGAGTTTCAGTTGACCCACAGTTTGACTAGTCAAAGTCACGCTTCTCCAAACGTTCCAGCAGTCCGAGTAGAGCTCAACTATTGACTTTTAACGTGGATTTCCATGCAAAGAGAGGTGGAAGTTTTAACAAGCCCAGCTGTCCACTTTCAAACGCCAAAGAGCTAGTCTTTAACTTTAGACATGGCTCAGCCGATCATGCATAAACAAAGTCAAATGTTTGAGTCCACTGTCCACTTTTCAACGCAAGGAATTTTCATGCAAGACAAAATAGACTTTTGTAAAGGTTGAGTTGGTTTGAGTTTACTCCCTCTCTATTTTCAAACGCCAATCTCTTGGCTTTTTGTAATTTTCTATATTAATGGCTTTTCAGCCTTGTAAAAAGGATCCCTCTCTTGGTAAGACCAGAGTCTGCCATTGGTGAGTTGTGTAACCTCTTCAATCAATAGAAGGATTGTGTAATAACCACCTCTATTTTTCTAATGAAAGAAACTTGCGAACTACTATGTCATATCAATTAAATTGCTTAATGATCAACATGGCATTTTGTCAAACACTTGACAAACATACAACTATACATGCAAACCCTGATACTCCTTATTTGCTGTTAAACACTAATTTGCAATATAAATGTGCACATACAATTGCCTTATGGGCTGCAACAAATATTCAATTTTGTATTAAAAAATTACAATGCTTAGATATGAAAATTTGATATAAGCCTGGAAATTAGTGTTGTAGTGACCCACAGAGGAAATCGCAGCCTTCCAGACCTCTAATCAGCGAGAATAAACAAGTAAACTTGATGCAAACACTGTTCACGCACTATAGCAGCACTATTCATGGCACTTTAGCAATTTTACTATTCACACGTTACTTTAGCAAAAACACTATTCATGCATACTGTAGCAAAACACTATTCACGGCTCCTGTAGCAAATCATTATTCTGCCCTTCTTTGTTGTAAATCCAATAAGCCCAATGTGTTTCCTGAAAGAAAACACCGTCAATCCTCATGACTGTGTCTTTCAACAGTGAAGAGAATGTTAGCAAAGAGGGTTTTCGTCCTCCAAGCTCGAAAATCAGATTTCCAGGAAATCCAGCAGCATAACATTAATCTCATCCAAAAACCCCCTAAATGGAAGCTCTTCTATTTCTTTTATAGAGTTCTCAGAACCATTCCTTTGTTTTGTCAATGTTGGATAAAACATAACTCCCTTTATGTAACTTATGTATCCGATGAACTATAAAATAAAGGGGATTCTTTTATTTAAATAGTTCCCACAAACTATAGAATATGCATTAATAAAGTTAAATATTTAAATTTAACTATATAAAATAACTTCATTAATGCCCAATAAATCATATCAATGATAAATAAATCTTCCTACCGATTTTAAACAATTACCATCGACATGTCACTGCCCCTAGAAGTCCAGCCATGTCCATTCAAGACTTACTATAAATAGTAAGTATGCCCAAAACTGCCTCAAACCCCTCAAAAAGATATGCAACTGAAACTATCTAGGCCAAATGGCCTCTAAGTCCCTTTAATGCCCTGGTTAGCCTACGGGACCATAGGGAAATAGGCTAACGACAACATCATGCTATGAATGTTAGAAAGGGGACATTACAATCTGCCCTTCCCAAAATTGCTTGTCCTCAAGCAATTTCAACTCTGAATGCTGTAATATCTGCTCATTTTCCCAAGTAGCATCCTCCACTGGTAGGTTCCTCCACTTGACTAGGTACTCCTTGATGACTCTCCTCCTGAGTGTTCTCTCCCTGGTATCAATGATGGCTTCAGGAATCATTATCAACTTAGCCTCTTCATCTAGAGGGGGCAAATATGCAGAGGGAACAACACTATGACCAAGCGCTTTCTTAAGCCTGGAGACATGGAACACATTATGCACCCTGCTATCTGCTGGTAACTCCAGTTCATATGCCACCTCGCCAATGCGGCGAGCAACTCTGAATGGCCCATAAAATCTTGGTTTCAACTTCTCTGCTCCACTCTTCTTAAGTGTAGACTGCCTATAGGGTTGAAGTCTCAAGTATACCATATCCCCAACCTCAAAACTACGTTCCATCCTGCGTTGGTCAGCATATAATTTATGTTGATTCTGAGCCTGTTGAATATTCTCCTTAAGTGATCTCAAAATATCTTGGCTGTCATGTAACCAATTCCGTGCACTCGGTACCCTGCTATCTCCAAAAAGATCTGTGAAGTGAGGAGCTTCATACCCATATAACGCCATGAACAGAGACATCCTGATCGTCATGTGATAGGTAGTATTATAACAATACTCACCTAAATAAAGCCATCTGATCCAAGCCTTCTGCTGCCCTGATACATAGTTTCGCAAGTACCCCTCAACCCACTTATTAACAATCTCCGTCTTCCCATCTGTTTGTGGGTGATAGTGCTAGGAGTGAGCTCAGTGCCACTCAATCTGAAAAGTTCCTGCCAAAATAAGCTCAAAAACTTACTATCCCCGTCGCTGACTATGTTTTTAGGCATCCCATGAAGTCTAAATACCTCCTGAAAAAATAAGTCTGCCACCTGTGTTGCTGTGCTGGTAGATGTAATAGCAAAGAAATGAGCATATTTAGTTAACCTGTCCACCACCACATAAATACAATCTCAACTCTGCACCTTGGGTAGGCCTGTGATAAAATCCATTGAAATGCTTTCCCATTTCCTGTCAGGAATGGGTAAAGGCTGTAGTAATCCAGCTGGAGGAGTATGCTCATCTTTGCTCTGCTGGCAAACTGGACATTCTCTAACATATCTCTGCACATCATCCTTGAGTCCTCTCCAAGTAAACCTCTCACGAATCTGTCGGTATGTTTTGAAGAACCCTGGGTGTCTAGCCATAGGCACATCGTGGAATATCCTTAAGATAGTACCTTTGATGTGCGAAAAAGGTACCAAATAAATCCTATCCTTGTATAGGATAAGGTTGTTAACCACCACATATCTTTTGTCCTGTAGAGATCCCTCTATCAAATCAACTGCCCACTGATCCTTAGCATATTTAGCTAGTATTTTCTCCTTCCAGTCTGCTGAAATCTCAACTAGGGAACATACATGTGGTCTCCTAGAAAGTGCATCGGCCACTACATTCTTCTTCCCTTTGACATACTCAATGTCAAAATCATATGCCTGTAGTTTGGTGATCCACATCTGTTGCCTATCATTAAGATCTCTCTGGCTCATGAAATATTTTATACTGTTATGATCTATTTTAATCACAAATTTACCTCCAACCAGATAAGACCTAAATTTGGCCAATGCATGCATTATGGCCAACATTTCCCGATCATATATAGAGTAGCTCTTCTCCACTCCCTTTAGCTTCCTGCTCTCAAAAGCAATAGGATGTCTTTCCTGCATTAAGACTGCACCCACCCCATCCCCGCCTCACACTAAAGCTCGAATGGTTTGGAGAAGGTTGGAAGTGCTAATACCGGACAAGATGTCATCAACTATTTGAAGTGCTTGAAGCACTTCTGAGCTGCCTCTGTCCATACAAAGGCTCCCTTCCTGGTCAAATCCGTAAGTAGAGCTGTTGTCTGTAAGAACCCCTTCACAAAGCTCCTATAGAAACCACATAACCAAAGAACCCCTTGAGTTGGGTAAGATTAGTAGGAGTAGGCCACTCAACTATAGCTCTAATTTTTTCTGGGTCCACCCTCACTCCATCCGCACTAATGATGTGCCCAAGGTACAATAATTTTGTCATGCCGAATTCACATTTAGATTCTTTGGCATGAAGGGACTCATTCTCAAGTATGCTCAATACCTCCTCCAAGTGTTGCAAGTGCTCCTCCCATGCCCTACTATATCAGGATATCATCAAAAAATATAAGCACAAATTTCCTTAACTGACTCCTGAACACCTGGTTCATACAACTCTAAAAAGTAGCTGGAGCATTGGTTAACCCAAATGGCATGACCAAAAACTCAAAGTGGCCATAATGGCACCTGAAGGCTGTCTTCTCTACATCCTCTGCTCTCATTCTAATCTGATGGTACCCAGAGCGCAAATCTATCTTCGAGAAGCAGCATGCACCATGTAACTCATCTATTAGCTCATCTATTCTCGGAATGGGGTACCTGTACTTGATTGTCTTTTTGTTGAGAACCTTGTAATTTATGCACATACACATTGTCCCATCTTTTTTCTTTACTAGGACCACTCCTGAGGCAAATGGACTTTTGCTAGGCCTAATGTGTCCCATCTCCAGCAACTCCTTTATTGCCTTCTCGATCTCATCCTTATGCACCTTAGGATGACGATAGAGGGTGGTAATCACAGGGTTCGCCCCCCCCCCCCTCTAGTTCAATCACATGCTCTATTCCTCTCTCTGGTGGAATACCTAGTGGAATGCTTCCAAACACCTTTGTATGTTTGGATATGACCTCATGAATGTCTGGATGGTACTCCATAACTTGTTGCTCTGTAGCTATAGGCATGATCATACATTCTGCTGCCCACTCTATCTGGTCATGTCTAAACAAACGTTCCATCCTCCTAAGTGAGACTACTCTAAGTCCACCATCTGATAACCCTCTGAGAACCACTTTTTGACCCTGGTGCTCAAATCTCATTTCCAATTTCTCCAATTTGAAGGTGAACTCCACTAGAGATCTCATCCATGTCATGCCTAGGATGACATCATAATCTCCCATGTCAACATAGAACTTGCCTACCATGTCATAGTCTCCAATCCGCAAATGGAGATCAGGAATCATCCGAGTACTAAGAAGCTTGTCTCCACTAGCTACCATCACTCTGAATCCCTCATGTTCCTCAGTCTGAAGTCCTCGCTTCTTCACAAAGCTTGCATCAATGAAATTGTGGGTGGCTTCTGTGTCTATCAATGAAACAACTCGCTGCCCCTGAATCACACCTCCTACCTTGAAGGTTATTGACGGTTCAGTGCTGGTAAGTCGGGCAATGGTCTTAACTTCTCTAACCTCCTTTGCCATAGTCTCTTCTTCATCACTGCTTTCTGAATCTGACTGTTGCTTTGACTCTTCTGAAGCTGATTCTTCAGCAGAAAAATACTCTAACTGTTTTGCCTTCGCCTTAACCGTACACTTATGCGAAGGGTCCCATGGCTCTCTGCAATGAAAACAAAGTTTTTTCCTTCTGAGCTTCAATTGATCACTGTCAAGTCTTCCTGAATCTGCTCGTGGTGGATGTGATTCATTTTGTCTCTTATCCTTTTCTTTTTTCTGTGGGAAACTCTTAGACTGAAATCGGCTTTTTGAACTAGAAGCCTCCATGTCCCTAGCCTTCTTAATAGCCTCCTATAGTGTAGGTGGGTTGAGGGCCTTAATCCACCCTCTCAATGGATCAGCAAATCCATCCATGAAAAGCACCATAAGTCTCCTCGGTGATATATCCGTGACTAATACTAAAAGTATCTGGAACTCAGAGATATAGTTCTCCAATGGTCCCCATTGTTTCAACTGTGCCAACTCCTTAAAATGCAGTTCTGGATCCTTCCTATCAAACCACTCTATCAATCGTTCTGTAAACTCAACATAAGAAGTGATTTGATCATGTCCCATAGTCACCATGCCATGGTGCCACCACTCATGTGCAACTCCATCAAGGTGTATAGCGGCATATTTAATGGCTTCTTCTTCAGGCATAGGATTAAGTTGAAGATAGGTATCCACCTTTTGCACCCAAGCTCATGCCGTAGCCTTCCCAGAAGCATAAAAATAAGGTAGAGACAATTTCCCTACTTTCTTCCGTAACTCAAAGTTTTGGTTCCTGTTTCCTGCACGAGGCATGTGTCTCATCCTTACATCAATATAGTCTCGTAAAGATATAGCTACCTGAAATTCAGGTCCTCCACTCTCCCAATCTCTTCTGAACTGATCTTGCAAATCTGTGATCTGAGGTTCATTGACAGGCTGTGTCGTTGCCCTAGGTGGGAAGGTAGGTAGCAGCGGTCTAGAGCTCACCGTTCTAGTGGGTTGAGCTACATGGCCCAAGTTGTCACCTACATTTCCCCCTCCATTACCTCCATTTCCATTTTGTCCACCATTATTACCTCCATTCTGATTAATGCCACCATTATTTCCATCTCCTAAGTTGTTCATGTCAATACCCAACTGGGGTGGCATCATCTGTGTCAATAGGTCCAATCATTGATTCTGTTGTTGTGCTCTTTGCTCTGCTAACAGTTGTCCCTGAACTAGTGTGTCCAATAACTGTAGAAATCTCTCCTCACCTGGGTCTCTTCTCTCACCCATATTGTCAATGTTTTGTTCTCCTATAGTTCTATGTTCTTCTAGAACCCCTTGTTCCTCTGGACCTGTATTTATTACTGCTTTGTTCCTTCTTGTGTTGTAATGGTGAGTGAAAGGTTGCTGATCAAAACCAGACATGTCCCTGTTTATACATTCTTTAACCCTTCAGGATGGCAGGATTTTCTGCTCTAATACCACTGTAATAACCACCCCTATTTTTCCAATGAAAGAAACTTGCAAACTACTGTCATATGAATTAAATTGCTTAATGATCAACATGACATTTTGTAAAACACTTGACAAACATACAACTATACATGCAAAACCTGAAACTCCTTATTTGTTGTTAAACACTAATTTGCAATATAAATGTGCACATACAATTGCCTTATGGGCTGCAACAAATATTCAAATTTGTATTCAAAAATTACAATGCTTAGATATGAAAATTTGATTAAAAAAGCCTGGAAATTAGTGTTGTAGTGACCCACAGAGGAAATGGCAGCCTTCCAGACCTTTAATCAACGAGAATAAACAAGTAAACTTGATGCAAACACTGTTCACGCACTATAGCAGCACTATTCATGGCACTGTAGCAATTTTAATTTTCACAGGTTACTTTAGCAAAATCACTATTCACGTGCACTATAGCAAAAACACTATTCACGCACACTAGCAAAACACTATTCACGGCTCCTGTAGCAAATCATTATTCTGCCCTTCTTTGTTGTAAATCCAATAAGCCCAATGTGTTTCCTGAATGAAAACACCATCAATCCTCATGGCTGTGTCTTTCAACAGCGAAGAGAATGTTAGCAAAGAGGGATTTCGTCCTCCAAGCTCGAAAATCAGATTTCCAGGAAATCCAGCAGCATAACATTAATCTCATCCAAAAACCCCCTAAATGGAAGCTCTTATATTTCTTTTATAGAGTTCTCAGAAGAGTCCATTCCTTCGTTTTGTCAATGTGGGATAAAACATAACTCCCTTTATGTAACTTATGTATCCGATGAATTATAAAATAAAGGGGATTCTTTTATTCAAATAATTCCCACAAACTATAGAATATGCATTAATAAAGTTAAATATTTAAATTTAACTTTATAAAATAACTTCATTAATGCCCAATAAATCATATCAATGATAAATAAATCTTCCTGTCGATTTTAAACAATTAATGCCCAAAACTGCCTCAAACCCCTCAAAAACATATGCAACTGAAACTGTCTAGGCCAAATGGCCTCTAAGTCCCTTTAATGACCTGGTTAGCCTACGGGACCATAGGGAAATAGGCTAACGACAACATCATGCTATGAATGTTAGAAAGGGGACATTACAAATTGTACTTTCAGATTTCAAGTACTGGTATAGTGTACATTCATTCAGCAATTTGCATACGTGGTAGATTTCTCTCCCTTCCCAAATTCTAATTCATATCTAGTTGCTAGCTCATCATATTATGCAAGTCATGTTCAGTGTTCTATATGTCTTTCGCTGAAGTTGTAAGTGGATGTTAGGTGGTTGCAAAGTGTCTTGTATCAGACCTCTCTCCATCGTTTTCCCTCACGTTTTGGTCATTGAATCAAACCTTCTCATGAAATATTTATGCATAGTGATAAATTGAAATCAAAGGTATTCTTTTTCCCTTGTTTGATTCAATATTCAAGGTTCCAAGTAGAGTGGATCAACATTTTGGTGTATCACCGTCATTAGGTAGGATTTCCCTTTCAAGTTTCTTTCTCCCTTTTCCATGGTAGATTCGCAGCACAGAGTAGAGATCCATTGATACATCTTACAGGAACCAGCCTTCTTTGGAGGTTCTTCTCACCATTGAGGCACCCACCCTCGTGAGAAGAACCCATTGTTCCAACCGGAGAGAGGATTAGCCATTTCAGCATGTCTTTGATTCAGGGTGCAACTCCAGGTTGACAACAGTGGCCCCAAACAGAAAAGAACCAGACAATTCTTTTAAACTTAACTTTGATGATGCCTCGTAAAGGAACCCTGCAATATCTATTGCAGAATGGGCAATTAAGGATTCTAAAAGAAATAACAAATACTGTGGTGAAATGAAATTATATTATATTATGTCCACAGATGACCAAAATACATCAACGGGACCTAAAAGTACATGTGGTTACAATAGAAAAGTACTAGGATAAAAAGAACCCTAGGTTCTAGAAAGCAACTGACACTAGAACTTTGTGTCTCCTCTATCAGGGTTGGAAACCCATTCCATATTTGTTCTCAGCTCCACTTTGGAATTCCCCGATCATTCCAACCTGCACTGGTGGAACACATTCCCTTTAAAACACCTAAAAAATGCAAAATTCTTACAAACAGTAGTAGCTGTGCAAAAACTAAGCAAGGTTTTTCTTCATCACCCCAAATTACACAAAAACCTCTCAGAATCTCTCTAGATCACTTTTCAAAATTCTGTGTTTTTTAAGCCTCCACTTTTGAACAATTTTCACACAACCGCTCTCGGTCATTCTTCCACACTGCTGAATTCTGGACATGAAATGAGTTTAGGGACCTCAATATCACGAGTAAATAATCATTTCCCAGCTCTTATACTTTCAGTTTAGAGACCACAGCTTTAAAACACAAGAAACTCAATTTTTGCTCTTCAAATTGCCTGTGCCTTCTGCAGTCTTTTGCTGTCCCTTTAAAGTGACTTTTCTCTGCATTTTCCAGAGGAAATGACATGCCTCTAACTTCACCAAACCTTGGTTTTCACACAATAATCATCAAATGGCCTTTTAGGCCTCTTCCATGTACATTTTTCGATGTCTTCTTCCTCTCCAAATTCATGATTGCTTGCTCTTCCACCCAAAGACTCTTTTCAACGCCATCCACATGATAACATCACAGGAACTGCAGTAATAGTTTTCTTTGGGATGGTCTCATGAATTCTAAACTTTCCCACATGCACAAAAACGCCTATAAAGGGCATGATAATAGTTTGGCTTCGAAAACAGGTCTTTTTAGAGATTTGAAAGTTGTATGAAGATGACATGGTTTTGGCAACTCAGAAAGATAGCCCACTGGACATTCTGAAACTGAAATTTTGAGAATGAAACAAGAGCTCTTTTTGGTGATGCGCGATTGCATTTGGACCTGGGATGCTCCTGCATCATGTGCAAACCAGTCTGCAGAATACAAGATATGCTGGTAGAAACTTGGCACACAAAAAAAACACAAGTAGATGAAACAATATCCAAGAGTCAAGGTAAAATTCAAATCAGTTCAAAATGTTCAGAAGATGAAGAGGAGTTAACTCAACATCAATAACATTTTACGCATACTTCCCAATATATGAGGATTCTATGGGAGTTCTTAGAAGATACGGCAGAGATTGAGTTGAGTAGGACAAAGGAGCAAGTTTCCTATGCTCCAAAGAGTGCAGAGACTTTATAAACCCCTACAGATCTATATTTGCAAAGGGAATAAATTCATTTGCTTTACCCACAGAGTTTTATTACCCCAGCAAGGTTTTCTTCATATAAATAAGGTGTCTATTATGTGTGATTGTTCTTTATTTTTCGTTCTTAAATTCTATTGTTATGCTGTAAAGGTGAGTTTGATATCCATTAAGCTCCATATTTCATGAATTTCCACCATACGTATTTTGGTTTCACTAGCAAACACTTTGAATTCAGATACATAATATTGGAAGGATATGTTTAGTGAACTGTATCAGCTATAAGCTGTGCAATTACACATCATGTGTCACGTATCCACAGCATAGGTTGGGCCAGAAGAACCTGGACCATCGCCATCTACCACCACAAAAGGGCCAATGCAACACTTGATAATATCCATGGGGTAATGTCCATGGTTAAGAGGTCTGACCGGAATAATGTAGGCTCTAATAGTACATAGTCTTGATGATAAAGAATTAAATAAGAAAAGTATTTTGGAATCATATGTTATGTTATGTATTGATGAGAAGAAATATGTTTATGTTAGGACTTGTATTAGCTAGGAGGGGTTGCTTTAATTCTCGTGTATGTGTGGTCCCAACCATCGTCCCCATACCCATTCCACTCCTCTATGCTCTCTATGTAATGAGCATTGCTCCTAGGTATTAGACATCTTTATATGATCAGATCATGGAGATTGTGTCTATGTGAAGTCAATCATGTACTCGGTTATAAGAATGTAATCATGTTCTTTGCAGCATATATGTGTCATGTGTGATGATACGTCTTTCTATATTCTATGAGATGTGTTTTATTACAATGTGCTCAGTGTGTGTTCTTATGTATATGGAATAGTTTATGCATAGAGATTTTTTCTCTACATTTATGGCGGCATTGCCCTAGTGTGTGAGCCCGTAGGTTTTGTGAGACGTGTCAGTAGAAAAATAATAGAGATGGAAAAGTTGTAAATATAATGAGAAGAGAGTTTGCCGTGAGCGAAAGCAATAAAATGGAAGAGAGTGAGTTAGAAAAGGACCTAAGCACTGTCTAGGACGCAGCTGTAGTGGACTTCAGTCAGAAGGAGTTTGCAAACACACAAACTCCCTTTGTGGATGTGGTAAACCATCTCGTATGGAACAAGTATCTTGAAAGAATGTTTGTCAACCTCTCAGCTTTCATTGTTCATTGCTACCTTGAATAGAAGAAAAGCCACAAGGAGTGGCAATGTGAGGCTGAAAGAGAGCACATCCATAAGCGTTTTGAGGACAATGGAGAGAAGAAGAATTGGAAAGATAGAATGAGCAACATAGTCAAAAAGATTATGGATTATTCGTGCCTATAAGAATAGGTTGTTATGGATAGTGAAGAGGACTCCTAGACTGATAATTGTTAGCCAAAATTCACTCCCAAGTTCTGCCTTTTCATTATGGCCCAATACAGCATTCAGAATGGTTTATGCCCACAGCAATATGTCAAGTGTGGTTTCCTTCAAAGAATGCTTTTGTTCAGTCTCCTTGCAAGCGTTTTCTTTCTTTCGGCAAGGTTTTACTTCGAGTTTTTTGCCCAAATCTCGAAGGAATTGGCCACTTGCTTTTCTCAAAGAACTTGGTCCTTTTTACTTTGCCGAAGGGTCTCTTCCAAGGAATTGGTACACTTCAACCTTTCCGAAGGGCAGTTCCATCTTTCCGAAGGGCAGTTCCACTTTTCCGAAGGGTCTCTTTGCCAAAGGAATTGGTCTTTTCAAAAGCTCCGAAGGATCTTTTCTCATAAAAATGTCCTTTGCAACCCTTCCGAAGGGACATTTCCATTTTTGCCGAAGGGTATCTTCTCGAGAAATGTCCCTTACATCTTTCCATATTAAAGGTTTTCCAAAGGGTCTTTTGCCAAAGGAACTGGTACTTTCAATTTTTCCGAAGGAATTGTTTCGGACAATTTGTCCGAAACAATCTTTCCGAAAGGTCGTCTTCTCTCCAAGTGGGCAATTTCATTCTACCGAAGGAAATCTTTTCAATGTTTCCGAAGGGCACTTTTTAGGCAGGTGGACCATTTCAACTTTTCCGAAGGGCAATTCCACTTTTCCAAAGGGCAATTTCACCTTTCTGAAAGGCAGTTTCGTTCTTCCGAAGAGCAATTCCACTTTTTCGAAGGGTTCGTTCTTTGGGTTTGAAGAATTCTCCTTTGCAACTTTTCCGAAAGAATTCTCCTTTGCAACTTTTTGGAAAGAATTCTCCTTTGCAACTCTTCGAAGGAATTCTTTCATCTTTTTGTTTCAGACAAAAAGTCCGAAAGAATTGATCTTTGCTACTTTTCCAAAGGAATTGTTTCGGACTTTTTGTCTGAAACAATCTTTGCGAAGGGTATATTGCAAATTGCCAAAGGGTCTTTTTCTTCAAAGTGTCCTTCAGAAAAAGTCCGAAAGGGCAATTCCATTCTTCCGAAAGGCACTTCAAGTTTCGAGAGGATCTTTTCACTTGCAAAGTGCCCTACACAAAAGTACAAAGGGTCTTTTGTCTTCAAAAGTGTCCACTTCCAAAGGTCCGAAGGGACACTTAGGAAAAGTTCGAAGGGTATAAAAGTTGTGCAGAGTCCGTAGAAGAATTGTCGAAGGGCATGTTTGAGCAATCCGAAGGGTATAGACACTTGTGGAGAGTCCGTAGAAAGATGGGTCCAAAGAGAATAGAAGGGAGTCCGTAGAAAGACAGCACCACGAACATCAAACTTCCGCCTCAACAAATAGCCGTTGGTGTTCAAACAAGGACTCACAAGCAGATCCAAGGGCTCGCGTCCTTCATCTGTCAAAACAATGGGAGAGCCCATATCACCATTGATCAATCAGGATCTAAGTTGTTCCTTGAGGACCAGTCAAGAAGGACAAAGCCAAACAGAATGAAAAGGACAAATCTACAACAGGTGGATAACCACTTTGATGCCGTGACTCAACCCAAGAATATCCTGATTCTGCTAAGCGCGAACGTTGGAGGAGCATCTTTGAGAGAGCAGGCCAAGAGTGTAACCACTTGAGATGACATGGATCAATCATGTGGCTGAAAAGAGCATCATTGGCAAAAAGGGTTGCAGCTAAAGACAATGACTCCTAACGGATTGATTCCTCTTTTTGACACTCAAAAGTCTCTCCCTCTCTCACATCTCTTATGCTATATATATAGCCCTTGCGCTAAGTTAAAATCATCTACACAGTGTATGGCGAAGCCCTTCTGGAATGATATCACATTGTGCCTTTAAGCATTAGGTACTAGCCTATTTCCTTTCAAGTTCTGTGCAATTGTCTGAGTGTGTAAGAGACATGTAGTGACAGCAAGTGATGGTTTTCATCCTTATGTCCTTTGTCCTTCATGCCTGAGCAAGAGTTTTGGATCTAACTGGTCATATAGAGTGTGTTTAAGTGTATTGAATTTCTGCATGTGTATTACTGTTTTAAAATGTGCAAAGTTTGAATTTCACTTCATTTGCCTTGTGTCATTTTACACATCTCACCTCTGTGTTGAAATACTTGTGTTACAATCCTTAGAGCTTGGGAATGCTCAGTGTGTTTTGTTGTATCATGCACTAGGTTATGACATTCATGTGGAGGACAATCTTTGGTGCATCACCATTCTTAGAATAGGTTTCTTTCATGCAAATTCTAACTCGTTTCCTTTCAATCCACTGGTTTAAACAAATATTGTCTTGCAGAATACATATAGGGAGCTAGCCCTTTAAATCTAGAGGTTCATTTCCCCTATAGGCACACCCACATGCCTGGAAATGATCCAACGTTGCCCAAATCTGGAAGAGGACTGAACATCCCCTTCTAGGGTGCAAGATTTGGAGACAACAATAACACTTCAAAGGTCTGCCAAAATTGGGGAGAGAGACAACAAAGACAGATTATCAAGGACAAAGTCAACACAGGAACAAGCGACCCTGACTACAGTGTTTGAGCTTGATGGGATGGGTAACATAGGTATGAAAGGAAATTGGAACAGACCGACGAACAAATCAGGATTTCTTCGATGGAAGATTAGGTGTGATTTTCAATCGGTGGGCAATCAAAGGAGGAAGTAAGAACGATAGGAAGACCATCAACACAACTAGTGGAATAGAGGACCACACCAATGGTGTGAGGGTTTTCGAGGAACAAGTTTCTCAGCCTAATAGTACGAGGACTGTCAAAAGGAGGAAACTCCAAGGTGAAGGTGAAGGCGAGAGAGGAGTGACTAATGAGAGAAGTTGGACCCCAGACAAAGAACAATAGGACATTGTCGTGTTGTATCAAAATTGACTCTCATAAGGAGGTAGAACCGTCCACGCAAAGGAAGCCCATGAAATACAAATAATTTTAGGAAAGAGAAGGATACTAATGTGTCAAGACAGGCTATAATGGAAGTGCCAAATAGGAGTCAAGAGTTTCCACTATACTTCTCAAAGTTTGACATGGGTGAATTGAAGATGAACAACCACCCTATATATTCATTTCCGACGAAGGAGAGAATACAAAAAATCAGTCCTAAAACAATGGAGATGAGTATTGGGACAAAGAAGACCCCGCAAGTCATCCACGCAAGAGATGATTGGGACCCATTGCTGATAGAAACAACTTTTTTTATCGTCCTTGACTACAAAGACACATTTTCATGTATGTATAAGGACTTGAAATGTGTTTCACCAGAGCTATGTGAGCACAAAATTCCTCTTATGCCAAGAGCACAACCTATAAGACAGAGACCTTAGCAAAATAATCCTAAGTATGCAACAAATGTCCAAGCGAAAATTGCATAGAGATAGTGGGTTGCACCTGCTACGCTAGTTTTTGGAGAATCTTTGCTCAGGCATCATGGGGAACTTTTATTCTTGGATGCCATTACATCTTGGTTCTGATTTTTCCATTTATGAGGTTTTCGAAGGCATTTTACAATGGTTATATAGCTCTTTTGGAAAGTTTCCAAAGACACAGAAAAGGAAGAGAGAAAAGAAAGAAGCTAGCTAGAAGAGAGGATATCTTTGGGCACGCAGTCGTCATTCTGAGAAGTGAGTTATGTTATTAAAAATTTTATCCTTCCGTTTATTGCTGTTGTTATTTGAGTGCCATGGAGAATATTAGGTTAGATGGACCCAGAGAGAGAAGGCAGAATTGGAGTTCTACAAAACATTTCAGGTTTTGCATAACCCCTCATTCACCACTTCTTGTGACCCCCTCTTCCAACCCTCCTCAGTTGACTTCTCTCTCTCTTTTTATTATGCCCTGGTAATGTTGGAATAAGGAAATGTTGTGAAAGTTTGACATTTTGATTTTGATAGCAAACTTGTTGGAAATTTGAGCAAGGAGACAGCTAACAGCTTTGATATCAAGATATAGAAAGCAGTCTGAGGACTGAACAGTGATCATTTCCATCTAGGGCAGCATGGAATTGTCATTGATGTCAAAGGTTAATGTCCTTGATGTCATTGAGATTGAAACTGATCATGCATTAATGCCAAAGGTTGAGTTAAGCAGACCTATGGAGTAAATCGTGTTTGTGAAGTGCTCTTACTTAGAAGAGGCAATCGAGATAAGTCAAAAAGACTTGAGTTGAGCAGATTTGATTGAGGGAATTCTTTCAAAAATATTGGTAAAGACAATTTTCTCGAACAAACTACCCGTCGCTAATAAGGGAATTCTTTCGAAAAAATGTTAAAGGCAATTCTTTCAAGAAAATTGACTAAGTCATTGTCAGACAAATTGTCCGCAACCAAGTTTCCTAAGGAAATGAGTGCCACTTGGAATTGTTTCAAAGAAAGTGTCTTGGAGAATTTGTTCAAAAAAATTGTCTAGAACAAAAGTTCCGAAGGGATCTTTTCAGAAAATCCGAAGGGTAAGTGGACCATTCAAAGCCTCCGAAGGGATCTTTTCAGAAAGTCCGAAGGGCAAGTGGACCGTTCAAAGCTTCCAAGGGGATCTTTTCAAAAATGCCGAAGGGTATGTGTTGACATTGTGGATTGCACCCTTGACAGGAGGATGATCTCCTGTCTTCCATGCATCACAATGAAAACTCCTCTCTTGCCTGTGAGTCTGGCAAAACTGAGTGGAGAGTCTCTAGATAAGTGCTAGCTCCCTCTGATGCATCTGAGTTATCATAGTAATGTTGCTAATACATATATATATATATATATATATATATATATATATATAATGGGGGGGTTGAAAAGGGAGAAGGATTACTAAAAGACATAACCTAACCTAAGCTGGTGATGCACCAAACAAGTTTGATCTACTCAATACTCACACTTTGAACCATAAGAACACATACATACACTTTAACTGGTAAAAGGACCAGACTGCAGGAAGCTTGACAGGGAGGCTTTAATGGAAACACACAAAAAAGGAACTTACCATAGGCGCTGTAGGAAAAGCACACTGTCTAGTAACCTCCTTCCTCTGTGCTCCAGATACAGCTCTTCTTGTCACCTGCAGGAATGGCGCTTTGTATATACCAGGTGTGTTGGTATCAAGCCTGTGAAAGCATTAAGAAAAAAGTGACTAAACACAAAGCTAACACTCATACACACTCAGAGATATATCCAACTAGAATAGAGGTAAAAATGCGTATTCTATTGACTCCAGGTGAAAATCGATAGGGCTTCGCCTTACAACATGAGAGATATCTTTCTCAAATGAGAAGTTACAATATATATAGAGAGGAAGCAAATGGCGCCCCCTTGGAAAAGACTTTGACGCCCTTTTTTACAAGTGGCCCATGTGCGTTGAGAGCATCGGGAAGAGAAAATAGTTGAAAGAGAATGTTGTGTTGGCTGTCAGTCTTGACTTTGGCGTTCAAACATTAATGTGAAAGCATGGGCTACGCCTCTTTTTCTGCAAACAAGACTGCTCCTTCAAGATATTCATGCGGTTTGTCTGCTCATCAATGCAAAGTGTGGAAAAACAGGCCGCGTCTTCACTATTCACACTCCTTGATGACCACTTGGCAGAGACTGTGTCAACCACTGGAATAACTCCTTGTGCCGACACCTTCTTTTGCCACTTGGGCTGTTTTGTCCATATCTGTGCTTAGTTGGGTGCGTCTTTTGGAACATTCCATATGTTGTCGTATGTGTGCGTGGCCATGTTCTGGATTCTCTGCTTTGTTCCGTCTTTCCTTGCTATTTTTTTGTCCCATCCTGGCTTTGTCTTTTCTTGGCCTTGTGAGCACTCGGGGCTATCTTCTCGGCGGGTTGCTGAGTTCACTTGCGGCCTGTCCTTAAGCTTTTCAAAATCAACGGCTATTTCACCGCCTTAAATTTGACGTCTGCGCACCCGTCACTGGGCGTTTGAACCTCCAACGGCTAGTTCGCCATGCTCAATTTTAACGTCTTCGGGCCCGTCATCCCCTTTGGCAATTTCTTCGGCTTTCTTTCCTTTGGCTGGGCCTTTGTCTCTTAACTCTCCCGAAGGGAAGGTGTCCCTTCGGGGCTTGGAGAAAGGTCCCTTCATTTTTGCCGAGAGTCCCCCGCAAGGGTACTTGCCCTTTGAGGTCCTTCGGGCTCCTTGGTCCTCAAATCCTTCGGACAAAATGTCTGAAGGAGAAGGAAATGTTCCTTCACGTTTTTTTTTGCTTTGCTTTCGGTCGGTTTTCCCTTCAGTCGGGCCTTCTTTTTCAGGTGAATTCCTTCGGACTTTTTGTCCGAAGGATTTGCCTTGTGAATTTCTTCGAACAAAATGTCCGAAGGAATTTCTTCGGGCATTTTGCCCGAAGAAATTCAACTTGTCTTCGCCTTTTCTAAAGGAAAACTCTGTCCCTTTGGCCCTTTCTTCCAAGTGCTTCCCTGCCCTCCGCAAGGGCTAAATCAAACCCAAAGTTACCTTTCGAAGCTTTGTAATGGTCCACTTTGCTCATCACCTGCCCTCCGCAAGGGCTATTTGGTCTCCAAAATTGCCTTTCGAAAAAGTTGTAAAGGCCCTTTTTGTTACCTGAGTGCCCCTCGCAAGGGCTGGCTACCCTTCGGGCTTTTGAAAATGATCCTTTTGCGAATAACTTTGGACAAAATGTCCGAGGGCGAATACCTTCGAACAAAATGTCTGAAGGAATTCCTTCGGACATAAAGTCCCAAAGAATTCATCCCTTTAATTCCCTTGGATTTCTTTTGCCTTAGTCCATTTTCTGAAGGAAAATTCTGACCCTTTCAAGCGTTTTCTGCCCTCTGAACTTGGTCTATTTTGCCAATAAAAGTCCTCCGAAACAGTTTATTTGCTCTGTCAAACCCGAGAACACATCATGGAGCTCCTTAGACGTTTGAGGCACAGAACTTACACTCAACTTTGGGGACTCTCATGAAGCTTAGCACCTTTTGCAAACTCCTGTATAATCGCTCCTTCCAACCCTGCCTATTCTTGCAAACGCTTGAAATTAAGCCTTTTGCATGCCAAGAGAAAAAACAAGTTGCAGAAGTATACTTCTGCATTATCCTTCATGTATGGGCGTGGAAATGGAAAGAAAAGAGAAGGGAGACCGATTTTTGTCTACAGGACCAAAATGGTCAACAATATGTGGACCATTGCAAAAAGTCCGAAGAGTATCTTTTGAACGTTGCAAAGGGCATGTGGACACTTGCAGAAAAGCCGAAAGGTAGATTGCAAAAAGTCCAAAGGATATCTTTTGAACGTTGCAAAGGGCATGTGGACACTTGCAAAAAAGCCGAAGGGTAGATTGCAAAAAGTCCGAAGTAATGGCCTACGGACAAAAAGTCCGAAGAAATGCCTTGCGGACAAAAAATCCGAAGAAATGGTGCGGACAAAAAGTCCAAAGAAAAGATTTCCGAAAGACATCTCTAATTACAAGCCAATGACGATTTCCTTTAGAGAAATTAGAGGCCACTTCAGGATGAAATAAACCCGGACAAAAAGTCCACGGAAATTGTCTCAAAATGCCCTTGACAAAAAGCCCGCAACAAATTGTCCAAAGAGAAAGATCACTTGCAACTTTGCCAAAGATAAAGTGTGGAAGTCTTATAGGGCATTTTCAAAGGGGCAAGGCATGTTAAAGATCGAGCAAGTCTACAAGGATCAACAGTGCAAAAGCATTACAAGAATGCCGAAGAAAATAAGATCATGCCAACATGCCAAAGTTTAACGCTAAATACAAAGGATAAAGATCGAGCATATCGAGTATAATCTAAAAGAGCAGGAGTGAACCCATGGTATAGAAAGCAGCGAGATGCAAAAAGAGAAGAAAAGGAGCTCGATGGTTAATGGCAAAGCAAACTCAGATGATCCTCCGAGAGCATGCGCATTTGACAAGTGTCAAAAGGTTATAAAGAAAGATCCGACAAAGAAAAGAACGTGAACTTGGCGCGACACAAGAATTTGAAAAAGCCCACAATCAATGTCTTCCAACTGTCTGTATAGGAACAACTAGAACTGGTGATGAACTCGATATATCTTCACGGAGCTTGAGATATTTCAATCAAAGTGATCGAGGAAGCGACGCAGTTAAGTAGAAGTGTAGATCCCAACGATAGTAAAGGCATTTGAACGTTGCCGTTTGAAGCATGAATCGAGACATGCAGTCAGAGTCATTGAATGCATACCAGAAGTGATCGAGGAAGCGACGTAGTTAAGTGCAGTAGAAGTGAAGATGCCAAAGACAATAAAGAAATTTGAATGTTGTCGTTTGAAGCATGAATCAAGACACGAAGTCAAAGTCACATTGAATGCAGACCAGAAGTGATCGAGGAAGCGGCGCAGTTAAGTGCAGTAGAAGTATAGATGCCAAAGACAGTAAAGAAATTTGAACGTTGTCATTTGAAAGCATGAATCGAGACACGAAGTCAGAGTCACATTGAATGCAGACCAAAAGTGATCAAGGAAGCGGCGCAGTTAAGTGTAGTAGAAGTGCAGATGCCAAAGACAGTAAAGAAAATTTTGAACGTTGCCAAGTGAAGCATGAATCGAAACACAAAGTCAAAGTCGCATTGAATACAAATAAAAAGCTTGAACCGATGAAGTTCAATTGAAGTGTGAACACTTTACAAAGAGACAACCCTAAGATGCATCTGTCTATATATGCTACGAACAGATCATTTGAACGGTGTTGTCTTTCTACTGCTGCTTCAATAATAATTAGAGTGTTAACACAAAATTGTCGAGAAAAGACATGCAAACAGCGTGAAAGGGGCAAAGAAAATAAAGTGTGTCAAAGTAGAAGATATCCAGACACAAAGAGATAAAGGCACAGAAGTCGAGAAGACACACAACTAAGGCGCAGTTACAAACTAGACTTGTAACAGAAAAGTGTACAAGATTCATTCTGAATCTCTTCTGTACTTTTGAAGTTGCAACTTCATTTCTCTGATAGATTGGTGCCATCAAAAAAACTGAGTTGGTGCTCAGTTAGAAAGTTGACGCTTCCTTAGAGTGGGTGCTCTTAAATGTAACCAGTGAGGTTTGTCTGTGAGACTTTTTTCTGTGAGGCTGGATTAGAACAGTAGCTTCTAACAGCTTTTCTCACCGTGGTTTTTCCCTCTGAATTTCCACGTTAAAATCTGGTGTTGAGCATTCTTGCATGTGTGTGTGATTTTTGTTATGTTCTTTACATTGCATATACTTTGAGTATCTTGTTTAAAAGTTTTAAGAACCAGGTTTTAGCTCATCTACTGATTCACCCCCCCTCTCAGTAGATAGTGTGTTCAATAATTGGTATCAGAGCGCAAGTTCCTTAGGAGAAGCTTAATCGACTCAGGTAGATCATGGTTGGTGAACACAATGGCCTGCCAAGAAGGATCTTCATCAAACAAGGCTCCTCTGTTCGATGGGTCTAACTATGCTTTTTGGAACATAAGAATGGAAGCATATTTGTCTTTCCTAGGGTTTGATGTATGGATGTCAGTGGTAAATGGTTACACAGCTCTTATTGTAACTCCTGCTGATCAGGCGGCCAAAAAAGCTTATGAAAACAACACCAAAGCCAAGAATGCTATGCTTTGTAGGTTGTCAAACTCTGAGTTTGTCAAAGTTATGCACTGTCAGAGTGCAAAAGACATCTGAAATAAGTTGAAAGGTATCTATGAAAGAGATGTTAAAGTGAAACAGGCCAAGCTGTAAATGCACAAAGGACAGTTTGAAAGCCTGAAAATGAATGAAGAAGAGAAGATAGCAAACTACCTCCTCAGGGTAGATGATATGGTAAATGCTATAAGAGGACTTGGAGAAACAATAGAAGAATCGACTATTGTCAAGAAGGTTCTGAGATCCCTTCCATCAAGATATGACTCCAAAATTTCAGCCATTGAAGAAGCAAAAGATTTGGACAAGCTTACCATGGATGAACTACATGGAACGTTCACAACCTACGAAATGAGGATGGGAGAGACAAACACAGTCAAGAGAGAAGCAGTCTTCAAACTAATAAAATCTGCAAAAGAAGAAACCTTTGTGCTCAATTCTAAGGAGACTGATGGTGAAGAAGCAAATTTTCTCAGAAGACTGAAGAGAGGATTAGGTAAATATAAAGGAAAACTTCGATTCAAATATTTTAACTGTGGCATGGTAGGACACTTCGCTGCAGAATGTCCATTCAATAAGAAGGACAACGCCGAGCAAGTTGAAAATGTCAAAAAGGTAAAACCGCATTATGCTAAAAAGAAAAACTTCTTCAAGAACAAAAAGGGGCTATATACAAAAGAAGAAAGTGACTCAGTAGGAAAAAGTAATAGTGACATCTCTGATGATGAGAATGATTGTGCCTTTCTAGCTGAGGGAAATGAGTTCCTATTTATGGCAGAAGAAATCACTTCCTTGAATCAAGAACAAAATGAATATGAAGATTGTGATGAAGGAGAAGAAGGTGAGATATATCTTGAAGGTGAATTGGTGTGTGCTCTTGAAGAAATCGAAAATTTGAGAAAAGAAAACTCAACGCAGAAGAGGCATGAGAAGGAGCTTGAAAAGGCTCACCAAATGATTGTCACGCTAAAAACTCAAGTTGAGGAAGCCAACAGAATAGTAGAAGTCGTCAAAATGAATCTCCAGTCAAAATCCAACGAATGCATGAGACTTGAAGCAGAAGTAGTATCCTTAAGGAAAGAACTTGAGAAGGCAAGAGACCATATAAGCAAAAGCTTAAAGCTAACGAAAGGATCTGAAGCTCTTAGTGAACTGATCAGTGCGCAAAAGCCTTCAAATGAAAAGTCAGGGCTTGGATACAATAAAGAAAAAGGATCCTCAACGTGTACATCAATGAACTTGTGTGATAACTTCAAGAAAGGAGGAGAAGCAAAAGCTATGAACAGCAAAGAAGCGAGGAAGGCAAAGACCAAAAAGGACATAAAGACTAATCCAAGGAAAGATGCAGAAGGATTCTTCAAAGTGGTAGATCTGAAAAAATAGAAAGGTAAAAGTTTTCGGTATACTACACCAGAGAATGATATGACCAGGTACACCCTTTTTTATGGTTATTGTTTTAGTTGTAATCAATTTGGTCATAGGGCTGTTAATTGCAGTCTTTCCTATTAAAAGATTTAATTTTGCCAGTAGAAATTCATTTGCTCCTTTGATAGATTCAAATTTAATATGTTAGAATTGCAATAATTCTGGACATATAGCTAAGTATTGTAGAGCTAACATTGCAAAGACAAAAAAGTACAGCTTAGGCAAAAGCAGGTTTTTAAATGAGAATAGATTTTCAAAGACGACTTTTAAAGAGAAGAGAAAGGCAAATGAGAGACCCAAAAGGATGTGGAAGGTGAAAGATCAATCCTTGATTGCTCAAACGACACTCCATGCTGAAGAGCAAAACTTGTGGGTCATAGACAGCGGTTGCTCAAAACATATGACTGGGGACGAGCAAATTCACCAGTTTAAACAAATGCAAGGAAGGGACTGTCAGTCTAGGTGATAACACTGTAGTCAGAATAAGAGGCAAAGGAACCTTGCACATAGATGGCAAGCTTCCTACACATGACGTCCTGTATGTTAAAGGACTTAAACATAATCTGTTAAGTGTAATTCAGATGTGTGATAATGGTTATGAAGTCACATTTAATGTTGAAGGTTGTAAACTGAAAAGAGTTGGAAAAACTGTTGCACAAGAAAGAAGAGCTGAAAGCAACATATACAACCTGATTGAAGAAAATGATGCAAGTTGTCTCATGGGAAAAGTCGATGAGAGCTGGTTATGACATAAAAGAATGGGTCACGTCAACTTCGACAATCTAGTCAAAGTAAGCTCTAACAGGTGTGTTACACATATGCCCAAAATTGTCAAACCTGTAGACGTCACATGCAGAGCGTGCCAACTAGGAAAGCAGACAAGGGTCAGATTTGAAACAAAAAAATACACGACCTCAAAATCCCTACAAGTAGTTCATACAGATTTATGTGGTCCTACTAGGACAAAAGGATCCAAAGATGTATACTACTTTATGCTATTTGTAGATGACTTCTCAAGGATGACATGGGTAACTTTCTTGAAAGATAAATCACAAGCCTTTGAGAGATTCAAGATATTTAAGACCATGGTTGAGAATGAAATGGGAAGAAAAATCAAGTGTCTAAGATCAGACAAAGGTGGAGAATTCACCTCCAATGAGTTTGTAGAATATTGTGAGAAGCATGGGATTAAGAGACAATACTCTGTTGCACGTACTTCACAACAAAATGGAGTTGTAGAAAGAAAAAATAGAACTATGAAGGAAATGCCCAGAACAATGCTGAAAGAGGCAAAACTTCCTGATGGATATTGGAAAGAGGTAGTTCAAACAGCAATATATATCTTAAACAGAGTTCAACTTAGGGTAAAGAGTGATAAAACTCCATATGAACTGTGGTTTGGAAAATCTGCATCCGTGAAATATTTCAGAGTGTTTGGAAGCAAGTGCTAAATCAGAAGAAAAGAGACCAAACTAAGAAGTTTCGAGTCAAGATGTGATGAAGGAATTTTTCTTGGATACTCCACTCACAGCAAAGCCTATGTGTTACAACAGACGACTGCATAAAATAGTTGAAAGCATCAATGTAAAAGTAGAAGGATTCAAACAAGTTGAGCCAAATGAGGAGATAAGAATTGAATAATCAGAAGGAGCAGAAAATGAAGTAGAAGATAGTGGAGAGGAAGAAAAGAGCAAAAAGGCACTTGTAAGGTTTGTTCAAAAAGAACATCCCAAGGAGCAAATAATTGGCAACAAAGATGAAGGTGTTCAGACTAGGAGAAGAGTTGTAATAAACAAGAAGCAAGTAAACTTTGCTCTACTTTCAGAAATTGAGCCTAAGACCTTCAATGAAGCCAACAAAGATGAAAACTAGCTAACAGCGATGGAAGAATAACTCAGCCAAATTGAAAAGAATGAAACTTGGGAACTAGTTCCTAGACCCTCAAACAAGAATGTAATAGAAACTAAGTGAGTTTACAGAAACAAACTCAATGAAGATGGAGCAATCCTAAAAAACAAAGCTAGACTGGTGTGCAAAAGATATGCACAAGTAGAAGGCATAGATTTCAAAGAAACATTTGCTCCTGTGGCAAGACTGGAAGCTATTAGAATGTTCTTGGCATTCTCTGTTCACAAGAAATTCAAAGTGTATCAAATGGATGTGAAGTCAGCATTCCTAAATGGGAACTTAGAAGAAGAGGTGTACATTGAACAACTAGAAAGATTTCAGTTAGCAGAGGAAGAAAATTATGTGTGCAAACTAAAGAAAGCTCTGTATGGTCTGAAATAGGCACCAAGAGCATGGTATTCACGATTGGATCAATACCTGCAACGACAAGGTTTCAGAAAAGGGTATGCAGACAACAATTTGTACTTTAAATCAGAAGGTGAGCGTATGCTGATTGTTGTTGTATATGTGGATGATATTATCTTTGAAGGTGGTGATAGTAACACATGCAAAGAATTTGCCACGCAAATGCAAAATGAGTTTGAAATGTCAATGCTGGGATAATTCTCCTTCCTTGGTTTACAAATTACACAAACTAATGAAGGGATATTCATATCTCAAGCAAAGTACGCAAGGGAGATGCTCAAGAAATTTGGAATGGAGGACAGCAAACCAGTTGGTACCTCCATGATGATTGACTGCAAGCTAAGCAAGGAAGACGGGTCTCCTGATGTAAATAATACGTTGTATAGATCAATGATTGGTAGCCTGTTGTATCTAATAGCATCAAGACCAGACATCATGCTAGCAATATGCATGGTCGCACAGTATCAAGCAGCCCCCAAAGAATCACATGTTAATGTTGTAAAAAGAATTTTCAGGTACATCAAGAGCACAATAGAGTTTGGGTTGTGGTACCCAACTAGCGAGGATCTTACTTTGGTTGCATATACTGATGTTGATTGGGTAGAAAGTGTGGATGACAAAAAAAGCACAAGTGGTGGTGCATTCTTTCTGGGTAACAAACTTGTGTCTTGGCTAAGCAAGAAGCAAGAATCGATTACACTATCTATAGCTGAAACAAAGTATGTCGCAGCAGCTGCTTGCTACACTCAAGTCTTGTGGATGAAGCAAACTCTCAAGGACATAAAGGTAGAATATCAAGCACCTATCTCTATTTATTGTGATAATTCAAGTGCCATAAATCTATCCAAGAATCCAGTGATGCATTCCAGAACCAAGCATATCTCCATAAAATATCATTTTTTGAAAGAAAAAGTAGCAAGTCAGGAGGTCACAATGGAATATGTGCCAACCAAGGATTAGATTGCAGATATCTTTACCAAGCCTCTTCCCAAGGAGCAATTCGAGTATCTGAGAGAGAAGTTGGGTGTTGTAGCTTCCACCCCATATCACTAGCCTCTTGTGATAGGTTATTAGTCCAGGGGGAGCATTGCAGGCATCTTATTAAGCCCCTGGATTAAGAGTAAAGGCAATATGCTATGTACCTTACACATCGTTTGTCATCTGATGTTAAGGAACAAACTAAGGTATGTTGGATCTAGATTTCTATGCTCATCTATTATTGATTGGTCTTTCAGACCAATGCTATATCCAGGATCGGTTGAAACATATAAAAGCCCGGAGAATCATAAGAACAATTCAGGTTGGTGTGCGTTATCCAAGGGGGAGTCTTTTTCATAATGCTCTATCCAGACAGGTCCAAGGATCAGAACAGCTCAGCAGCAGTGTCTTATTGGTTCAGCAAACACTCTTTGTCATTAATGTCAAAGGGGGAGAAATCAAAATAAGAGCAAGCAAGCAGGATGCGAAGGGACTTTTGAGGATGTCTCTGCTCATTGAGGATTTTTTGCCATCAATGACAAAGGGGGAGATTGTTGGAAACTTGAGCAAGGAGACAGTTGACAACTTTGATATCAAGATACAGAAAGCAGTCTGAGGATTGAACAGTTATCATTTCCATCTAGGGCAGCATGGAATTGTCATTGATGTCAAAGGTTAATGTCCTTGATGTCATTGAGATTGAAACTGATCATGTATTAATGCCAAAGGTTGAGTTGAGCAGACCTGTGGAGTAAATCGCGTTTGTGAAGTGCTCTTACTCAAAAGAGGCAATCGGGATAAGTCAAGAAGACTTGAGTTGAGCAGATTTGATTAAGCGAATTCTTTCAAAAATATTGGTAAAGACAATTTTCTAGGACAAACTGCCCGCAGCTAATAAGGGAATTCTTTCGGGAAAATGTTAAAGGCAATTCTTTCAAGAAAATTGGCTAAGTCATTGTCGGACAAATTGTCCGCAACAAAGTTTCCTAAGGAAATGAGTGCCACTTGGAATTCTTTCAGAGAAAGTGTCTTGGAGAATTCATTTGGAAAAATCGTCCTGAAAAAAAGTTTCGAAGGGATCTTTTTAGAAAGTCTGAAGGGTAAGTGGACCATTCGAAGCTTCCGAAGGGATCTTTTCAGAAAGTCCGAAGGGCAAGTGGACCGTTCAAAGCTTCTGAAGGGATGTTTTCAAAAATGCCGAAGGGTATGTGGACCATTGCAAAAAGTCCGAAGGGTATATTTTGAACGTTGCAAAGAGCATGTGGACACTTGCAGAAAAGCCGAAGGGTAGATTTCAAAAACTCTGAAGTAATGCCCTGTGAACAAAAACCCCAAAGTAATGGCTTGCGGACAAAAAATCCGAAGAAATGCCTAGTGGACAAAATGTCCAAAGAGATGCCTCGCAGACAAAATGTCCAAGGAAATGACGTGACAAAAAGTCCGAAGAAAAGATTTCCGAAGGACATCTCCAATTAGAAGCCAATGATGATTTCTTTCGGAGAAATTGGAGGACACTTCAAGATGAAATAAACCCGGACAACAAGTTCGCGGAAATTGTCTCGAAATGCCCTTGACAAAAAGCCCGCAACAAATTGTTCTAAGAGAAAGATCACTTGCAACTTTGCCGAAGATAAAGTGTGGAAGTCTTATAGGGCATTCTCAAAGGGACAAGGCATGTTAAAGATCGAGCAAGTCTACAAGGATCAACGGTGCAAAAGCATTACAAGAATGCCGAAGAAAATGAGATCACGCCAACATACCGAAGTTTAACGCTAAATACAAACGATAAAGATCGAGCATATCGAGGATAATCTAAAGGAGCGGAAGTGAACCTATGATATAGAAAGCAGTGAGATGCAAAAAGGGAAGAAAAGGAGCTCGATGGTTAATGGCAAAGCAAACTCAGATGATCCTTCGAGAGCACGTGCATTTGACAAGTGTCAAAAGATTATAAGGAAAGATACGACAAAGAAAAGAACATGAACTTGGTGCGATAAAAGAATTTGAAAAAAGCTCGCAATCAATGTCTTCCAACTGTCTATATAGGAACAACTGGAACTGGTGATGAAATCAGTATATCTTTACGGAGCTCGAGATATTTCAATCGAAGTGATCGAGGGAGCGGTGCAGTTAAGTAGAAGTGCAGATGCCAATGATAGTAAAGGCATTTGAATGTTTTCGTTTGAAGCATGAATCGAGACATGAAGTTAGAGTCACATTGAATGCAGACCAGAAGTGATCGAGGAAGTGACGTAGTTAAGTGCAGTAGAAGTGCAGATGCCAAAGACAGTAAAGAAATTTGAACGTTGTTGTTTGAAGCATGAATCAAGACACGAAGTCAGAGTCACATTGACTGCAGACCAGAAGTGATCGAAGAAGCGACGTAGTTAAGTGCAGATGCCAAAGACAATAAAGAAATTCGAACGTTGTCATTTGAAGCATGGATCGAGACACGAAGTTAGAGTCACATTGAATGCAGACCAGAAGTGATCGAGGAAGCGGCGCAGTTAAGTGCAGATGCCAAAGATAGTAAAGAAAATTTTGAACGTTGTCAAGTGAAGCATGAATCGAGACACAAAGTCAAAGTCGCATTGAATACAGATAAAAATCTTGAATCGGTTAAGTTCAGTTGAAGTGTGAACACTTTACAAAGAGACAACCCTAAGATGCATCTGTCTATATATGCTACAAATAGATCATTTGAATGGTGTTGTCTTTTTACTGCTGTTGCAATAATAATTAGAGTGTTAACTCAAAATTGTCGAGAAAGGACATATGTAGACAGCGTGAAAGGGGCAAAGAAAATACGGTGTGTCAAAGTAGAAGATATCTAGACACAAAGAGATAAACGCAAAGAAGCCGAGAAGACACACAGCTAAGACGCAGTTACAGACTAGACTTGTAACAAAAAAGTGTACAAGATTCATTCTGAATCTCTTCTGTACTTTTGAAGTTGCAGCTTCATTTCTCTAATAGGTTGGTGCCATCATAAAAACTAAGTTGGTGCTCAGTTAGTAAGTTGACACTTCCTTAGAATGGGTGCTCTTAAATGTAACCAATGAGGTTTGTCTGTGAGACTTTATTCTGTGAGGCTAGATTAGAACAGTAGCTTCTAGCAGCTTTTCTCACCATGATTTTTTCCTCTAGGTTTTCACGTTAAAATCTGGTGTTGAGCATTCTTGTGTGTGTGTGATCTCTGTTCTGTTCTTTACTTTACATATACTTTCAGTATCTTGTTTAAAAGTTCTAAGAACCAAGTTTTAGCTCATCTACTGATTCACCCCCCCTCTCAATAGATAGTGTGTTCAACAAACCCTAGTTGCTATTTGCATTGGTTGTTGGTGTGTGAATGAGATCTTGGTACCTTGGCATTAGATGGCGATATAATGAATGGATTAAAGGTTGTAGCCCTAGATGGATACCTTGCTTGATTGGCAGCTGGTTTCTTGAGCTCATGGTTGTATTATTTGTTGTATCATTTTTTTGTTTTGTGTTGTGAGACAAACCCTTTCACATAGTGAAAAGTGATTACACTCTCTCTCTCATCTTTTTACCTTTGAATACTTTTATTGCACTTTGATTTTGATTTAGGGTGGTAAGGGCCACCGATGGTTGGGCTCATCTTGCTCTCCCTATTTTTCATCAATGGTTGCACAAAGGAGTTGCTTGTCAGATGCATGGATGTTGAAGTTGAATATGAGTTGATCTATGTGTCTCTTATGTCGATTGCTTTAATAAGTTGTAATCATTATAGTGGCTTCCAAAGTTGATTGTTATTGTATTCATCATGTAGGGAAACCCTATAGGTGCCAATGAAGTCTTAAGGCACCTAGCATTGTACCTTTGTTATTGTAGCATGAGCAAGCTCTGTTAACATTTCATACTATTGTTTTATGAAAAATATAAATACAAAGACAACCATTCCCTGTTCTGTGTATTTCATAGTGGTTAAGATTAAAAACCTAGTTTTAGATTAATTTAGCAGGCATGAATATTGCAATGGAAAAATAGATTAGTATGCAACTCTGTTTCGATACAGTCTTTCCTTCGGTTCATCTTGTGTTATTACATTAAATGGTTATGTCGTTTGACCCAAATTTGGGTTGTGCATTCTGTACATACATCAAGGAGGCCCTCTACACTCTCAAACTGATTATATTATTGCACTGGCTATCTTTTTCAAGGAGATGTAATTAGTTAAAGACTCTATGTTGATCAGTTTATGTTATCACATTTGATTGATACTTTACAAGTAGATGTCTACAGTTATAATGGTAAGCAGAGTCCTGAGCCATACAGAGCATGTTCTTGGTTTATAGATTGGGGATTGACAATAGTGATATTTTATTGTTGTGTTGGTTGCACTCAGAATAAAGAGCAAATATTGCATGTAGGGCATTAGTGCTATGAAGTTGGCAATGGTGGTTTCTTGTTTTGCTTGACTGTATATTGTAGATTGGTAACATTTTTAATACTCTATTGAGTTGGATATGGGTATAAGTAAATACTATTATGTTTCTTGATGCTCTTCACCAATTTTATCACCTATACATTAACATGCTAGGGTAGTAATTGAATTGTGCATGATCATCATTTGCTTGGTATTTTGTATTTGCATACTTCATGTTAAGATGATATTGGCGCCTACTCTCTGTATACCCAGAGTTGGGTATATTCATTTTTTAACTCATAGCTTAAATGGAAACTATTAAACTAGTTGTGTTATTTAGCATGGGAACTCCTCATTCTACCTTGTTGTGATTAAGCTCTATGCGCATGATCACTATGGTTTTATTTTAGTACCACTGCTATAATTCTATCAAAGTATGTGGAGTAATTCTTGTACTATGCATTATACTTTAATTATCTCGTTTTGTTCACAATAAAGTAGATGTTGGATTTGATCTTGCTCTATTTTGGATATCCTGCCTTGCTTGGCAAGCTGCGTAAATTTCCATGGCACAAAATCATTGAGGTTCATCTCTTTCCTGAAAGGGGGTGGGTAAGTCATATACTCATAAATTTCCATCAAATTAGTCTGAATGGAAGGCTGCCCCTTTCTTTCATGAGCTTGAGAGAATTTCTCAAACTTTGTACTGTCAATATCTCCCATGTCACTGTTTGACATAAAACCCTTCAAATCCTACAGCTGGCCAAAATATTGGCTCTGATACCACTAAAATATCACAAAATAAAATAAAATACTGAAATCTAGAATTTCTACCAAACCCTAGCCAAAACAAATATTTTTTTTATTTTTACTGCAAACCTTAGTTATTCAACCCTCACAAAACTGAAATAAATATTACCAAACTCTAGCAGCAATTTAACAAATATTCCATTGAATTTAGGGCATTAAATCATTCAACCAATTCAGCCCTATTAGCGCCATATGCAGGAAAATTATAGCAAATTAAATACTAGTTTTTTTATGTTTTTCTCCAATCTAAATATGCTGGAAAATATCCTTAAAAATAGAGATAAATACAGAATTAAGTATAAAAAAATTCAGAATATTATTTAGGCTTCAAATAGCCTAACAAACCCTCAATTGAGCCTCCCAATCAAGTCGCCCAACAACAATTAAATAATTAATTGCTTATGTCAACACACCAAACCCTAGAAGAGGGTTTTCAAGCTTCCAAATGTAGTGTAGCTCTAGTGAAAGTGGTCTTCAACACACAAACCTGTTCGTTGTCGTGGAAATGGCCTCAAACCCTTGCCAAATGACCTCAAACCAAGTCGCCACACTTTGCAAGCAAATTGCCACACCCTAAGAAGGGTCCAAATTGTAAATTCTACCTTTGATGATCAATTACAGCACTTGAACTAGTGCTAGCCTAGATTAGGAATAGGGGTTTTCATCCCTAAGCCTTCCTTGGCCTTAAAGGGTTTCATCTTCAAGTCCTTGGTCAAGCGTTTTTGTACTTAGACTCAAAAATCCAAATATCATAATATGCAAAACCTTTTCACATGATCCCTCACTTGCCTTTATGCTCTCCTCCAAAGGAGTGCATCCCAATTTGAGAGAAGACCTTATTCAAATTATAATAAGAATACTCCTTATAATCCGCTTAAGTGGCTTGGGCGCCCATGACCCTTAAAAGACCACAACTTAAGTGAATTTGATAACAATAAATTACTTTTACAAATGTTCTTAAGAAACCCAAAGTGTTTCCCTTCTTTTTTTTTTCCTTTAGCCCTTGAGAAACAAATCAAGGCTAAGGGTCTTCAATGGCTCCACAATCAAAAGGGGGACATGACATCTTTACACACATATCAAGATATATCTTTCTATATCGATCCATTGATCATAGTAGATTGTTATATATGACTTGCTCATACTTTCTAGATTGCTATTTCTTATGTATATTGTGCTTTGTTATATTGGATAATGACATTGATTGATTATGTGGACTAACATTGTTTGCTCTGTGCGTGCTTGATGTTGATGATTATTACATCGTGTGCTCATTGATATGTGGTATACTATGTGATTTTATAAGTGGATTGATGATGACTTGTCACTTGTGTGTCAATTGTGTCAAAGGATCCTTTAGTCTGAGTCATGGCCATGTGTGTCTGTGTCTGGTCAGAGACGAGTCATGTCTTGAGTGCTTGTGTGCTTCATGATCATGATATAGTGTGTATGTACGTATATATTTATAAAACTATTGTTGAGCTTGGTGTCATGATTTTTATCACATACTTCTATTGTGTGTGATGCATGATTTCTATCATTCATCTATTATGATGCTTATTATTGTGGGCCTAGTTGATATATTTACTTGACATGTACTTGTATACCCATTACCTTTGATTACATGTTTCATACGTGCTTGAATGATAAAATCTTTATTTGATGGCATATCTTATCATGTTTGTTTATAGACTTTATATGTTTGCATTTTTTTTATAACACATGGTGCGCAAAACTCTTTCTTTTAAGATGAGTGATTCCCAGGCTTCATCCATCATATCAAAAGCGGGGCATATAAAGGGCTCGCCTTAAAGATTCAAGCCATGACAGACAAATAGTTCACATTTTGGGTTAAATTATGTGATTCAGATGGGACAAATTAGACAAATCGAGGCATACGTGCGGCATTCAACAAGAATGTGAGGAATAGTTGACATATTTTATGACATTCTGAGACAATTAAATGGGTCAAACTAAGCACATTTATCAAATTGAGGGACATTCTATGACATTATGACAGATAGATGATGACATTATATCACTTTGAGGTACAGATAGATCATATTCAGAGCATGAATGATGTTCATGCAAACACTCTATCTTATATATTGACAATTGATAGGGAATGATGTACTACATAAGCACTTTGGATCTAAAATTTTGGATCTAAAATTTGTATGTAGCAATTGATCTGGATTTTCATTTTACATACGAACATTTTTCAAGATTCCACCTTTGCATACGAACCTATTCGAGGGTCCATGAAAGACTTATGATGATATTCAGGATAGTGCAATTTGATATTTTTGCAGCGCTCAACTTCTAGTAATTCTCCATCTCCAATGGTGGTTGAGACATTAACACTCAACACATGGTTTCAGTGGTTGCATCTCCTTGGAGCATAATCACCCCATAGCATTATCCAAATGAGTTCAACAAATAGCAACTTGGTTCGTGTACCCTCAAATGTATTCATTCCTTGACTTTTCCATTTCAATAGTTCAATGATCTAGATTATTTCATACATTCTATCATGAGTAGACATTGATCTATACATGTTTCCTTACAGTTTTTGCATGGACCAAGTAGGACATGTAGGGCATACATGTCAACACCATATGCGGTTAATTATAGATATCAAATTTCTTCTTTTATTCTTTTAATTTAGCATTTTCAATACGAGACTAAAAGGGGAGCATGTGTAGACATATAAATTTGGTATTAGACATTTGGCAACATCAACCTTGGCATACTTTGACATACTTGGACATTAAATATATATTTGACTCTCATGCACACATTCCCCTATCTGTCTACCCACCTACTGTCTTAGCTAACCCAATTTATTAGATACATATACTCAAGATCACCCTAGTCTGTGCAAGAACCTTTCAGAATCCTAAACAGATCACTAATTTTCACCCCCAAGATAATACTAGTGACAGTCGGACAATTGCGGTATGTCACAGGTGTCTGCTTCTATCGATAGTATCTAGGCACACTCAATGGCTACTTTTCAAATTGAGACCTCTCAATTAGGTCAGCCTAAACATGTTTCATGGATCAATCATAGCGGAAAATATCAAAGAGTCATGTATAAATACAAATCAATCCTAAGGTCACACTCACTTGGTCACTACTTGGCAATCACATTGAGAAATCATTTAGCACTCTCTTGAGACATTATCACAAAGGTATACACATCTAAAAAGCCCTCAAAGGAGAATCCCTATAGCGGAGTTTAAATACAAACATTGGCCAAAATTGCATGGTGACAAGTGTCAAAAGCCAAACATTTCATTGCATTATAGCATGATCATAATGATGCACACTAGCACCTAGGTGGAAGAACTACGTGCAATTCGAGCCCTCTTTAGAGTATTGGAACTAGGCAACACTCCATCACTCGGTGAGGAATGATTGGAGTTGTCCAATCCAACTTACTAACCTCTTTTCCAATAGTCATCTTGTGTCGAAAGTGTGATTAGGGTTTCGTAGGAGAATAAAAGGGATCAGCGCACATGGCCGAAGGCAAGTGCACACACAGGTGATATCTATAGGTGCAGGCGCAACAATATGAGACAACACAAACCTACACAATCAAGTAGAACCTCAACAATACTAGTCGCCACAAGGGTCTGATCTTCACAGGCATCCTCCGCGCAGGGTTTGAGCTCTTGTTTCCTAATTTGAGCAGTTACAGAGCAGAGATGGTTATTTCAGGGATAGTGATGAACACAATGAGTAACAAAATTAAAATTAAGCTTAGAAGTGTATCTCTCCTCCTTTGATTTTTCAATTCTAAATATAGTAAGTGCAATATCAATATACCCTTGTACATTCATATTTGTATGATTATTCCCTTATTTACAAAATTTGAATATTCATAATTTTATATTATTTAGATCACATTAATCATAAAACAAGTAAAATAGATAGGTATATTTTTCCACTTTTCTATCTCCTCCTACTTCATGCATGACAAGTATTGTTTGAACCAACTTGAAATTCAAATTGGAAAATGGATCACACGCTGGAAGCATTTATTTTGGGAAGTGATAGTCAATTTTTATTCACCCTTTCATGTGTCTTCTTATTATTGTTGTTATTTACCTTGCTAAACTAAGGTCCAAACTTGGGCTTTTCTATCTCTATGCAATTGTTAAGTTCTCCATTGAGGGAACAAGTTTTCCAAGTAAGAAGCATTGGTTTAGCAACTACATGGTGAAGGAAGAATGGTAAAGGAAGAAATTCGCTGACATTAACCATACATAGGTCCCATTTCTTCATCAGTGCAAAGAAAGAGGTAAACCCCTGATCCGAGTGTAGCCATGCCGATCTGCACTCTCACCTTGAGTGCCTTGGCTATGTGCATAACTCTAGCTTTGAGTACCTCCATGAGGTACCAAGATACATGCCACATAGCTCAGAGGATAACATTGCACCCTTCACTTGAGATGGGGTGGAGCCCCAATAGGAGTCAAGAGGTTTCCCTTGCGGGGCCGAGGGGAAACACCCCTACAGGCAATTGGGGTGATATTTTAAAATGATCAGTCTCGATGTTGTTCAACACAATTCCGCGATCAGTGTAACACTACATCAGCTCGTTCCGTGCAACCTATACAACATTGTGCCTTTCTTCACTATGCACACAACCTCCACATAGCATTGCCCATTTGTGCAACACCCACAGACATACCGTGCAGCTCAGTCCCTACACAAAACATCCAAACTGCACATTTGCCATGTGGACACTCCATGCCTTGTTGCACCATGCTAGGTGGCACTTCCAAGGCTCACATTATGACAAAGCATATTTCAACATAATGCGCTACTGGCAATCAAGCCATGTAACCGTCAGAAGGTTAAGAGCCACACATGGATCTGAACCATATAACGGTTCTTTAACCTTCATGGCTTTGTAATCTATGTATACATATTTGTAGCATTAGATAACAATCGGACAATAGAAGATAAGCTGCCATGCATCTCCCTCGAGAGTATGCCATGTATAGAATGCAAAGATTAATAAAGTTTTATGTTCCAGTTCTACTATTTTCTCTATTATGAATCTTGTTTCATATTGCTTCTACATATGCATATAACACATCTAAATCCTCATTTATAGTGTTGTCCCCCAATCTTCCTAGGATTTGGATCATATGCAGGTTGTCTAGAAGAAGAAAAGGAGTTAATTCAAGGGTTTGACATTGGTTGTTGAATTAAACAACCCAGAAACCATAAGGAGAAACTATCTATTTCAATCGGATATTGTTGTTCATCATCCAGTCCAAAAGCTAGTTGTTGGTGGGCTAAAACAGTAATTGACATGGTCAATAAAATTAAATTGAGCATTCAGAAATCCATTGCTTTGTTGGCAAAGAAAACAGGGAACTTACAGGGGAACCAAACCAATAGTGTAGTGAATACTAGAAAAGGTGCTGAAAAAAATTAACTACAGTGGTGGATGTGTGGGCAATGAAGTGGTAACATGCTATAAATTTTGACTGCCCTGATGGGGTACAAGCAAGGCTATGGTAACCCATGTGGATTTAGGGGAAAAAATGGAGATAATTAGCGTCTGGGTAAAATGATCAAATCACAAACCTTTTCAAGTCCATACAGTATGTTTTGATGAAATGCTGCTCCAAAGGTGACAAGGTGACCTTCAAGTGGTATCCGAGGGCAAGCATTGTATTAGTTGTTAAGAATCCTTAGGTGGTGGCTCCTGCTGGAGTCAATTATGTAAATTCATCATAGGTTTGAAGAGTCTTGTACGTAGTTTTGATGCTCTGGCTATTGGCTTTTCTTCTAGTGGTTGTATTTCTTGTTTTCAATCTTGGTCCCATAGACTGCTTGGTCTCATGGACATTATTAAAATCTTTCATTCAATCATGGATAGAATGGAAATGTAAAGAAGGCTTACCTAGTCTAGGTCACTTGTTTTACCAATTTTGGAGGGCTTCTCCATGGCACTTGCTCGTAGATTCAGTGAATTCGCATTTTGTCAAGCTGGTAATGTTCACTAGAAGATGGGCAATTCCTTCAACTCCCGTAGTTATTGTGTTAATGACTTCTCTGCAATTGTCTTAACGTTGGTTTCCATGAAAGGCCTTTTGTCGTTCTAAAAGCCTTCGCAGACACTACTAAGTAAATTTTCAATGGTAGCAACCATCTGCCCTATTTTAGTTTCGGATTCAGCGACAAGGATGAGAAAATCTTGTGTAGCCATTGGTAACTGTAAGGAGTAATTTTGAATCTCTTCTCTGTTTTATTAGTGTCATGTTATTACCGGTAAGCTTACTATCTGATGGTGCGGTGGTATTACCATGCGATGTCCTTGTGGCCTTAGTGGTTTATAAGGCTAGAAGCCCAATGAATTTGAAGCCTGGCCAAAATGTTTTACCTTTAGAGTTTGAAAAAAGATTTGCAACCAATCTCAAAGTAAAACAAGCTAGAAAATCCTTCAATAAAAGGGCCAGCAAATCACGAACTTGAGTGAAATTTATCTTAGTGTTGTAGCTTGGAATTGCACCCTTTGTGGGAGAGTTTTTTAGGCTCTCTCACTTCCAGCTACAAGCATAGGAACAACCTCAGGATGTAGGTATCCTATGTTGAGGTTGAACCTCTAGGCTTTTTAATGAGGTTAGTTCCTCAGATGCTCCACTTCAGCTCTTGATTCCCACACTAAAATCTATTGTTGGCTAAGGAAAAGGGATAGGAGGATAACATGAAAGGAAATCTAAGCTAAGGGAGGTGATGCACCAAAAGAAATGATCCACTTAGTCTAGATATCAACACTAATTCAGCGTAAGATAAATTTTGTTTACACAACCTCACAACTAGTTAGTTTGCATAAGTATTTCGTAAACTAAGCTCACTGGACCATATATGAAGCAAAGAGAAATTTCGAAATCCACACCAAGCCTTCGTTAATGACGGAAAGAGCTCAAGTCCAAACCTACAATTAACTTGAAAACATCTAAAAATAGGCAAGAAAGAAGGACAATGGGCATGGAAGAACACTTCTTCACAAAGCCATCGCACACAAGCTTGCTCAATGCAATTTTCAGACAAAAGATAGGCAAAAATTAATCTTTATTGCTTCAAAAGGTCTTTTACATAGCGATTTTGGCAAAGTAACTTTATTGTCAATCCAGAGATAATTCTTGGCTTCAAGGCCTCTATTTATAATAGAAAAGGGGGAAGAAAAGATGGGAATGCGTGAAAAACTGGGAAGGAAACCATAAATTCCTGCAACCACCACCATCGTCCTCCTTTTGCCATGAAATGCATCGTTCTAGGTTTGCCGCACAATCTCCTCGATCCATTCCCGCATTCAAGTCACTCCCTTGGTGAATTTTGAGAAGCCATGTCGCAGACAACTGGAACGTCACTTCTTGGCACGATTGCATTGATTTTTTTATTAAAGATGGCATGGCGACCTTCCCCTTTACGTGTCCTATTGAAAAGGGACGCGGGTCTCCATGTGTTGAAAAATCTGGCCGAACCATGTCGTTTTTACGTTGGACGGTCATTTGTCGGGAGCGATCCATATTGAAGGACAAGAACCTTCATAAATTCCCAGCTACCAGTTGTTTGGACTCCCCTTTCCGCGATTGGTTGTTGGAAGCTGCCTCGGATCCTTGACCTGCACTGTGGATTTTTTTGTCATGGATGCCTATGGATCGTCGATCTCCCTGCCAGGTGGATGCCTTTGTGCCACTTGGCAGCCTCTCATTTGCCCGATCATGACTCCCGTACATTGTCGATACTTAGAAAATGCCATTGGACCGAGCTTATTAAGTCAAGCAGCGTTGGAAACCCGATATACTCTTTGTTGTGTAATTCGGGTTTTCAAAGCTACTTGATTTATAAAGCTTTTCAAGCTAAGTCATTGAAGAATCCCGATTTACTCTATGCAGAGTAACTCGGGCTTTCTGATCTCTCCAACTTCGGACTCTGTCTGCGCCTTTGCTTATAAAGCTTTTTAAGTAAAGTACTTGGAGAATCCCAATTTACCCTATGCAAAGTAATTCGGGTTCTCCGAGCTTACTTACTCTTCGGACACTTGGTCTCGCATCTTTCTCCTTCGGGACTACTTTCCCGAAGCTATCTCTTTTCACCATTTCCCGCAGGCAAAATGTCCACGGGAATTATCTTTTTTCCTCGGGCCTATTTCTTTTGGGATCTATTTGTCCCAGGCAAATCTCTCGAAGGAATTCCTTGGGACAATTTGTCCGAAGGAATTCCTTCTAACTTTTTGTCCGAAGCTTTCTTCTTGCTCTCTTCCTTTGGAATTTGCCTTGTATCATTTCCCGAACGAATTCCTTCCGAACGAATTCCTTCGAAATTTTTCCCTTAGAACTTCTTTTTGTTCCTTCCCTTGAAGGACCTTTCTTTTTCGGTTGCCTTTCGGATTTTTCAAAATGGACTTTCTCGAAGGGTGAGAGACCCTTCGAGCTCCCTGTATGTCCCTTCGGACTTCCGCAAAGGGTCCTGTTGTCAACCTAGAGTTGCGCCCTGAATCGAAGACGTGCGTGAAATGGCCAGTCCTCTGTCCGGCTGAAACAATGGGATCTTCTCACGAGGGTGGGTGCCTCAACGATGAGAAGAACCTCCAGAGAAGGCTGGTTCCTGTATGATGTATCAATGAGAATCTCTACTCTATGCTGCGGACTACCGTGGAAAAGGGAGAAGGAAACTTAAAGGGGAAATCCTACCTAAAAGGGGGTGATACACCAGAAGTTTGATCCACTCAACTTGGAACCTCGAACACTGAACAAACAAGGGAAAAAGAAGACCTATGATTTCAATCAATCACTTATGCATACATATTTCATGAAGAGGTTCGATCCAATGACCAAAACCTGAGGGAAAACGATGGAGAGAGGTCCGATACAAGACACTTTGTAGCCACCTAACATCCACTTACAGCTTCAGCAAAAGACATAAAGAACACTTTAACATGACCTGCATAAGGATAATCTAGCAGTCCTTCTATTGATCGAAGAGGTTACACAACTCACCAATGGCAGAGTCTGGTCTAACCAAGAGAGATATTGGATTTTTAATCAAGGCTGAAAGCCATTTTATAGAGAATTACAAGAGGCCAAAGATTGGCGTTGGAAATTTGAAGAGAAGGATTCACTTAGGTTAACTCGAGGTTGACTTGCGCTTGAGGAAGTGAACTTGTCTTTGTTATGAACCGCCCACCTCTCTTTGCATGGAAATCCACGCCAATGTCAATTTTAGAACTTTATGTGAGCTCCTTGATGCCGAGTTGGAACGTTTGAAAGCTTAGTTAACCGTTTGATAAGCTGAGTTGGATGAAGAGATCATTCTCCCTCGCATGGAAAGCTCCTAGTCGATGCAGCGTTTAACAATTAGTCAACTCTAAATCTGGAACAATCAACTCGACATTCGAATTTGAAACTTCGGTTAACTCTCGGATGCGTGGAGTTGACCCAGAGATGAGCGGGACTTTAATAACTAGTCAACTAAAGCTTTGACCGGTGTTCAAAAATAGCCCCTGCTTGCATGTATTTTACTCTGTTCCGGTCTCCCTGTTCACGTCTATTTCTGGTAGGATTCTATATTTGGATGTGTTCGTCTATATATATTTTCTCAGATATTCTATTTTCAACCCTCCGTTGGATTATCTATTTTATATCCTCTTTTACACAGTCAACCTCCATTACTTTTGGATTCCTGGTTGTCTCGGCTTAATTCTTCGGCCCTGTTTTCGGACTTTCCTGTGGCAACTTCCGTCGGACAAATTGTCTGTGCGAATTGTCCTGACTGCGGGCTTGATTTCCCTCGGCCTTTTTTCCCTTCGGCTTTATCTTCCGCAATATTCCTTCGGACTTCCTTCTCTTCGGATACTTTACATTTTCTTTGTTCGGGCTCCTTTTCATAGTCGGGTTTTCTCCTTTGGTGACTTCTCTCCGAATTTCTTCAGACCTTTTGTCCGAAGGAATAGTTTGTTCTTTGCCTTCGTTCTTCGCTCTTTGTTGACCTTTTTTTATTTTGGACGCTAAGTCACATTTCTCCGAAGGTTCCCTTCTCCATCTTTGCCGTCGGCATTTCAACTTTTCCGAAGCCTTCGGACTTCTTGCCATCGGCTTTTCCACGGGCCTCTTCCTGTGTCTTTCGAATTCCTTCGGACTTTTTGTCCTAAGGAATTCCTTTGGACAAAAAGTCCGAAGGATATCTTTGTGCCTTTGCTCTTCAAAATGTACCCTTCGGAAAAGTCACCACGGTCCTCTCACCGACCAATTGCCCTCCGCAAGGGCTAGTTGCTCGTGTCTGTGCCTTTTTCGGAAGAATTGTAGGGCACCCGGGCTTGTTGCAAAGGTCCCGAATTCGTTCCTGTACCTTCCCAAAGGGTTGGTACCCTTCGGGAATGTTGCAAATGACCCTTCCGAAGGGTAGTTCCTCTGTCTTATGCATTTTGTTGATTTGTTATTCCCTTGTTTCATGAACCATTCCTTCGGACATAAGCCCGAAGGAATTCATCCTTTTGTAGCAAAGGCCCTTACCAAAACAATGTATTCTTCTTTCCTTGGCTAGAGACGTGAACTTTCTAAATGGCAAAAGACAATCCGACTTGTGGAAGAATTGTCAACAGGACCTCCTGCCGAGAAAAGTACCCTTCGGCCTTTGAAAATGGTCCTCCCGAAGGGAAAGATACCCTTTGAGAATTTTGAAATGGTCCTCTTTCTGTGGAAATTGTCCTTCGGAACAATTGAAAATGGCCCCTCGGAACTTTGTCAATGGCACCTTCCGAAAGGTGACATACCCTTCGGACTTTTGTTTTTGTCCCTGTCCTTCGGAATTATTTTCTGCCGGCTTTTGTAAGGACTAACATGAAGGGTAAGGGGCCCTTCGGGCTTCTACAAATGGTCTTTTCCGAAGGGAAATATACCCTTCGAAAAATTTGAAATGGTCCTCCCGAAGCTCAAAAGAGCCTTCGGCAAACTTGCAACTATCCACTTGGAGAAGGAAATGCCCTTCGAATTTGTCAATGACCCTTGGAGTATTCTTTGGAGAAGACTTGTCCTTTTGAGAACCCGAGAAGCACCTTTAAAGACCAAATCGGGCTTTTGATGTCTCATTACTTGCAACTTAGGAAGTCACTCGCTTCTGGAAACCCAATTTGTACTGCCCATGACCAATTCGGGGCTTTTGGAGCTTCTTACTTCGGGTTTCTCATTACTGAAAAGTTGTGTTGCCCTGAAAACCCGAAGTTGTCCCCTTTGGAAAACCCGAAGACTTCCCAATGAGATAACCCGAAGCCTTCTATTCAAGACCATTTCAGAGTTTTGTAACTCTACAACTTATAAAGCCATTTAAGTCATGGGCTGCCGAAAATCCGAAGTCTTCTAAAGACTCGCCCTTTCCTGCTTAGAAAGTCTATCTTCTCATGCTGAGGCAAACAACGGTATGTGGGCCAAGAAATGGCCAACACTTAGCTAGACAAAATTCGTTAAAATAAAACCTGAGAAAAACTAAATTTTTCTAATATAAATCTTACGTTGACATCTAGCAGTGTAAGAAGTCCCTTCACGATATTTTGAAACATGAAAACAAGCTAAAACTGCCATTAAAGTATTTGTTTTTACTGCAGAAGATTTTTGAAGATAATTTTATCCTCCATAACAATCCACCACTGCTAGTAGGCATCTCTTATGTTTCCAGGAAGCATAGCAGAGCTTTCATTGTTTCTGCAAAGATTAAAAAAAAAGATAAAAGAAAATGTGCAAACCTGGCCAACAACCGCGGCAAGGGGAAAATATTGACGACCATATTCGTGTTTTTCAAATTCCTTAGCAGAAGAAACAAGAACGGCTCCATTGTTGGCATTACAGGGAGTAAGGCTGAGCCGTCGACGATGAAAACGAACTGTGCGTGAACAATGTCGGTTGAAGAAAAGCTTTTGTCCAGTGAATGACGATAAAAATCCGAATGGGCAATCTCTCAAAATTGAAGATGTGCAGGGCAATCGCACTGAAGGTGAGGCAGAGGCCATGCTCTTGTTATCCAAGTTATATATTTTTTTATGTTTTTGCTGCCTCTGAATATGAATATGAATATGAATATGAATCTGAATCTGAATAGGTACCTATAACGATTTTTTGGTTTAGAATCCTCCCAACTCCCCCCTCCATGCTCACGCCCGGCCTGATATCTTATCCTCCTTATCTATGTTGTTATTGATGCGTGGAAAGATGATGTCGCTAATCTTTATATTTTTTCTCTTTCATGTGTTCAATTGTCCGATTCGTTAGACTCAACCTTTAAAGGGAAGTGTTTTTGAGGGTAGGATGTAAATTCGCTACGTTTGAGATATAAAAATAAATAAATGTATATTATTGATTTAAAAAATAAAATAAATTTAGAGGGTGGAAAATTGGAAGGTATTGATAAATTTACCTTTCTTTTGTTTAAATAAATATTTATTTTGTTTGTGTTAAGTGGGTACTTTTATTTTATGATTATTACCAATAATGTGTGAGAAATAAAATTGTTGTTTAGTGTTTTGATACCACAAATAAAATTTAAGGAGGAGCTTTGGAGAATTTATGCTTCTCTTGAAAGGAGATTCACAAAGTCTCTTTAAAATTTCTTCTATCTAGTCTAGGTACATTGTTATGATCATTTTATTTCAAGGGATATGAATTGGTACTAGAATACTTCAAAAAAATCATAAGTATTTGAGTCTTATAGGGCTTGTTGTCTAGAGAAATCAACATAGATTTAATCATGAAAATATAACTGATTAAAGAGATGTTAAGAACAATCATGTTTTGATGATGTAAAATATTTGAAAAATAGATTTTGAGATTTATCATGTGAGCAAAAATGTTATCCGATGTTTTGTGTACCAAATGAGTACTCATCCTTAGAGAAAGAAAGCAGAAAATAAAATGTTATTCCGTAGATTAAACAGCGCCATCCAACCCCACATGAATAATGTTCAAAAACACAAAAACATGGAGAAGGTCGCCACCCCAAAAGATAAATGGAATAAAGACAATTTTTTTTTCACCTTTCTTTAATATTATTTAAAATAGGTTTCCATGAGCTACCAATGCCAATTCCATTGTCTCTATTTTGGTTATTTGGGCTTTATTCAATTTCTATGTTTACGCTCTTATAGAATTATATTTACGCTCTACGTTCTTCACTTTTAAGGATGATATCTACGAACAAACGAATGGAGTAGCCATGGGATCACCTTTATCACATATTGTGGCTAATTTGTTTATGAAACACTTTGAAAAAGATGCCTTAGAGTCTTATCCTTTAAAAATTGGGTGGTGGGATAGATTTGTGGATGATACTAATGCTAAATAGTCACATGGTGAAGAAAAGCTTAATAAGTTTCTAAAACATCTACATAATAAGAATGTTAATATCCAATTCACCATGGAGAAAGAAATGAATAATAGACTCCCTTTCCTAGATGTCATGATCGCTAAGAAACAAGATGGTTCCCTTTCCCATGAGGTGTATAGAAAAGTAACTCATACTAATTTATATCTTAAAGTTGATTCTCATCATCACCCTCACCAAAAAGTTGCAGTTTTAGACTCGTTAGCTAGTAGGACTATAAAAAAAATTGATTCAAAACACCTTACACAAGAAAAAGAATATCTCACTATTGTTCTTACTTCCAATGGTTATAGTAAATAGGAAATCAATAAATATTTTCATAGGGTTGAAAATAGAAAACCAAAAGCCATGGATGATAATCAGAATATGCAAATAATTACCATTCCTTTTGTTAAAGGGATTTCGAAAAAAATTGCTAGAATTGTAAAGAAGGTTGGGATTCAAACCGCTTTTAAACCACTTAACACTCTTCGTACGTCCCTCGATCATGCTAAAGATTCGATTAACACAAAATATAAAAAGGGTGTTTATGTGGTTTCTTGTTCATATAGTAAGCCATTTATTGGAGAAATTGGTTGATCCCTACAGACAAGATTAAAAGAACATACAAATGACATTAATAGATCGTGTATTGATTCCTTTGCCTTGGTTGAACATTCCCTGAATACTAAACACTGAGTCAACATTAATGAAGCAAAATTGATTGTTAATGAATATAATTATTGAAAACAAAAAATTAGATAAACTATCAAAATTGAAAAAAGACCAGATAACCTCAATAGAGATAATGGGATTGGCATTGGTAGCTCATGGAATCCTATTTTAAATCATATTAAAACAAGGTGAAAAAATATTTGTCTTTATTCCATTTATCTTTTGGGGTGGCCTACCTTCTCCATGTTTTTGTGTTTTTGAACATTATTTATGTGGGGTTGGCTGGGGTTGTTTAATTTATGGAGTAACACTTTATTTTTTGCTTTCTTTCCCTGAGGATGAGTACACATTTGGTACTCGAAATGTTAAATAATATTTTTTCTCACACAATGAATCCTGAAATCCATTTTTCAAATAAAGAGATGTTCATTGCATATATGATTTAACAATGCATAATTAGCAATAAACAAGAGCATGCAATCAAGATAAAAGTGTAACTGTAGATTGCAACTCAGAAATTAATCTACCAGCTCTTACCAAGAGAGAAAAAATAACAAAAGAGGGAAGCACAAGGAGAAAAAATATAAACTTACTTTTTAATGGAACCCGGTCTCTTCATGTAGAGTAGACAAGTCCCTAGAGGAAACAACTCTTTGCTAAGCTAGCATAGCACAATCATGGGAAAAGAATGGTGTAGGAGTTTAAAGGAAATCAACAATGAGAACTAAGGGAAACTAGCCACCATATACATGCACAAACTAACATATCAATTGACAAAGCTTTCACATAAAAGATATTTTCATGAAACAAATATTAGGATTCATCATATACTCAGTCAAATTTAAAGACCTAATTCCAAACAACCTCGACTCATGCAAAGAAAAAAATAACTAGAAAGCAAGAAATTATAGAAATTAAAATGTTTGGTTCACAATGTCTTTTTCAATCCACCATGAGCTAGCCTCGAGAAAGGCTTTTGAATTCTTAAAAATAGGAGAGGGATCCAAAATTCAAAATCTCAAAGGGAAGGTGAACCATGCCCTTTGCAGAAATAGGTGGAACCTTCAATGAGTATAGTGAAGCCATATGCCAATTATGTTCATTCATCAATGTTCCCTTACATCTCTACCCACTTTGTTAATCATGGCCTAGGGTAATTTGGATCGCAACTACAAGTACGTCAAGGCATTTAAATTTTGTAGCTACTTAAATTCCTTTGCAGGGCTTAAGACATACTCTATTTTATTCCATTGACCTTTAAAAAACTTGTTGCTTTCACCCCTTAACTATCTTGGGTTAGCCCCTTTTAAATAGGAATTTGCCACTTGTCACTTCTTTATTCGCTTGGAATCATCTTATGTATCTTCGCCACACACATATACCCAAACTCTCTCTTTTGTATTATGTTTTGTGCTTTGACAAGTAGCCTTACTTTATTGATTTAGCGCAATTATTTTTTCCTACCTTTAAGTCATCGTTGAATGTGACCATGCCATGCAACATGATCATGGAGCTTACTAGTCCCCTCTATGTATTTGCTCTCTGTCAAGCCCCCAAACTCCTAAGATGGCACCACATGACATCATCTCAAGCCTTGGGATCCCTCTATTGTTGGGTCTATTAGTAATCGACCTCCACAAATTGTCGATCTAGGAGATCAATAGTCGATGGCCTTAGTGTATTGTATCATTATTCCTAGGTTATCAACCCCTGAGATGTCACCATGTCATGCCATCTTGGGTATTTAGGCTTTTGATTTTATCTTTGCCCCCCCCATGATCTATCAATTCTTGTTAACCATTGATTTAATAGATCGAATGGTCAGTGGGCCTTCGGGGCTCTTTACTACCTTTGGTTTCCCTGAGGGCCCAAGTTACTGTGATTATGCCACGTGGCATGATCTTGGGGACTCGGTATCTTTGTACTTGGACTTTATTTGAACTTAACTCCAATGCTTTGACTTATATGATCATGCCACATGGCACAATCATGGAGCCTAGGGGCTTTCCAAACAATTAGTCATATTTTCATAGAACTTTGCTTTGGCTATAGCATCCTTGGATGATTGACACATGGAAACACTGCATTGAATCAATCAAACTTGTGCATTGAAAATAAAATGGACAAGTTATCAAATCCTTTAGAAAAAGCACTGGAATAAAAAGATGAAAATGAATGTGAGATTTCAACAAAGATTTTACATTCTAACATGAAACATTCGTATACACATAGACTTTTAATTAGAGAAGAACTAGATATTTTGTATTTAAATATTCAATTGATTAAGGCAAAGATCATGAATTTATCTTATAATCTAAAGTCATAAAAATATTCATTATTCAGTTGATTTATACAATTCTAACATTTGATATAGCCATCAAATTTATGCTAATGACAATTACCACATGGCAAGCTTTCATTAGTTCAGAGACCCAACCTTGATGGTCTATTAAAATTTAGACACCCATTAAATTTATGTTTAGGGGGTTTAATGACATCATCAAGTCCATGTGGATGGCCTTTATTCATAGGTTTATGGCCTCTAGGCTCATGGGATGATTCCATGTGGTATCATCCTGACTTATTGAGTTCTATAGGATATAACGTAATCATACCACCTAGCACAATCATAGGGCCTCTAGGTTATCATTGTGTTTAATCTCTCTTCCAAACCCTAGGATCTCAAGGTCATGCCACATGGCATGATCTTGGGCCTTCGGGCCTTGAAGAGATCTTGGTCTTTGGCTTTGCTTTGTTGTAAACCAATCTAAACCGTCGATCTAAAGATCGAATTCCAGGCAAGTAGTCAGGGGATCCTTGGATTTGGCTAAATATATAGATCAACTTGAGATTTTTCAATGGTGAACATGTCACCATCTTAGGGAGTCAAGGGGAAAGCTCATAGATTTAATCATTTTTGGATGGATCGATCCCTGATTAAACATGACGGAGACACACATCTTCATCATGTGAACCTAGGGAAACTTTAAACTTCACAAGCTTTTGACAAAAAGATTAAGGTGACAATGAGTGAAAAAAATCCAAGGAAAAGGTGAAAGAAAAAATCGTAGGGAAAGAAAGCAAGGGCTCACCATCACAAACATTTAGTCATAAAATAGGCATTGACATAAACCAAATCCACTAAGGGGAAGTTGTTAAGAACCCTGAAGAAAGTCATATTATTTTCCTAAGTCTGAGTCAAATACTCTCAAAGGATAATTCATAAGGACTAGACTCTATAAACTCAAGAAAATTTAAAAATTTAAATCAATCAAGTTTTTAGAGGTGTTTTCTTTGACCAAACATTATCATTCACATTTATTAAGCATACTTGATGTATGCAATTGGAAATGCATCATGTCTATAAAGCAATCTTGGCTCAAAGAAGATAGAGCATACCTACACTTTTGACTGGGGATACACTTGTTAAGCAAGAGCATGACCAATATGGGGATCTTCTAGACTCGATTAGGGGATCACTTGTCACAACAAATCATGATAGGAAGAGTTCCAAAGCCTATAGTCTAACACAATTGCACAACAATCCTAATGGAGTCCTAAGGTTTAAAACATTTCACTTATTCTAATAACAAGAAAGTCAATCTAATCCAATGCACACCAAAGCTTGTGGCACAAAGTGGGGGTTAAAAATATTACAACAAACTAAACTAAACATGTATTAGAAGACATATACTCACATCAATATATACAAAATCCTAATACATGGGAGAATAATATAAATGCATTATATATCTACTCTTACAAAGGAAAATAAAGTTAGGAATACTTACCTTTGAAGACGAACCCATTGAGCCTCAATCTCTCCCTTAGCTAAAGTGTTTCACAAGAGATTATTTGGTAAGGATAACCAAGATAAATCAACTCTAGGCTACACAACCTATCTAAGCATCCAAAAGACTTCTCCACAAAACAAGATTCTTATCTCCAAATAAAGTATGAAACTCTAAGCTTTATTCCTCAGGTAAAATGGTTAATAAGTAGATGTTCACTCACACTTCTTCACTAATAATTTTTCTCTTATGAAATGGTGGGAAATCAACTTGTATTTATAGGTAGATCTTGCCCTAAATCCACTCAAGAATGTTGGCTATACAAGGTCAACCCAGTCGACCCAGTGTGTTTTTGGGGATAAACCACTAGGTCTGAGTGAGGTCAGCTAAAAAACTAACAAGCCAATAAAGTGAAAAATACCCCTAAACTGTATTGGGTCAACCTAATCGACCCAGTACAACTGACTGTCCAAAAGGGTGTTAAGGTATGAAAAGGAGGATAAAAAGAGGAAAAAGATTAGAGGAGATAGGACTAAGAAGAATAATCTTAGGGTAAATGGTTTTAGGAGACAAGTGTGTAGATGATAAGTGGTAAAAAGGACAATAATCTTATGAAGCACCGATGGTCTACCCACCCCTTTCCCGATGCACCCCTTAAGGCATGCACTCAAAAAGATTGAGACTCGATAAGTTTCTGTAAGATACAAAGTGTTAGTAATCAATAAAAGTTTGAAAATATTATGTGTATACATATTATTGGGAGGATGATAAACCGGAAGCACACAATTTGATTACTAAACCAAGCAACTTAATATGCGAAAATTAACCAGATTCACCAAGTAACTAGAATTCAGAATAACACAGCATATGAGAGACAATACCAAATTGTATTAACACTTTATACAGAAAAGAATACAATAAAGAAGATGCCACTTCTTCTCCACCACCTTACAGAGGTTTCCCACACCTCAAGTGAACAGTAATTCTTCTCCCCAAAGCTCTCCCTCTCACAGGTCCCAACACCCAACTCAAATACAGAGTTGGTGTTCACCTCCCGTGCTCCGCGCACACCACAAGTGCTCCACGCACTCCACAAGCACTCCACGTGCTCCACAAGTACTCAAGGTACTTCAAGTAGATCTCCCATGAATCTGCAACAACCTGCAATTCAACAGACCATACTTATGGAAGGAACTCCCTTGCCTTCCTCTTGCTCTATCCGAGTACACACCTGTACTCCAAGTAGATCCTGCCTGATACTGCTCCCTGTTGTGTTGCTGTCTATATGACCTTGCACACCTACAAATCAATCAATGGTTCTATTCCCCTGTGAACCTCGACCTTGCACACACATACACCTGCAGATCAACGATCTTACTTACCATGTAGATCTCCTATATAGGCCATGCAACTGTGACCAAAATCCTACACTCTTGAAGAACCCAGCTGGCTCTCCAATCCAGCACCAACACACCTGTTACTGTGGCACTAGGAGGAACGCACCATTGCTCTACCTCACACACAGAAGGAGCTTATAATTATGCTCTCTTACTCCCTAGTACACATTTCCAATACAACCATGAGTCTATTATATAGATCTCATCCAAACAATGATTAGACATCTAATTACAATAATTAGATCCGCAGCTATGAGTCTAAAATTAGCACTCATCATGCAAACACTTGGTTCGTCAACCCACTGCCCGTAATTAACTCGCAGTCGAACCACACAGGCGACCGACGTCGGTCCCTGTCTGCCTGGGGTCGCCGACGCTGGCCGATATATGACCAACGTCGGTTGCCTTCCTGTCTTACCCTGTCGACGCCGGTTGGCCAGACCAACGCCAAACACTTCTGACACTCAGCAACTCATTCTGCAACCTCCTCCATGTCTGCATCAGTGAAGCTTTTAGCTCCACAATCCTAACAATCTCCCACTTGGAGATAAACAGCTGCACCGTACCTGTACCTGTACTCTGTCTAATCTGTTTCCTGGTTTGTATCCCTCTTCAAGCTCCCACCTGAAGACAACCCACCACACATCCCGTGGTGTACCACCTGTCATCCGAGTAACCTGCCACATCCGAACCTACAACACCTGTAGTGAAGTCCTGACCCAGCATAGCAACACCTACTGCCGGTCCCTCTCAGAAACCTGAGAACCCACTTCCCCGAATTGGCTCCTAACTCTCTGACAGATCCCACTGCATGGGAATACTCAGGTCTATACCAGACCTCATGTGATTTCGGACACTGTACCTGTCCAGCCCTTAGTGTGCTCCGGCTCTGCATCCTGAACCTCACCAACACCTGACTCACATCAGCTCCCACTCGAGACAAAATCAACCAGTGATCTCCATGTCTCCCATGTCAAAGAATTTCGCTGCTCCAAACTCCTCCTGACATGCCACTGAACTAATCTTACCCTTAGCTCAGCAAGACCCTATATGTACACCCCTGCTAGCTAGCATACTATCCACATACAGCAACAGAATGATGTCATGACTCATCATCCCCCTGGTAAGACAAAACACAGTAGTTACCCTGACATTGACTGAAGCCATGCTTCGTCCTCCACCTGTCAAAACATGTACCACTGTCCTGCAGCTCTACAAGACCATATACCTGGTCTTCCGTCTCACGTATCCATTCTCTCTATTCTTCTACTAAGGTATCCATTCATCTCTGTGCTTTCATACCTGCTGGCATCTCTACCAAAACACACCTATTTGGTTCTCCTCCAAGGAATCACATCCTCATCCATGCCAAGCTCACACACCTGTTTCCTGGATCCTTCCTGCTCTACAATCAGCAACAAGTATGAAGAAGAGGAACACGAATTTGAGGGCCTACTTACGCCTTCAGTCCTCCATATGGGTGTTTGAGACTCCTTGACAGCTTGCTGTCCACCCAAAATTCGTTACAGTGACCGACCTCGATCACCCCACAGTCAGCATCCGACCGACGTCGGTTCCATGCGTCTATACCTGACTACCAACCTGCCAGCGCTGGTGTCCCTGCTGCCGACGTCGGTTCTCCTAACCGACATCGGTCTTACATACTGTCGACGTCGGTTTCATGACCGACGTCGGTCTTACTCTGCCCGACATCGCCGACTTCGGTCTGCACATGACCGACATCGGCACCTGTCTGTTCGACGCCGATTCTTCCTGACCGACATCGGTACCTGTGTTCGCCTGTGAGTGATGACTTTTTACCCGCGAGCTTCTTTGAATCAAAACCCATGTCCAAACTGCCCTGCTCAGAAGTATCCAGCCACATCCACTGGGTTCTGTCCGCCATCTCCTCCATAAACACCAAGGCTTTCCAGTTCTTAAGCCTGTCAAATATATCTGTCTTTCGCTTAAGAACATGCATCTTCTTCCTGCTCATGTGACCAAGCCTACGAAGCCACGTCTCCGCAACAAAAGAAGAATCAGTAATATAAACAAGTAGATAAAGGATACCTGTTTTCTTACCACCAGCTAATTCAAGTGCATCCGCTGTGAGAGTTCTTGTGCATCTCTCATCACCCAATCTTTCTGAAGAAATTAGCCATATCTCCAAACCTGGGACCTGCATGACCTTCATCAACACCTGTGTGTTGGCCGCCTGCAATTTCAGCTTCACTTTCCCTTTGCCAATTCTTTGGCAAGGCTCACCAGCTCCTCTACCTAGGGCTGCATGGAAAGAGGCAACCGAATCTTTTATCCAAGATTCAACTTTATCCAAGAAACCTCCAAGAACATCCTTTGCAATAACACCTGCAACATCTGCTTCTTCAGTTTCTTCATGCTGATCTGCTACCAACCAGCAATAATCTTTTACCTGCTCTTTCTTTCCATAGGACCGTGAGTGACCATCTGTGCTTTTCAACTCCTCCATTCTTAGCTTACTTTGATCTGCTGTTGCTCTACTCCCACTCGATCAGAAACCCCTGAGAGTGCCCTATAACCAAACACAAAACCTACTTCCTCCAACCTTAGCTCTGATACCACTTGTTGGTATCAAGCTCAAGAACCTACAACCAAGGCTCTGATACCACTTGTTGGGAGGAGATAAAAAACCGGAAGCACACAATTTGATTACTAAACCAAGCAACTTAATATGCGGAAATTAACCAGATTCACCAAGTAACTAGAATTCAGAATAACACAGCATATGAGAGACAATACCAAATTGTATTAACACTTTATACAGAAAAGAATACAATAAAGAAGATGCCACTTCTTCTCCACCACCTTACAGAGGTTTCCCACACCTCAAGTGAACAGTAATTCTTCTCCCCAAAGCTCTCCCTCTCACAGGTCCCAACACCCAACTCAAATACAGAGTTGGTGTTCACCTCCCGTGCTCCGCGCACACCACAAGTGCTCCACGCACTCCACAAGCACTCCACGTGCTCCACAAGTACTCAAGGTACTTCAAGTAGATCTCCCATGAATCTGCAACAACCTGCAATTCAACAGACCATACTTATGGAAGGAACTCCCTTGCCTTCCTCTTGCTCTATCCGAGTACACACCTGTACTCCAAGTAGATCCTGCCTGATACTGCTCCCTGTTGTGTTGCTGTCTATATGACCTTGCACACCTGCAAATCAATCAATGGTTCTATTCCCCTGTGAACCTGGACCTTGCACACACATACACCTGCAGATCAACGATCTTACTTACCATGTAGATCTCCTATATAGGCCATGCAACTGTGACCAAAATCCTACACTCTTGAAGAACCCAGCTGGCTCTCCAATCCAGCACCAACACACCTGGTACTGTGGCACTAGGAGGAACGCACCATTGCTCTACCTCACACACAGAAGGAGCTTATAATTATGCTCTCTTACTCCCTAGTACACATTTCCAATACAACCATGAGTCTATTATATAGATCTCATCCAAACAATGGTTAGACATCTAATTACAATAATTAGATCCGCAGCTATGAGTCTAAAATTAGCACTCATCATGCAAACACTTGGTTCGTCAACCCACTGCCCGTAATTAACTCGCAGTCGAACCACACAGGCGACTGACGTCGGTCCCTGTCTGCCTGGGGTCGCCGACGCCGGCCGATATATGACCGACGTCGGTTGCCTTCCTGTCTTACCCTGCCGACGCCGGTTGGCCAGACCAACGCCAAACACTTCTGACACTCAGCAACTCATTCTGCAACCTCCTCCATGTCTGCATCAGTGAAGCTTTTAGCTCCACAATCCTAACAATCTCCCACTTGGAGATAAACAGCTGCACCATACCTGTACCTATACTCTGTCTAATCTGTTTCCTGGTTTGTATCCCTCTTCAAGCTCCCACCTGAAGACAACCCACCACACATCTCGTGGTGTACCACCTGTCATCCGAGTAACCTGCCACATCCGAACCTACAACACCTGTAGTGAAGTCCTAACCCAGCATAGCAACACCTGCTGCCGGTCCCTCTCAGAAACCTGAGAACCCACTTCCCCGAATTGGCTCCTAACTCTCTGATAGCTCCCACTGCATGGGAATACTCAGGTCTATACCAGACCTCATGTGATTTCGGACACTGTACCTGTCCAGCCCTTAGTGTGCTCCGGCTCTGCATCCTAAACCTCGCCAACACCTGACTCACATCAGCTCCCACTCGAGACAAAATCAACCAGTGATCTCCATGTCTCCCATGTCAAAGAATTTCGCTGCTCCAAACTCCTCCTGACATGCCACTGAACTAATCTTACCCTTAGCTCAGCAAGACCCTGTATGTACACCCCTGCTAGCTAGCATACTATCCACATACAGCAACAGAATGATGTCATGACTCATCATCCCCCTGGTAAGACAAAACACAGTAGTTACCCTGACATTGACTGAAGCCATGCTTCGTCCTCCACCTGTCAAAACCTGTACCACTGTCCTGCAGCTCTACAAGACCATATACCTGGTCTTCCGTCTCACCTATCCGTTCTCTCTATTCTTCTACTAAGGTATCCATTCATCTCTGTGCTTTCATACCTGCTGGCATCTCTACCAAAACACACCTGTTTGGTTCTCCTCCAAGGAATCACATCCTCATCCATGCCAAGCTCACACACCTGTTTCCTGGATCCTTCCTGCTCTACAATCAGCAACAAGTATGAAGAAGAGGAACACGAATTTGAGGGCCTACTTACGCCTTCAGTCCTCCGTATGGGTGTTTGAGACTCCTTGACAGCTTGCTGTCCACCCAAAATTCGTTACAGTGACCGACCTCGGTCACCCCACAGTCAGCATCCGACCGACGTCGGTTCCATGCGTCTGTACCTGACTACCAACCTGCCAGCGCTGGTGTCCCTGTTGCCGACGTCGGTTCTCCTAACCGACATCGGTCTTACATACTGCCGACGTCAGTTTCATGACCGATGTCGGTCTTACTCTGCCCGACATCGCCAGCTTCGGTCTGCACATGACCGACATCGGCACCTGTCTGTTCGACGCCGGTTCTTCCTGACCGACATCGGTACCTGTGTTCGCCTATGAGTGATGACTTTTTACCCACGAGCTTCTTTGAATCAAAACCCATGTCCAAACTGCCCTGCTCAGAAGTATCCAGCCACATCCACTGGGTTCTGTCCGCCATCTCCTCCATAAACACCAAGGCTTTCCAGTTCTTAAGCCTGTCAAATATATCTGTCTTCCGCTTAAGAACATGCATCTTCTTCCTGCTCATGTGACCAAGCCTACGAAGCCACGTCTCCGCAACAAAAGAAGAATCAGTAATATAAACAAGTAGATAAAGGATACCTGTTTTCTTACCACCAACTAATTCAAGTGCATCCGCTGTGAGAGTTCTTGTGCATCTCTCATCACCCAATCTTTCTGAAGAAATTAGCCATATCTCCAAACCTGGGACCTGCATGACCTTCATCAACACCTGTGTGTTGGCCGCCTGCAATTTCAGCTTCACTTCCCCTTTGCCAATTCTTTGGCAAGGCTCACCAGCTCCTCTACCTAGGGCTGCATGGAAAGAGGCAACCAAATCTTTTATCCAAGATTCAACTTTATCCAAGAAACCTCCAAGAACATCCTGTGCAATAACACCTGCAACATCTGCTTCTTCAGTTTCTTCATGCTGATCTGCTACCAACCAACAATAATCTTTTACCTGCTCTTTCTTTCCATAGGACCGTGAGTGACCATCTGTGCTTTTCAACTCCTCCATTCTTAGCTTACTTTGATCTGCTGTTGCTCTACTCCCACTCGATTAGAAACCCCTGAGAGTGCCCTGTAACCAAACACAAAACCTGCTTCCTCCAACCTTAGCTCTGATACCACTTGTTGGTATCAAGCTCAAGAACCTACAACCAAGGCTCTGATACCACTTGTTGGGAGGAGATAAAAAACCGAAAGCACACAATTTGATTACTAAACCAAGCAACTTAATATGCGGAAATTAACCAGATTCACCAAGTAACTAGAATTCAGAATAACATAGCATATGAGAGACAATACCAAATTGTATTAACACTTTATACAGAAAAGAATACAATAAAGAAGATGCCACTTCTTCTCCACCACCTTACAGAGGTTTCCCACACCTCAAGTGAACAGTAATTCTTCTCCCCAAAGCTCTCCCTCTCACAGGTCCCAACACCCAACTCAAATACAGAGTTGGTGTTCACCTCCCATGCTTCGCACACACCACAAGTGCTCCACGCACTCCACAAGCACTCCACGTGCTCCACAAGTACTCAAGGTACTTCAAGTAGATCTCCCATGAATCTGCAACAACCTGCAATTCAACAGACCATACTTATGGAAGGAACTCCCTTGCCTTCCTCTTGCTCTATCCGAGTACACACCTGTACTCCAAGTAGATCCTGCCTGATACTGTTCCCTGTTGTGTTGCTGTCTATATGACCTTGCACACCTGCAAATCAATCAATGGTTCTATTCCCCTGTGAACCTGGACCTTGCACACACATACACCTGCAGATCAACGATCTTACTTACCATGTAGATCTCCTATATAGGCCATGCAACTGTGACCAAAATCCTACACTCTTGAAGAACCCAGCTGGCTCTCCAATCCAGCACCAACACACCTGGTACTGTGGCACTAGGAGGAACGCACCATTGCTCTACCTCACACACAGAAGGAGCTTATAATTATGCTCTCTTACTCCCTAGTACACATTTCCAATACAACCATGAGTCTATTATATAGATCTCATCCAAACAATGATTAGACATCTAATTACAATAATTAGATCCGCAGCTATGAGTCTAAAATTAGCACTCATCATGCAAACACTTGGTTCGTCAACCCACTGCCCGTAATTAACTCGCAGTCGAACCACACAGGCGACCGACGTCGGTCCCTGTCTGCCTGGGGTCGCCAACGCCGGCCGATATATGACCGACGTCGGTTGCCTTCTTGTCTTACCCTGCCGACGCCGGTTGGCCAGACCAACGCCAAACACTTCTGACACTCAGCAACTCATTCTGCAACCTCCTCCATGTCTACATCAGTGAAGCTTTTAGCTCCACAATCCTAACACATATGCCCCACTCGAAACTCATCACGTGACACATAAGTGCAACATGAGATGGTGCTTCAAGATAAAACATGATAACACAGAACGTTGATGCTAAGTAAAGTGCAGTAATTAGGAAAGTAAGATAAATAAAAGGACAAAATTGAAAAACACATACCTTTACTTACCTTAGTGTTGTAGATAAATAAGGAGACTACAAGAATTGTGAAGGTGTCCAATATATAGAATACTAGACGAACCTATAGAAGTTAGTGCAAAAAATCACCAATTTTTTTTTTTTTTTTTTGGGAAAATATGCATATAATAGTGGAAAATAATCTCTACATCATCATGAATCTAACTTATTTTATGGTTTGCAAAATGGATGAATAGAAATAAAGATATAAGCAAAACAAGGAATATGCAGGACTATAGTTGAAATATTTGTATATTGAAAAGCGTTTTAAAATAGAGGAAAAGACAAGTCATTTGTTATTTTTATTTTTAAAAGAGAGAAAAAAGAGTTCTAGAGATAAACAAGTTAGGATGGTGAGGAGACAACATGCTAGATATGGAGAGGTGATGCAGCCACCAGCAATGATGGGTGCAGGGGAACTACATGCATGGTGGGCTCTAACAAATGAGAGAGCTACGCATCTGGCTACAGTAGCATAGATGACAAATATCCAGACCTAGCTGGTGAAGTCACAAATATGGGCAATGCACCTATAGGGATAGGTAGAGGGATTGATATCTCGGATGGCCTCCTTATAGTGTACTATTCAAAGGAGTCAGATCGAGGCCTCAACAAGCAGCGTGGCTAGGCCACGAGATAAACAGGATGGGACCCAACCATAAATCTAGGGCATTTGTATATGGTTGTATTTGTTGTATCTAACTCATGAGATATATATACAGATCATTTTGGCATATTATTGTTGGATGCGTATGTTGTCATCGTGATTGATTCTGGTTGTTTATTATGGTTGAGGCTATGGATGTTTAGGATATATTTCTTTCTAGCACATGTATTTAACTTCGTTGTATATGCTATAGAAAAATATATGAGATGTGGTTTCTTTTCTAGCATTATGAAAGACACATCCATGGTTAAAAAGAAATAGGCAAAAAGGACTTGGAAAAATATAATCAATCAAGAAAATGTACTACACACTATTCCAAGCTAGGAAATGTGTAATAACAAGAAATGACTAAGTATTAAAAACCAAGAAAAGGCAAAACAAAATGCTAAAAAGGAATTTGTTTTTAAACCAATGTGAAAGTTTTTTGCACCAAATTAAGACAAGTAAAATCATACTAATATCGCGTTGGGAAGTATGACAAACAAAGTAATAAAATGGAAGGTATGTAAAAGGGCATAAATGGTAATAAAAACAAATTAATTAAGTCAATCAATCATATTAAATCATGCTGAGAAATATGATAGAAGAACAAAATTGCAAAAGATTGGTCTTAAATTGATCATACTAATTCAAGTTGGAAAGTATGAAAAATTCAATAAATGGATGAAATCTTACATGTACTCAGAAAATAAGAAGATAAAAAGGTGAAAGAAAAATGAAGTAAGCATAAAACATACTAAATCAAGCTGAGAAGCATGTAAAATGACGTGTCACTTCATAATCGATCGAATCTTATCTCAAATTTTACACATGTAATTTGTATGGTGACTTGGGTATTAGAAAATTTTGTGAGGAGGGTCGGGTCCTATCCACGGTCTTATACTGTAACTCAACAAAGGGAACACCATTGGGGTGGAATAAATAGGAATATCGGGTAATAAATGGTGTGGGTATTAGGAAGGAAAAGATGGTAATTTATGAGGATGATTGGGTCCTATCCACGGTCTTACAAAGTAACTCACAAATGAAATCCCAAGGGGAGTGATCAGTAGACAAGACAATATTTCTCAAGAGGAATATATAAGGGAAATAAGGAGGAAAAAATGGAGTGTAAAAATCAAGACTTAGACATCTTATGAGAAGACCTTAGGAGGCAAGAGGCATACTAAAGACATGAGAAGACACTAAGTGACTACTGGTCATCTATGTACAAAGGAAACATGTTCGCTATAGACACAAGGCTTTGTAGGCAAATAAATATGCTACTAAGATCAACTCATGAAGGTAGATTGGTGCAAGGAAAGAAAATGGACCTACCTTCCCATGAAGTATTCCCTGCTCTTCAAGACCCCTTATCGAGCCATCGATCTATTGTGAAGATTGGGTACTTGCATGAGAAAGTAGGTAGCACTAAAAGATTTCTTTTATTCTCATCTTCTAATCTACTAGCCTACCGTACTCCAAAGGACCTTGGCTCTACTATGAGGTCAACTATGGAGTTTGAGCTTCGACTAGAAGAAAGAGATGTGCTTTGAATCATGTCTTTTAGTGTGATTAGACTTTTAAGAATAATTTTGCCTTCTGATATCATTGCCTTTTATTTAAATGATTTAGGCTTTAACTTTCTTTTGAAGGCTTTTTAAGATTCCTCCTCCATACAAATTTGGAATGACCAATCATGAGAGAGATAGTGATACACATGAATGAGTTGTAGGCTAAGGCTAAAGGAAGCTAAGTAATTAAAGATAAAGACTGACTAGGATTGACAATGAACTAGCATGTGATCTCAAGTCTCAACCATGTATATGCTTAATTTACGGAAAAAGGAAGAAGGGAAAAAGGAGATCCAAAGTGAACCGATAAAAAGGAGATAGTAATGAGATCAATTGTTTGTTAACTATTCACATGGTAATGGAGATAATAACCAAGGGGAACAAGATAAGTATAACTAAATCACCATGACAAATTATATGTAAAAATAAGGATAAGAAAGCAAAAAAATCATAAAGATACAAGAAAGAGAGTTTTGAGAAAAAATATAGGAAAAAGGGAAGGGAAATTAATGATAAGAAAAGATAATCATATGCAAAATATAAAAGATAAGCAAGATATATTACAACAAGTAATAAATCATGATATAAGATAAGCAAAAATTTGACACAACATCAAATGATATAACAAGTAGAAATAAGATTTGGAGCACATGTCCAATCTAATATAAATGTTAAAGCACCATGCATGTGCTCATAAATACTGTTAAATTTGTCCAAGCATATTAGCCAATACATCGGATAGGTCTCTATGAAGTTGTAATTGAATTGCTGCTAAAGTTTCATCAATCTTCAATGAATACTGGGCAAATACTTCTTTTCCGATCTCCTCAACAGAAAAAGTAGGAATTCTCAAAGGATCGTGTTGAGGAGGAAAATTAGGCAAAGGCTGGTCAAGAAAATGCATGGGAGCAAGATCTACAGGAGGATAAGGAATCATTGGTGGAGAAGGATCCACAGGTGAAGGACTCATAGGTGGAGAAGGATCCATAGATGAGGATAGGTCCACAAGTGAAGGAATCATGGGTAGAGGCATAAAAGATGGTGAAGGGACCATAGGAGGTGATGGAACCACTAGAGGTGGAACCATAGGAGAAGGAGGAGCATTATTGTGGGAATGACCTATGGGAGGAGCGAAAGAAGGTCCATGAATGGCTATAAGGTCATTTTTGAGATGTTGTTGTAGGATGTGATAATGATAAGTGTGATGGGTGTCATAAAGATGCCATAAAAAATATTCCTCACCATACTTGGGCAAATATTTAGGAAGTACCTTTGGGGGAGGTATGGCTTTGTCTGATGATAGGGAAGATGGAATCAAGGTATCAAGATATTATTGTAACTTACGATAATGGGTAGAAGAATGGTTATCTATCCCATGGAAGCAATAATTATGTTTGTGAGTGGTTTTAGTAGAAGCACTCATAGAAGGAGGTAAATTAGGAGTGGAAGAAGCTAAAGAACACTAATCAGCCCATTTGGTGGGTAGAGGAGCCATCTTAGGTAAAAGAAGCAAACCATTACCAAGGGAGGGTGATGATGAGGAAGGCATGGAACTAGACTCAACGAAAGGAGTAATAACATCAGACGCAGGGGTAGGCTTCACAAGAATAGGAGTAGAGACAGGATCAACTATAACAAAATTAGGAAGAGGCTTGACTATAGTAGGCTCTATTGAGGGAGGAACAAGATCTACAAAGGGTCTAAGGAGAGTTGCATTAACCTCAGGGGTAAACCAGCTATGAGGGTCAGGGTACTTAGCAAAATGGTAAAGCCCAGTCATAACATGATCTATGAGCATAGTCCTACATGGCTCCTAAAAAAATGGAGGTGTTGGTGCCATCTCTACCTTGTGATAAAGGGGGAAAATGCAAAAATTAGGAACTATAATTGAAGAAAAATGATGAGATGTAGGAAAAGACTCAAGTAAAGAAGAACAATAATGAATAATCTTGACATCATGGGCCTAAACAAGATCACCTAACAATGGATCATCTAAGGAATAACCATCATCGTAATCTAAGGTATGAATATCAATGACACAGGGAGGGATAACCTTGTCATATGATGAAGCATGGTGAATAGAATGCCTAGTCTTGGTCAAGACTACAAGAATGTTATCACAAGGAGGTTTGGGAGAATGAGGCTACAAAGAAGTAAGAAACTACAAGATGAGATGAGGCAAGATATTAGAAGTTTTGATCTTTAAGTTAATCTCAACGGGCTCATCATCATCAAAATCTAAAAGATTAGGAGGAATGTTACCAATGAGCTTTAGATGCCCATTATAAACATGGGTTGAATCAACAAGAAAGTTGAGACGCTACGACTCATAGAATGGAACACTTGGTAAAGGTTCAAGAGTAGGAATCTTGAAGACACCACGATCTTGGAATCGTTCAAAATTTCAAGGGTTAGTGTCACCTTGAATCCTATAAATGGCTTCATTGTGAAGGAATTTAACACATTGGCAAGTAGAAGAAGTGATATATCTCATGTGGTGAGTCCATGGCCTACCAAGCAAGATGTTATAAGAAAAGGGGAAGTTAAATATCATCACCTTCACACAGATGGTGATAGGTGGGATGGTAATGGGAAGCCACACACAACCTAGAGGAGGCATTTGTCTTCTATCATATCCTTGGCATATGTTATATGTAGACTTAAGGTTTCATTTAGAATATCCAAGAGTATTAATGAAATCAAGATAAATGATGCAAGTGCTAGACCCTCATTAATTAATGCACGTTTGACTTGGATGTCATCGATTTATATGCTAATAAATAAGGGAGGATCATCTTCATGAAGCAAAATCTCATCAGGAATCATAGATGTGATAGGAAATCATAGAGAAAGAGAAGTGTCTATAGTTTCATCAACATTGATAGACATCTCTTCACATTGTTGTAAAATACTATCTTTGAAACCGGATAAAGTTGCCTCCCATCCTGCTAGGGGAGGATGAGGGACATTCATCTCAAATAGGAGCTACATGAGATGGTTTGTATGAGGTGGGGAAGTCCTCATAAGCTCAAGAAATGGAATCTGGGATAGGAGATTAGTGAGCTCCACAATGGGATCCCACTCATCATAGCCCTAAAGAAGGTTTTTAGATATAGGTACGTAATGGTTAAGGAGGTCCTTGGAAGGAGGAGATGAAGTGCATTAGAAATTTTATTGATAATGAGAAGAAGAAGGTTTAGATCAAGGTGGTAAATCATGTTGAGATGATGAACAAGTTGGTTTAAGTTGATTTTGAGAAGGAGAAGAAAAAGTGTTAGTAGAATCTTGATTATCATTAGCACTGGAAGATGATGGAAGAGTGGTAGAAATATAATGGGATGTGTTATCCAAGGGGGAATCATAAATTGGATCACCAAAAGTGATAATATCTTCTTGCCCCAACTCATTTAAATGTGTTAGAGAAGAATCCTGGATAACACTATATGTCTTATGGGAAGGAGTGTAGATAGGTTGGGAATCAATGAAATCCACCACCCTTCACATATTAGTCATGTTAACCACATTTTCTTCGAAAGTTGGTTCAACAAGACTTTTTACATTATTGGTGGAAGGGGTGGGCTTGTCTTGATTTTCTTGGATATGTTGATGATTAGGTAAAGGATCCTTATAGATAGCCAAATCAGAATTTACTTTATTCAAGGCTTGAGTTTTGTCATTTGATTTATAGTTATTAAAAGCAATCTCATAGGCTTGTTGACGCTTACGAATAATGGAATCATGATCGAAATTAGTTCCAATAAGAAAATCCATAGCTAAATTATAAAGATGTCTACAAGTCTCATGAGAACGACCCCAACTAGCGTGAAACCAACAAAACTTGTTAGGATCATACCAGGATTTCATAGGACAGGTAGGGTCAAGTTATCGTGGAACAGGCCTAGGTAGACGCTTAAGTAATTTATCTGAGGATAGAGGTTTGTGAACATTGATTTTATTGGGTGAAAAAAATGAGGATTAGTATATTTTTGAGAAGGAGTTAGATCCGAATAAAGGTTGGGAACGATAACTTAAACATTGTGAATGGTGTAATAAGAATCGGTAACACCATCATTGGTGATATTGCATTTTTTGTTTTTAAGTAATAGACGAGGACCCATAAAAGGTTGGGGTGGCTCAAATTGATGCATTAGGAAATATTGTCTTTTATTTTGGTCAATAGCCTCTTCCAAGGTACGTGGAGAGAGAGTGCGGACTTGATATTGAAGTTTAGGAAAGAGAGTGTTTGTAAAAATATGAAAAAGATTGTCATTTGCCATGTTATGTTCACATTTGTTTGACAAAGTCTTCCATCTCTTGACAAAGGCTTGGGCAGTTTCATTCTCATGTTATTTTTAATTAATGAGATGGGCCAAAGTGTTTTTAAGAAGATCATTAGTTTGGAATTATTGAACTAAAGCATTTACTAAGTCCTCCAAACTAGAAATGGAATGAGCTCCAAGTTGATTGTAGCAATCCAAGGCATCACCTGTGAGTGTTTTGGCTAGGAACTTGGTAGCAACAAAGGTGTTTAGTTTGACCCAATCCTTGTAATGATTTCCAAATGTCTTGAGGTGAAGGGTAGGATCGGTTGACCCATTATAAGAAATTTTAGGTGTTATACCTCTTATATCAAGGTTGGAAATTTGAATAGCGAGAGGTTCGTTTTGTAGATGCTTGATGGTTTTATTGACTAGAGGAGGTTTAGGAATGAGATTTCCTTGAGAATATTGAAGAGGATAAGGGGGAACATTTTCGTTGTGTGCGCCCCAAGCCATTGGTTTCAGATGAGATTGAAGATTAAGAAGGTAGCTTTACATTCTCATCATTTGATTTGTGTTATGACCTTGAAAGGTATTCATTCGATTGAAAGTTTGTCATAAACTTTGGTGTGTTTGATTAACATCAGGAGCATTATAATTGGTATTTGTGTTGGTACTAGTGGCTTGGGTACCAGTATTAGTGTTGGTATGAGTTTGAGAAGAATTGTGAGAATTTGAGGCACTAGTGGTAAAATTTGCTTGTGAAGTAAAATATGGAATAGTGAATGGTTAAGAGGAAGAAACACTAGAAGCATGATTGCCTTGGGTAGCAAACAATGAACTAGTGGAAGGATTAAAGATGGTGGACCTTATATGAGGTCCACTAGATGTAGAACCCACCATATTAGTTGAGATACTAGGCATGGAAGTAGAAGAGGTAAGAGAAGAAGATGTCATGGAATAAGGAGTTGAAATCGAAGGAAGAGGTTAAGAACCAAAGAAAGTGGTACCTCCAAATCTAGTATTGAATGTAGGAGTAGGCGAATGAGGCTCTTCGGTCTGACCATTAATCATGAGGTTATAAATGCTAGAAGGATACTTTCCTCTATGTTGAGGAAATTCAGAGATAAAAAAACATTTCGAGAGTATACTTTAACTCAAGTTGGTCTTCTAATGAGAAAAGAGGATTATGCCATGAAGAGGTATGAGGAGGGGTCCCATAGTTCATTATGTGAGTGGAAATATGAACATTACTAGCATCCAAAAGAGGATCCCTACTCTATCTATGTGAGACCCTATTAGGATTGGTAAAGTTCATCATGTCTATTGACTGTAACTCAGTGTCATTATCCAACATAAAGTCCATGATGAAGGGAAACACATTGGGTAGACTAGGTCGACCCTATATAGTCGACATTCCCAGGAGGATTTAGGGCAAGATCTACCTATATATATATATATACATGTTTATTTCCCACCATTTCATAAGATAAGAATTATTAGCGAATAAGTATGAGTGAACATCTGCTTATTGACCATTCTACTTAAGGAGTAAAGCTTAGGGTTCATACTTTCTTCAGAGATATGGATCTTATCTTGTGGAGAAGTCTTTTGGATGATTAGATAGGTTGTGTAAACTATATCTAATTTATCATGTTATCATTACATACCACAATAATCTCTTGCGAAGCACCTTGGCCAAGGGAGAGATTGAGGCTTGGTGGGTTCATCTTCAAAGGTAAGTATTCCTAACTTTAATTCTCCTTTGTAAGAGTAGATAGATAATGCACTTGTATTCTTCTCCGATGTATTAAGATTTTATATACATTGACGTGAGTATATGTCTTCTAATACATGTTTAGTTTAGTTTGTTTTATTGTTTATAACCCCCACTTTGTGACATAAGCTTTGGTGTGCACTAGATTAGAATTACTTTCTTGTTATTAAAATAAGTAAAATATTTTAAACCTTAGGACTCAATTAAGATTTTTGTGCAATTGTGTTAGACTGTAAGCTTTGGAACCCTTCCTAGCATGATGTGTTGTGACAAGTGATCCCCTAATCGAGTCTAACGGATGCCATATTGGTCATGTTCCTGCTTAACAAGTGTATCCCCAATCGAAAGTGTAGGTATGCTCTATCTTCTCCAAGCCAAGATTGATTTATAGACATGATGCAATTTTGATTGCATACATTTTGGTGAACCCAACGTGAATCTTATCCCACCACTAGTTGGATTGTCTTCATGTTTCCATTTTTGTTTCTTTATTATTATAATTAGCTTCACTTTAGATTCACCTTCATTGTTACATTTTGGTGAACCCGAGGTGAAACTAACCCTTGCAATATTTGTTTAACTTTTTCATTCTTTTAGTCATTCTTTTGATCATATATTTTGACACATTGGATCAATTCTCTCAACCCAAATATTTTTATCTATGTGTCAGTTTATAATAACAGGGAACTAGATCAACCCAGTCAACCTAGTACAAGTTTCCAACCTTTTAGACACCCAATTTAGCCTAATAGGTCGACCTAATTGACCCTTTATAGTTTCAACACTTTTTTAGTTGGTTCTTGTATAACTTGATCAATTCTATCAATCTAGTTAGTAGGTTTCTCAAGCATACTTCAAGGTTCTCCATCAATAATATTCTTTCATTGCATATTTGATCCACCAAGGTTCCTTTCTATCTCTCTATTTCTCTCTTTTTTATCTTTCCTTTCATAATTTGTAGTCTTTAAAATTGCCCTTGCACAGTCAACTGGGTTGACATTATCAACCTAGTTATGTGTTCTACGTGTTATTTGAAATAATTGGATCGACACTACTGACCCAATTCATTTTTAGGCTTTGCTTTGATAGTATAGTTTTGACCCTGTCAACCCTGTTCTATATTTTGTACATATAGTGTCAACACTATACCTTGTTTCAAAGTTAGAATTAACCTCATATTTGTTAGTAATTAGTTCACACTTTCTTTTTTGATTGCTTGCATGATTAGAATAGATCACATAGTCTAATTAGGGGATTTTTAATTAATCACTTAGTTTCACTATTTCTATTTTATGCACACATGACCAAATCACATAATTTAAAATAACACTTTAACATTTTGTCTACCGTAGGCCAACCTAATTGGATTTCATCACCAAGGGGGAAGCCGACTTGATGCTCTAGTCAAGTATAAATCATGTTTAATAGTATATTATATCTAAGCACCCAATGCCCTTATCATTATGTATCATTTCCACTACAGTCTCTTTCAACCTAAACTACCTGAAACCATCCTTAGATTGTTATCCAGTACCTTGCTTATAGTCAACTTTCAATCACATTTAAAATCATATCTTAATAATCCAATTAACAATCAGGTTGACCAATTAGTTAGCTTTACTTTTCAAGTTGTTTGCTTACTATTTGTTCAATTATGTGCACAAAAGCTTGCATTAGTTCAAGATTTTGCTTTGTGTGTTTCAATTGGATTGGCTAACATTAATCCAATTGACTGTCTATTTCTTTTTAGTACTTACTACTTTTCATTACTTACAAAGTTATTTTGTTTCATCTTGAAATTTGTCTTTAGGCTTCTTAAATTCCTTATTTGTTGTACTAGATTGACCTAGTTGACCCAGTAGCTTTTATGCCTTTTGTACACTATACTGGATCGACTTAGTTGACCCTATACAGTTTTACAATTCTTGTTTCTATACTGGATCGACCTAGTCGACCCTGTATAATTTTAGTCACCTCTTTGACCTTTGTTTTCTCATCTCTCTTCAAAAAAATCACCATGTCTGAGCTAGGTCAACCAAAAGGCTAATAAGCCAAGAAAGTGAAAAACACCCCTAAACTGTACTGGGTCGACCTAGTTGACCCCATACAACTAACTATCCAAAAGGGTGTTAAGGCAAGAAAAGGAGGATGGAAGAGGAAAAATAATGGAGGAGGTAGGACTGATAAGAATAAGCTTAGGGTAAATGGTTTTAGGAGACAAAAGTGAAGATGGTAAGTGATAAAAGGGACAACAATCTTTCAAAGGACCGATAGTCTGCCTACCCCTTTTCTGGTGCACCCCTTAAGGCATGCACTCAGAGAGATTGAGACTCGACAAGTTCTTGCATGATACAAAGTGTCAGTAATCAATAAAATTTTGAAAATATTATGTGTATACACTTAGTCAAAAATAATGAAGCACAAATTTATACACTCACACCTTATAACTTGTAAACTAGAAAATGGAAACACAAATTGGTAAACCACCAAAAGTCCTCCAAGGAACAAAGATCAGACTCTTGAGTAAAAAGAGGTTCCATGATTTCATTGACAAAATTAGGGTGCATTATTCAAGCAACAACAAATGAAGACTCTGTTGGAAAATACTCCCAAGTATTTTAAGAATCCAAAACCTTAATCTTGGCACCCAAATATCAAGAATTAGCTGTAAGCCGTCACTCAAGGCAAAATCAGAATACAAAGGCATGAAAATATGATACAACATGTGACATACTAAGTTTATTTGTTTCCAAAATACTATTAGTGTGTGTTAAAGTGAGAACTAGACTTGCTCAAGAATTCAGAACTTCTAAGGGAGAAAGATATTATAATTTGGATTAGGGAGGAATGGCATGGGCATTTCTTTGCTGACATATATGTGTCTATAGACTTGATAGAGATACCTTTGGTTCTGCTGAAGGTCTTGCTCTACTTCCAACCAGGTTGGAAAGTTTGCGGTGGAGTTGTTGAATCACCCTTTTGAACAAAACTTAGAATTTTTCATTTGTTATCAATTTCCTTTGAAATTTTATTTATTTTGAAAAATATTTTCAATTTTATCCATTGAGTCCTAGGAACCAATCCATGGGTAAAAGGAGATTTCAAAAAGTTCATGATTAGACAAGATGAATCAGAAATGACACAATGCTTCATTTGCTTCAATTTTTTTTAGCTTGATATCAGGGTTAAAAGGGTCCCTTTCCCATTTACATAGAATAAAAAAGAAACAAAAAAGGCTTAGATTAACAATAAAAATTCTCAAGACATTGACCATCATAAACAACCTTATATACCATAAGTATAAACAAAATTTATGAACTAAAATATAGTTATACCTACTAAAAACCTAAGATCGCCAAACAAAAAAATTTCTCGCCCCACCTCAAAAACCAACCGATAGAAATTTTGGTTATTACTCCAAAATAATTACTTCAATTACATTCCGATCATTTTCAACCATCATACCTGAGTCTAGTACCTTGGATTTATTTAACGGTTGAGAATCTTTCTCCTCCTGAACATTTTCCACTACAGTTAGACATAATATTTCCAACTCTTTACTTGACCTTGAAACCACAAAAATTACCACCTATAAAAACTTCAATTTTTTTTTGCAGTTTCCCTACACCAACTTCTCTTTTCTCTATCCTCTCCACCATGGGGTCTCCTTAAAAACACCTCTCACCACTCCTCACATAAGCCACTTAATCACTTTTAATCTCCTTGATGACCTACACTAAGCCCTTCATGCCTCAAATTATAGAATCGAAACTAATAGATCTTCTACTATAGGCATGGCTATACCCCTAGAAATTGCCTTCTCTTTTTTCCCTGAGCAGACTTCTTCAACCTCTTCGGAGAAATTGATAAGAGACAAAAACCTAGCTTCTAAAATATAAAAAATAGATAAGGGTATATACCTCGAACCATCTTTACTTGAGAAAGGCATTACTAGATAAAGTCCTAAAAGAAGTGAGTCAATTGCTAATAGTAAACCTTCCCTATGCTCAGGCCAAATGAAGAATTACACCATTTATATAGTATTCTCCCTATTCAAAACCACAAGAAATAGATTGCTATCAAATAGGGATGCCAAATCCGAGTTTACTTGCACTCTTCTAATTTTAGCTAGTACCTCCAAACCTAACATCTCCTTCACCACCTCTGCAACTTTCTATAATGGGAATCCAAAAGATGTTAAACAACCTTGTCTTGGTGACACTACCTTTAAACCCCATCTCCCTTGATTTCACCCCACCAAATACTAATGGCCACCCTAACAATTAAATGAACTTTGGTTCCAAATTAAAAAATGTAACCAAGCCAGCTATCCAAACCCAAAAACCAAATATGACTCCCATAACAAAGATATTCATACCCTGCAAACTCATTACATGAAAAGACCTCATGAATCTGTCTATTCTATAAGCTTGTCATAAATGCAATCATCAATGTCACTAGTATCACCCTATCTCTAACTCAAGGCACATCATAAAATAAACTCGTTGCCACCTCTTTTCATAATTTCAATAATTTTTAAATTTAATCAAATTAAATTAAAAATTTAAATGTTTATCAACTCAATCCACACATAATCACTCTAACCTTCCTTAACATTATTAACCCTAGAAGACACTATTTGATCTAATCACATGTTTGCAAGGAAATCGACATCTCGATTACTTTCCTGAAAGTAATGCGAACACTTCCACTCTACAAAATGATTTAGTTTAGGCCAAATAATCACAATAATATTCTTTAATTTCTAGGATTTAGCCTTTTGACTTTTTTATGCTTGTTAACCACCTGAGAATCCCCTTCAATTTCCAAAAAGAAAATATAACAATCCAAAGCCATCTCAATGTCTATAACAAGCACCTAAGCTTTCGCTTCATTATTAGTTGCATCAAGCAGTTTCAAGGATATAACTCTTATAATAATAACCGCTATAATCTTTGATTACACATCCAACCCTTGAAGCTCCTAGATTCCCTCTACATTCCCTGTTAAAGTTTAGCTTAAACCACCCTGGTTGAGGAGGAGACTAGACTGCTTCATTTATTTTCCTCTTATTCTTCTTATCTACTATTGAACCTTTAACAGGGATTTTCTTCATATTTTACATTGAGTTAATTTTATGACTTCAAACAAGGACAACAACATTTCTAAATCCACATGTTTCATTTAGAATCATAGACCACTACAATTTTGACAATACAAAAAGAGTTACAACAGTTCATACAAGATCTTCAAGCAAGATTATTCTATATTATTAGTTGAGAATTCATAGTGAATAAAATTGGCATCAATGATTAGAGTTTATACAATCAAATTCATTTTGTTGTCAATGTTTTGAGCCATCACTTAGGCTCATCATTAGATGTTCTTGAAAAATAATTATTAGAAAAAGGTTTAACTTATGTGATGGTGCCAAAGAATATTCCAATAGAAGACATCATCTGTAGGATTAAAGAGAGCATTAAACGTTTACTTGAAACATATGCGAAGGAAATCAGACTTGATTATATATCAACATTGTACAGGGCCAAACCACCTAGGCATAACCTTAGTAAAAATGAGAAAATGGTGCTAAAAATCTTATTGAAAATGAAGACATTATCATTTTGAAAGCTGACAAAGGAGGAACAACCATTATTATGAACAAATTAGATTATGTGGTGAAAATTAATGACCATATTATTATCAATGGTTGCTACAAAAAACTTGCTAAAAATCCTTTAAACCATAAAATAAGAGAAGTCATGGCTACCATCAAATAATCTTCATTGGATGAATGAATTAAGAAAAATCTTATAGATATGGGCCAAGTCACACCAAGAATATATGGGGTTACAAAAATACATAAACCTAACAACCCACTCAGGCCTATAGTTGACACCATGAGGGCACCTTCATATAAATTGGCTAGATTTCTGGTAGAAAACTTGAAACCACTGGTTGGAAATTTGGATTCATGTGTCAAAGTTGTTGCTTTATTCATAAAAGGGATCAAGAACTTGCAATTGAATGAACAAGACATTATGCTAAGCCTTGATGATGTATCTCTCTTCACATCGATCCCCATAGAGAGATTTGTTGTCAATCAAACTTGCACCCTTATGAAGGTAGTTTTAGGCCTTCACAGTCTGCTAAAACATGGAAACAATCCTAGGTTGTGGGTGACCTAATCAGTGGATTGAATCTCTATATTATAAGGGCTATCTCCCTTTGGTGTATCAATTAGGACCTTTCTCTATGCTACAAACTATTTGGGAAAAGGGAAAAATAAACTTGAAGGAAAATCCTATCTAATGATGGTAATACACCTAAATTTTGAATTGATCTGCTTAATCTAAGCTCCTAAAATACTGATCTATGTTAAGCACAAAATATACTAAGAGGGGGGGTGAATCAGTATATTGTATATCTTTTATTTAATATGATTTCTTTTCTTTAACCACTTAATTACACATTCAAGATATGCAATAAAACTAAAATAATAACATGCACCACACGAGAGAGAGAGAGAGAGAGAGAGAGAGAGAGAGAGAGAGAGAGAGAGAGAGAGAGAGAGAGAGAGAGAGAGAGAGAGAGACCAAATTTTTACATGGAAACCCAAAGTGGAAAAAAACACCGAGAACAATCTCAAGTATATGAATATGCACCAACTCAAATTACAAAGTTTACAAGCACCAACCTCTTTATCGAGTACCAACATAATAACTATTTGTGAACACCAACCCACAAGAGCACCAACCCCTTGCAAAGATTTGTGAGCACCAACCCATAGGAGCACTAACCCCTCTTGTGTATAAAACACAACTATCTCTCAATATTATTTACTCAACAAATGATAGAACTCTATAATATCTCCTTTTCTCTCCTCTTTTCTTATATAAAACAATTACAAAACCATGCATTCTCTTGCATATTACAAATGGCTTCTTAAGCTTTTATTTATAGTTTTCCAAATGACCTTTGGCATTCACCCTTTGTGAACCTTCAAACCTCATAGGAAATGGTGCCAAACTTGCATGACCCTTCGTATCCTTGCCTTTTAAAAGTCATATGGTGACCCTTCATAAGTAAATGTGTTCTTTCCTCTTTTGTCCTTATCTTCATGACCTTTCGAATTCCTTAAGATGACTCTTCCTGGAAAAATCCACCATACCATCTTTTGTCTTCACTTGGTGACTCTCAAAATTCTTCAAGGTGACTCTTCATGGGAAAATTCATCCCATTCCTCTTTTGTCTTTACCCCGTGACTCTTTGACTTCTTTATGGGCCCTCCTTTGACTTTTATGTAACCAAAAATATATTCGTTAATATTAAATAAATATCAACACACATTAGCTAAGATATAATATTAAAAACACCATTAAATGCTATGGGGCCTTTATCATCAATAATGAAAGACCTTTGACATCAATGACAATATTTCCAACAATCTCCCCCTTTGTCATTGATGGTAACCTCAAACTGAAACTGCCACATCCTGAAACCTGAACATACTATCATGTAAAAAAAATACAATAACTCCCCCTTACTATAACAACCTATACATGTTCCATGTACCTATTCTTACACCTATTTTTGCACACGTACCTATTCGTGTACCTATTTCTATTCTTCTTCCCCTTTGACATCAATGGCAAAGGGGCTATCTTAGAGCTAACACTTAGCTCCCCCTCAATTGATGTTGATCCTCAATGGCAAGAAGTAAAATAAAATACTCCTAGCTTCTCCCATAGATAATCAAATGTGTCTTGTGGTAGTGTCTTTGTAAAAATATCTGCAATCTACTCTATAGTATTGATATATTCCATCTTAACCTGTTGATTTTCAATCCGCTCTCTCAAGAAGTGATACCTGATAGGAATAAGTTTTTTTTTTGAAAGCATCACTGGATTCTTTGAAATATTAATAGCACTTGTGTTGTCAAAAAAATAGAAATAGTTTCATCATATTTTACCTTGATATCTTCCAAAGTTTGCTTCATTCAAAGCACTTGAGTACAACATAAACCCATTGTAATATATTCTGCTTCAGTTGTATAAAGTGATATCAAGTTTTGATTCTTTCTTAGCCATGATACTAAGCTATCACCAAGGAAGAAAACTCCTCCATTATTACTCTTTCTATCATCCAAACAACCCATCTAATTTGAATCTGTATAAACAACCAAAGTGAAATCTCTACCTGTGGGATACCATAATCCATAATCTAATGTCTCCTTGATATATATGAATATTCTCTTCACCAATTAAACATGACTATCTTTTGTAGCTGAGTGATATCTTGAAACCATACCTACTGCATGTATGATGTCTAGCCTTGATGCTGTCAAATATAAAAGACTACAAATCATAGATCTATACAAATATTGATCTACAATAGGTGAATCTTCATCCTTGCTCACCTTATTTCCTATACTCATTGATGTGCCAATTGGTCCACAATCATCAAAACCAAATTTCTTCAACATTTTCTTGGCATATTTACTTTGAGATATAAAAATTCCATTATTTAACTAAAATATTTACAACCTTAAGAAAAATGAAAATTCTCAAAGCATAGACATCTCAAATTCTTTTTATATTTTATTAGAAAATTCTTTAGTCATCTTTTCAATGTTTCTTCTAAAAATGATGTCATCCACATATACCTGTTGACATAGTGGATTGCACCCTTGGAGAGAGGGCTCAACTTCTCTCTTCCACGTGGCATAATGAAGACTTTCCTCTTGCTGTGGGCTTGGAAAAACTAAGGAAAGAATCTCTAGATAAGGTCTAGCTCCCTCTGATGCATCTTTGATGGTCTTTGACTACTACTATTAATAATGGGAGGGGTGAAAAGGGAGAAAGATATGACAAAGCAGAACCTATCTCAAATGGTGATGCACCAAATGATTCGATCTACTCAGCTATATCAACACTTTAGACCAAAAGGGTGAACAGACACTTCATCTGAACAAAAGACCAGACTGTATGGATGCTTTAACAGGGGGCTTAATGAAGATACAAAGAAAAGAACTTACCATAGGTGCTTGTAAGTGCACACTATCAGCGAGCTGCTCTTCTATCTCTATGCTCCAACTTGGGCACTTATTGTTAGCCTACACAAATAGTCTTGGATATACTAGATATGTTGGTATCAACATATGAAAGCATCAAGATGAACTGACTGAACACAAAGTTGATATACAGACATATTCAGAAGTATAACCAGTTAGATAGAGTTAAAATGCTTTCTTTTGATTCAATGGTAAAATTTGGCAGGGCTTCACCTTACACAAGTGAGAGATACATTTCTCAACTGAGAGGTTACAATATATAGCATTAAGAGAAAGACTTTTTGGTCTCTCCAATAACAAGTGGCTAATACTATATTAAACACCTAGGGAAGAGGAATCCGCTCATGCTACTGTCATCCTTCCATAAATGGACTAAAAGAACCATGATGTAGATTTCTACGAGTATTGACTTTGCTTCTCAAAATGTATTAAACATTCTTTCTAAAGCATGGGTCAATTTATTTTCTAAATGACAAGGCCACCTCTCTATGAAACTTATGCAACTGTCTACTCATTAATGATTAAACAAAGAAAAAAGGGCCACTCTATTAAATTCTTGCACTCCCCTTAATGACCACTTAGTGGAGACTATTTCATCTGTAGCAATAACTTCTCTTGTTGACACTTTCTGTGTCACTTGGACTGCTCTATTCATCTTGCACTACTTATCTTTTCTTGGCTCCTCAGCCCTCGAGGCTATCTTTCATCTCCTATTTTAGGGCTCCTTTCTTAGTGGGTCACTAAGTTTCATTTTGGCCTTATGCCTTTGAATACCTTTAGGCCCGCGATCATGAGTTCTTTTAGCCACTTGTCATGAGTTCTTTCGGGCAAAATGCTTGAAAGAAATCTTTCAGCCGCTTGTCTGAAGGAATTGGTTCTTTGGCTTCTCTTCAACGGCCAATGCATCCCATCAAAATTGATGTCTACAGGCATATCACCATTTCAAAACCAATGGCTATTTCACTATCTTGAATTTGACACCTATGGGCACGTCATCAGATGTTTGAACATCCAACGGCTAGTTCATTATGCTGAAGTTGATGTTCTTGAGCCTGTCATCATCCTCTAGCAATTCTTTCATATTTTACAGAATGAACCTTCTCGAAGGGAAGGTGCCCCTTTAGAAAAATGGAAATTCCCCTTTTTTAATAGTCAAGAGCCCTCTGCAAGGGCACTTACCCTTCGGGGCTCCTTTTTCTCCCAATTACTTTAGACAAAATGTCTGAAGTAATTCCTTCGAACATTTTGCCCAAAGAAAATATTTTCTTCATGTCTTCGGCCTTGTCTTGGTAAATTCCTTTGAACAAAAGTCTGAAGGAATTCCTTCATACATTTTATCTTAATGAATTTACCTTTGGTTCCTTCTTTGGATTTTTTTCAGACAAAAAGTCTGAAGAAATCATTTATCTTTTGCCTTGTCACTTTTCCGAAGGAAAATTGCCCTTCGGGCCTTCTACCTTGCTCTCTTTTAAATGTGCTCTCTACCCTCCGCAAGGGCACCTTGGGTCTAAAGTTGCCCTTCAGAGCCTACTTGAATGGTCCCATTTATCACCTACCTACCCTCCACAAGGGCACTTGACCTTTGAAGCTTTGTGAAAGATTTGTATTCCTTTGAAACTAGCCCATTCCTTTTCTTAAAAAGGCTTGTCCAAAGTGATTTGTTGAAGCAAAATAAGCCTCTAGATCAACCCAAAAAACTACAGACTCAAGTCACTTGACTCTTTATAAGAACAATCTTATTACAAATGGAAATGGGACAATTGCAGTAAGGTGAATACATCAAAGACTCGCTGCTCAGAATAGTAGGGAAAGAAAGGAAACTGATTTTTTGGCCTGTAGGACCAAAAATGGTCAATAAATTTAGTGATTCATAGGGGAAGCATGCCTGCTATGTGTAAGAAAAATAGTGGCTTACAAGTCCATTGGGCACATAGTCAGAATACAACCTAGGCTAATAATAACTTTAAGAGACTAAAGAATCAACATGAATCTTTTACCCCAAATGGTAAACAAAACACACACAAGGCTAAACAAACTACGAACATGTGTAAAATCACTTAGGGAAAATAGGGAAAAAATAGTAAAAATATGTACATAACAAGATAAAGGTTAGTGACAATGCTTAAGATATATCCCATTAACTGGGATATGTAGTTCTCCACCATCCAACCTGGAGAGTTGGAATGTGTTATGCTACTTGCACTGAGTGATGATATACAAACTGTTCCATAAGGCATCGAACCTCATGTGTTTTCCAAGTTTATCTCGGTCTTCATCCCATTTTAAGATAATGTCACCTTTTGAGAAGCCTTTCGATGAGGATTTATTATCAAAATGCTTCTTCATTTAGTACTGATGGCTAGTCATGCAAACTATGGCTTAATCTCTTGCCTCTTGAAGCTCCATTAATTCACAAAGTCTGACCCCATGCTATTTTTTTTTCCAATTAAAATTGGTGGGTAAGATCCAAGGCTAGTAATTTAAGTGAAATATAAATTTTAGCTTCCATTCTATACACAAGCGTGTATGGTGAATTGCCAACTGCTCTTTTTGGAGTAACCCTGTCTGCCCACATGGCTATTTTCAGCTTAGCGTGCCAAGTTCTCTAATTTTTTTGCATTGTCCTAATGATCTTGATCAAATTATTATTGGTGGACTCAGCCAACCCATTTCCTTGTGGGTAGTAATTGGAAGAATTACTAAAGTAGATGTTGTATCTCAATGCCACTCACTTGTTTTAGTTCCCAAGAAAGCCAATGCGTTATCTGAGATGATGGTAGCTGGGACTCCAAATCTTGTTACCAGGCCTTCATAAATGTCTAAGACTACACTTTCATTCACTTCCTTCAAAGTAACAGATTCTACCCATCTCGTGAAATAGTCTATAGCAGTCAAGACCCATTTTTGGCCAACACTAGAAGGAGGGTTGATCATTCCTATGAAGTCCAAGCCCCGTTATATGAATGATTGTTCCACTTGAATAACTTGCAAAAGTATTATAGCCAGCTATTACTTTCCATCAAAGAGAGCACATTTATGGCACTTTCATACCCAGGCATGGGTATCTCTAAATAAAGTGAGCTAAAAGTAACCAGCCCTCATAATTCTTGTAGCTGTAGGCTTAGGAGCAAAGTGACCACCAGGTGGCCCGTCATGAAACTTGGATAATACCCTGTTGGCTTGACTCAAGTCTATGTATCTCAAGAGTACCCCTAAGAAATCCCTTCTAAACAACACCCCATCAATCAGGACATAAGGAAGAGATTGGAGTCTAAAATACCTCCTCTTAATCCTATCAAGGCCTTGTGGGCACTCACCAGTGAGGAAGAAATGAGTCATGTCTTGTGCCCAATCCTCTATGATTGCACGTTCCTCTACTATAGCCTCATCATGGAATATCAAAATGCCCTCTTTCTGTTGTTTAAGGTCTGTAGCAAGGTGTTAACATAGTCCTCTTCCCCTTACTAGCTTAGTGGTTTTGATATCCACATCATATTCCATTACCTTGGTGATCCACCCTACCCTCTTTTCATTCAAATCATCACTGATCAAAAAATCCTTGACACTGGGATGTCACACCATGACATGAACCTTTTTATTTAAGAACATATGTCTAAATTTCTTCATGCTTTGTATGACTACAAGTGCTTGCTTTTCAACATATGTGTACCTAGTTTCAAAACCTTTTAGACCTTGGCTAAAGAATGCGAGAGGTTGTTCAAGGTTTTCATCATTTTCTTAAGTGAGCGTGGTAGAGATTACCTCTTCATTTATGAAGGTGTAGAGGTTGAAATCCTTGGAGAAGTTAGGACTGATCAAGGTGGGAGCCTAGCCAATAACTTGCTTAATCCCTTCAAAACTATCCTTCCTTTGTGTTGTCCATGCAAACTTCTCATCCTTATTCAACATGGAAGTTAGTGGCTTGACTATCTCAGCAAAATTAGGGATAAATTGCCTAATAAAATTTATTCTTCCAAAGAAGATTTGTAGACCCTTCTTGTGCTTAGGTAAGGATAACACTAGGATGGCATGTACTCTTTCTGGATCAATGGTCAAGCCCCCTTTCGAAACAACATGGCCAAGGAGTTTACCTTCATGGACAACGAATACACATTTTTTGGGGTTGAGAGAGATACCAAACTCTCTAAACCTCTCAAATATTTTCCTCAGATGTCTTAGTTGTTATCCTAAATCCTTAGAGAAAACTATCATGTCATCAAGATAGACCAGTAAAATATTATTTATCAGGCCCTAGAAAGCCATGTCCATGGTTCACTGAAAGGTGGCTCCAGCATTTGATAGTTTAAATGGCATTTTCTTATAAGCAAAAATTCCCCACTTGGTAGTGAATGATGTCTTGTACTGATCACAGTATTGCACTAGAATTTTATTGTACCTTGAATACCCATCCAAGAGGGAGAAACATTCACTGCCTATCACCATTTAGAGGATCTACTCCATACTTGGGAGGAGTAGTGATATTTCAATGAGACTCTATTGAGGTCTCTAAAATACACATATAGTCTGATCTCCCCATTATTCTTCCTAATAGGAACAAGATTAGCCAACCAAGAAGAGTGTTTGATAGGAAAAATGATCCTAGACTCAATCAACTTGGTGAGTTCCTTCCGCATGAGAGGCTCAATCTTTAGATTGATAGGCCTTTGCTTTTGTTTGATAGGTTTGGCACTTTCCTTCAGGTCAATGGTGTATTGGGCCAATCTTGTGTCAAAACCCTTCAGGTCGCTATACTCCCAAGCAAAAATATCGACAAACTCTTGGCATAACAAAATGAAAGAATGCCTTTCATCATCTATATATACCTTCCCAAGTATAAGTAGCCTGTCCTTGAATATTTCAACTATTTCATAATTGTCTTTCTTGGTCGTGGTGATTTATTTATCATTTTTTAGTTGGTCATCATCATTGAAGATGCTTTTGAGAGTGACCAATCCCTTAGAGACTTCATTGTTCTTCAACTGAACAATCTAGCCATCATACTGCTGTTGTAGCTTGGATTGATTTTTAGAGGCAAACTCAGCCTCTACTTACAAGAAGAGTGCTATCTACTGATCACTATCAAACACCTACCAATTGGTGATGTTATTAGGTACTGAGGGTCTTATTATCACTTTTAAATGGTACACTCTACTATTTTGACCTATTTACTTGGGAATGTCATACTGAGCATCAATTGCTGCTAGTATGTCTACCTGTTTATTTTGTTCCCTTAGAATGGAAATAGTGTTGAAAGCAAGGAAAATCTCTATTAGGTCCCACACCCTATGCTTGTAAGAATTAAGTAAGGAATTCTTGGTCAAGTTTCAGCCTCTCACCTGGGTTACAATTAACTCACTATCTTCAAAAACTTATAACTCTTTTATTCCCCTTTTATTTACCCATTCTAAACCATGAATGAGAGACTCATACTTTGCAACATTGTAAGTGAAGAAAAATTGGAACCTGAAAGTTGAGAAGTATTTCTCTTTTGTGGGCAAAATTAACATTACTCTACCACCAGCTCCCAATTTGCTTCTTGAGCCATCAAAGAAGAGTTTCCATAAACCCAAGCTCTCTTGGTCTGTCTTCATCAAATTTAGCATGAAAGTACCCTCTTCATGCATGCAATAAATTCCAAGACCCTTCTCTTCGATGAACTTGTATGGGTCATGTTCAAAATTGTCACTTCCCCATTCGTCTAAGAGCAGGTCAGCGACTCCTTCAAGAGAAGAGGGTGGACATTGGTCAATTTATAATTCTTCTTCATCAATGATGGCATAGTTAATGTTTGTTGCCTTAAGTGAGTATGGCTCCAGATGATCCCTATGGATTGGCTCTGACTCAATATTCAATTTAGTTCTATATTTGGTTCTAAAAACCATGTAAGACCAATTTGATGCTAAGTACCCACCTATCTTAGATGTAAAATCTCTAGATAAGGAGAGAGAAAATTACGGAGGAACATCTGCCACTACCACATCATGGGGAACAGAGAAGGTTGGATAAGCGTGCAATGTTAGATTAAAGCCTCTTACTACTCCTAAGGTCCTAGCTGGTGATCCATCTAATTACATGACTCCCTTAGTCATTTCCTCATATTTGAGTCCTAGCTTATCTGCTATGCATTTGGGCATTACTGAGGTGCTTACCCCACTATCGATAATGGAATTGTGAACTAATAAATCTCTGATGATGAGAGATAGATAGAAAGGAAGAACTTTTTCATCCTTCTTTACTTGACCTATCATGGAAGGGTGCCCATTAATAATTAACACATTATCAGCCTTTGTTAGGACAACTTGTTCATTCAGTCTGTGCAATTCCTTTTGGAGTATGTCTTTTTGTCCTGACATTGCTAAAGAATCCTATAATGAGATATTCATGTGCAACTTCTTCATCTAGTCCACCATATTAATCTGAGGGTCACTCCATTTTGAATTTTTTTTGGGGGCACTTGTAGCCTGAGGTGCAAGCCGAGGAGTTGAGGATATAGCTGGCAACTTGTAATTTGGGAACTTTTGGTTTACTTGTGATGAAGATGGTGCAGATGTTTGAGCAATCTGCCTGTGCTTCCTCCATAGCTCTATTTTTGGACCTAGTATTAGGTGCAACATAGTCACCCTAGTTATTCATACTCCCCACATAATTTACTACATAGAATTCTCCTTTCAGGTGGTTCATGAGAGTGGAATCGGACTAAGCCTTCCTGTTGTCCATCCCAGGTTGTACTGATGCCTCAAAACTTGGGAATTGGGTTACTTGATTATCTTATGCATTCATATATTAATTTGGAAACTCATTAATATACACAACATGTTCTTGACCATACCCAAGGGGTGGGTAGTTAGGTTGTTCCTATACCAAATTATTTTGAGTGGGAACAAGAGCTTTAGATGATGAAGGGGCACCTGGATTATAACCTTGATATGGTCTGGCTTGAGTAATATGATCCTATCCTTGGTTATAATTCTAGAAAGGAGGTCTATTCATTTGTCTAAACTATTGGTATCTCTGATTCGGTCGATAGTTTTGAGTTTGTTGCCTCTTGAGAGCCACTAATTCATTGGTTACACTTTGTAACAAGCTCTTAACTTCATGGAGGTCATTGGGTGAGGTAGCAGTCTTCTTTTCTACACTAGGCAGAAGAGCTAAGATGGGTACAACAGTCTGAACCAGGGGTTGTAATTCAAGAAAGAGTGGCATATGAGGTATAGGGGCTATCTTTCCTACTTGTACTAGATAATTTTTTGTGGCTATGGCTATTTCATAGGCAGCTGGTAACACTTGTCCTCCCATGGACTATATCATGACAACAATATCACTATTCAAAGCTTTCAAGTAATAAAGGAAAGCATAGCTTGGGGTTAGCCTCACTAAAATGGGAATTATGTCCCAAGTCTTTTGGAACTTGATATTAAAATCCTACATAAATTCATGAGGAGCTCTTTTCATGGTGGTCAATTGCTCAGCAAGAGAGAGATGGTCACTCTTCTCCCTAAATTTGTTTGTCAAGAGAGTGCCTAATTCATTTCATGAGCCAACTAAATTCATAGGCATAGTCCCATACGAGTCCAAGACTTTACCCTTAAAAGAAAATGCCAGTAACTTGAGAGCTATGTTCTCTTTGGTGACATTATGAATGTTACAAAGGTTGGCTATATTCCTTATATGCTCAATGGTGGTAATAGGCCCCTCTCCATTAAAAAGAGGAACACTCTTAAGGGTTGTCCCTAGGATTGGGTCATAATGTAGAAGGTTTGAAGGGCTTTGACCATGGAAGGCTATGAAAGGTAAAGTTATGGCCATGACAGGGCTCAATCGGGGTCTTCTTGTGTAAGTATATTTTATGATAGGTCTGGGAAAATAATTTGCTATATAGGGATGAGTCCTTGCAAACCTTAGTTGCTTTGCTGAGTTTAAGGGTATCTCAATGAATTTGAAAGGGACACCCTTGGTAGAAGATCTTGTGGTGACCTTAGGTATGGGATGTTAGGATGATTTCTGACTAGAGACTAAGTTCTTGAAAATGGAGTCACCAGATGCTAGGAGAATTATTCACTCTTGCAGTAACAAGACCAACACCAATCTTAGAACTTATTTGAGCATCAAAAAATGGTCCCACTAGATGTACAAAAAATTATTGATGCAGTGGATTGCACCCTTGGAGAGAAGGCTCAACTTTTCTCTTCCACACAGCACAATGGAGACTTTCCTCTTCCTGTGGACTTCGCAAAACTGAGGAAAGAATCTCTAGATAAAGGCTACCTCCCTTTGATGCATCTTTGATGGTCTTTAAATACTATTTTTAATAATGGGGGGGGGGAAGGGATAAGGATATGACAAAATTAGAACCTATCTAAAATGGTGATGCACCAAATGATTCGATCTACTCAGCTATATCAACACATTAAACCATAAGGGCAAATAAACACTTCATCTGAACAAAAGACTAGACTATGTGGGTACTTTAATAGGGGGCTTAATGAAGCTAAAAATAAAATAACTTACCATAGGTGCTTTTAGGAGCACTATATCAAATAACTGCTCTTCTGTCTCTATGCTCCAACTTGGGCACTTCTTGTTAGCCTACATAAATGGTCTTGGATATAATAGATATGTTGGTATCAACCTATGAAAGCATCAATATGAAATTATTGAACACAAATTTGATACATATACATATTCAAAAGTATAACCAGTTAGATAGAGGTAAACACTTTCTTTTGATTCAAAGGAAAAATTTGGCAGGGCTTCACCTTACACAAGTGAGAGATACATTTCTTAGCCGAGAGGTTACAATATATAGCATTAAGAGAAAGGATTTTTGGTCTCTCCAAGAACAGGTGGCCCATACTATATTAAACACCTACAGAAGAGGAATCCACTCATGCTACTATCATCCTTCCATAAATGGCCTAAAATAACCATATTGTAGATTGGTACGGGTATTGACTTTGCTACTCAAAGTGTATTAAACATTCTTGCTAAAGCATGGGTCATTTTGTTTTCTGAATGACAAGGCCACCTCTCTATAAAACTTATACAACTATCTGTTCATTAATTCTTAAATGAAGAAAAAAGGGCCACTCTATTGAATGCTTGCACTCCCTTTGATGACCACTTGGTGGAGACTATTTCATCTGTAGAAATAACTTCTCCTGTCCACGCTTTCTGTACCACCTAGACTGCTCTATTCATCCTATGCTACTTCTTGTCTTTTCTTGGCTCCTTGACCCTCAGGGATATCTTTCATCTCCTATTTTCAAGCTCCTTTCTCGATGGGTTGATGAGTTTCCTTTTGGCCTTATGCCTTTGAATCCCTTCAGGTCCGCACTCATGAGTTCTTTCAACCACTTGTCATGAGTTCTTTCAAGCAAAATGCCTGAAATAAATCTTTTAACCACTTGCTTGAAGGAATTAGTTCTTTGGCTTATCTTTAATGGCTGATACATCCCATCAAAATTGATTTTTGTGGGTCTATCACCATTTTAAAACCAACGGCTATTTCACTATCTTAAATTTGACACCTGGGGGCATGCCACAAGATGTTTGAACATCTAACGGCTAGTTCATCATGCCAAAGTGGATGTTCTTGGGCCCATCATCATCCTCTAGAAATTCTTTTAGCTTTTATAGAATGAACCTTCCTGAAGGGAAGGTACCCCTTCAGAAAAATGGAAAGGCCCTTTTTTTATAGCCGAGAGCCCTCTGCAAGGGCCCTTGCCCTTTGGGGCTCCTTTCTCTTCCCAATTCCTTTGGATAAAATGTCTGAAGGAATTCCTTCGAACATTTTGCCTGAAGGAAATCTTGTCTTCATGTCTTCAACCTTCTCTTGATAAATTCCTTTAGATAAAAGTCTGAAAGAATTCCTTCAGACATTTTATCTGAAGGAATTTACCTTTGGTTCCTTCCTTGGATTTTCTTCAGACAAAAAGTCTGAAGAAATCCTTTGTCTTTTGTCTTGTCACTTTTCTAAAGGAAAATTCCCCTTCGGGCCTTCTACCTTGTTCTCTTTTAAATGTGCTGTCTGCCCTCCACAAGGGCACCTTAGGTCCGAAGTTATCCTTTGGAGCTTACTGGAACGGTCCCATTTGTCACTTGCCTGCCCTTCGTAAGGGCACTTGACCTTTAGAGATTTGTGAAAGACTTGTATTCCTTTGAAACTGGCCCATTCTTTTGCCAAAAAAGGCTTGTCCAAGGTGATTTACTAAAGTGAAATAAGCCTCCAAATCATCCTAAAAAACTACAGGACTCAAGTCACTTGGCTCTTTTTAAGAACAAGCCTATTACAAAAGGAAATGGCATAATTGCAGTAAGGTGAATACATCAAAGACTGGCTGCTCAAGACAGCAGAGAGAGAAGGGAAATTGATTTTTTGGCTTGTAGGACCAAAAATGATCAACAATACCAAAATAATCAATTGATTTTCACCTTCTTTTTCAATGTAGAGATTGTTGGGTGAATATTTTGTCGGCTAGATAATTGGTGACCAAAATAGTTCCTATCACCACAGCATAGGGAGATGGGTCATCCTGGTGTGCAGGTTTACTACATCAACAGGGGACAAATCTCTCCTCTCATCAAGGGGAGGTTCCCTATTAAATATACGGAGGCTATATTATATATATATATATATATATATATATATATATATATATAAGTAGAAAGTAAGACACAGGGGTGGAATGAACCATCCATCTCTCTTTTTTCAGAGATGATGCTAACAAATAGAGGAGAAAATCTTGGTGGAAACACTGAAGGCACTTCTCTTCTTTCAGAAGTGTTCTTGCAAGAAACAACAAGAGTTTCTTTCAGGTAGTACAAGTAACTGGTGACAAAGGGCACAACAACCAACAATCTAAGATGTAGCACAAAGTCTCCACCTTGACTGCCCAAGAGTGAGGTACGAAGAACAATGGGGGCACAAAGTCATCCCAATGTCCTTTACATACAAACAAAAAAATAAAAACACACACTAAAGATAATTGTAGACATCACAAAGTCTTCCACAACTAACTTCAGGAGACCTTCCTGATTACTTCCGCTAGTTCTGCTTGTTAGATTAAATAAACAAGAATGCTCCTAGGAAATAGACATAAGAACAATTTCCTAAAATAGCACAAGCTATAATAGCACAAAGTCTGAAAGTCACTTGCTTTCTCATTCAAATAAAATAATATGAAATACAATCTAAGCTCAAAGTCTCAGTATTCGCCTTCCAATTTGGGCAGAGTTTTGCTTCTATATTCGAGAAGATCTCTCTTGTAACAAATGAGAGATTACAATATATAGCACTCCAAGAAAGACTTGGGTGCTTGTTTTCATGAAAAAGGCCCATGCTACAGTCAACATCTTCAATGCACCTTCATTTCTGTCTGGAGGGACCATGCTGGGAACAGTGCATTACCTCAAATATGGCATGTCCATTCATCTAATGTCTCTTCCTTGGTATGGACTGTTTGGTCCTTTCACTGATGTCTGCGTAGCTGTCCAATTCACCATTACTTCATGGAATAAAAATAGACTTGCATCCTTGATTTGGTGCACTCATAAGTCTACTTGATCCACTGTTTCACCTACTAAAAATATCTCTTTTAAAGATATTTTTGGTCCTTTGGTCTCGCTCCTCTCTTCATTGCTTAAGTGCTTCTTTGCTCTCTCATTGAACCATCGCTTTACTTGAACTTGCCTTTGGAATCGTCCATGTTGCTTCTTTGTCCTTTATATCCCTTCTTGTCTAAGTCTTTGGGGGGTCCTTTCTATGTCTTTGACAAGTGGCAAGTTCAACTGTTATGAAACTCATTGGAAACTTATGAAAAATGGGATCCACAACATGTCTTTCCCGAGCAAATTCAAAAGGGGAACACAGATGCAAACACTTGTCACATTCCGCTAAGTCATAACAGGACACGTGACGTATTTTGCTTGACTTACAAAAGCTTTAGAAACCTTTTGAGAATCCTACAGAAGATGACATGTGGCGGCTTCCACTCTACTTTATAATGGACATGTGGTGGCTTCCATTGCACTTTGTAATGGACACGTGGTAGCTTCCGCTGCACTTTGTCTTTTTCCATCGGGCACTTTTCCATGGGATTTTCTCTTCAGTCGAGCTTTTACTTTGCTTTCTTTAGGCTCTTTTCCTAGGTGAATTCCTTCAGATAAAATGTCTGAAAGAATTTCTTCAGACAATTTATTCGAAGGACTCTACTTTGCCTTTTGCCTTGTTCATTTTTATGAAGGAGTTCACTTTGTCTATTTTTGCTCACTGCCCTCCGCAAAGGCACTTGTTCCTTTGGCTTTGGGGTAGCCCCTTTAACCTACCGATTGAACTAACTTTGGTTCAACGATTCAATGGTTCAATCGGTTCATTCTTCATTATTTGGCTAAGTCTTTTTGATCTTTTGCACCAAGTGCATTGAACCAATTGGTCGTTGAACCCGTTGAACTCGCCTAAGTGTTGAGAGCTTGCTTCTTTCCTGCAGAGTCCATAGAAATCAACATGCGAAGCTCGTAGAACTTGGCCTGAAGAGTCCATAGATTTTATTCCTACAGAGTCTATAGATTTAAGCCTGTAGAGTCCGCAGATTTTTGAGAAAACTTTGAAAAATGAAGAACCTGAATGCTTAGAATTTTTTTTGAAAGGGTAAGAGAGGATTTTGGTTTGTATGACCAAAATAATTCAAATGTTGTCTCAAAAATGAGTGATATTTTTGGGGGACAACAGTTGGTTCCAGTTGGGGAATTTCCCTTAGTTAAAATTTTGAAATAACCGAGGGGAGTAGAAACTAGAATCTCCGGTGCCTTAAAGTATACCATTGGCCTATAGAGTCATGCTACCCAAAAAGAAAGGTTCCAAAAAATGAAAATGAAAAGCACAAAATAGAACCAAAGACTATACAAATGTACATATGTACATGTGAACTTATCTAACACTTTAAGAATTAAAGTGATTCAGATGCTACCCATTATGAGATAATGAAAATGGTGTTCTGTCTTGATAAACCAGCAGGAAACCATTTTATCCCCAAAATTGGTGATGGGTGAATGGGATTCTCCACCAGGAAACCAATTTTCTGCTTCTTCCTCTTGGCCTTTTCTTCTTCTTGCCCCATGCAGGATGTGGTCTTCAAATTAAAAACCATAACTCCTTGCTCTCTCTATGAAGAGTTCCTTTTGCTGACTTCAGGATACAATAGTATGGTCCACCATCATAACTTGCTATTCTATTGGTTCAGTCCAGCACATGATTTTATTGTCAGCATCAAACTCTTGACACACAATCAATGCAACATCTCTTTTGGTGTGAAGGAGTTTGACCTCTTCACCCTGAGCAGTCTTCAATCCGAGCAATAGAGATCTGCATCCAGCTATAGAAGAATTGCTGGCATCAGATTTTAGGATCCAAGAATCATCAAAAGTTGATCTTCTATCAGATTTCTCTTCATGGGAGATGGAAGATCCTTCTTGATTTGTACTGTGCCCTACCAATTTTTCTGATGCCTTGTTTGGATGAAATTCTGGATTGCCAGCTATAAGACTTTCATCAGCTGGGACATGAGCGTCCTCTATGGTCAAGAAGTAATTACCCCTGCCTAAAGGTTCAAATAAAATTTGAGCAGCAGGGGCTGACATTTGGGTAACCATAATCTTTGCCTCAGACAGGTCCACACCTGGTTCTCCACCAATATTTAATTGCTCAAGATTGGCTTGTAGGGATTCAAACTCAGTCATTTGAATTTTGAATTTTTTGACATGATCAATCATGGAAAATTATTGAGATGGACTTGGAATAGAGGATGGGAGTTCATCCTTTTGGTTTTTGGGAGGGGGAGGACTGATCTGCAAATTTGAAGTAGAAGGTGCAGAGATGTTCAATGTACTTACTTCTTTGGAAATCATTGGGTCCTTTGACTAGAAAGGCAGAGTGGTTCCTCACTTAGCAATTGGAATTGCAAGCTGAGTTCATTCCTCTATTCTTTCTTTATCAACTTGCTAGGCTGATTGATTCTTGGACTGGGTGAATATTGTGTATGATCTTTTGACTGCTTCACCTTCACTTTTGGGTTCATCTTGGTAATTCAAGAAACCAATGTGGGAGTCACCAGTTAATTCTTCTTGATCCTCCATGAAGACATCAACATCATTTTCTTGCTCAAAATTAGGTTGGAAAGAGAAAGCATGCTTTATTTCCAGATATCCAGTTGCTGAGTTGGTTGGAGGTGCTTCAAGGGCAAGGTTCCTCTGTGGGGGAGGAAGACGATTTGGTTGCCCTTGACTTCTGGCAGCGTTGCCTTGATATTGCTGATTGGGGAATGTCCTCCTTGGTATATATTTATATAGAGGAGCAGAAGACATATCTTGTGCCATTTGCCTTTTCAAGGCTAGCAATTCATTTGCCAGCTTTTGTACCATTGGGTCAATGGTGGCTATGGGTGAGTATTAAAAATATGAAGAGGGTTTACCTCTGTTAGGATCTCTCCTTATCTTTCTTGCCAAGATAAGGTCATCTTCTAGCTTAGTAGCCAAGTCTTAAGTAGCCTCAAGGTCTATGTGTCTATCCCGTCTCAACATAAAACTCACTTTAGGCAACTGTTAGTTGATGAAGAAGCATTTGAGATTTTGAGGTGTCGACTGGGCAACCATGAGAATCCTATGCCTCAGCTTGTTGAACCTGGAAATAAATCCCCTCATAGGCTCATTAGGTTCCTTCTTCATCTGAGTGAGCTAGGCCAACAAAGCATGTGCATCCTCCATAGGCTTGAACCTAGCTTCAAATTTGGCTTTGAGAGTGTCCCAGTCAGTCACTGATCTAGCTTACAGATGGTAGAACTAGTCTGCAATAGCACCTTGTAGTGTCTCCATGAATAACCTGACTGCCATGTCTTCAAATTCCACCCCTATCACACCGTAGGCTATGCTGAAGGCTGCAATGTGTTCATCAGGGTGAACTATCCCATCACCAAAAAATTTGGGCAAATTCTTTCTTGAACTACGTAGAAGTTCATGCAGAGGTGGAGTTAAGTTGAGTGGGTTAAAAGAGTTACCCCAGGGGCCTCGAACTACCATGATTTAATTATAAAAAATAGGGAGAACAATTTTGGGTGGAGTGGCCAGATTACAAAACAAAAATGGAAAAGAACTGGCCCTGCTTTAGCTTGAGGCTTGAGGCTTCAAACTGTGCACTCTTTCCAAGCAGCTCTAGTTTTGCAGACCAGATAAAATAATAGAAGTGGAGGAAGATGGTAAGGCTATAATGATAATGGGTAAGACATGGAATGGAGTCACCAGAGTCTGTAATGGATAAGGGTTATAATGATTATGAGTAAGACATAGGTAATGTTTCAATCCGAAACTTGAGGTTCCAAATTACACAAAATTATTGTGTTCCCAGCGAAGTCACCAAAAAATTGTTGGGTGAATATTTTATTGGCCATTTAACTGGTGACCAAAATAGTTCCTATCACCACAGCATAGGGAGATGGGTCATCCTGGTGTGCAGGTTTACTACATCAACAGGGGATAAATCTCTCCTCTCATCAAGGGGAGGTTCCCTATTAAATACATGGAGGCTATATACTATATATATATATATATATATATATATATATATATATATATATATATATATATATAAGCAGAATGTAAGACACAAGAGTGGAATGAACCATCCATCTCTCTTTTTTCAGAGATGATGCTAACAAATAGAGGAGAAAATCTTGGTGGAAACACTAAAGGCACTTCTCTTCTTTCAGAAGTGTTCTTGCAGGAAACAATAGGAGTTTCTTTTATGTAGTAAAAGTAACTGGTGACAAAGGGCGCAGCAACCAACAATCTAAGATGTAGCACAAAGTCTCCACCTTGACTGCCCAAGAGTGAGGTACGAAGAACAATGGGGGCACAAAGTCATCCCAATGTCCTTTACATACAAACAAAAAAATAAAAACACACACTAAAGATAATTGTAGACATCACAAAGTCTTCCACAACTAACTTCAGGAGACCTTCCTGATTACTTCCGCTAGTTCTGCTTGTTAGATTAAATAAACAAGAATGCTCCTAGGAAATAGACATAAGAACAATTTCCTAAAATAGCACAAGCTATAATAGCACAAAGTCTGAAAGTCACTTGCTTTTTCATTCAAATAAAATAATATGAAATACAATTTGAGCTCAAAGTCTCAGTATTCACCTTCCAATTTGGGCAGAGTTTTGCTTCTATATTCGAGAAGATCTCTCTTGTAACAAATGAGAGATTACAATATATAGCACTCCAAGAAAGACTTGGGCACTTGTTTTCATGAAAAAGGCCCATGTTACAGTCAACATCTTCAATGCAACTTCATTTCTGTCTAGAGGGACCATGCTGGGAACAACACATTACCTCAACTATGGCATGTCTATTCATCTAATGTCTCTTCCTTGGTATGGACTATCTGGTCCTTTCTCTGATGTCTGCATAGCTGTCCAATTCACCATTACTTCATGGAAGAAAAATAGGCTTGCATCCTTGATTGGTGCGCTCATAAGTCTACTTGATCCACTATTTCACCTACTAAAAATAACTCTTTTGAAGATATTTCTAGTCCTTTGGTCTGGCTCCTCTCTTCACTGCTTAAGTGCTTCTTTGCTCTCTCATTAAACCATCACTTTAATTGAACTTGCCTTTGGAATCATCCATGTTGCTTCTTTGTCTTTTATAGCCCTTCTTGTCTAAGTCTTTGGGGGGTCCTTTCTGCGTCTTTGACAAGTGGCAAGTTTCGCTGTTATGAAACTCATTGGAAACTTACAAAAAATGGGATCCATGACACGTCTTGCCTGAGCAACTTCAAAAGGGGAATGTAGATGCAAACATTTGTCACATTTCACTGAGTCATAACAAGACACGTGACATATTCTGATTAACTTACAGAACCTTTAGAAACCTTTTGAGAGTCCTGCAGAAGATGACACGTGGCAGCTTCCGCTTTGCTTTATAATGGACACGTGGCGGCTTCCGCTGCACTTTGTAATGGACATGTGGTGGATTCCACTGCACTTTGTATTTTTCCATCAGGCACTTTTCTATGTGCTTTTCTTTTCAGTTGGGATTTTCCTTTGCTTTTTTCAAGCTCTCTTCCCAGGTGAATTCCTTTGGATAAAATGTCCGAAGGAATTCCTTCGAACAATTTGTCCGTAGGACTCTACTTTGCCTTTTGCCTTGTTCATTTTTTCAAAGGAGTTCACTTTGTCTATTTTTGCTCGCTACCCTCTACAAGGGTTATTGGCCTTGGTTCATCGCCCTCTGTAAGGGCACTTGTTCCTTTGGCTTTGGGGTAGCCCTTTTAACCTACCGATTGAACCAACTTTGGTTCAATGGTTCAATCGTTTCATTCTTCATTATTTAGCTAAGTCTTTTTGATCTTTTACACCAAGTGCATTGAACCAATTGGTCATTGAACCCATTGAACTCGCCTAAGTGTTGAGAGCTTACTTATTTCCTGCAGAGTCCATATAAATCAACATGCGAAGCTCGTAGAACTTGGCCTGCAGAGTCTGTAGATTTTCTTCCTGCAAAGTCCATAGATTCAAGCCTGCAGAGTCTGTAGATTTCAGAGAAAGCTTTGAAAAATGAAGAACCTAAATGCTCAGAACAATTTTTGAAAGGGGAAGAGAGGATTTTGGTCTGTAGGATCAAAATAGTTTAAATGTTGTCCCAAAAATGAGTGATATTTTTAGGGGACAACAGAGATTACTATCAACAAATCCTCTCTTAAAACCTTGATCTTATAGGTACTTATTAAGTCTTACATACCAAACTCTGGGAGCTTATTTCATTCTATACAGTGCTTTCTTCAATTTACAAACATAGCTACTAACATTTGAAAGAATAAATCCTTTAGGCTGCTCAATGTAGATCTCTTCTTCTAGATTCCCATTTAGGAAGGTCGATTTGACATCCATCTAAAATGCTTTAAAAATTTTAAACACTACATATGCAAGAAACATTCTAATAGACTCTAGCCTTTCCACTGGTGCAAAATTTTCTTCAAAATCTATTCCTATAATCTGAACATATCCTTCACATACTAATATTGCTTTATTCCTAATCACTTCTCCATTTTCATTCAACTTATTTTTGTAAACCCATTTTGTTCCTATCATATTATGATCTTTTGGTCTAGACACTAATTCCAAAGTATAATTATTTTCTATCTAATTTATTTCTTCAACCATTGCCTTAACCCAATGCTTATCATGTCTAGCTTTTGAAAAAGTTATAGGTTGAATTTTGGATAACAAAGAGAAATTAACTTGCTCAAATTCACTTACCATCATTCTTTTGGTGTGAATTCCTTCATTTATGTCTCTGATGATGTCACTTTCATTATGATTTCTCTAGACATATTTTGATGGGGTTATGGTATCCTTTTTCTCCTTCTTCTCATCTTCATCTGATTCTTTAAAATCTTACTCTTTAATGATTTCAAGAATGTCTGTTGGATGATTGATTCTTTATGCTCCATCTTCTTTTATCCTATCACTTGCACTTTCAACTATTTTCTTGGTTATTTTGTTATAACATTTATAAGCTTCACTTTTACAAGAATAACCATGAAATATACCTTCATTTTCTCTAGATTCAAACTTACCTAGTTTTTCATCAGTTCTCTTTATGAAGCATCTACTACCAAAAACTGTAAAATAATCAACTATTGCTAGTTTGTCTTTCCATAGCTCATAAAGAGTCTTTTCACTGTTGACTCTCAATAATGATCTATTATGAATATGCATTGTTGTAGCAACTACCTCTCTCTAATATTTATTTGGTATCTTGGATTCGTTTAGCATTGTCCTCACCATCTCTTACACTATTCTATTTCTCCATTTTGCTATGGAGTTATCATTGTTGAATAATGTCTCTTTATTATATGATCTTCACAAAACTCAATAAATTGATTTCAAATAAATTCTCCTCCTCGATCTAATCTTAGGCACTCAATCTTCAAACTACTTTCATTCTCAACTAATGCTTTGAAATGTCTAAAAGCTTCTATTTAAAAAAAATATTACCCAAGTCATACGTAAAAAATCATCAATAAGAAACATGAAATATTTCTCACCTTGAGTACTTTGAGTTCTCATAGGTCCACACAAATCAGTGTGAACAAGCTCTAACATTTGAGTGGTTGAGTATTCTTTTGTTTTAAGCCACCTTCTAGCCTGCTTCTCATGCTAATAAGTTTCACAAAATGTGTTGGATGGCTTTGTAATCTTTAGAAGATTTTTGACTGCTTGCTTCTTGCTGATGTTGAAATGATTTTCAAAATTTATGTGTTGCAATCTCCTATTCCATATCTAACTTTTTTCAATCTGACTCAAACAACATCTTTGACCTTTGATGTCTGATAACATATACAAATTATTTCCTGTTCGCTGAGCATCTACAACAAACACATCTAATTTTTTTCCTAATTTCACAACCTTTTGCATAAAAATTTAATGTGTGCCCTTGATCACACACTTGACTTACACTGAAAAATTTATTCTGAAGACCTTCTACATACAAAACATTTTCAGTTTTAGTTCTACCATTATCTAAACTTAGTGTACTTTTTTTAGCAATTCTGATAGTAGTATTATCTCTAAATTTCATTGTGCCCCCATTAATCTTCTTTAAGGTTATGAATTTGCTCTTATCTCCTATCATGTGCCTCAAGCATCCACTATTAATTAACAATGGCTTTTCTTCATTTCTTGCATGCAAAGCTATCTATAATAACATATATTTCTTAGGTTATTTCTTTTGCCATGAACCTATCTAAACTTTCTTATTAATGAATGGAGCCTTGAAACTCTGGTCCTTCTTGACTGACTTAAACACACTTCTATAGTATCAGTCTATGTGTCCAAAGTTGTTGCATTTATAACATATTATAGCCTCTTCATTAAAGCTTGATAGAGGAGCAAAAGACTTGTGGCTTCTATTTGACTCTGCATGAGTTCCTTCTCCTTATTTCTAAAATTTTTATCCTTTTTTTTGACATTCTATTTTTTATGACCATATCCATTACAATAAAAATAGTAACCATAAAAATAGGACGTATTTATATATCTCTGACCTGATTGCCTTTTGTAGCTCTATTCCTTCCAGCATTTTTTATTTGAGATGTCCTCTGTATTATTAACTTTTTTTCTTTTGATTTCCTCTTTTGTAAGAGCTTTAACATAGCTCTTTCCTTTTTCTATGTTAACCTTGTCTATGAAAGTAGTGGAATCCCCTTTCTCTTTTTCAAATTTGATACATGTCTTATCTAACATTAATCTTTGACTTTCTAATATCTTATTCAACATATTAGTGTTGTTCTCAAATTTTGAATCATTGGTTGCTCTATCATTGATTAATTTATTTGTTTTCTCAAGATCTACTTTTAAAGAAGCAATTTCAATAACATACCTTTCATGTTCTTCACTTAATTTTTGCAATTATGCTATTAGATCTTTTTCATTCTTCTTGGCTTCTTTAAAGTGTGTTTGTAGATCTTCAATTTTTTCTTTTGACTCCTTTTCATTTTTCTTGATTTGGAGCTTCAATCTTCAATTATTCTTCTCAAGAGCTTTTAACTCTTCTAGGGTACAAATGAGTTCTCCTTCTAGATTCACTTTAGATTCATCTTATTTTTCTTCTTGATCATTTGTACTTTTGCTTATGTATGCATCTTCATGTATGGCTATGAATAGAATCTCTTTTTCTTTTAAATCACTGACTCCACTATCTTAGGATAAGATAAGATATTTAGAATACAAACTCTTCTTCTTGAATCCCTTTTTGATTTTTTTTTGAAATTTTTCTTGTATGTAGACTTTCCTTCTTCATTGTCACCATTACCCTTATTTGGGCACTTAGCAACAAAATGTCCAATCTTTTCATAATTAAAACATTGAAAAGGTAATTTTATTTGATATTTACCTATGCCATTTATCATATTATGAATGAATAGAGTTCTGTTGTCATCTTCATCATCACTATAACTGTCACTTGATACTTAAATCTTAGCTTTCTCTTTCTTTGATGTCTTGAAAGTAGCTTCTTTCTTTGAAGATTTCTCTTATTCATTCTGCATCTCATATTTTGTAAGAATACCATGTAGCTCATCCATCTTTAGCTTGGCTAAATTCTTCATCTCTTCAATTGCTAAATTTTTTACATCATATCTCAATGGTAGAGATCTCAAAACTTTTTGTACCATGATTGATTATTCTAGCTTTTCTCCAAGACCTTGAATCTGATTAACTATTTGATCAACTCGCAAAAGGTAACTTACTATATTTTCTTTCTTTTCCATCTTAAAACTCTCAAATTATCTTCTAAAAGTCTGAATCTTATCTTGCTGGACCTTTCCATCACCTTTGTAAATATTCTTAAGCTTTACCCAAGTTTCAGGAGCCAATTGACATTACATAACTTTAACAAAATTTGATTCACATAAACCACATAAAATAGTATTTAAAGCTTTAGCATTATTTTGACTTGCCTTCTTTTTCATCAGAGTAGTTACAAGTGTCTGTGGCTCTTGACATTCTTCCACCACTACTTGCCAAATGTTGAATCCAAGAGCCATCAAATAAGTCCTCATCCTTATGCTCCAAAAAATATAATTTGTGCCATCAAACAAATTTGTCCTATTTGTAAAAAAATATTCATGTGATCCAGCCATCGTGCTTTCCTTGATCTTCCTTCAAGCTGTAAAACTTTTTAAAAAAGAACCTACTCTGATACCAATTGTTAAGCATGAAATATATTAAGGGGGGGTGAATTAGTATATTGTATATATTTTACTTAATTTGATTTCTTTTTTTTTAACTACTTAATTACACATTCAAGATATGCAATAAAATTAAAACAATAACATGCACCACATAAGAGAGAGAGATACATCAAATGTTTACATGGAAATTCAAAGTGAGAAAAACCATAGAGAACAATCTCAAGTATATGAATGAACACCAACTCAAATTACAAAGTTTACGAGCACCAACTTGCAGGAGCACCAACCCCTTTATTGAGCACCAACCCAACAACTATTTGTGAGCACCAACCCACAGGAGCACTGACCCCTCTTGTGTATAAAACACAACTATCGCTTAATGTTTCTTACTAAAAAAATGATATAAATCTACAATATCTCCTACTTTTCTCTCCTTTTTCTTATATAAAACAATTACAAAACCATGCACTCTCTTGCATATTACAAATGGCTTCTCAAGCCTTTATTTATAGCTTTTCAAATGACTTTTGGCATTCACCCTTTGTGACTCTTTAAACCTCATGGAAAATAGTGCCAACCTTGCATGATCCTTCATATCCTTGTATTTGAAAAGCCACATGGTGACTCTTCATAAGCAAATGCATCCTTTCCTCTTTCATCTTTATCTTTATGACCTTTTGAATTCCTTAATATGACTCTTCATGGAAAAATGCACCTTACCCTCTTTTATCTTCACTTAGTGACTCTTGAAATTCCTCAAGATGACTCTTGATGGGAAAATGGGTCCCATTCCTCTTTTGTCTTTACCCCATGACTCTTTGACTTCTCCATCGGCCCTCTTTTGACTTTTATGAAACTAAAAATATATTCATTAATATTAAATAAATATCAACACACGTTAGCCAAGATATGAATATTAAAACCACCATTAAATGTTATGGGGCCTTTATCATCAATAATGCAATACCTTTGACATCAATGATAATATTTTCAACAATTTAGACAAGAAAAGAGATGAACTTTCAACTCCAATTGACCACTATGTATAAGTATTTCATAAAAAAAATTTATTTATTTATTAAAGCTTAAGGGAAATGATGGAATAGGCTTGATTTAAGGCACTAACAACCTACTTTCATCTACTGTAACTTCATCCAAAAGTCATCAAACACAGAACATGACCTACATAATCTAATCAGCTAGTAACTAGGTAAGAATCAGGGCTTGTCAAAGAAGAAAAATTCTATCACTTGTGCAAATCACTGACATAAATACACTATACCATCAACAAAAAATTTAAAATAGTCCTTTTATTAATATTTAAAAGGTTACAACTGAATCTTTGGTATAATTTTTTGTCTTGATAAAAGAGAGATACAAATCAAGGCTGAAAAGCTAACTTATATAGAAAAGGAGACAACAACCAAGAGATTGGCACTAAAAATAAAAGAAGAGGTCAATTCAGTCTAACTTGTGTTATTTCAACCTTCAAATAAAATCTATTTTGTCGTATGCCTTGCATGAAAGCACTTTGGCATTAAAAATGGATGGTGGGCCTAATCTTGAATCAAAACTTCCAACATGCATGGTGCTACACCAATCTCCAACTATATAACTCCTCTTGAGCTATTGGAACATTTAAAAGCTTTCCTTTGTGTGAAATCAATGTCAAAACTGAAATTAGAACTCCACTTGAACCGTTAAAATGTTGAAATCCTTTAATAAGATAAATAAGGGCATATGCATAAAAGTCCATGTTGGCGTAGAAGGGATGAGGTGGACCTAAATTTGACCAGTCAAACTCTTGCATGAAAAACCATGCCACAATCTTAAAATAAATCTGCCTGTTGATTAATCCTAATGTTGAGTTGCATTGTTGAATGCATGAGATGACTAGGAGATAATCATATTTTCAAAAACTAGTCAATTGAAGCTTTAACCAATCAACTATAAATAGCCTTTGCTTACATGGACGATGAGAGGTGCATTTAGATTGAACTCCTTGTTATCTCTCTACCTTCTATTCTTAGTTCTTCATAGTTTGTGCATGTATTCCTTTTGTATTGTTTCAAGTTTTTATCTTTATCTATTCCCTCAGCCTTTAGCTCTATTTCTTCTCGTGGAATTGTTTTGAGCTTTTGTTTGGTCCTTATTTCTTCAGATAAAATGTTTGAGACTTTTCCCTTTGGACCTTCTTTCTTTTATTTCCTTCAAAAATCTTGTTTCTACCCATTTGCTTTCCTTCATCCTTTGGATTGAACCATTTCTTGTAGATTTTCCTCATTGGTCTTTTCCTTCAGACAAAAAATTTGAAGGAATTCATGTATTCCTTTAGGCCTTTGCCTCAGGTAAATTCTTGCTCTTAGACAATTCCTTCAAACAAATTTTCTGAAGGAATTAGGTCTTCATAATTTTTCCTTGAACAAAAAGTTTAAATTATTTACTTCTTGTGCCCTTTGGACTTTTTGTTTTGAACTTTCCCGAAGGGAAAATACCCTTTGAAATTTTTTCTAGAAGGAATTCCTTCTGATTTTTATTTCCTTCAAATTTTTTGTAATGTCCCTTCAGCTTTTTTGTATGTTCCTTTTTCGAAGGGCTAATAACCCTTTGAACTTTTTGTAAATGATCCTTTTTCAAATGGTCTTTTTTGAAGGTAAGGTAAACCTTCAAAAATTATAAAGGGCCTTCAACATTTTCTAAATGTCCCTCATATTTTTTATATATTCCTTCAAAATTATTGTAATGGTCCCTTTCTCACACATAATTTGTCTGAAGCCCTTTTTTGCCTTAGACTTTTCTATCAAAATTTTTGCAATGGAAAATTCCTTCAGACAAAAAATTTAAAGGAAATTACCCTTATGAAGCCTTGAAATTTATCCTTTGGTATTTTGTTCTTGAATAAAATGTCTGAAGCTCTTCTTTTATGCATTTTTCTTTCAGACAAAAAATCTGAAGGAATTATCTCAGATTTTACAAATGAACTCTCTGAAGGGAAAGTAACTTTGAGAGTCTTGAAAGTGTCCATTAGAATTTTGATAAGTGACTTTCCCAAAGGGAAAGTGATCCCTTGGCATATGAAATAGCCCTTTAGGATTTTGAAATGATCCCTTCAAAAAAAATGAAGGTACCCTTCAGACTCTTTCAAATGGAATTTCCTAAAGGGAAATTGCCCTTCAAACAAATTTTAATAGACCTCTCAGCCTTGTTCAATAGACCATTTTCTTTGGACAATTCCTTCAAAAATTTTGTAATGGATGACCTGAAAGGAAAAGAGCCCAGTTTTCCTCTATGAAGTAGTCTTTGAAAAAAATATAGAGGCCTTCAGAATTTTTTAAAAGGACTTCAAGATTTTGTAAAATGAACTTTTTTGAATGTAATAAACCCTCCGAAAACTTTGAAATGATCTTTTCCCTTTTGAGAAGAACCTCTCTTCTTGTAAATCTCGAAGTCCTCTTTAGAATTTGTTCCTTTCAATTGCTCTAATCAACATTTGTTCTTTCTTACAAAGAACAAGACAAGTGAAAGAAAACCCCCTAAATCACTTAAACAACCTCAAGGCCTGTTAACCATATATTTTCAAGTATTTCTTAGGACCAATTATTAAGCTCTAAAGACAAAATAGCATTACAAATTTTTGGATGGCAAGGGTGGCAATTTTGACTTGTGAAGTCAAAATTGTCAACATAAGTTATAATGGTAATTAAAGATTTAATGGATCCAAAAACTAAAAGATTAGTTAGCATTTGCCTTAAATCTACATTTTTTAATTTTCAAGGAGGTGTTTATTAACAAATTAGTGGTGTAGCAATGGGCTCACCCCTCTCACCTATCATCACTAATTTGTACATAAATAAATTTGAAAGACAAACACTCAACTCCACCTGTTTGTAGCTAAATAAATGGAAAAAATTTATAGATGATACTCATGTGATTTGGCCTCATGGTATAGAATAACTTGATAAATTTATTGAACACCTCAACAACCAATCAGATTCAATAAAATTCACCATGGAAATTGAGGAAAATAACTCCATACCATTTTTGGATGTAATGATAATTAGGAAGCAAGATGGTAAAATTGCCCACAAAGTGTACAGAAAGAAAATACATACCAATCAGTATCTATACATAGATTCTCATCACCATCTGAGTCATAAAATGGGTGAAACACTCTAATAACTAGAGCCATAAAAATCTTGGATAATGACCACCTTGAATAAGAAATGAAGCATCTATGACAAGTCTTTATGAGTAATGTGTATTCCACATTGTAAATCAATACGACTTTCAAAAAAGCAAAAAAAAATCAAAGGAAAACATGAGAAAAAGAAGAATACAATGGAAATCATAAGGTGTTCCTTCCTTACATCCAAGGAGTTATGGATAAAATCGTAAAACATCCAAAAAATAAAAATATTATTATTCAAAGTAATTGTATTTCCACAGTCCATGAGATAAAAATTTTAAAGGTTTCTGGATAATATTATTACTATTTTATCTCCTCCAAATAGTTTAAGAAAACTCCTCAAATTAGTGAAAGATCCCATTGACCCTAATTCACTTAAAGGAATCTATCAAATTATGTTTGCATATGGAAAATCATATATAAGAGAAAATGGTAGATCAATTAGCATGTGAATTAAAGAGCATGGGGCAGACCTTTGACATAACAGAACTCTTAAATTAGCTTTGACATAACATTACATGAATATTAAGCATCTAATTAACCTTTCTAACATAAAAATTTTGGTTAAAATTCAACTGGTCTAAAAGACAAATGATAGAAACCATCAAAATCATCAATAATAATTATTTAAATAAGGACGATGGCTTACTAATTAATCGCTCTTGGATGCCAATCATTAAAAGGGTTTAGTCATCTATGTTATGAATATTTTATGGTTAATGATATTTATTTTATTCAAATATATCAAATATTCAAGGCATCATATTTGTTCTGATGATAAGCCTAAGTGGTGGCTCAAAACGTTGACAGTAAAATGAATTCAATCACAGAAACTCCAATCATTTATGCCAAGATTACTCTATTAAGATCTTGAGTACTATTGATGTGCATATGCCACAACTATTCATTTCACCATTCATTAATAGGAGAACCTCTAGGCAAAAAACATAGACCAGACAAACAATAAAATAAATAAACCAATGAGAAAACAAACTAAAACCAAGCAGTGAAAATAAAAAATAAACAAAATACAAGAAAGGATGGGAAAGAGAACATATTTAAAATAAATGTTCAAGCAAATGCATGCCTAAAACTAGTTAGACACTTGAAAATCAAGATTTTGAGAAGGTTGAGGGAGCATATACTTATGCCTATGTTTCCCTCTGCATTGGAAGACATTATCCCAAAGAGATTTGTTAATATTCTTTTCATGCAACTAAAGCAAAATCAGTTTGTAAAATTTAGCTAAGTGTATGTATCTAATTTTTTGAAAGGATGAGGGATAGGGCATGATAAATATCTCGACCCAAACATTAAACTATGGTAAGGAGTAGGGTTGTTCAATGACACATACCAGAATGTATTGCATATCTATTGGCTACAAAAAACGTCCAAAGAACTTTAATGCATGCACTACAGTTAATAGTGTAACGAGACAGAGTCCCTTTTCTATTCACTGACAAAGTTACTTTATTCAAAAGAAAATAAAATCACAAACATAACATATTCACAATCGTACATACTATATTTGTTTGGATATTTTCATGTATGAGAAAGGAAATATAAGGAGAGTGGATTTTAGAGAATAGAAGTATAAAGTATGAAATGAGAAAATAAAGTATGTACATAAGCGAGCAAATGCATATTTCACTCATATGTTAAATTCTTTAACTTGAAATAATATTACCATCAAGTGAAACTTTTGTTAGGTAAGAGTAAAGAAAATAATATTATGAATAAATGAACATAAGAAAATTCATCTACGCTAAAGACAAGCTCAAAGTCCTGCAATAACTTAGTTTTATTGATTTCTTTGAAAAAACACAAAGTTCTTTTCTTCTTATCTTTCAAAAAGTTCTATTCTTGCAAAAGTTACAAAATTTTGATAGTTTTTAAGTGTCATGCAAGCTTCCTATCTATAAGAAATATTATCCTTAGATATTATGAAACAAATTTTAAAAATATAATTTGTTTGCACAATTTAGGGTGCATGTTGACTTGTTCAAATTTCACACAAAACTATAAAAACCCTCAAACCAAAACATAGTTCTCAACCTGTGAAGAAGATTATGATAAAGCGTAGTCCTAAACTACAAGTTGGGGAGTCTTATTTAGAACTTGATCTTCATTTCCTTCCTCAACATCCACTATGAAAATTTATAATTACATAGCTTCTTATCATTTATCTTCATATTCCTCAAACTTCTGCAATATATTTTCCAGCTTGTCATGATCTAGGCCTTCAAAATGTTGATAAGGAATCTCAGCCTCTACTTGTAGATTTATCATTTGTTGAGGAATTCTTTTGAAATTTTTTGGATCCTTATCCAACTTATCAAATGAGTTTTGGAAGTGCACAAATATTTGAATCAATTCATCACTGAATGAAACACTAAGGCTGGTTTCTTGATCAAGTAATTATTTGAAATCTCCTTGCATATCTTCTACAAAAAGTAATTTTCCTCCTTCTCTTAAGGATGGGCACGAGAGTTTTTTAATTGCTTCATTGATATCAAAAATGGGGTCAGCTGATAAGATCCTTGATTCCTTAAATTTATGCAAGGATTATTATATAATCTTGAATCTAAATCTTGTTAGCCCTAGAAACTTGAGTTGTAATCCTAAGTCATCTTCTACTCCTTCACCAACCAAAATATCCTCATCTGCACTGGCTAGGAATTGTAGTCATGGTAGCCAATTCTTCAATTTACCTAATTCTTCTTTGTATCCAACATCTTTCATATGTTTATTGTCTTTATTCTTCCATCATGGAGTAGACTTCGATGGGTAACGCTATCATTTTGTTTCCTTGTTCTAACAACTTCTTGGACCATTCCTCAATAGCTCTCTCTATGTTCCCTATTCTCACAACTGGTTAGAGAGTAATAGTATCCAGAGTAGAATAGTGAGTTTATGGTTATGTCAGTATGATCATTATTTTTATTAATGAATTAAGTTGGTCTACCTTGTATTTTAGTTGATCCTTCATTGCTTTATCATGATCAAATCTTTCTATCAACAAACCAATGTGTATATGAATATCCTCTTTCAATCTATCGTGAGTGGCCTTACAAAGGTGAATACATAAAACCAAATAATATGCAGATGTGATTTTTTCTTTTGACTTCTTAGGATGTGGAGAAACAAATTTAACATACCTCTCACCTTGATCATCTACACTAATAGGAGAAACTTTTTTACGTTCATTTGCAGCCTAAGGATGTGGGGGAATAAGAGTACTAAAGTTGATCTCCGATGGTGGAAACATATTTTTATTCTTTTTCACTATTTTGATTAACCATCGAGACACTCTAGTATCAATATCTTATTCTTAAGAAATAAGATTCTGATCTATCACAGTCTCCATTATTTCTTTTGTTTGAGGAAGAGGTGTTACTTCTACTTACATAGTCTTATGAGTGTCTATCTCTTCTTCTTCTTCTTCTTCTTAAAATAATAATTAAATATCCCAAATTCTTAAAAGAATTCTTTGTTATAGACATGTAAATTTGGCCACCAATGGCTTTGCATCAGACTATTAGACCAATTCTTACCAATCGTCGAACATTTAACCTGAGAATTTTTATTAGTCTCAAATTTGACTTTATAACCTCACATTAAATCAATTAAACAAGGCAAATACACACATTGAATTAATCAAAATCAAATAAATGACCAAATACCTAAAAAGAATTAACTAACTTGCACATCCTAATCAAAATCAATTAGCAAGTTAAATCAATTTCAAATCCTAATTGAGTTCACCCATGAGCTAATAAATTAATTAAATCAATTAATAAATAGGAAATTCAAGAGCATCTTAGAACATTCTAGAACACACTCATTATCTTTGTGAGTTGTCACTTGATGAAAATATCTAAAAACATATTCTAAGAATATGCCAAACTCAACCAAAATTAATAAACTCAATCATGGTTAGCTTTCACCCATTTCAAGGGATTTTAAATCCTATAAATTTAAGCCTAGAGCTCTTCATTTAGAAAGCTCAATCAAAGTACAGTTATAATGTAGGAATAAATTCATGAAGCTAAAAGCTTAGTGTTATAATGATGAAATTGAACCAAGCCATATCAATCAAGCCAAACATTAAATAATAGTGCATAAAGGAGATGATGTTATCTATATGTCATTAATGAATATTTTTTATACATAATTAGAGCAAGCCAAATCAATAAATCAATTGGAGCTCTCAAAGAAGGTAAAGATTATTATTTTGTGCATTTTAGTTGAGTTTTTAATTATTGTTTATTAATTAATCTCCTCATAAGATCTAAGCTTAGAGATATTAGTATATTAGTGTGTTGATTTCATGGTTTTATAGACTAACATGTGATCTAACCTGCTCTCTTTATCAAATTCCTTGATCACAACTAGCACACTCAGTGGGATACGATTGTGCAGCCTACATCTTTGAATAAAAATGACTGTTAAAATAGCTCTAATATTTAATCTATTTATTATTTTTTTCAATTTTTTTTATAGGATGTTCTTATTGATTTCATCTTATTTCTCTAAATTTTTTATTAAAATCTAAATTTTAGTTTAAAAGTTATGACTCTTTTAGTGATTGTCACTTTTTATTTATTAATTTTTTGATAAAAATGGTTAGTATAGAGATAATTTTTTTTATTCTCTAGTTTGAGCTAAATTTTTGTATAAAGGTAAAAATTGGATATATAAATAACCTCTAAAAATTTTGTGATAAATGGATGCATATTTTAAAATTCATGTCTAAATTATTGACTGCACATTTTTATGGTTTTTGTGTTCTATTTTCTTGTTTTTAACCTTCTAACTTGTTGTTTGTATGTTTCAATTTTTTTTATTTTTTTTTGAGTTTTATTGATATTTTTTATAACCTTTGCCTAACCTAAAATGTTTGATTTTTTGGGGTTTCGCCTTCGGTTGATAGATTTTATCCATCAAAGTTGCTTGTCTCATTTGATAAATAAGCTTCAAGTTTAAACGAAGTTCTGACCTTTTCTTTGCAAGATCTATTTAAAGAAAACCATTTCAATCTAAATTAGTATTTTCAAACTTCATTTGGATGTTTAAAAAAAAATAAGAAACCTTCATTTTGGTGTTTAAATAAACTTTTTAGGGTGTTTTATCGGTTAAGTTTTTGTGGTTTCTTTCAAAGTTCATAACTTAAAGCCAAGGGGATAAAAGAACACCACCACACATTTCGTTTAGTGTTATAAAATTGAATACACTTCAAAGTTTTTGCAAGTTGTTTTCATTATTTATTTAGTCTAAACTTGTTTGAGTAAATATGAAGTTATACGTGTATGCTCTCCCATCCATCCCCTTTAATAAATTTTTGGGATCAAAAGCACCAACTTCTTTTTGAGTAGTTTATAATTATTTCTATTTGCACTTCTTAAATCTAAGGCGCCAATAACGAATCTAATCAAACACTTTCAATTTGATGTAATGAAATTAACCTCACTTTAATTATTTACAAACTTGTTTATTGATTGTGTGTTTTAATAAAAGAGATGTGCGTGTATGCTCTCCCATCCATCCCCTTTAGGGAACTTTTGGGATTAAAAACATCATCTCATCGCATTTTGAGCCTAGTCTAAGGCATAGAAATAATATCATTTAAATCCCTCCCCAAAAATTTGCAATAGTATTAAGTGATCTTGAGGTGACCATAAAGTATTTATATTATGTGATTTATTTCATTGCATCTTAGCTTGTGAGGGGGACTTTATTACCTCCCAAAATTTCTATAGGGAAGCTTTGACCTGGGGTTTTATTTTCAAGGATTGACTTCATCATCCCTACTAGGATCGAAGGTTTGAGCAGTTAAACTACTTTTTAGTGTTAAAATTATGTACCAAGATGTATTTACATATTGAACATCATAATACATTGAGCAAGCGATTGATGTAGTGGTTGCAAAAAAGATAAGACCTTTTTGCAACAAGCCAAGTGTCACAGACACCCAATTAAAGTGTGCTTCTTTTACATCATTTGGCATGAAAGTCATTATGTAATTTATCCATCTAGAACATTCACAAAACAATTAGTTTTAGTTAGCTCCACTTTGCCACACCCTTGATAGGAATTTAAATGATTTACTTATATTTTGTCATTTTCTTGATTGGTGTTTTGAGACTAAAACTAATGTGTTTATTTATAAACCATGTCAAAAACTAGTTTGTTTATACGCCACTTCTTGATCAAAGAGGTATTATGCTGGCCATTTTACACCACACTTATTCCTTGCAATTTTTTCTAAACATGTTTGTGTGTGTGTTACTTATTTGAGATGAGTACCATTATGTTGCCCACATCATTATCAAGTTTGAACGTTTGAGTCTTTAAAACATAACATTGATAACATCATTAGAGCATGCTTACATCGTTAGACTACTCATTTATTTCAAGACTTGTTTAACCTTGTATCAAAAACCATTGTTTCAAACCAACTAAACCATGCCATATATGCAATTTGGACCTTATTCATGCACCATAATCTTGTCCAATCTTGTATAACTTGTTTAGTCCAATTATAGTTTTCAACCATTGAGTTTTCAATTAACCTTTCCAAAGTTTGAATTCAAACATCGATTGTTTTTTTTAGGCCTCACTTCGTAGGGGATGATACATATATCTTTCTCTTTTGGGTTGTGTAAATTAGGTTAATTTTATGCCCAAATTTGAAAACTATTGCTTATTTGTTCATTCAACTTATCCTCATCATAAACACAATTTTTTCTCTAGGTGTCTTTTGCCTTATGGCTTATACCAAGTGATCATGTTTATGTTTGATTCCATGTGTCAGGTCTATGTCAAATCCATTCCAAACTTGTTTGATTAAATCAATTTACATTAGCCTTTGTTTTAAAGTCTATATTTTGACGCCATTTGGCCAAAAAGTCCTAGCAAATCATGTTTGTTTGAGCCTAGCTCTTGACTCTGGGTTTGGATGAAAACCTTAACAACTTAACTTTTCCCTTTCCTAGTTTAGATCCTGTTTGGAACACTTTGGCCTAGACTTTGACATGCTAATTTTATTCATTAATTGACCTTTTGTGTATGTGAAATTTGATGTTAGACATTTGACTTTAAACTATTTTATACCAAGTTTTAACACAAACCATTTTGAAGATACAACTCTATGTTCAAATCACTATTTGGAGATATAGCTCCACCCTTTTGACCAAGCTAGATCACGTTTGAACCCTTTGTCCTTTAGACACAGTTTTTTAAAGTTTATAGAACTCTAAGCCTTTTTTTGAAAGCTTTCTTCATTGATACAGATATGTCTAACTACACTTATGGTGGAGTCACGTACAATCCAAACTATGAAAAAATGGTGGCACAAAATGGATTTAATTTTTATGGCTTCATTCAAGACCCTTTTGATGATAATATGGTTTGTGAGATAGAATTTTATCCAAATTTCACAAATAAAATTGAGGACCAAAGTCAAGACCTAAATTGGGATGATATGGTTGGTGAGGTAGAATTGGGTACAAACCTCTATAATGCTAATTTTGTTTGGGATATGGATCCATACCCTCCTTACAATAATCAATATAGATAACAAAGGCAAGGATCAGATTATAGTCCAACTCAAGACCCTGACTGAGATGATATGGTTTATGAGGAGGACTTTTATGCTTTGTCTTATGCAAGAAATCAAACTCTATGATGCCCTACCATTTCTATTCTAGGACCTCATCCTTTAGCTTGTGCAAGCAATCAAGCTCCATAGTACCCACCCATTATCCAATCGCTTATCATTCCTTGTTTATTGAATATCATTCCCCACTTTAGAAAACTCCAACCAATCCAACCCAAATACCAACTAATACAACTATGATCCCAACCAATAATCCAATCACAACCCTAACCAATCATTTAACCTAAACCTCATCCAATCATTCAGTGTTAGCCCATAATTCAACCTAAACCCCAACTAATCCAATCAGTAGCTAACCAACTGAGCCAATCATTCAAGGACTGAGATATGATCAAAATTGGTATTTTTCAACTCATTAGAAACTAAGGTTAAGAGAACCAACCAATCCAAGATGTTTTTATTGAACCAACCATTTATGACAAGTCAACCTATGATGAATCACCTCTCAATCCTACACTTGTTGTCAAGGAGTCTCACTCTAATGATCCAGTCTTTGCTAAGTCATTTCTTAATGATTATAACCACCTTTGGGCAAATAATTACCTCGACCATATGCTTTTTTTTCAAGAGCCTCCCTCTAACAAGCTAGTCTTTAAGGAGTTATCTTTTCACCTTTTTCCCACTGTTGTAGAGTCTCACTTTGATAAACCAATCTTTGTGGAGCCCATTATGCCATCACAAGCTGTTGATTGTCCAATATCAAATATTCAACAAGGCATCATTGTAATAAAGTACCCATCAGATGAAGAATTAGGATTAGAGTCAGAATCTACTCTTGAACTGACATCAGATTTAGCATTAGATGTAGAATCAACATCAATATCAACCTTAGGTTTAGAGTCCTTTGAGTTTGAATCAAATTTAAATACAAAATATGTTCATGATTGTTACAATATGGTTATGCATTCCTAGTAGATTATTACAAATACATTTGTGATCCTTCCATAGTTTTTGAGGATGAGTAATTTAAAATCAACACAAGTTCTCCTAGTATCTTTTATGAGGATTGGGTAGCCTTCCCTCATCCCATAACCATTCCACATGCCATTACCATCAACTAATATAGCTATATTATTGACATTCCATCTCCCATAAGTGTCGTTTGAGACCAATAAAATCATACCTTATTAAACTACATCCATGACAACATATCAGATGAAGAAGAGAAAGGTGGTCAAGACCATAATCATACAATAGAAGAACACTCTCTTAGTGAAACCTTTTTGAAGGCACTAGGAGATAATCAAAGTTCAAACTCAACATCTTTTAGTGAAACCTTTTTGAAGGCACTAGAAGATGATTAAAGTCACGAGTCAATGTTCCTTAGTGAAACCTTATTAGAGGCACTATGGGACAAGGTGAAAACCTCATTGAAGCACTAATAGCTGAGCATAAAAGTTCCTCACTGCTTGATGAAGACATTATCAAAGAAAAAATCAAAATAGCTTCCAATCTACAGTCTAATTAGATGGTAGCTAATCTCAAGCCCAAACAATAAAAGAATCTAGTAGTCTTATCGAGAGAATATTCAGAAGTCTTTAGCCCCACCACATCTAAAGTTATGTCAAATATGGAATCAATAACATTATGTGCCTAAACATATTGATATTCATTTAATTCCCATCTGTTATTCATTCCATTATCCTCCATCATTACATTTCCCAATCAAACCTATCGTCCAACATTTATCCATCTTTACCATCCAGAGTCACACTTTATTTTGCAAAGGCTATAAAGACACCTTGTCTCAAAGTTTGAAATAAACAACATCAATGACTGATGAAGATCACAACAACATTAGTTGCATCCAAATCTATAGCTAGTTCTTGATAGAGCAACTATTCAGACGAGGTATGGGCTAGCAATTTACATGATTGACTATTCTAGTTGTATTATTTACTGATCAAGACGTACATATCTATATAAATAGGAAAAATAGAATAAAAATCATGTTCCATTTACCATACCTAGGCCAAACACATTAAAAACCCAAAAACCATCATTAGTCAAAAACATGTACCATGCCATTTTCATTTACCATTCCTTTTGCTATTATTGCATACCCAGTCGGTCACTTTACCACTTGGGGGAAACCCTCTCAAAATTATTTTTTATCATCCTACCATCCTACCATCTTATCACTATTCTATCATTTACTAGGCCATCCAACCATTTCATTCCTACTCGACTAAACATGTTATGAATCTTATCAACCTAGCCCATTTGACCTTGGTTCGTCCATTGGTTTCACATTTTTAGCATACAAAATCAGATCAATTTCAGTAGTTATTTCAAGCATTTAAGATAGAGTGAATATTTTGGAGTAGTATGATAGAAGTTTTGGTAGTTGCATCCTTCATTTTTTATTCCCTTCTTATCAAGTTTGTTTATGTGAGCCTGATTACATCACTTGTTGGGGAAAATCAGTGTTCACTGATCTTGATACTAATTATATCACCTATTGGGGTAAATTGGTATCATTGATCTATCTATTATATCTTAGTTATAACCACTTATGGGAAAACTAGGGGTAAAATTTGTTGATTATGCCTAAACATATTACCTAGCTATTCTTGTGTCGTACTATGCCATCATACCAATTGTGCCTTTTTTATTTAAATTAGCTACTACACTAGTCAGATTCCTCTATTTTGAGGTGAACTAATGTGAGTGAAAACCATTTTGGGATTATGTGGGTCAAATTTGATTCATGTTATGGTCAACTTAGTCCCCCTTCAGCTATGCTCTCACCATTTTTAGAGCATCATTTTAAGTTCCCATGCTATCACCATTTTGTGAGCATCATTTCAAGTTCTCATGCTCTCATCATTTTACAAGCATCATTTTGAGTTATAACACTCTCACCATTTTTCAAGCTTGGACTTTTTTAGTGTCTCATCATTCTCGATTGAGTTCAGATGCTTCAAAAATTCCAAAAAAATTTGAAAGTCATTTAAAAAAGCTAAAAACATTGACCACTTCTTTGCCTTAAGGATTCTGGGAACCCTCACTAAGTCACAAACAAACCACTTGTTCCTTAGTTTCTCCATATTTTTTGGCCTTTTATCCTACACTATCCCCATTTTACGAGTTCATCCCTATTCTTCTATCACATCCATCATGTCTGATATCAATCATCATTTTATTCCCATTTCTTGGGAGAACTACATTTGGCCAAAAGTTTCATTGGATCATAATATCCATGGAACTATGTAGGCAACATCTACTTGACTAGTGCATATGGAAATAGGTTGGCCACTCTCTTCCTTTTCTTCTATTCCCCCATCTTATTTGTTTGTTCAGTTGTCACTTAGTTTCTAGGGGAAATGTTCATTGTGTTGTTTATACTAACACAGGGACTAACACTTCTTTGTTTGTCTTTCTTATTTGTTTGTTTATCTATTTTGTTTGTTTGTGTGCTTGTTTATTTGATTTTAGCATTTTGGCCTTGATTTAGACTATGTGTGATTATTGGATGATTCCTTGTACATTATTATTAAATCTATCCATATCAAATGTCTACATTGTCATCATAGTTTTTATCATTAGTGTAATTATTTTCCATTGAGTATTAGATATTGAGAGTCAGTCCTGATGCATATTTTGGCCAATCCCCCATGGTGTTCTATCATGAGGTCTACCATCAAATGTTATAGAAAAAACATTAGCTTTAAGAGGTCTAAAACATCAATGCAACATCATCATGTCCTTAGCACTAGTATCCACAACAATCCCAACCCAATCCCAATCATATCCCAAATAGAGTAATTAAGTAATGGGAGAATTTACACCTTTGTTAGTTCATATTAGCATCTCCCTACTAGCAGGTTATCCCAAATTCATTTTTATCCTCTATATGAAATTATCATTCCTTAGCCATCAATCATGTTTTCATAATCGAGGTATACTACATCAGCACTGTACACCATCCCACATGCATTCTTAATGATTATATCATCTATTGGGGCAAATCATTATGTTATCACCAATTTTATTTTTTTGTTTGTCTATCTTAATTGGGGTAGCTCCATATTCTCAATGATTATATTATCTTCTGGGACAAATCATTGTGTTATCATACCACATTACCACTATCAGGGTACAATGCTTATAACCACCTTTGGGCCAACCATTGTGCACCATCCCACTTTCATTTCTCAATGATTTTGCCCAATTTTGGGTAAATCATTGTGTTGTCACCCCATCATCTTCATTTGTTTGGTTCCCTCATTTCACTTCTTTATTTTGAGGGACCATTTGTTGACCCACTTGCCAATGACACCCTCGTGGGGGTAACTACAGTACAATCATTACCATTGTAGTCATAAACATAAAGAACCATTTTATTATTTGAAAATATATTACTATGCTTATAGCTTGAAACATATTCCCAAATAGGGGCAAACTATAAACATGTAAATTTGGCCACCAATGGCTTTACATCAGACTATTAGATCAATTCTTACCAATCATTAAGCATTTAACCTAAGAATTTCTATTAGTCTCGAATTTGGCTTTATAAGCTTACATTAAATGAATTAAACAAGGCAAATACACACATTGAATTAATCAAAATCAAATAAATGACCAAATGCCTAAAAATAATATTGAACTTTTTTACTAGATCTAATGTGAAGCGAGTATAGTCAAAAAGTCTGACTTCCTTTTCATCACCATAATCCATCCAAAAGTCCTCATAGTAAAGGTTGTGTTTAAATTACCCACTCAAAATGTGTTATGTTATGTCCCTTATATCAAATGAGGGACAACTATGAAATGAGTGGAGAGTGACCCATGTCATGTTTTCTTCTACTAATTTAGCCTTATGTAGCATGACATAGGTGTTCCTATCAATAGTCATTGAAAAATGAATGTTGATACATTTATGTTTAGAAATTAGAAACATATGTATCTGCATGAGTTATTACACCAGCTCCATGAGTGATCATCTATCATCCACAAATATTGGAAGCATATAAGGGGCAAAATCACACCACATACCTTGATGTAGGAAAAGGTAGGAAACTCTATAAACCAACCACCCCATCTCAAAATCATTATAGAGGGAACAATAGAGAATCAATGATTATAAGGCTCTACATCAAAAATTTGAATGACAAAGTGAATAAAATAATCGTTAACATTATGAAAATGTTAAACACTTTCACTTATTATCAATCGAGGATAATATTCATATATTCTGAGAGGTAGACATTAAACCTACTATGGATAGGTCATTATAGAATCTCCTTCGTGCAACATCATAGATGAGATATGACATCATATAAAACTTATGGGAGTTGATTACTTCACTCAACTGATTATGAATTGAATAACTACTCAATTTAGCCTAATTGATGTATTACTTATTGGCATGAATAATCTAAATATATTGAAACATCCATTCATTGTAATATCTTGTTGTAGAATTTCCCACCACCCTATTTAAAAGAGTAACAATGTCATTCATTTTGATCTTGAAATCTTGTCAGGTAATCACCTTGGAAACCCTAGACATAGAGGCTCTGGGATTAATAAGCAAGTGTTTATTTAAGGATTTAAGACAATCATCTTTATTGTCATCATGAAATTGTTGGGTCGATTCTAGAGTGATTTTCACAAAAACTTCATGGTATGGTATCTTCAACATCTTTTTAATGTAGTTAGGACCAAGTCATAGGATAACTCCTTCTCAGAGAGTATGAACCTCTCTTCTTTGTCATAATGACTTGCTAGGGTCATGACAAGTTTTGGGTACTACACAGAGATTGAAAATGTATTATCTTGACAAAGGTTATTGTCATAAATGATTTGTGTCCAATCATTCTTGAAAGAGGAATTTATTCTTCTCCAGATGTCTTTCATATCAATGTGCCCCAAGTCTATGTTTATGACCTTGTCACTATTGGAATCAATGTTGGAAGGGGATGTCCCCTTAAATTGGTACTTCATCTTGCTAGCTTTTTCCTTTCCTTTCTTCTTGGGCATTTTAGACATTTGCTAACTGCAATAGGGATGGGAGAACAGGAAGCAAGGAAATAAAGTGTGAATGGGAATGAGAAAATGGTAGGAGAGAGGTGGAGGGAGGGGGGGGTGGAAGTAGGAGACTATAGTGAATTCATGATGTTTCAATGTGGGGGAATCAGGAAAATCTAACATTAAGGTTTTAAGGGTGCACATCAGTCAATAAACCTCGATGTTAAGAGAGATGAAAACTCCAACATCTGGGGTTTGAGGCTAGACTGTTGGTGAATAACTCTAATGTTGAGAGAGCTAGAAACTCCAATGTAAAGGTTCTAAGGGTATGCAATAGGTGAAGAAATTTGATGTGAGAGAGCTAGAAACTTTGGCATCAAGGTTATAAGGGTGCACATTAAGTGAAGGATTCTAGTGCCTAGAGAGTTGTAAACTCTATCATTGGTGTTCTAAGGGTGCATAATAGGTGAATAACTTTGATTTTGAGAGAATGAAGATGCAAAGGCTTTTAAATATCCAATGAGAATTCAGTAATGAAAGAGGTACCATTCAATAATGACAAGTGAATATGAAGCACTCTAAAGGAAAACACACCATTTTGAAAGGAAAAGACCTTGAAAAGACTAACTCTAAACCCCATACATTTTACCATGGAAAAACTCAAAGAAATCTTGACAAAAATGATTTACAAACACCTAGAAATGATGAAAGATCCTCAAGAATGAAGAAACATGATCATAGAGCTCAAACATCATGTTACTTGAGTGATTAAAAATGGTAGAAAGACTTTATTAAAAGGTGGGGGTCAATAAGATCCCCACACATGCATGCTTAAGTCCTTACTAATGAGGGTTGAGTTAAGGATAAGTGATTTCACCACAGGTATCGAGGTTTGATGGCTACACTACAAGTGTTAGGGTTCGTTGACTGTACTGAAGTCATCTGGGTTTGAAGACTACACCATAATCACAAAACTTTGACATTGACAAAATTGAAAATGACTAAGTCTTTCAAACAAACATTATTCCTTCATTTTTATAATATTTTAAAGGAATTTCAAATGGGGTACCCCAAATTTTAGTTATGAAATTTGGGAAACAATAATTGGCTTTGACTAGGGACCTATATTTGATGAATATAAGGATGAACTCTAGAATTTTTAGATTTAGGAAGACTCAAATTTAATAATCATGAGTTGGGCTATGGATTCACTCTAAATGGAACACTTCACAAGATCAAGAAATGGAAAGAAGCAAAAGAAAACAAAAAACAAAAATCAAAGAACAAGAAAACAAACACAACCAAAATCCTAAAATTAAACCAAATTCTAAGAGAACTTGTCTTTACTTCTTGAAAAGCTTTAAATAATACCCATTATAGGGAAGTGGGATATGGGTATCATCAATGTAATCCATATATTATGTGTTGTTGCCACATAAGTGAGGAATATTAAATGGAATTTTCCACAAAGAATCAAACTTCTTGTGACCACCCTTTGGTTTACGTCTTTTATCCCATAGAAGAATAGAATCACTAATCTGAAAATCCCTCTGTATGAAATTATTATTAAAAAGTGATTTAACCTTGTGTTGATGTTCTATAATTTTGTCAATTACTACAACTCTTTCTTCTTCTAGATTGTTAAGGTACAAAATCTTTTTATCCTATAAATCGCTAAAGTTTTGATTTTCAACTACCTTAGCCAATTGAAGTGTTGATAATTCTAATGTGATAGGAAGAGTAACATCAGTGACATACATTAACTAAAAATATGACATGATAATATCCCTCTTAGGAATAATGTGACCATCCCAAAGTGCATCATATAATTTCTTATGTCAATTTTGCTTATTATCATCCACTAGCTTGTGAATAATGGTGACTAGATTCTTGTTATTTGATTTTGCTTGACCATTACCTTGAGGATAGGAATTTGAAGCATTGGATAAAGAAATCCCATAGCCATAAAAACCAATAAGCTCAAAATAAGAGAAATTAAATGCATTATCAGTCACTATCTTTTGAGGAACCCCATACCTGACCAAGATATTCATGAAATTACACGCTACCTTAGAAGTAGTTTGTTGAACCGAGATAGCCTCAACCCATTTGGTGAAGTATTCTATTGTGATGAGGACATGAGTGTGACCTACACTAGAATGAGGATTTATCACACCTATAAAACTAAGGCCCCATTGTTGAAATGGTTCCTCCATTACCAATGGATTTAAAGGTAAGGCTATGAGTTTTGGCTTTCCTACAAATTACTGATAGGCTTCACATTTTAAAACCTATTCTTGATCATCCTTGAAAAGGGTGGGCCAATAGTAATTTGACCAAATAATTTTATGCACTATGACTAGTGATGAGAAGTGACCACCACATGCCTTATTTTGAAAAGTTTCCAATAACCTCTTGTTTTACTCCTTATCGACATACCACAAGAACATATCATCGATACCTCTTTTAAAAAGAGTATTATCCCATATGATATACTTAACAACTCTCAATTTTATTTATTTTTTTCCTTGGCACTCAATTCCTTGGTTCATTCCCCATATGTAAAAAAATAAGCTATATTTGAATGCCATTCCTCCGTAGTGACAAAAAATATAACTACAAATGTTTCTTCTAATGAGTCATGATCTTAAATTTTGTTAATGTTATCATCTAATTTATTCTTAATAATTAGTGTTGACCATTTTTTGGCCCAACTAGACAAAAATTAGTCCCCCTTCTTTTCCTGCTATTCTGAGCCAGTATTTTTTATTTTTTGCACGAGTCTTGCAATTTCTACGGTCTCTGCAGGTTTTCTATGGACTTCACAGGGACTTCTACAAACTCTACAGCTGTAGTCTTTCGGCAGATGAAGAACCAATCAATGAGTGCAAGGTTTTACAAAGCTTATTTAGACTCTTGTTCAAATAAATTCATAAGGAAAGTGAGCTAAAGTGGTTCAATGACATGATATTTGAAAGAGTCAGCAGCTTTGAACCGTTTGAACCATTGAACCGATTCAAAACCTTGGTTCATCACTTTGGTTCAACACCTTGGTTCATCACTTTGGTTCAATCAAATGGTTCATTGGCTTGGTTAAACATGTTGGTTCAACATTTTGATTCAATGCTTCGATTTAATCAGATGGTTCAATCACTCGGTTCACTCAGTCGGTTCAACGCCTTGGTTCATCGACAAGTTCAATGCAAAGTTTGAAGGCTCAGCTCAATTCAAATGGTTCATCAGTCGGTTCAATGACCTTGGTTCAACGCTTGATTCAAATCCTTTGTTTAACAATCATTTGAACCGTTGAACTGGTTTAATGGGTTGGTTCAACGGTTGGTTCAAAGGAGTGGTTCAAGCCTTTCGAAGGACAAGTGCCCTTGCGGAGGGTAGTTATAGGTTCAAGAGCCCTTGCGGAGGACAGGGAGTGCTTCAAAGGGGCCACAAAGAAAACCGTGAAGGTAAGGTCTTTCAGAATTTTGTTAAGGCAAGGAAATGAATTCGTTCAGACTTTTTATCTAAAGGAATTCCTTTGGACAAAAAGTCTAAATAAATTTAGGGAGACCGTGAGACAAAAGCTCGAAAGGAATTTTCTGAAGGTCAATGAACCAAGCAATTCTTGTGGACTTTTGTCCATGGGAAAAGCCCACACAAAAATCCCATCGAAAAAGCCCGTGGGGGAAAAAGCCGAAGCAAAAAATTTGAAAGGAAAGGGCCCGAAGGAATTTGCCAAGGACGGTGACGTCTCAGAAGCTGTCGACTTTAAGAAGATAGACTAGCCATTAGTGTTCAAACTATGATGGGCCCGTGAACATAAATTTTACACTAGGAAATCCAAAGCACGGTAGGTGCCAAGTGGCAATCGTAGAAGGCTTTGACATGCTTTTTTAAGAGTAGCCAAATGTGCCATGTGTCCCCTCTAAGGCTTGGTAGAAGCTGACAACTATCAACACTTGCAGTCTTTCTCTTTTGTCTCACAAAAATTATGGTGGGCCTCAGATGAATTACTAAAGAAAGTGGAAGTTGAAACATGTCCTCTTCTACAGGACCTTCAAAGGGTGCCTAAAGCTTCCATGAGTCAAGCAGATGCTGCCACATGTCCTGCCCATTTCACAGCAAAATGCACCACATGTCACTTATTTGAAAATCAACAGAAAGTGGCCAAGGCAAGTAGAAAAGAGCCCAAGGAATGCAGTAACCTGTCAGAAGATCACCCCCAAGGGCTAAAGGAGTAGAAAGAGATAAAACCAAGATGATATAAGGTAAGAAATAGACAAAGCATCCAAGTGGAAAAAGGAGGTGTCAACTTAGGGATTTATTCTTGCAGTTGGAATGACGCTTGCCAGGTGGTCACCAAATGGCACAAATAGTAAGCAGCGTAGCTTGTTTTCTCCAATTTGCATTCATAAGTAGACAAGCCATGTAAATGCCTTGAAGGGAGTAGTCTGTTCACAGAAAAGAGGTGTAACTCGTGCTTTCATATTAATGTTGAGATGCCAAAGCCAAAGTAGGAACTGATAATCAAATGGCTCCCTCTTCCCAAGGCTCAGAGCACACATGGGCCAGCTTGCAAAAAGAGCACCAAAGTCTTTCCCAGAAAGCACCAAGTTCTCTTCCTCTTTATATATATTATTAAAATTCTCATTTGAGAAAGATTGATTCTCTTAGCCTTAAGGCAAAACTCTGCCCAAAAATCTCTCAGGCTTGTAAGGTAGAGCTGCCATATTTTACCTTGAATCAGGACTTAGCATTATTACCTCTATCTGGACTTGCACTTTAAAGTATATGTCTATTTTCTTATTTTGTGTTAAGTCATTGTCTTTCATGCTTTTCACAAATTGATTAAAGCATGTCCAGTGAATTGTGAAGTCTCTTTTCTACAAGTCTGCTAGAAGTGTCTACAACAGGAATATAGGTGCATGCGAATAGGTTGCCTAAGTGTGTCACAGAGCACCTTTGGTAGTTCCTTCCTCCCTGTATCTCTATGGACCCCTGACTCACTGACACAAAAGATTTTTCCCACATCAGATGAAGTGTATGGGCACTTCTTCTTGGTGAAAAGTGTATGTTCGAGCCTGAGTGGATCAAACTTTTTTGGTGTATCACCTTTTCATTTTTAGGCTTAGGTTCTATTTTCAGCATCTCTCTCTCCCTTTTCATCCCCCGCCTTTTTTCCATTTATTTTTTAGCAGTAGGAGAAACCAGGGCCTAAAAGATAAATCATAGGGAGATAGCCTTTATCTAGAGACTCTCCCCTCCAGCTTTACCAATCCCACAGGCAAGAGGGGAGTTTCCATTGTTGCGTGTGGAAGGGCGGGAGCTAGGTGTCTTGCCCCTGGGTGCAATCCACTACGTCAAATTTTTTTGGCATGCTCTATGGGACCAACTAGGACAAGTTGTGTCCAAAGAGTTGAAGAATTTTTGGTGTGTTTTTCAACCAACTAGCCTTTGGAGGCTTTTGCATCAACACTAATGACGACTCCAAGTTGAATCAGCTAGTTAAGCAGTCTAGGTGCCATCAAGAAATCTTATTTTTTGTATGTATAATTCCTTTACACAAAATCATGGGCCTTGTATTCCTTCATATTACCATGATCAAGCTCAAGATATTCAGGGAATCCCCTCAAGTAGCCCTCCTAGTTGCCCTTCAACGATAAGGGAGGTGGCACTGGAGTTTGAGAAGTAGGTAATGGAGATCGATAGACTAGATGAGCAGTATGGATATCAGCAGGAGCTGATGTATAGAGAGGAGTCTTTGTTTAGGCAAGCTCAGGCCTTACAATCCCTGGAGGAGGAGGTAGCAAAATGGAAGAATCCATTCATGCAAGGTAGCCAGCCTTGCGTGCCCCCTCCTATTCTAAAGAAAGCCCCCTTTTATGCACTAAATCCTTTCTATTAGACGGCACTTGCTCATTCTAGCTCATCTGATGCATCAATCAACCCTACTCTTGACCCCGTGTGCTTAGCCTTTAAGCATCAAAGGGAACTAGAACAACCTCCCATGGAGATGAACCTTCTAAATTCCTTAGATCATGAATCTTCTTTTGGGGGGAAATTTATGAACCAACACATCTATCTCAAAACTGCTCCTACTCATCATGATGATGCTGGTGACCTCGAAGAAAGACTCTTTCAGGATAATCTAGCCAAGAAAATTGAGGATTTAGAGGCTAGGATGAGACTGCTTCATGAAAGAGAAATGGAACTTTTAAACCTTGTGAAGGAGCCCCAAGACCTTGGAGAAAACAAAGTTATTACTTGTTCACAAGAGCAAAATTCCAATTCCAAGATCCTAAATTGGAAGAAAATAGTAGAATCATGAGGCAAGAAGGAGGAGAAGAAAGGTTTTGCTCAAAACCTTGAAGAAGATGAGGCTACTCCTACTCATGATGATGCTGGTGACCTCCAAGAAAGGCTCTTCCAAGAGGATATGGCTAGAAGAATTGCAAAGTTAGAATCTAGAGAGAGATTTCTCAGCCAGTGTGTGATGGATGGTTCAGACCCAACGACACATTCCATGTCTGAACACACCCCATCTACACACCTCCAAGAGAGCTATCAGGCCACACTTGATATTGATGAAGTACTAGCTAGATGGAAGGAGGAGAATCATTCGATTCTAGCTCAAGGACTGCCTCCCCTTCCACATGGTTTTTTCACTTCACCCCTTTTCAAGGAGAAACTTGTTTTATAGGAGGTGAGCGAGGAAGAAAGATCTAATTGGCAGCTCTTCAAGAGGCTTTCATGAGTGAAAATGAAGAATAAATCATCATCAATTCTCCTTTGAAAGACATCATCGACAATGGAGAAGACACAGGGCATGCATACATGCAGATGTTCCAACAATATGTGGAGGAACTTAAGCATGGTGAGATCTCTTCCCCTTTATTTGATGAACTTCTTTGTTGCTTCAATGATGAGGATGATCATGCCAAGGAGCCTGAGTTAGAGGAGGATCAGGAGAATATCTTTGAATATCTAGAGATCCCGATCTTTGAGGAGGAAAAGGAGAGGCCTGTCTTCCTTGAGGAAAACTTTGAAGAAGAAAGTTTTAAATAGAGAGGTGATGTTTTGTGGGATGAGCAGTCAATTTGTGATTCCATTTCAGACATCACCACAGTCACCCTTATTCAAAAAAGCTAAGAGGAAGTAGAGGATGAGTTTGACAGGATCTTCAACGAAGCAAAAGGAAACAGGTCAAACCATGATGCATTGCAGAGGGACCATGCACAACAAAGGGCTTATGGTGATGAGCCAGTAGCCATAAATTTCTTGGTGATACACACCAACATGAAGGACCAACATTCAACAAGCTTCTGGGAATAAGAAGAGTATGTATATGTTAGAAGCATGTTTGATTTTGATCCACTTAGATGCAGGCCAATCAAGGTGACAGGCAAGAGGAGCAGGTCACTAAATCTCCTTTTCATTCAGCCACTTGTCTGACACCATAAGTATTCTTGCCAAGAAGGGGACTTAAGAAGTTTTCCCTTTGATCTAGGAGGGAAGCAAATATTCCTAGTTAGCTATATATAGTAGTTTACTTTTAGTTTCTTTTCCTGCTTTCCCTAAGTGCAGTTTGCACAAGTAGTGTTTTTAGCCTTGTGTGTGTTTTTACCTTGTGTCTGGGGTAAAAGGCTCATGATTGATTCTTGGATCTTTTGGGGTTGTTTCTAACCTTTATTTTGAGCTGCATCTAACTCCATGTCCAATGGACTAAAAGGCAATTGGTCTCTAAGCATAACAGGCATGCTTCCCCTGGGAGTCACCAATTTGTTGACCATTTTTTGGCCCAACAGGCCAAAAATCGGTCCCCCTTCTTTTCTTGCTATTCTAAGCCAGTACCTTTCTATTTTTTACATGAGTCTTGCAATTTATATGGACTCTATAGGTTTTTTATGGACTTCATAGGGACTTCTACAAACTCTGCAGCTGTAGTCTTTCGACAGATGAAGAACTAGTCAAAGAGTGCAAGGTTTTACAAAGCTTCTTCAGACTTTAGTCTGAAGAAATTCATAAGGAAAGTGAGCTAAAGTGGTTCAAAAACATGATATTTTAAAGAGTTAGTAGCTTTGAACCATTTAAACCATTGAACCGGTTCAATGCCTTAGTTCATCGCTTTGGTTCAATGCCTTGGTTCATCGCTTTGGTTCAATCAAACGGTTCATCAGCTTGGTTCAATGCGTTGGTTCAATGCTTTAGTTTAATCAGATGCTTCAATCACTTGGTTCACTTAGTTGGTTCAATGCCTTGGTTCATCAACAAAGTTTAACGCAAAGTTTGAAGGCTTGACTCAATTCAAACGGTTCATCAATCGGTTCAATGAGCTTGGTTCAACGCTCGGTTCAAAGCCTTGGTTCGACAATAATTTGAACTATTGAAATAATTCAATGGGTTAGTTCAACAGTTGGTTTAAAGGAGCGGTTCAAGCAAAGGTTAAAGCCTCTTGAAGGACAAGTGCCCTTGTAGAGGGCATATCTGGGTTCAAGAGCCCTTGTGGAGGGCAGGGAACACTTCAAAGGGGCCACAAAGAAAACCACAAAGGTAAGGTCTTTTAGAATTTTGTTAAGGCAAAGAAATGAATTCTTTTGGACTTTTTGTCTAAAGTAATTCCTTCAGACAAAAACCCTGAAGAAATTCAGGGAGACTACGAGCCAAAAGCCTGAAAGGAATTTTCTGAAGGCAAATGAACCAAGCAATTCTCATGGACTTTTATCCACGGGAAATGTCTGTGAAAAAAGCCTACAGAAAAATCCCACAGGGGAAAAATCCGTAGCAAAAAAGCCAAAAGGAAAGGGCCTGAAGGAATTTTCCAAGGACAGTGATGTCCCAGAAGCCATCAACTTTAAGAAGATAGACTAGCCGTTGGTGTTCAAACTGCGACGGGCCCGTGAATGTAAATTTTAAACCAATAAATCCAGAGCATGAAAGGTGCTAAGTGGCAACTGCGAAAGACTTTGACATGATTTTTTAAAAGTAACAAAATGTGCCATGTGTCCCCTGCAAGGCTCAGTGGAAGCTGACAACTATCAACACCTGCAGTCTCTCTCTTTTATCTCACAAAAATTGTGTTGGGCCTCAAATGAATTACTAAAGAAAGTAGAAGTTGACACATGTTCTCTAATATATGACCTTAAAAGGGTGCCTAAAGCTTCCATGAGTCAAGTAAATACTACCACATGTCCTACCCATTTCACAGTGGAATGCGCCACATGTCACTTATTTGAAAATCAACAAAAAGTGGTCAAGTCAAGCAGAAAAGAGCCCAAGGAATGCAATGACCTACCAGAAGATTGCCCCCAAGGTCTGAAGGAGTAGAAAGAGACAAAACCAGGATGAGACAAGGCAAGAAATGGACAAATCATCCAAGTGGCAAAAGGAGGTGTCAACTCAAGGATTTATTCCTGTAGTTGGAACGGTGCTTGCCAGGTGGTCACCAAATGGTGTAAACAATAAGCGACGCAGCTTATTTTCTCTAGTTTACATTCATAAGTAGACAAGCTGTGTAAATGCCTTGAAGGGAGCAGTCTATTCACAAAAAAGAGGTGCAACTCATGCTTTCATATTAATGTAGAGATGCCAAAGTCAAAGTAGGAACTGATAATCAAACGACTCCCTCTTCCCAAGGCTCAGAGCGCACATGGGCCAGCTTGCAAAAAGAGCACCAAAGTCTTTCCCAAAAAGTGCCAAGTTCTCTTCCTCTTTCTATATATTTTAAAAATTCTCATTTGAGAAAGATCGATTCTCTTATCCTTAAGGCAAAACTCTGCCTAAAAATCTCTCGAGCTTGTAAGGCAGAGCTGCCAGATTTTACCTTGAATCAGGACTTAGCATTTTACCTCTATCTAGACTTGCACTTTAAAGTATATGTCTATGTTCTTATTTTGTGTTAAGTAATTGTCTCTCATTCTTTTCACAGATCGATTACAGCATGTCCAGTGCATTATGAAGTCTCTTTTCTGTAGGTTTGCCAGAAGTGTCTACAATAGGAATATAGGCGCATGTGAATAGGTTGCCTAAGTGTGTCGTAGAGCACCTTTGGTAGTTCCTTCCTCCCTGTATCTCTACGGACCCTTGACTCACTAACACCTTTTCTGGTGTATCACCTTTTTGTTTTTAGGCTTAGGTTCTAATTTTAGCATCTCTCTATCTCTTTTCATCCCCCCCTTTTTTCCATTTATTTATTAGCAGTAAGAGAAACTAGGGCCTAAAAGATACATCAGAGGGAGTTATCCCTTATCTAGAGACTCTCCCCTCCAGCTTCACTGGTCCCATAGGCAAGAGGGGAGTTTCCATTGTTGCACGTGGAAGGGTGGGAGCTAGGTGTCCTACCCCTGCGTGCAATCCACTGCGTCAACAATTAGTTGACATAGACCATGAACTTAAACTAGCTTGGTAGGTTTGATGTCCAAATAAAAATCTTAAACCTTTGTTATCCATCCTCCTCATTTTTAACCTAGCTCTTGTTGTGTTAATATGGATTTGGCTGTCAAATCTAGTGCTAAAATGATGGTGTGTTAGTTCAGAATGTAGTACTTGAATTAATTCATGGATTTAATAATAGAACAAACATGTTTTTCAATGGGAGAATATTTAAATTGATGATTTTTATATCCATATATCTTAAAGCTAGTGGGTGATTCAATATTTTCATTATTCTTATATACTAAAACTACTAAGAGAGTATGCTCAGATGCGTAGCAGTAGGTGATGAAATCCTTGTTAAAATCAGGACATACTAGAGTTAGTTCCCTAGAGATAGAAGTCTTAACTTCATCAAAGGCTTATTTCCCCTCTTCGATCCATTTAAAATTGACTTTTCCTCTCATTATACTTGAAATATGTTTAGTGACCTTCATAAAGTCTGGGAAAAAACTTCTCAAAAATTTCATCTTACCAAAAAAAGATTGAATGCGCTACTTACTTATAGGTAGAGATAAATTTTGAATGGCTTGAACTCTCTCCCTATCAATTTTAGTTCCTTCCCTTGACATAATATGTCCAAGATGTTTTCCCTTTGTTACTTCAAACACAAATTTCTTGGGATTTAATGAGATACCATGGACCCCACACTTATCAAAAAATTTCACTAAATGATCATAATAATCCTCACATTTTCTAGAAAAAACCATGAGGTCATATAAATAAACCATTATGATCTTATTAATGAGATCATGAAAATCCAAATCCATAGCTCTTTGAAATGTAGCCCTAACATTGATGAGGAGAAAAGGTATTTTCTTGTAAGCAAAATTTCCCCAAGCCATGATAAAGGTTGTTTTATGTTAATTTTCAATTGAAACGTCAACTTGGTTCTATTCCAAAAAACCATCAAGCATGGAAAGTATCACTGATCATGTAACATCTTTAAGTATCTAATCCATAATTGAAAAGGGATAATTATCTTTTAGTGATATTTGGTTCAAGTTCCTGAAATCAACACAGATGTGAATCTCGCCATTCTTTTTACAAACCAACACAAGATTGACCACCAATGTAGAGTGGTGAATAGGCCATATAATACATGCATTTAAAATTTTTGAATCTCCACATGAATTGTTGAATCAATCTCTAGATTTTAGTGTCTCTACTTTTGATGATAAGGTGACGTATCAAGCGTCAACAAAATTCTATGTTTCATTTATTTAGGGTTGAAAGGTTTCAGGTCATCATAGCTCTAGGAAAACACATATTTATATACCTTACAGATATTAATGAATCTATCTCTTTCTTATTTGAAGCAACATTTCCCAATGTTAACATACCTAGGCTCTTCAAAATTACAAATGTTGACTTGCTCATATATAGAAGAGTCTAACATTTGAGGCTGTGCTTTCCCTTTTATATATCTACCATGCTTGTTAAATAAATATTCTAGGGAAACTAATCCTTTCAAAATCTTATTACATTTAAGCTAAATTACCTCTTTGTTCCCACCAATATCTATATTTTTAGATCCTTTCATAGTCTTGGTGGAAAAATCATCATTATATTGGCCTTTATTTTGCTAATCATATGATTAACTGTAAGCCAAAGTGCTTCCTTAAAAATACAAATTCTTGAAATTATCTATCTTTTCTAAGAAAGTAATTATTTGTTCATCACTTTTAAAAACTTTCCAATGGTTAGCATTATCAAGTATACTTTGCCTAGACACAATTTCAATGGTGTATTATCATGTTTGATTTCAAGGGGAAGAATCATAAGTGATGCTAAAATAACAAGTGAATTAGTGTTGGCATTATCTTGCCTTGGAATTGACACAATAAAAAAATCATCAAAAACCTTAATATAATACCATACTCTATTCCTATAATTCCTTAAACAATCATTCCTCACCTAATATTGATTTCTATCTTGCCTTATGATGAGTTCAACATCTCCTTATACTTTTAGGTTCCTATTGTATCATGGAATTTCACCCTTTTGGGAGAGTTCTTCAAGCCCTCCCAATCCCAACCATACTATGGGAGAAACCCCAGGCTGTGGGTATATTGTAGTGAGGTTGAACCTCTGGAGAAGGCCAACTTCCTCTTGGTAGATCACCTAAACTAATGCTTTTGTTTGGAAAATGGGTAGAGAGAGGGTATAGGGTTACTAAGAGAGATAAAAAGGTGATGCACAAAATTAAATGATAACTCACATAAGCATGAAATAAAAACATATTTAGCATAAGACAATCCTTACTCACATAATCTCACAAACTAGCTTTTGCATAAGTATTTCATAAATTAGGCTCACGAAGCAATGAATGAAGCAAAGAGGAATTCTAATATCCACACCAAGTGTCTATTAATGGCATAAAGAGATCAAGTTCAGACCTGTAACTAACTGTAAAACACCTAAAAATAGGTAAGAAAGAAGGACAATAGACATGAAAGATCACTTCTTCATAATTCCATCATACACAAGCTTCCTAAACACAATTCAAAGGTAAGAGATAGGTAAAACTTATCTTTATTGCTTCAAGAGGTCTTTCATACAAAATTTTGATAGGTTTTTTTTTTCATATCAACACAAGAGTCTCCTCCTTCTAATTGGGGAAGAAATAGGAGATATAGGAGAAAGGAGAAGAGAGAGAGAGATAAGTGAGCAAACATAAATCAATAGATGAGATCCAATCACTGTTATGGAGTCTCAACCACCTTTTGATAGATTAACATTGATTCTTGCTTAGAAAATTAACCTTCATCAGCTCCAAATAGTCTTCAAGCCCTCTCATTGGCTTAGAAACACACCAGAAGACAAGAACCTATTGAGGATGATCTATTAAAAAGGAACAGTCTCCAAAGAGTTTTAAAATTTAATTAAATGCTCCACTTGCCTTTCTCAACCTCCAAACTCTCCATGTTCTTAATGAGCTTACATCACTGTGCTTTATATTGATATGTCTTTTACATTATTTGGTGTCCCTTTCGATAATCCTTTCACAATAATAACTCTACCCATACTCTAAACCCTAAACATAGGTCCATTATAGATTAAAACCAGTTCCCTTATTTGTTTTATGATAGTCATAATCTCAATAAAGATCCATAGGATACTTAATCTCTTGATCATGAACAAGTCATAATTTCAAAACCCAAGATAGACGTCATAACCCGACTAAGCAAAATTTTGTGTAGAATTAAGATTTAATGGTGGCATACAAATCTATAGTGTTTACTTTGATAACGTAGATTGTATTTTGATCTTATATCCTTACATGCAAGCTTGGTTGTCAAAATATTTTGATCTAACATGTCTACCTATATGGCATTTCTTTGCCATGTTGTCTATTTCATCTTAAAACCTAACTGTTGTCACCTCAAACACATGTCTTTATCTTGTGCCCCCTAGATATTGATCAAATTTGCTTTGTCATTATCCTTAGGAGTATCTTAACCTTGACTTTCATCATTGTCCATTGATCTTTGATCTACATCTTAGATTATGACACTTAGTAGCCTTGTGTGCCTTCTATGGACCCTGTTGTTAGCCTCCATCTAGTTAATGCACTTACACCACATGGTGGCCTTGCATGCAACCTAGGATCATTAAATTATCGACCTAATTCATACCATTGATCTCCATCTTCTTGGTTGAACATGCTTCATAGATATTTGATCTACATGATCAAATGCATGCATCAATCTGTTGCCAATTTACCATGATCATGACACATGGCACCATCTGATTCCTTCTCAATATCCTCTAACCTTTTAAAATTTTTCTTGTCATTATATTTTTTATACATGATTGAATGTGTGCCATAGATCTACTTTGACTTATTGACCTTAGTCTTGAACACAGATCATCGATCAAGATTTATATGTAAGAGTACATACCATCGATCTTGATCTGGGGGCTTTAAATTATTTACTTTATGAGATCACCTGTGTGTTATTCATCTATTGATCTGATTGAGAAAAACTTTGACACTTGGTAGCCATACATTCAAATTGAAACTTGCTAAATATTTTTGAATCCAAATGGCTATTTCCTGTGGCTTTAATTTGACATCCCTTAGCACCTCCCACACTGCTAGATCATTTTTGAAGGCTTATATCTTGAGATAGGAAAAACACCAAGAAACCAAACTTGAATGGGATATTCATGGAAAAAAATATGCCATTTTCATATAATCCTTTAACTTTGGTTGACTTACCAAGTATACTTATTAAATGCATAACCAAACTGATCTATTCATTCTTTTATGATATGCCAAGATATTCTGGTTCCTCTAGGCTTGTGCTAGTCATCTTTCTCTCTTCAAAAGGAAAGTATGAGGATTTATAAATTTACCAAGACACCTCTAATCTTCAAAACCATATTTATTACCTTAATATCTTGTAGGGGATGACCTTCACTTGTAGTATTAGACCTGTTTCTAGGCCTTTTCTTCAAAATCTACAAATTCACCTTAAAGCTTGCTTAAGGTGTTTGAAAATATTGTAAGTGACATGTGGTACGATCATGAGGTTTGTAATCTCTTCTCACCATTGGATCACTCACTCAACCAAGAATCTGCTTAGCTTCTCATGCCACATCTAGGCAATTTTTTTTGTATGTGGACCAATTTTTGCCAACATTTTTGGTGACCTCTTGGGATTGCATGCTTGATATGTAACATATTAGTTGCCTTGTCTGATCCATTAGGCATATGGAGTCACAAACATTTGTTCTTAGATGATATGAAACTAATACAAGGTTATCCCTTTCTAAAACCCCTTCTTGATGTAACAAGGATAACCTGAATAGAACAAACAATGTGCCCAAGGTACTTAGGGAAGGGAAACACATAACTAAAAATAAGTACACAAGACACTTAGAGGAAAACATGAAAATCTACTCTATCATGTACAATATATACAATGGATGTAACTCTTTTAATAGAAAGGATTTAAATTAATCCCATTAACTAGGATTGGTAATACCTCTCCATCTAGCTGGCCAAATTGAAAAACATTATATTGTTTGCATCTATAGATCAAGTAAGGGCCACTCCACAAGCTATAAAACTTAGTATGGTTTCCTAGCTTGGCCTTATTCAAATCCCATTTGAGTACTAGATCCCATTCCTTAAAGTCCCTTGCTAAGGCTCTCTTGTTAAAGGCTTTCTTGACTTGAGCTTGATGTGACTCTAGTGTCTTCATTGCAAGGTCCCTTATTTCTTCAAGCTCTATGAGCTTTACCATCTTCACACTCATAGGCTCACTCTCCATCAACTCAAGCTGATGGGATAATTCCAAGGCATGTAAATCAAGAGAGATGGGCAATTTGGCATCCCTCTTATATACAAGGATAAATGGTGAGTTTCCAGTGGAAACTTTGGGAGTCACTTTATCAGCCCATAAGGCTATCCTTAATTTTGTGTGCCACACTCTCTGATTTTATTCCATAGTCCTCTTGATAATCCTTATCAAGTTTTTGTTTGTTGACATTGTCATTCCATTGCCTTGGGGGTAGTAATTTGAGGATGTACTAAGGTAGATGCCCATTCACTTGTCTTCATGTTAATAAATACTAAGGCATTATCTAAAATTATTGTTGTTGGTACACCAAACCTCATTACTATGTTATCATAGAAGTCCAACACTACTATTTCATCAGCTTCTTTAAGGGTGATTGATTCCACCTACCTAGTGAAGTAGTTAGTAGCAGTGACTTCCCATTTGTGTCTTCCACTAGAAGGTGGATTGATCATTCCTATGAAGTCCAAACCCCACTGCATGAAAGGTTATTCCACTTGCATTGGGTTGAGAGGAAGGGCTGCCAATATTTTCTTGCCTATAAAGAGAGCACACTTTTGACACTTTCTTACCCATGCATACACATCTTTGAAGAGGCTAGGCCAATAATAACCAGCTCTCATCACTTTTGCCATTGTATTCCTTGGGGTAAAATGGCCTCTTACAAGGCCATGATGGAATAGCTCTAAGAGCCTAGTCACTTGATCATTATCAATGCACCTTATAAGCACCCCATTGAGGTCCTTTCTGAATATAAACCCATCTCCTAATGCATAAGGTATGGACTAAAGTCTAAAATACCTTCTCTTTGCTCTATCCATACCTCATGGGCACTCACCTGTTATCAAGAAATATGTCATATCCTAGAGCTAGTTAGTGTGAGGTGGAGGGGCATCTATTTTTGAGTTGTCTTGTGTCACCAAGAAAACCTATTTATCTTCCTAAAGGTCATCAACCATATGTTCATATAAGCCTTTACCTCTCACTAGCTTTTTAACCTTGATCTCCACATCATACTCCATGACCTTGGTAATCCAACCAGCCCTCTTCTCATTCAAGTCTTTGTTAATAAGGAAGTCTCTCACTCTAGGATGAGACACCATAAGATATATTTTTCTATTAGAGAGCATTGGTTTAAACTTTTTAAGGCTTATTAATGCTGTAAGGACTTGATTTTCTACAAAAATATAATTTACCTCATACCTCTCAAGCCCTTGATTGAAAAAATCAACTGGCTACTCAAATCCTTCACCATTCATTTACATCAGCATAACTGATATATTATCAATATTAAGAAAGGCATAAAATAATAAATCCTTTGAGAGATTAGGATTCATGAGTATGGGTACGTGGGCAATGGCATGCTTGATAGCCTCAAATGCTGTTTTACCTTCATTTGACCAAGTAAACCCTTGGTTCTTCTTTAGCATGGTAGTGATGGGTTTGACCAAGTTTTCAAAACTAGGTATAAACCTTCTCATGAATTTTATATTCCCAAGGAAACTTTAGAGTCTCTTATTGTGCTTGGGTAAGGATAATGCCAAGATGGCACTTATTCTATCAAGGTCAATAATTAATCCTTGTTTTGAAATAATATGTTTCAAGAGTTTTCCCTCATGGAAAACAAATACACATTTCTTGGGATTCAATGAGACTCCATATAATTTTCATCTTTCAAAGATCAATATTAGGTGATCCAAGTGCTCACTAGCCTTCTTTGAGAAAACTATTATGTCATCTAGGTATAAAATCACCATCTGATTTAAAAAGCCTTAAAAAGCTATGTCCATGGCTCTTTGAAAAGTCACCCCAACATTTGACAATCCAAAAGGCATCTTCTGATAAGCATATTTGCCCCACTTTATGGTGAAGGTAGTTTTGTAATGGTCTTCTTCTCTTACAAGCATCTGGTTATACCCAGAGTACCCATCCAAAAGAGAGAAGCATTCTGAACCAATAACTATTTGAAGGAGTTGCTCCATGGATGTCAAGGGATAATGATCTTTTAAAGAGACCCTATTAAAGTCCCTGAAGTCAACACACAACCGGATTTCACCATTATTCTTCCTTACATGTACCGGGTTGGCTACCCTTGAGGAGTGCTTGATGGGAAAGATGATGTTGGATTTAATCAATTTAGTCAATTATTTCCTCATTAAATCTTCAATTTTTGGATTGATAGGTCTTTGCCTCTGCCTAACAAGCATGACATTAGCCTCTAATTCTATAATGTGTTGGGCTAGCTTGGGATCAAAGCCTCTTAGATCATTATATTCCCAAGAAAATATATCTACATATTCTTTAAAAAGTTCAATGAAAGAATGCCTTTCAGCCTTAGTGCTTACCTTTCCAAGATTGAGAAGTTTATCTTTAAGGATAAGAACTCTTTCATAGTTCTCTTCATCAGTTGACATCATTGCCTTGTCTTTCCTCATATGGTCTCCTTCATGGAAAAGACCTTCAAGGGTGACCAACCCTTTAGGAAATTTTTTAGACCTTAGCTAAACAATTTGATCATCATACTGATGTTGGAATTTACCTTGGTTTATTAAGGAAAACTCTGCTTCTTGCTGCAAGAAACATATAATTTACTTGTCACTATCGAAGACCTGCTAATGAGCTTCATTGTCTAGAACTAATGGTATTACCATCACTTTAACATGTGGCTACACTTTAGGCTTCTTCAACTCATTTGGGATGTCAAACTAAGCTTCCATAGTTACTAGCCTATTAACATGTTGATTTTGGTTCCTTGGCACTGCTTGGATGTTAAAGGCCCCAAAGTCCTCAAGTATATCCCACACTCTATGTTTGTAGTATTTCATCAAGGGACTCTTTGTGATGCTTTGGCCTCTAACCTGATGAACTACCATATCACTATCCCCATACACTTGTAACTACTTGATTCCCCTCTTACTAGCCCACTAAAGGCCATGGATAAGGCCCTCATACTCAGTTGCATTGCAAGAACAACTGAATTAGAACATGTAAGAAGATAAGTAATTATCATTGTATGGAATTACTAGCATTACACTTGTACCTACCCCATGTTTGCTCCTTGAGCCATTAAAGAACAATTTCCAAAAACCACTATTATATTCCTATGGCCTAATGAGGGATGTTATGGACTCATTCTCCTCATACAAACAATAGACTCCCATGTCTCTTTTTTCAACACCTTCCAAAGGGTCAATTCATTGATTTTGACTCCATAAATCATCCAAAAACATATCAGGTTATTCCTTCAAGATGAGTGTCTAGTTTTTGACCAACCAGGTCTCATCATTATCAAGAATGGTATAATTGATTTTTGGGCTATCTAGCCCATAAATCTCAATGTGAAATTGGGCAATAGGATTAGCTTTGATAGATACTTTGGTTCCGTACCTTGGCCTAAAGTCCATGTAGGACCAACCTACTGCTAGATAACCCCCAATTTTTGTTTTAAAGTCCCTAGATAAACACAAAGTGAAATGAGGAGGCACATCTAGAATCAACACATCTTGAGCCACTGAAACAATAGGACAAACACGTAGAGTCAAGTTTAGACCTTTAATAATACCAATTGGTTTGGTGGAAGATCCATCAAGCTTCAAATCTCCCTTAGATTGGGGTTCATACTTCAAACCAAACTAATCTAATATTAACTTTGGTATCGTTGAAGTACTTGCTTCACTATATAGCATGCACTTATGTATAAAAGAATCACTAATGATCACAAACATGTAGAAGGGAGAAGGTTTGACCACTTTATTTGATTTCCCTTCATTAGTCCTTTAGTTTCATAGTGAGAACCATGTTTTCCTTGCTTGGTGGATTCTTAGAAACATTGATCTTTGATAAACCTTCTCAAAGGATATCCACCTGACCAGGCATGAAAAACACATCTCACATTGGAACACTCACATTTGAATTTTTCATTTGTTCAACAATATTGATGGGCAAACCACAAACTTTTGCTTGTGCTTTGGGAGCCACAGCCATGTTTTAAATTTGTGATTTTTGGGATACAAAGGCATTCCCTTGATTTTGATTCTTTGGAGTAATCAAATTCTTTGGAGCATTAATAGTTTACTTTGGCTTTGATATCAATGAAGTAATAGTATGAGAATATTTAACTGCCACCTGATTACCATCCATGTTCCTTCTTTTAAACCTCATATTAGCTACCATTGGAATGTATGCTTAGCTAGAAATAGCATGTTGATTAAGTGCATAACACTCTTCCTGCTCATAGTTAACCATTATAGCACCCAACTAGTTTGGTACTTCATTAAGGCCTTGGAATTGTTTAGGCTCTTCTAATTTTGTCATCATAGGTACTTCTATGTTTTGAGCCATAAGAGCTTGATTGCATCCATAACTAGTAACCTACTGCCATTGATCATTGAAATATTGATTGAACTAAGTGTTTGGGATAATGGATTGACTAAATGACTAATTCCAAGGCATGGTACCCTCAAATTCTTGAGAAATGTTATTTTGATCAGGGAATAAATAATTAGAGGTGCTTGCAGTGTTTGGATTATAATTGTTTTGTCTGGTATAGTTAGGCTACCCTTGTCCTTGGAAATTTCCTTTGTAGTGTGGCTTATTGGCTTGATAAGATTGATGCTGAGGTTGATAAGGAACTTGATAAGGCCTATTGAATTGGGCTTGATATCTCTTCACATTCTCCAATTCATTTCCCAAAGATTGAAATATGCTCTTATGCTCTCAAAAGTTCTTGTGTTTTTGGGAGTTACTAGATTGACTAGTTGAAGCCTTTTCCTACTTTGGTGTAGGTATGTCAGCAAGTGTTGGCATAGGAGGAATGGTAGTAAGGGGAGGAATGATAAAAAGAGGTGGTTAAATCTCAATAAACAAAGGCATTGGTGGCCTAAATGTAAGCTTTCCATCTTTTACTAGATAATTCTTTATTTTTATTTCCATCTCATAAGCATTTGGTAGTGTGTTTCCTCCCATAGACTGAATCATTACTATAATATCACCGTTGAGGGATTTTAGATAGTAAATAAAAACATAGTTTGGAGTAGGCCTAATAGAGATTGGAATTCTATCCGATGTCTTCTGAAACCTTATATTGAAATATTACATAACCTCATGAGGGGATCTCTTGATTGTGGTTAACTATTTTGCAAGTGATAAGTGGTCACTCTTATCTTCAAATATCTTAAATAATGCATCATCGAATTGATCACATGATGTGATGGAATTGGTAGTAAGATTTCTATACCAATACAAGGATTTATGCTTGAAAGAGGTGGTAAATAACTTGATAGCCACATTTTCTTCATTGATATCATTAATATTGCATAAGTTGGCTATATCTCTAAGGTTTTCAGAAAGGGTTATAGAATTATCCCCCATGAAGTAAGGCACACTTTTAAGAGCTACCACTAGAATAGGATCATAGTGATTGAGATCCAAAGTACTCTAACCTTTGAAATCCACAAAAGGAAAATCTCTAGGGGCTACCATGGCAGTGAAAGGACCCAACAAAGATCTTATAGAGGTAAATTTTGGAATTGGTTTACAAGGAAAATTTACTTTGTATGGATGAGTGTTAGTAAATCTTAACCCTTTTACTGAGTTTAAAGTTATTTAACAAATTTAAAATTAATAACTTCATAATCTAATCTTGTATTCACCTTTAGCATGAAATATAGCTATTGATCTACCACCATAATGTTGAGTGTTCTTTAGAGTCATGAAAAACTAAAAGATGAAACTAATAACTGTTGCAAATTGATCAAACCAACATCAAACTTGACCAATATTATCTGAAAATGGTCCCATTGGTCATGCCATAAACAATTGTGGCATGGAATTTCACCCTTGTGGGAGAGTTCTTCAGGCCCTCTTGTTGACCATTTTGGCCCTGTAGGGCAAAATCGGTCTCCTTCTTCCCCTACTATTTTGAACCATTTAGATTTCTGGTTTGCACATGATTTTTAGCAAAACGAGGAACCAGTTTAATCGGGTGGTTCAATCACTCGATTAAATCAGGTGGTTCAATTATTTTGGTTCAATCAGAAGGTTCAAAGGGGGTATTTCAAAGCCCAAAGGACAAGTGCCCTTACAGAGGGCAGTCAGGCACAAATTAAACTTTTCTAGCAGGTTGCAGAGGGCAGTCTAGACCAAAAGGTGTCCTTCCAGAGGGAAACTAGTCAAAACACTGAAATAAGGTAGAGTTTTCCTTCAAAAAAGATTAAGGCAAAAGGGGAGGATTTCCTTCAGACTTTTATCTGAGGAATAAATATGAAAGAATCTAAGGTAAAGTTTAAAATTCCTTTAGACATTTTGTTTGAAGGAAAAGACAAGAAAAATCAAAGGATCAATTCCTTCAGACAAAATGCCTGAAGGAATTCCTTCAGACATTTTGTTCGAAGGAATTCACCTGAAAAAGAAAGCTCGATCGAAGGGAAAGCTGACCGAAAGCAAGCAGGAAAAAATGTAAAGGAACATTTCCTTCCAAAAAATGTCTAAAGAAATTCCTTCAGACATTTTTTTTGAAGGATTTGAGGACCAAAGGAGGCCAAAGGACCCCGAAGGGAAAGTACCCTTACGAGGGGACTCTCAGCAAAATGAAGGGACCTTTCTCCAAGCCTCAAAGAGACACCTTCCTTTTAGGAGAGTTAAAAGACAAAGGCTTGGCTGAAGGAAAAAAGGCCAAAGGAAAGAAAGCTGAAGAAATTGCCAAAAGGGGATGACGGGCCCATAGATGTCAAATTGGGCATCATGAACTAGCCATTAGAATCTGGACGTTAAATGACGTCCCAGAAGATGTCAAATTTAGGCCAATGAAATAGCCATTGATCTTCAAATGCTTGAGCACCAACCCAAAGGAATTCAAAGGCCTTAAGGCCAAAAGGAAGAGACCACCGAGAAAGGAGCCCAAAGAGCCAAAGATTGATAGAAGATTGCCCCGAGGGTTCAGATTGTTAGAAAGAGTCAAGAGAGGAAAAGACAAAACTAGGAAGAGACAAAGCTAGGGAAAGACAAAAGTTAAGAATGAACTCAGTGACCCACTGATGAAAGAGCCCAAGGAGCCAACAAGGATGATAAGATAGCCTTGAGAGCTCAAATTCCAAGAAAAGACAAACCCAGGAAGAGACAAAATGAATATAGACAAAATAGCCTAGGTGGCAAAGGGGAGGCAAGTTATTCTTGCAGTTGGAATAGTCTCCACCAAGTGGTCATCAAGGAGTGTAAATAGTGAAGATGCGGCCTATTTTTCCACACTTTGCATTGATAAACATAAAAACTGCATGAATGTCTTGAAGGAGTGGTCTTGTTTGCAGATAAATGGCATGGCCTATGTTTTCACACATGACATTTAATATATTTAAACACCTAAAGTCAAAATCAGAGCCGACACAACATTCTCTTTCAGTGGCTTCCTCTTCGCAATGCTTTCAGCATACATAGGCCACTTGTCAAAGGGCACCAAAGTCTTTTCCAAAAGGGGTGCTTTTGTTTTCTTCTTCTCTATATATATTGTAACTTTTCATTTGAGAAGGGGTATCTCTAATTGTTGTAAGGTGAAGCCCTACCAATTTTCACTTGGAATCAATAAAATATTCAATTTTACCTCTATTTTGGTTGGATATATCTCTAAGTGTGTCTGAGTGTTAACCTTGTGTTCAATCATTATTCCATGATGCTTTCACAGGCTTGATACCAACACACCTGCTATAGACAAAGTGCCATTATTATAGATAGCAAAAAGAGCTGTATCTAGAGCACAAAGATAGGAGAGGGTTATCAGATAGTGTGCCTTCCTACAACACCTTTGGTAAGTTCATCTTCTATGTGTCTTCATTAAGCCTTTCTGTCAAGTTCTCTGCAGTCTAGTCCTTTTACCAGATAAAGTGTATGTATGTGTTCTTATGTTTCAAAGTGTGAGTATGAGTAGATCAAACTTGTTTGGTGCATCACCCTCTTAGTTTAGGTTCTGTTTCAATATCTTTCTCTCTTTTAAACCCCCCCATGATATATATATATATATATATATATATATATATATATATTAGTAAATATACTAGAATAAATCAGAGATGCATCAAAGGGAGCTAGCCCTTATCTATAGACTCTCCCCTTAGTTTTGCCAGACCGACAGGTAAGAGAGGAGTTTCCATTGTGCCATGTGGAAGATAGGAGCTCAGCCTCCTGTTAAGGGTGCAATCCACATCGTCAACAATTTTTGGCATGACTAATGGGACATATTTTTAACACCATTTTTAACACTCAGCAAAGTTCTAGGATTGATGCTGGTCCTGATACAACAAAATCAACCATTTTTAGCATCTGGTGAATCCATTGGTAGGAACATCAGTCTCTGATCAAAGACCATTCGGACCTCCTATGTCTAAAATCACCACACGATCTGCTACTAAGGGTGTCCCTTTTGAATTCATGGAATTGCCTTTAAACTCAGCAAAGTGACTGAGGTTTGAAAAAAATCATCCTTATTTAGAAAATCACCTTCCCAGACTTGTTATAAGATACACCTATGCAAGAAGGCCTTAGTTGAATCTTGTCATAGCTATGGCTTTACCTTTTGTGGCCTTTTATGGTTAGAGTCCTTTAAATCTCCTACGTTATGACCCAACTCCAGGGTCAGTCCTTAAAAGTGTGCCTCCATTTAATGTAAAAGGGCCCATTACTGCTATTGAACACATCAAAAATATTTCTAACCTCTATAATATTCACAATGTCACTAAGGAAAACATTGCGATCAGATTGCTGGAATTATCTTTCAAGGGCAAGGTTTTGGACTGGTATGAGACTTTGCCCATGAATTCAGTTGATTACTTGAATGAATTAGGCACCCTCTTAATGAACAGATTTGGGGAGAAGAGCGACCAACTTTCACTTGCCGAGCAGCTGACCACTATGAAAAGAGCTCCACACGAGTTCATGCAGGATTTCAATACTCATTTTCAGAAGACATGGGATAGAATCCCCATTCTGGTAAGGCTAACTTTGAGCTATGCTTTCCTCTATTATTTGAAAGCATTGAATAATGACATTGCTATTATGATACAGTCTATGGGAGGACATGTGCTTCCTGCTGCCTATGATATAGCCACATTAGCTGAGAATTACCTGGTGCAAGCGGGAAAGATAGCCCCTAGGCCTCATATGCCACTCTTTCCTGAATTTCTGCCTCCAATCTAGACTATCACACCTACTTTGGCTCTTCTACTTGGCATAGAAAATCTAGTTGCTACTTCATCCAATGACCTCCATGAAGTTAAAAGCTTATTGCAAAGTGTAACAAATGAGCTAGTGGCTCTCAAAAGGCAACATGCTCAAAGTAATCAACCAAATCAAGGATATTAGTAGTATGGACAAGTAAATAGGCCCCCTTTCTATAATTACAATCAAGGGTAGGGTTAGTTTACATAGGCCAAACCATTTCAAGGCTATAATCTAAGCGCCCCTTCATCATCCAAGGCTCTAGCGTCCACTCAAAACAATCTGGTACAAGAACAACCCAGTTGCTCAACCATGGGATATGGTCAAAATTAGGTTGTTTATACAAATGAAATGTTGAGTCACTAAAAAAATGCATAGGATAATCAGGCAACCACCCAATTCCTAAGCTTTGAGGCTTCAGTGTAACCTGACATGGGCAGTAGTTAGACTCAGCCTGATTCTACTATCATGAATCACCTGGAAGGTGAGTTCTATGCAGTCAATTACGTGGGTAGTGTAAACAATCAGGGTGATTATGTCATAGCCAACACAAGGTCTAAAAGGAGAGCAATGGAAGAAGCTCAAATAGCTGCTCAAATGTCAGCACCACCTTCTTCATCACATGTAAACCAAAAGGTTCCAAACTTCAGATCGCCGGTTGCAGCTTCAACTCCTTGGCCTGCGCCCCAAGCTGTAAGTAATTCTAAAGAAAATTTGAAAGAAGGCAACTCTTGAGTCAATGTGGTAGAACAAATGAAGAATTTTCACATGAGTATCTCCTTTTGGGATTCATTATCAATACTAGGACAAAAGGACATGCTACAAAAAGACTTGCATGAGCTTAATGAACAAGTTATCCTAGTAAAGGCTGATAATGTTTTGATGATGAATGGGCAGCTTTCCACATCAGGCCAAGTTAAGAAAGAGGAAAAGGTTCTCCATTTTTATTTATCCTTGGTCATAAGAGATTTCTTGGTGCAAAATTACATCATTGATACTGGAGTAAGCACCTCGGTAATGCCTAAATGCATAGTGGATAAACTGGGACTCAAATATGAAGAGATGACTAAGGGAGTCTTGCAGTTGGATGGAACACCAAAAAAGATAGTTGGAGTGGTAAAAGGTTTGAGCTTGATGCTACATGTGTGCCTGACCTTCTTAGTAGTGGTGAATGTCCCTCCTTACTTTGCTATTTGCTTGTCTAGGGATTTCACATCCAAAATAGGCGACTACCTAGAAGCAAACTGGTCCTATCTAGTTTTTAGAACCAAATATGGGACTAAGGTTAAGATTGAATCAGAGCCACTCTATAGAGATCATCTAGAACCATACTCGATCAAGGTGGTAAATGTTAGCTATGCTATTATTGACCAAGAAGAATTCCAAGTAGATCAATCTCCATCCTCTACCCTTGAAGGAGTTGCTGACATGCTCTTAGACAAATGGGGAGGTGACAACTTTGAGCATGATCCTTACAAGTTCATAGAAGAGGAAAGCCTTGGGATTTATTGCATGCACAAAGAGGGTAATTTTGTACCAAATCTGATGAAAGCAAGCCAAGAAAGCTTAGGTTTATGGCAGCTATTCTTTGATGGCTCAAGAAGTAAGTTGGGAGCTGGTGGTGGAGTGGTGCTAGTTTCTCCTTCAAAGGAGAAATACTTTTCAGCTTTCAAGTTTCAATTTTCTTGCACAAGAAATGTTGTGGAGTATGAATCCCTCATCCATGGTTTGGAGTGGGAGAGGAAAAGAGGAATCAAAGAGCTGCAGGTTTTTGGTGACAGTGAGCTGATTGTGAATCAGGTAAGGGGCCAAAATCTGACAAATAATTCTTTACTTAAGTCCTACAAACATAGGGTATGGTACTTAGTGGAGAGTTTCTTTGATTTAAATGTTACCTCCATTCTTAGAGAGAAGAACAAGCAAGTAGATAGGCTGGCAGCAGTTGGTGCCCAGTTTGATATCCCTAAGGAGATAGGCTGAGACCGTAGTCTATGCCATTTGAAGGTAGTAATCTGGCCCTTTGTACTTGACAACATCACTAATTGGTAGGTGTTTGACAATGACCAACAAATAAGACTCTTCTTATAAGAAGAAGCTGAGTTTGCTACTAAAAACTAGGCTAAGCTACAACAACAGTATGGCAGCCAAATTGTTCAACTAAAAAACAATAAACTTCCAAAAGGCTTGGTCACTCTTGAGAGTATCTTCAATGAAGATGACTAGTTGAAAAGTGATAAGCAAGCATCACAGTGAAGGTGGAGAATTATGAGAAGGTTGAAATATTCAATAATAAGCTACTTGCACTTAGGAAAGTGTGCATAGACTATGAAAGGTAGGCCTTCACCTTGTGCCAGGAGTTTGCTGATGTCTTCGCCTAGGAGTATAACAATTTAAAGGGTTTTGAGCCAAGTTTGGCCCAACATACCATTGATTTGGAGGAAGGTGCCAAGCTAATCAAGTAGAAGCAATGGCTTATCAACCCAAAGATTAAACCCCTCATGCGGAAGGAACTCACCAAGTTGATTGAGTCCAGGATAATATTTCCAATCAAACACTCTTCTTGGTTGGTCAATCTTGGTCTTGTCCAGAAAAAGAATGGGGAGATCAGATTATGCATAGGATTTAGAGATCTCAATATAGTCTCTCTAAAAGACCATTATCCTCTCCCAATCATGGAACAAATCCTTCAAATGGTGACTATTTTCTCCCTCTTGGATGGGTATTCAGGATATAATCAAATTTTGGTGCAAGATTGTGACCAGTACAAGACAACCTTCACTACCAAATGGGGGACATTTGCTTATATAAAAATGCCATTTGGACTATCCAATGCTAGTGCCACTTTTTAGTGAGCCATGGACATGGCCTTTTAGGGCCTGATAAATAACATTGTGCTGGTGTATCTTGATGATGTGATAGTTTTTTCTAAGGAGGTGGGCCAACACATGAAACACCTCAGACAAATCTTTGAGAGCTGTAGAGAGTTTGGTATCTCTCTCAACCTAGAGAAATGCGTGTTCACTATCCATGAGGGTAAACTTCTTGGCCATGTTGTTTCCAAAGAAGGCTTGAACATTGATCAAGAGAGAGTTTGCTCCATCCTAGAGCTGTCCTTACCTAAACATAAGAAAATCTTGTAGAGCTTCTTCAGCAAAATAAATTTCATCTAGAGATTTATTACAAATTTTGTGGAGGTAGTCAAGCCATTGACCTCTATGTTGAAGAAAGATGAGAAGTTTGTGTGGACAACACAAAGGAGGGATAGATTTAAAGAGATCAAGCAGGCTATTGCCTAGGCTCCTACCTTGATCAGTCCTGACTTCACCAAGAATTTCAACCTCTACACCTTCAAAAATGAAGAGGTAATCTCTGCCATGCTTACCCAAGTGAATGGTGATAACCTCGAGCAAGCACTTGCTTTTTTTAGCCAAGACCTAGAGGGTTTTGAGGTTAGGTATACATATGTGGAGAAGCAAGTCCTTGCAGTCATACAGAGCCTAAATAAATTTAGACATATGGTGTCTAACTACAGGATTCACCTCATGGTCCCACATCCTAGCGTCAAATATTTATTAATCAACCGTGATCTGAATGAAAAGAGAGCAGGATGGATCACTAAAGTAATGGAATATGACGTGGATGTCAAGATCACCAAGTTGGTAAGAGAAAAATCTTGTGTGAACACCTTGTTGTAAACCTTAAATAATAAAAAGAGGATAGTTTGCTAATTCATGATGCAGCTATAACAGAAGAACCAACTGTTATGAAGGATTGGACATCAGACTTGAGGTGTTTCCTTCTCACCGGTGAGTGCCTGCAGGGCCTTGATATGACCAAGAAGAGATATTTCAGACTCCAATCTCTCCCTTATGTCCTAATTAATGGAGTGCTATTCATAAGGGATCTCTCAAGAGTGATTTTAAGGTGCATAGACTCAAGTTAGGCTGACAAGGTACTGTCTGAGTTCCATGATGGGCCAACTGGTTGTCACTTTGCTCTTAGGCCTACAGATGCAAGAATAATGAGAGTTGGTTACTTTTATCCTACTCTATTTAGAGACACTCATGCTTAGATATGAAAGTGCTAGAAGTGTGTGCTCTTTGATGGGAAGCAATGGCTAGCTACCATGCCTTTACAGCCTATTTAGGTGGACCAGCCATTCATGCAATGGGGCCTTGACTTTATAAAGATGATTAACCCTCCCTCTAGTGTTGGACACAAGTGGGTCCTGACCATCACAAACTACTTCAAAACATGGGTAGAGGCTATTACTTTGAAGGAAGCCAAAGAAAGTGCAGTCCTAGATTTTTATGAGGACCTAGTGGTAAGGTTTGGGGTTCCAGCTACCATCATCTCAGATAATGCTTGAACTTTTCTAAGAACTAAAATGAGTGAATGGGTGTTGAGATATGGTATCTATCTTAGCACTTCATCCAACTACTACCCATAGGGGAATGGACTGGTTGAATCCACCAACAAAAATTTGATCAAAATTATCAAAAGAATAATGGAAGAGAATCAAAGAACTTGGCATTGCAAGTTGAAAATAGCCCTGTGGGTAGACAGGGTCACTCAAAAGAGGACAATTAGTAATTCACCATACATGCTCATATATGGAATAGAATCTAGGCTTCTTATTTCACTTGAGTTGCCAGCCTTGGAACTTGCTCACTAGCTGCAGTTAGAAAAAGGCAACATCATGGAGGTTAGGCTATGTGAGCTGATGGAACTTCAAGAGACAAGGGACAAAGCTATGGCTTCTATGACCAGCTGCCAACAGCAGATGAAGAAACACTTCAACAAGAGATCCTCATCAAAAGGTTTCTCTGAAGGAGACATCATCTTGAAATGGGATGAGGACTGAGCTAAGCCTAGAAAGCACACAAAGTTTGGCACCCTATGGAGTGGTCCATACGTCATCACTTAGTGCAAGTAGCACAATGCGTTCCAACTCTCTAGGTTGGATGGTGAAGAACTATATATCCTAATTAATGGGATACATCTTAAGCATTATCATTGAGCCCTTCTCCCATCATGTATATATTTTTCTTTTTTTCCCTATTTTCCCGAAGTGCTTTTGCACATGTTAGTAGTTGTCTTAATATTGTGTGTGTTTCATTCCCTTTTGGGGTAAAAACTTCATGATTGATTCTTGGATATCACAAGGCTATTGCTGACTCTTTCAAAGCTGCATATTGACTTCGTGCCTAATGGACTTTGAGGCTACTAGTTTCTAAGCATAGTAGGCATGCTTCCCTTGGGAATCACCATTTTGTTGACCATTTTAGCCCTGCAGGGAAAAATCAATCTCCTTCTTCCACTACTATTCTGAGCCATTTTGATTTCTAGTTTTCACAAGTTTTTTAGCAAAAGGAGGAACCAGTTCAATTGGGTGGTTCAATCGCTTGATTCAATCAGGTGGTTCAATTATTTTGGTTCAATCAGAAGGTTAAAAGGGGGTCTTACAAAGCTTGAAGGAAAAGTGCCCTTGAAAAGGGCAGTTAGGCACAAACTAGACTTTTCAAGTAGGATGCAGAGGACAATTCTAGACCCAAAGGTGCCCTTGCAGAGGGCAGCTGGTCAAAAGGCCGAAACAAGGTAGAGTTTTCCTTCGAAAAAGACTAAAGCAAAAGGGGAGGATTTCCTTTAGACTTTTGCCTGAGGAATAAATATGAAAGAATCCAAGGTAAAGTTTAAAAGTCCTTCAAACATTTTGTCTAAAGGAAAAGACATGAAAAATCAAAGGATCAATTCCTTCAGACAAAATGCCCAAAGGAATTCCTTCATACATTTTGTCTAAAGGCATTTTTCAGGGATTTTTTTTGAAATAAAAAAGCCGACCGAAGAAAGCAAAGTGTTCAAACATTGAAGGGAACATTCCTTCGGATATTTTGTTTGAAGGAATTTGATTGAAAAAGAAAGCCCGATCAAAGGGAAAGCCGATCGAAAGCAAGCAAGAAAAAATGTAAAAGAAAATTTCCTTCAGACAAAATGTCTGAAGAAATTCCTTTAAACATTTGGTCTGAAGGATTTGAGGACCAAAGGAGCCCGAAGGACCCCGAAGGGCAAGTACCCTTGCGGGGGGACTCTTGAAAAAATGAAGGGACCTTTCTCCAAGCCTCGAAGAGACACCTTCCTTTTAGGAGAGTTAAAAGACAAAGGCCCGATCGAAGAAAAAAAGGCTGAAGGAAAGAAAGCTGAAGAAATTGCCAAAAGGGGATGACGGGCCCATAGACATCAAATTGGGCATCATGAACTAGCCGTTGGAATCCAGATGTCAAATGACGTCCCTGAAGATGTCAAATTTAGGCTAATGAAATAGCTGTTGATCTTCAAATTCTTGAGTGCTAACCTGAAGGAATTCAAAGGCCTTAAGGCCAAAAGGAAGAGACCATCAAGAAGGGAACCCAAAGAGCCAAAGATTGATAGAAGATAGCCTTGAGGGCTCAGATTGCTGGAAAGAGTCAAGAGAGGAAAAGACAAAACCAGGAAGAGAAAAAGCTAGGGAAAGACAAAAGTTAAGAATGAACTTAGTGACCTTTTGATGAAAGAGCCCAAGGAGCTAGCAAAGGATGATAAGATAGCCCCGAGAGCTTAAATTCTAGGAAAAGACAAAGCCAGGAAGAGACAAAATGAATATGGACAAAACAACATAGGTGGCAAAGGGGAGGCAAGTTATTCCTATAGTTAGAATAGTCTCCACCAAGTGGTCATCAAGGAGTGCAAACAGTGAAGATGCAACCTATTTTTCCACACTTTGCATTGATAAGCAAACAAATTGCATGAATATTTTGAAGGAGCGGTCTTATTTGAAGACAAATAGTGCAGCCTATGTTTTCACGCATGAAGTTTAATGTATTTAAACACCTAAAGTCAAAATTGGAGCTGACACAACATTCTCTTTCAGCAGCTTCCTCTTCCCAATGCTCTCAGCACATGTAGGCCACTTGTTAAAGGGAGCCAAAGTCTTTTCCAAAAGGGGTGCTTTTGTTTTCTTCTTCTCTATATATATTGTAACTTCTCATTTGAGAAGGGGTATCTCTCATTGTTGTAAGGTGAAGCCCTGCCAATTTTCACCTGGAATCAATAGAATATGTATTTTACCTCTATTTTGGTTGGATATATCTCTAAGTGTGTTTGATTTTTAACCTTGTGTTTAGTCATTGTTCCATGATGCTTTCATAGGCTTGATACCAGCACACCTAGTATAAATAAAGTGCCAATCTTGCAGATAGAAAAAAGAGCTATATTTGGAGTGCAGAGATAGGATAGGGTTATCAGACAGTGTGCCTTCCTACAACACTTGTGGTATGTTCATCTTTTATGTGTCTTCATTAAGCCTTTATGTCAAGTTCTCTGCAATTTGGTCCTTTTACGAGATAAAGTGTATGCATGTGTTCTTATGTTTCAAAGTGTGAGTATGTGTAGATCAAACTTGTTTGGTGCATCACCCTCTTAGTTTAGGTTTTATTTCAGTATTTTTCTCTCTTTTCAACCCCCCCATTATATATATTAGAAAATGTACTAGAATAAATTAGAGATGCATCAAAGGGAGCTAGCCCTTATCTAGAGACTCTCCCCTCAGTTTTGCCAGAACCACAAGCAAGAGAGGAGTTTCTATTGTGCCACGTAGAAGATAGGAGCTTAACCTCCTATCAAGGGTGCAATCCATAGTGTCAACACCTCCAACTCCCATCCATAATATGGGATAAATCTCAGGTTGTGGGTATCCTGTAGTGAGGTTGAACCTCTGGAAAAGGTTGGATTCCTCTTAGTAGATCACCTAAACTAATGATTCTACTTGGATAAGGGGTAGAGAGAGGGTATAAGGTTACTAAGAGAGATAAAAATGTGATATACCAAATTAAATGAGAAATCACATAAGCATGAAATAAACATTGATTTAGCATAAGACAATCCTTGCTCACACAATCTCACAAACTAGCTAATTTGCATAAGTATTTCATAAATTAGGATCACAAAGCAATGAATGAAGTAAAGAGGAAATCTAAGATATACACCAAGCATCCATTAATGGTGGAAAGATCTCAATTTTAGACCTACAACTAGCTTGAAAACACCTTAAAATAGACAAGAAAGAGGGATAATGAACATAGAAGATCACTTCTTCACAATGTCATCATGCATAAGCTTCCTAAACATAATTCAGAGGTAAGAGATAGGTAAAAATTATCTTTATTTGTTTAAGAGGTCTTTCATAAAAAATTTTGATACAGTTTTTCTTATCAACATGAGAGCATCCTCCTTTTAATTGGGGAAGAAATGGGAGATATAGGATAAAGGAGAAGAGAGATAGAGAAACAAGCAAACAAAAATCAATAAATGATATCCAACCACTTTCATGGAGTCTCAACCACCTTTTGATCGATTAACACTAATTTTTTCTTAAAAAATTAACCTTCATTAGCTCCAAATAGTCTTCAATCCATCTCATTAGCTTAGAAACATACTAGAAGACAATAACCTATTGATGATGATGAGTCATGATCTATTAAAAGGGAATAGTTTTCAAAGACTTTTAAAATTCCATTGAATGCTCCACTTGCCTTTCTCAACCTCCAAACTCTTCATCTTCTTAATGAGCTTACAACATCATGCTTTATATTGATATGTTCTTTATGTTATTTGGTGTCCCTTCTGATACTCCTTTCACAATCATAACTCTGCCCCTACTCCAAACCCTGAACATAGGTCCACTATAGATGAAAACCAATTCCCTTATTAGTTTTCCTATAGTCATAATCTCAATGAAGATCCATAGGCTACTTAGTCTCTTGATCATTGACAAGACATAATTTCAAAACCTAAGATAGACTTCATAACCTAACTGAGTAGACTATTGCATAGAACTAAGCTTTGATGGTGACATATGAATCTATATTATTTACTTTGATAACCTAGATCATATTTTGATTTTGAATCCTGACATGCAAGCTTGGGTGATGAAATATTTTGATCTGATGTGTCTACATATATGGCATTTCCTTCTTGTTGATGTGGTGGATTGCATCCTGTGAAGGGAGGCTCAACTCTCTTCATCCATGTGACATAATGGAGACATCCCTCTTGCTATGGGTGGAAAACATGAGGGATGAATCTCTAGATTAGGGGCTAGCTCCCCTTGATGCACCTTGAGGCCCTAAATTTTCTACTGCTAACAATGAGGGGATGAAAAGGAAGAGAAATACTAAAATCAAAACCTAAACTAATGTGGTGATGTACTAAAATGGTTGGTTTACTCAGCTTTGACATACACTTTACACCAGAGAGAAGTAAGCATACACTTCATTCAAATGAGAACCTTTCCTACATCAGTGTTTCAATAGGGGATCCTATAGAGATACATGGAGGAAGAAATACCAAAGGTATTCTAAGACACACTATAGATAGCCTATTCACATGAACCTATACTCTGAGCTGGACTCTTCTTGTTGACTTGCAAGAGAAGAACTCACAATACACTAGATATAGTGTCATTAACATATGAAAGCATGAAAAAGAAATGACTTAACACAAGATAAAACCATATACATATGCAAAAGTGAAAGCTCAAATGGAGGTAAAAAATGCTTCTTTTGATTCAAGGTAAATTCCTTTAGGTATTTGCTATACAAGCTAAGATATCCTTTCTCAAATGAGAAGATACAAATATATAGAGAACTAGGGACAAGATAGCTGAAAAATCAAGGAATGGCAACCAATGCTGAGTTAAACACTTCTACAAAGACTAAAAGACCATGATGCTATCACTTTATTTGAATTGCCTATAGGTGCCATGTTATAGGCTATCTAAACTATAGGGGTTGCCCAATTTTCGCTTGTAGGACCAAAAATTGGTAAACACTTACCACACTATATATTTCATCTTAAAACCTAATTGTTGTCACCTCAAACACGTCTTTATCTTGTTCTCCTTAGAACTTGATCAAATATACTCTATCAATATCTTTTGGAGTCTCTTATCCTTGACTTTTATGATTGGCCATTGATCTTTGATCTACATAGATTATGACACTTGGCAACCTTACACGCAATTTGGGTCATTGAATTATTGACTTGATTTGCACCATCAATCTCTATCTTATTAGTTGAATGTGCTCCATAGATATTTGATCTGCATGGTGAAACATAGTTCGTGGATATGTTGCCAATTCATCGTGATCACAATACATGGCACCATTTGATTCATTCTAAGGATCCTCTAAGATTTTGACCTTATGCTCATTGTTATATTTTTGATTCATGATATAATGTGTATCCTGGATCTATTTTGATGTATTGACCTCAGTATTGAATGTGGATTGTCAATCAAGATTTGTACATAAGAATACACACCATTGATCTTAATTTGGGTGCTTTGACTTATTGACTATATGATATCACTTGTGTGCCATTGATTTATTATTCTGATCGAGTGAAACTTCAACACTTGGTAGCCCTACATTTAACTTGAAACTTGATAAAGATTTTTGAATCCAAATGGCTATTTTCTATGGCTTTAATTTGATGTGCCTTGGCACATCCCATATTTCTAGATCATTTTTAAAGGCTTATTTCTTGAGATAGGAAACACATCAAGACACCAAACTTGCAGGGGATATTCATGGTACAAAATACACCATTTTTATGTAATCCTTTAACTTTGTTTGAGTTCCCAAGTACACTTATTAAATGCATAACCAAATTAACCTATTCATTTTTGCATGACATACCAAGATAGTCTGGTTCCTCTAGGCTTGTGGTAGTCATCTTTCTCTCTTCAAAAGGAAACTAGGAAGCATTGGAACTTTACCAATACACCTCTGAGCTTCAAAATCATCTTTATTACCTTAATATCCTATAGGGGATGACCTTCACTTACAGTTTTAGACCAATTTCTAGGCCTTTTATTCAAAATATACAAATTCACCTTAAAGCTTGCTTAAGGTGTTTCAAAAGGTTGCAAGTTACACATGGTAGGGTTATGGGGTCTATCCTCTATTCTCACCATTGGATCACCCACTCAACTAGGACTCTACTCAACTTCTCACACCACATCCAGGCAAAATTTTTGTATGTGGGCTAATTTTGGCCAACATTTCTAGTGACCTCCTAGGATTGCATGCCTACTATGTAACAAATTAGTTACCTTGTCTGATCCATTAGGAATATGGGATCACAAATATTTATTCCTAGCTGATATGAAACTAAGACAAGGTTGTCCCTTTTTGAAACCCCCTCTTGAAGCAACAAAGACAATCAAAATACAACAAATAGTGTGCCCAAGGAACTTAGGGAATGGAAACATGCAACTGAAAGGAAGTGCACAAAGCACTTAGAGGAAAACATGAAAAACTACTCTATTATGTATAATATATACAATGGTTTCAACTCTTCTAATAACAAGGCTTTAAATGTATCCCATTAACTAGGATGGGAAATACCTCTCCATCTAACTGGGCAAGTTGAAAATCATTATGATATTTACATCCATGGATCAAGTAAGGGCCACTCCACAAGCTACCAAACTTGGTATGGATGCCTGGCTTGGCCTTATTCAAATCCCATTTGAGGACTAGATCCCCTTCTTTGAAGTCCCTTGCTAAGGCTCTCTTGTCAAAGGCTTATACATAGTAATCTTGGATTTTGAGTCAAGTTATAACTTATGTTTAGTACCATTGATTAAAAATATGGCTTGAGATAAGTCCATCTGAATCTCTCCACCTAATTATTTACAAAATATCCTTCCTAACAACATGCCATAAGTGGTTGAAATGTCCAATATTAGAATTATCATTTTAATCCTTATCTATGGAAAGGAATCTAGAGCCACTTGTGTGTCTTTGATTTGACTAGATAATAGGACTTAGTATCCATGAAAAATCACCTACCAAAATTATTCATGCATGTAAGACCCAAAGCATGATTTACTTTGGCAAGCATGACATATCAGAAGCTCCCATATCAATAATACAATTACTTAGCTTGTAGCTTTTTTAAAAAATGGACACGTAGAATAATTTTTTCTTACCAAATAGAGATGTTGATACAACTATAACATAGGTTGAATGTTTAGATTTTGGAGGCATAGATAATGTCATTTTGAAGTTAGATTTGTTTTCATTACCTAGACCCCCTTTGATGAAACAATACACATAATTTAACTAATTTGGATTTGATCTCAAATATTTTTCTTGAGACATCTAAATCTTGGACTATTTGACATGATCTAATATGTCAAATAAGGGAATGTGAGATGAATATGTGTCATCAAATCTCTTAGGCATTGAAGCCATATTATTTTTAAATTTTGCATTGGTCTTATGACTTTTTGAATTTTGAGTGTGAAATGAAGAAAATGCCTAATCTTTTGGCTACTTTATTTTTGCTTGAAATGGAAGAGTAGAACCTCTAGAGAGTATTTTAGGGGTAGGTGACACCTTAAGAGCATGATTACTTACAATTACTCATTTTGGTTCACCTTATCAACATCTTGCTTCTTCTTAGCATCTTCATTTTTAGATCTTGTTAACACATCATATGATTGACCATTCATATCTTCAACTATATCTTCATAGATGTCTTCTTTACACTCATATTCCAAGAAAGCATTAATGGAGTCACCACCATATTCTTCAGTTTCATAATCATAAAAATCTAGATCTTATTTTTTAAGTTCATCTTCATCATAAACATAAATTTCATTTGTCTCCAAAACCACATTGACTGAGGTCACCTCAATGGCTAACCTTGGTTGAGGAGAAGTCAACCTTGGCTAGTTATTATTTGCTAAATAATTTCTTCTAGGAATTTCTTACTATGAAGATGTAAACTATCTTTGAGGTAACTACTTTTTTAATGTGATGATGTCATTTTATAGTTTTTAGATCAACTATTTAGTGGACTCATGACTTGAAACTTGTCCTATTGATTTTTAAGAACTCCTTCATAATTTACCAGCCATAACCATATCATCCTCAATTTGAGTAGTGAATGTTTACATTTTCTCTAAGTTAGGTACTATATTTATTCTCAAGATAAAACCAACTTATGGAAGTTGGGCATTGATGAAGAAACACTTTTGATTTTCCACTATAGGCTTAGCTGCTTATGGTATTTTATTTAATAACCTATTAAACTTAGCCATGAAATCACACATGGTTTCATGAGCCTCATTTTTTATTTGAGTCAACTGAGCAAGTAAAGCATGCATGTCTTCAACTAGTTTGAAACGATCTTGAAATTTTGATTTCATAGTATTCTAGTTGTTAATGGAACTTGCATCTAGATGATAGAATCATGTAGTAGCTCCATATGTTAGAGTTTCCACAAAAAATCTTACCAATGTCTTCATGTTCAACCACTAAAATCCCACATGTGGCAAAGAATGCAATGGTGTTTTCATATGGGTGTTGTTTACCATCACTAAAAAAATTAGGGAAGTTCTTATGTGCACCTCTTGATAGTTCATGAAACTACCTAAGATCTAGGGGACCAATGCCATTTCCCCATGGTAAGCCATACTTTAAAAAATTGTTCTTTGAGATATAATGGTTCCATGAAGAACAATACCCTATCTCACCAAGGTACCTCCTTATTTTGGTTTTGCAACTTTTGGACCTGTAGGTAAACTTGTGGAGTCTCTTAAGTCTTATTTTCTTCTCAATATTCAACTAGAAACTGAGACATTGTTGTAACTCATAGAAAGGGTTAAATATCCCTTTAACTTTGCTAGATCTAGTGAAACATCTTTCTACCAGAATGGTAGAACAATGCCACTTATTATATATATTTGTGGGTTGCATGAGTTAGCACAAAGCATGCCCCATAGTGGGCACCAAAAACTATTGGATGAAAAAAGTGTAAACCACTTCAACACACGCATTGTAGTCAATAGTGTAACAAATTAGATTCCCTCTTTTATTCATAGGTGAAACTACCTTTATTCAAAATAAAAGAAAAGTACAAGCCTAACATATTCACAAATTTACATACTAAATTCATTTTGGGATTTTCATATATGAGAAAGGAAATATAACGAGAGTGGAATCTAGTGAATAGAAAGTATAATCTATGAGAAGAGAAAAGAAGGAATGTAAATAAGTGAGCAAATGCATATTTCACTTATATATTACATTCATTAACTTGAAATAAAATTACCATAAATTGAGAATTTTTTAAGGTAAGAGTAAAGACAATAATATTATGAATAAATGAACATAAGAACATAAGAACATTCATCCATGTTGGGTGAATATTTTGTCACCAGTCAACTGATGGGCAAAATAAGTTGTTTCAACCATAGCATAGGGAGATTGGTCGGCCAAATGTGCAGGTTTACCACATCAAAAGGGGACAAATCTCTCCTCTCATCAAGGGGAGGTTCCCTATAAATATGAGCGGCTATATATATATATATACATATGCAAAAAATAACACTCAGGGGTAGGATAACACAATCCATCTCTCTTTTTTCAAAGATGATGTTCATAGACAAAGGAGAAATCTTGGGTCATTGCTGGAGGTACTTCTCTTTTTTCAAAAGTAATACTCTATCAACAACTAGATTCCTTCCTAGGTAGTAAAAGTAACTGGAATAGGGGCGCAGTAACTAGCAGAATGAGGTGTAGCACAAAGTCTCCCCTTAACTTCCAAAGAGTGAAATATGAAGGATAATGAGGGCACAAAGTTGTCCCAAAGTTCTTTACATAGAAATAGAAAAAAAAACATGCTAAAGACAATTGTGGCAGCACAAAGTCTCTCCACAGTCAGCTTCAGGACACCTTCCTGATTACTTCCATTAGTCCTGCTTATTTCATTAAAATGGTTAAAAATGCATTCAAGAAATAGACACAAGAAAAATATCCTAAATGACACAAGATATTACAACAAAAAGTTTGAAAGTAACCTACTTTCTAATTCAAATAAAGAAATATGATTAACAGTCTGAGCTCAAAGTCTTAGTAATCGCCTTTCAATTTGGGTAGAGTTTTGCTTCTATAACAGAGAGATCTCCTTTGCCTAAAATAATAGATTACAATATATAGAATCCAAGAAAGGCATGGCACTTTGTTTCATGGGATGACCCATGTTGCATTTAATGCCTTGAATGCATTTTCAATTTTGTCAAAGAGGGCCATGATGGAACAGGGTGTCTGCCTTAACTGTGGCATGTTGATTCATCTCAAATGTATTCTCTTCAGCATGGGTTGTCTGGTCTTTCACCAAATATCTGTGCAACTATCCACTTCACCTTTACTTCATGGGAGAAAAATAGGTTGCACCCTTTAATGTTTACAAACTTAAATATCTACTTGGTGGATTGTTCCACCTACTAGAAATAACTCCTATATAGATATTTTTGGTCTTTCCCTCTTTCCTATTGCAATTTGAGCTCTTAGGCTATTTTTTCCCTTTCTAATGGCTCTTTCAGCTCCTTCTTTAGCTGGTCACTAAGTTTTTTTTAGGTTCTATGCCATATTTAAAAATCAACAGACATTTCATTACCTTGAATTTGATGTCCATGGGAACGTCATTGGTTCACTATTTCAACAGTTTGGGTGGCCTTCTCGATTCTTTGATTCCATCGCTTCTATGGTTCATTCGCTTTCCTAGTTCATTCACTTTCCTTTGTTTGGATCTTTCTTTGAACCTTTGTACCCATTGAACCCATTGAACCATTTTGGTTCAAGGTTCAATGGTTCATCCTCTTCCTTAGAAGCCTTTATTTTCTCTAAATATTAATATCTTTGGAATCCCCCTGGAAGGGAAGGTGTCCCTTTAGGCCTTGAGAAAGGTTCATTTCTTGGTCACTGAGAGCCCCCCCACAAGGGTACCTACCCTTCAGGGTCCTTCAAGTAGCCTTCTTCTTTAAATCCTACAGAGTTCATAGAAATAGGTCTCAGGAGTTCATAGAAACAATCCTGTGGAGTCCGTAGAAATAGGTCTAAAGAGGTAAAATAGGCTTGTAAAGTCTATAGAATCATTCCTACAGAGTTTGTAGAATCATTCCTACAGAGTTTGTAGAAACTAGCCTACAGATTCCATAGAAACTAGCCTACAGAGTCCATAGAAACAGGCCTACAGAGTCTATAGAATCATTCCTATAGAGTCTGTAGAAACATTCCTATGGAGTTTGTAGTTTTTTAAGTCTACAAAGTCCATAGAAACTAGTCTATAAAAACTAGCTTGCGAAGTCTGTAGAATCAAGTCCATAAAACCAACCTGGAGAGTCTATAGAAATCAAGTCACGGGCCTTTGATCATTCTTTTGGACAAAATGTCTAAAGGAATTCCTTTAGACATTTTGTCTAAAGGACTTCCCTCGTAAAATTTGGCCACAGAAAATCTTTTCAAAAGATATCTCTTTGTCCCCTTTTGTTCACTGCCCTCCACAAGGGCACTTGGCCTTTAGTTCACTACCCTCTACAAGGCCACTTGGCCTTTGGGATTTGGGGGCTCCTTTGAACCTTCCGATTGAACCGACCAATTTAACCAACTTTGGTTCAATGGTTCAATCTTGTGTTTCACTCATTCAATTGACTGCTTGAACCAACCGCTTTGAACCAACCTCAATGAACCTTTGAACCCTTTGAACCTTTTTGGTTCAAGGTTCAACAGTTCAATCTTTCTTCTATTCATTAAGTCTTTTGAAGCTATTGAACTTGCCGAAGTGGTTGAACTTTGAACTTTTGCTAAAGTGCTTAACTCTTTAAGCTTGCCGATGCCATTGAAATTTTGAACCCGTTGAACCTGTTGAACCTTTTTGGTTCAAGGTTCAATGGTTCAATGGTTCATTCCTTTGTTTGAAGCTTGCCGATGGACCTTTTGGTTGAACCTGTCTTGAAATTACCTAAGTGTTGGGAACTTGTTTCTTTGAGAGAGCTCGCCTATTGAATTCATTGAACCTGTTGAACTTGCTAGTCCCTTAGCTAAAAAAAGCTTGAATAATGAAGAATTTGAATGCTCAGAATAATTTTTTAAGAAGGGAAGAGAGAATTTTTGCCTGTAGGCCCAAAATAGTTCATACGTTGTCCCAAAAAATGAGTGACAGATTTTGGGAACAACAATCCACACAAAAGGCAAGCTCAAAGTCCTACAACAACTTAGATTTATTGACTTCTTTGAAACAAAACAAAGTCATTTTCTTCCTTTTGTTCAAAAATATATCTTCTTTAAATAGTCACAAAAAAATGATAGCCTTTTGAGAGGCATGTAAGCCTCCTATTTATAATAAATATTATCCCTGGATCTTAGGAAATAAATTCTAAAAATAGAATTTGGTTGCACAATTCATGGTGCATGTTGAATTGTTCAAGTTTTACATAGAACTACAAATTCCCTTGAACCAAAACACAACTCTCATCCTATAAGAATATTATGATAGAATGAAGTTTTGAACTATAAGTCAAGGAGTCTTCTCTGGCACTTTCTCTTTGTTTCCTTCCTCATCATCGACTATGAAAATTTTAAACCACATGGCTTGTTGGCATTTCTCTTTATACTCCTCAAACTTTTGCAATATATTTTCCAACTTGTCATGATATAGGCCTTCATAATTTTGATAAGGAATCTTGGCCTCTACTTAAAAATTTATCATTTGGAAAGGAATTATTTTTAAATTCTTTAGATCCTTATCCAACCTAAAAAATGAGTTTTAGAAGTACACAAATATTTGAATCAATTTGTAACTGAATGAAGTAGTAAGTCTGGTTTATCAATCAAGCAATTTTTTTAAAGCTCCTTGCATATGCTATACATAAATTACTTTCCTTCCTTATATAAATAATAGGCACAAGAGTTTTTCAATTACTTCACTGATATCAAAAATGGGGTCAACTGATAAGATCCTTGATTCCTTAAATTTATGCAAGGATTCTTATATAATTTGGATCCTAAATATTTTTAACCCTATCAACTTGAATTGCTCTCCTAAGTCATATTTTTTCAAGATTCTTTCACCAACCATAATTTCCTCATCTGCCCTAGCCATGGATTGTAACCATGGTGGCCAATTTTTCAATTTACCCAATTCTTCTTTGTATCGAACCTCTTTCTTATAAGTGTACTATCTTTATTCTTCTATCACAGAGTATACTTCAATGGTCAAGGCTATAATTTTTTTCCCTTATTCCTATAACCTATTATAACATTCCTCTGTAGCTCTCCTAATGTTCCCTATTCTCTTAGCTACTTAGAGAGTCCTGGTATTTGGAGTATAATATTGAAGTTATGGTTACGTCAGGCTGATCATTATTTGTATTATTAAAGTAAGTTAGTATACCTTATCTTTCAATTGATCCTTTATTGCTTTATCATGATCAAATATTTTAATAAACAAACCAAGGGTCATCTACACATCTTCTTTCAATCCATCATTAGTGGCATTACTAAGGTAAACATGTGAAACCTGGTAATCCATAAATGTGATTTCTCCTTTTAACTTCTCAAAAGGGGGAGCAATATCTTCAACAAACCTCTCACCTTGATCATCTACAATAATATAAAAAATCTTTTTGGGTTTCTTTTTAGCTTAAGTATGTGTGGGAATAAGAGTATTTAAGTCAATCTCCAATGGTGGAATCATCTTCTTCCTCTTTTTCACTATTTTGCTTAACCATTGAGATGCTTTGATATCAAATTCCCCCTGCAATGGTGATGATCCTTTTTAGCATTTTCTTGAGCAACAAGAGTCTGATCTACCACAATATACATTTTTTCTTCTATTTGAGGAGGTGTTAATCTAATTCAAGAGCCTTCTAAGTGACTAGCTCTTCTTCTTGAATAACATGTAAAAATTCAAACTTATTAAAATAAGTTTCTACTACTACTAAAAATATTTTCTTTATTTAGGGATTGATTCAATGGTCTCTTTGTAAATGGCATGAGGAGGAGTCTCTTGTAGTTTATCAAAAGGGAAGGGTGCCATTATTGCTGAGGGGGTATCTTTGGGATCCAAAAAAGGAGGATTTGTAGTCATGAACTACAATGTGGTTTTTTGATCAAACCTTGAGAATGAGCCAACTTGTAAGATGTCTCACCTAACATGGTTGATAACCCAAGTGTACCTTTCCTCTTAGTTGACTTCTTGACTTTAAATTTTAAAGGTCTCTTTTTGGGTGATGTGAGGGCTTTATAGTTTCTTTGATCATAATAAAAGTGTCCCCTATAGTGCCAGATGGTGCTACTTGATCTTTTACATCATTTTACTTTATCAACTTAGGGGGAGGTATAATTGCAGCTTTAAAATGTGAAGGAAGTTTGGTAACTTGCACGTCCATGCCTTTATACTTGAGTCATGACAAAGTTATTTTAAAGAATCCTTAAGTTTGAGTGTCTAATGATGTTACCTCCCACTGACTCCAATGAACCATGGGGATAGGTGCCTTTTTAATGCCTTGTGAAAATTAGTTATCAAAATCATCATGAATATCCATAATATTGAGCTTATTTACTTGATCTAGTGTGAAGTGGGTATATTCAAGAAGTTTGACTTCCCTTTTATTGTCATAATCCATTTAAAGTCTTCAAAATAGGGGATGTGTTTAAATGAACCACTCAAAATGCTCTGTTATTCCCCTAATATCAAATGAGGGATGAATATGAAATGATTATAAAGTGACCCATGCCATATCTGCTTCTACTGATTTAGCCTTATATAGTGTGGCATAGGTGTACCTAGCAATATTCATTAGGAATTGAATGCTGATAGATTTATGGTTAGAAAATAATAGCTTATGTGTCTCCATTAGTTTTTGAACTAGCTCCATAAGTGCCCATCTATCATCTATAAACCTTGGAATCATATAAGGGGGAAAATCATACCCACATACCCTAATGTAAGAAATGTTGTCAATCAGACTTGTACCCCTATGAAGGTAGTTTTAGGCCTTCACAGTCTAATAAAACATGGAAACAATCCTAGGATGTGGGTGACCGAATCAGTGGATTGAGTCTCTAGATTATAAGGGCTAGTTCCCTTTGGTGTATCAATTAGGATCTTTGCTCTACACTACAAATTGTCAGGAAAAGAGAGAAACCTGAATGAAAATACTATCTAATGATGGTGATACATGAAAGAATGAGCAGGAGATACACATGATCCACAGGATCAATCCAGGAGAAAGAACCCATATCAAGAAACCTGCAAAAATAATACCAGAGAATAAAATAGGTGATAATCCTAAAAATTCTCTATATATCCTCTATATTCTCTTGCTACAATCTATTAGATTGTAAAGTATATATAATACAAATAGTTTGATTTATGACAACAAACTATTTGTTGTGATTAAAAAATAGAGAAAACAAACTATTTGTTTTCAAATACTATGAACAAAAATATTGTTGAGAGACTCTCAACAATAAAACAAATTATCCTAGGTAAATAAAAGTAACCCTAGGTAATAAATAACTTACCCTATTATCCCTAGGTAAGCTTAAATATTCATTATTCCAACACCCTCCCTTAAGCAAAACATAGGGAGAATGACAAACAAATATGGGTCCCAGCTACTAGGCCTGATAAGGTACCCATGTACAAACCAATCAAATATATGAAAAATAAAGGAAGGAAGGACTTCATGGGAAATCCCCTCCAAGTAAAACTTCCTTCACCCCAAGCATCACTCACAATTGAAGATAATGAGGACAAGCCAAAGGTTTAGTGAAGATGTCTACAATCTGCTTAGCTGTAGGCACAAACTCCAAAGAAAGAACTCCATCTTGAATAAGATGCCAAATGAAGTGCATGTGAATCTCAATGTGTTTGGTCTGCTGATGCTCAATAGGATTGCGTGAAATAGCAATCACACCTTTGTTGTCACACCAAAGAGTAGTAGGACCCTGTTGTGTGAAGCTAAACTCTCCAAGTAACTGTCGAAGCCAAAGTGTCTCCTGACTAGCTTTGACAACACCTCGATACTCAGCCTCAGTAGAGGACAATGCAATAGTAGTATGCTTTTTGCATGCCCAAGCAACTAGACCTAAACCAAGTGTGAAAGCAAATTTTCAAGTGGACTTGCGAGTGTCAACATCACCAGCCCAATTAGAGTCAGTGTATCCAACAAGTTGTGTAGAAATCTATGGTGTGTAATGTATACCAAAGTGAGTGGTGCCCTGAATGTAGTGTAAAATATGCTTGACTACTTGCCAATGACTCTTGAGGCTCATGTGAGAACTGAGAGACAAGGTTCACAAAAAATGTGATGTCGGGATGGGTATGCATCAGGTATAAAAGACTACCTACAAGTTGCCTATACAAATTTGGATCAACAAGAAGAGTCATACAAGTGGCAGACAACACAACACCTGACTACTATGGAGTGGGGGCAGGCTTATAATCAGCCATGCCAAATCAATGAAGAAGGTCTGTCGCATAATTCTACTATCCAATAGAGATGCCCTCAGAAAACTAAAAAACTTGAAGACTAAGAAAATAATGTAGAAGTCCCAGATCTGTCATATCAAACCTATATGCCAACTTGTCCTTGATGTCATGTATCAACAAATCTGAACTGCTAGTGAGGATGAGATCATCAACATACAAAACCAATATGACAATCTCCTCACCTTGCTTTAGGATGTATACATTGTGATCTGACTCACAATGAATAAAACTAGAACTCAAAAGAAAACTATCCATCTTCTTGTACCAAGCTCTAGGAGCTTGTTTGAGGCCATAAAGAGAATGATGGAGTCTATAATCCAATGATGAGTCCTGCACAAATCTTGGAGGCTACTCCATATAGATCTCCTCATGGAGATCACCATGCAAGAAGGCACTCTTCACATCTTTCTAAAAAATTGACCAAGAATGTGAAGCAGCAAGAGAGAGTACAAGCCGAATAGAATCCATCTTAGCTACAGGGGCAAAGGTCTCAGAGTAATCAACCCCTTCAACCTATGAAAAACCCTTAGCTACTAATCTAGCTTTATACTTATCCACTGATCCATTTGCATCATATTTGGTCTTATAGACCCATTTACGTTTTACAAGTTTTCTTCCCTTAGGAAGAGGGATAAGATCCTAAGTATCACTCTTCATCAATGAAGAATACTCATCATACATTGCAACATCCCACTTGGGTATACCAATGGCCTAAAAAAACAACACTGGATCATCTTTACAAGCTTGTCCCAAAAGAACAACACCAGATGTCTATGAGTGAGTGCGACGAGAATCAGATGGATCACCAACTAAAGAACCAGTTGCTTATAGAGTTCTCTTTTCCCACTTAGGCAAAGGTGGTGAAGAAGATGGCTATGGTGGCTAAATAAGTGCAACATCATCATCATCATCAACAATAGAAAGCAAATCCTTACTATCCTCAGTAGAAGAAGGAGGGGGAGAAGAAGAATTAGATGTACACTTTTGTGGAGTGGGTAGCTCATCAACCTGAACATCCCATCAAAACAACACATCATGTGTGACAGGATAAAAAACACATTAGGATTTTACATCTTCACAATAGCCAACAAAAATGAGTGGTTGGATTTTATTCTCCAATGCTTTGCATTTGTCATCAGGAACAAACACCCATGCTTGACTCCCAAAGATGCAAAAATATGAAATATCAGGCTTGCTCCCAGACCAAGCTTCTTCAAGTGTCATATTCTACACAGCTTTATGAGGCATATGGTTTTGAATTTAGTTTGCACAATTTACAGCTTCAACCTAATATTATGGACCCAAATTTTTAGAGTGTATCATACAATTTGCCATCTCTTTCAATGTTCGATTCCTCCTCTCTGCTACACCATTTTGTTGAGGAGTGTGTGGTACAATGAACTGGTGCTGTATCCCATGCTCAATAGAAAAATCATGGAAAACATTACTATCATATTCCCCCCATTGTCAGTGCATATATTTTTAAGAGGAAGAGATGATTGTCTTTCAACAAAGGCTTTGAAAGCCTTAAAAGTCTCAAATTCTTCACTTTTCAACTTGAGAAAATATACCCAAGTTTTACGAGTGAAATCATCAATGAATGTGAGTGCATATTTGGCCCCTGAAAGAGAACAAGTTGGAAAAGTAATCAAATCACTATGAACTAAGGGTGCATTTGCACGTGTGGCCTTACCAACTGGAAATAGATCCTGGTGCTGTTTACCAACTAGACATCTAGACACACCCCATCAATATATGAGACCTTAGGAAGTAATTTTACAAGATTTTTTGTACTCATTTGTTGCATATATCCATAACTCAAATGCCTTAATCTCTCATGCCAAAATTTGCTAAGACTATTACCAGGTGCTATAAGTGAAGAACCATAAGACATAGAAGACTCAAACTTATCAAAAGTATAGAGTCTTGCAGTATGGTCTGCTGTACCTATAGCAACTATTTCACTAGGATCATTACATTCTCTTATTACAACATCATGTGGAGTAAACTCCATAGTTTTACCAGTACAAAAATTACATATTTAATAAATAGAGAGAAGATTAGAAGAGATTTGGGGTAAAAGCAATACATTGTTAAAACATCCATCTTGTTTGTCAACAGTACCTGATCCCAAAACTTCAATCTGTGAGGATTTACCCATAACAATATGTGATGTATTGAAATTTTTAAGAGAAGAAAATAGATAATTAGAATGTGTGAGATGATGAGAAGCACCTGAGTCAAAAATCCATTAATCATGACATGAAGATGTAGCCCTGGCTAAAAGTGCTTTCCCTTTTCTTGCAGGAGAAGTAGAAGGAGATGGAGACTGAATGGAAATTTTGTGTTATTTGACCGCTACCTCTAATGCTTCCATATTCTTAAAACATCTACCTTCATCATGATTAGGACCACCACAAAAATTACATGGGCCAAATGATTTCTTCTTTTGCCTAAAGGACTTTTTGGTCTAAGTAGATTTAAAAGGATGAGGTGTCTAGGTGGTGGAATCTGGAGGGTTATTTGAAGGTGCTTGCTTTTGTTTAGAATTAGGTGAAGGTTTTCCTTTGGAATAATTAGAAACTAGAGCATGACTAGGACCACGTAGAGCATCTAGGGCCATTAATTTTGTTTGCTCCCTAGTTAATCTTTCAAAAAAAACTTCAAAGGAAGGCCAGTTGAATTCATCACCTAATGTATCCATCATGGTATAAAAAGTAGAGGAAAAAACACTATATGGTCCTTTAAACTTTGAAAAAATCATGAAAATGCACTCCTTATCACTTTTATCCTTGTCATCAGCTTTAAACTGTGACCTAATAAATTTGAATTTTGCCAAGAATTCATCTATTGAAGGAAAATATGATGGAGAGAGAGAGTACTCAATTCTACATCTAATTGCAAAATTTTAAACTCATTAACTTTGCCAAATAGGTTTTTAAAATTTTCCCATACCTCTTTTGGCATTGTAGCATCTGCAATGTAAAATTGAAGATTATCTGAGACGTTGAGGCAAATCAATCCAAGAGTCTCATCCTGCTTACAACCATATGCATATTTGTCCTTTTCAGTGGTGAATGCCGCAGGTGTTATTTCAGAAAAAATTATCCATAAGCCCTTTGGTTGAAGGAGTTGTTGCATTTTTAGCTTCCAAACATGGTAATTTGTGGAGTTTAGGGGTTCAAACAATTAGGATTCCATTCCCGAAGAAGACGATGACATTGACAGGAACAACCTAGATATTCTTTTTTCCTCAAAAAACCTCCCATTACAGTTTAACATCTCTCGAGGAAATTTATTAGCCTTAGCTTATACAAAATTACAAAATAAAATGGATTTATGCAAAAAAATATGTAGGGGGATTTGACCCCAAGACTTCCTCCTTACCAGTTCTTTAACATAATAACTCTAGCCACTTTAGCAAAGTCAACTTTGTTCATTTAAAGCTAGAGACTTGCATTTAAACCACTAAAAATTAAGAAATTAATTAAAAAAGGCCAAAATAACTCACACATGTGAGATGGATGCTAAATAATTTTTGGATTTATCAGAAATAATCTCTTGTTCCAGCAAGGCGTGGTGATTAGGAAGAATTCTGATGAGAATTTTATAAACATTTGCCAAGGACAAAACCTCCAAGCAATTTCAGAATGAGTTCCACAGGATCTCCTCAAAGGACAATATGGCCTGATCCAAATCCATACTTCTTAGCTAGAAATAAAACCCTGGAATGTCTGCTAACTCATACAATTTTTAGATTTTAATTTTATGCAGTATAAGACATTCAAAATGAAGAAAACTGTATGGCTATGCTGTAGAATAGAACATATTATGAAATCCCTATTGTAATCCCCCAAAATGCTGTACGGCCTACAAATAAAATATATGGCTTAATCTGGAATGAAAGCTAGCACAATCAGCTTTCATGAACAGGTGTCAAATTTTAGAAAGGATGTTTGTATGATTTGCCACAACAAAAAACTGTACAGGTACTGCAATCTGCCAGAAAAACCAGTTAGATGGTTTTTGTCTGGAAGAGCTATATGACCATGAAGGAATGAAAAAATAAAGTTATACAAGATTCCTAATTTAATTTTCTATGCCTCTGTACCAAAAAAATTTGGTTTTGGAAATCTGTACTGTCATAAATGATCATAATGTACAAAAATTTCTAGAAAAAAACTTGTAAACAAGAACCAAAATGTGAGAGAATAACAAATATTTGGAACACATCAATAAAATAATGTTTTTGACTATGTTAATAGATGAAAATGATGAAAAATTTGCAAGGAAGAGGATCTTCAACTAGAAATCCGAGCTCTGATACCATGAAAGAATGAGCAGGAGATACACAGGCTCCACAAGATCAATCCAAGAGAAAGAACCCACAACAAGAAACCTGCAAAAATAATACCAGAGAATAAAATAGGTGATAATCCTAAAAATTCTCTGTATATCCTCTATATTCTCTCACTACAATCTATTATATTGTAAAGTATATATAATACAAATAGTTTGTTTTATGACAATAAACTATTTGTTGTGATTACAAAATAGAGAAAACAAACTATTTGCTTTCAAATACTACGAACAAAAATATTGTTAAGAGACTCTCAACAATAAAAAAAATTATCCTAGGTAAATAAAATTAACCCTAGGTAATAAATAACTTACCCTATTATCCCTAGGTAAGCTTAAATATTCATTATTCCAACACGTATATTTTTTGATTGATCCACTCAATTTGAGCTCCTAAGAACACTGATTTAGACAAGAAAAGGGCTGAACTATCAACTTCAATTGACCAATATGCATAAGTATTTCATGAAAAATTTTTATCTGGTGATCCAAGCTTGAGGGAAATGAAATAATAGGCCTGATTTAAGGCACTAACCAACCACTTATATCCACTGTAAACTCAACCAAGAGACATCAATTATAGAACATGACCTACATAAACTGATCAACTATACTACTAGGTAAGAATCAAAACTTGACAAAGATGAGAAATTCTATCACTTATGGAAATCACTGACATGAATACACTATACCAACATTCTAGAAAATAAAAATAGTGATTCTATTAATCTAAAAAAAGTTTATATAGAAAATAATTTTGGTAGAGTTTGATCTTGCCAAAAGAGGGATACAATTCAAGGCTGAAAAGCCAACTTATATAGAAAATCATACACAAGCCAAATATTGGCATTGAAACTAGAAGAATATATTAACTCTCACATCAACCAAGTCAAACTTGAGCTATCAAAAGATAACACAGTCTTCAAATAAACTTTATTTTTGTCTTATCCCTTGCATGAAAATCACTTTGGCATTTGAAAAGGATGGTGGGCCTATTTTGAACTAATTTGTTCTATACATGGAAAGCTATGCCAATTTCTAAATAAAGAAATCTGCTTGAACTACTTAAAACAAGAGAACAATCTCCTTTGCATGAAATCAATGCTAATGCTGAACTTAGAATTCTATTTGAACTGCTAAAACATTTAAGCTTTAACAAGATAAAAAAGAGCACATGCATAAAATCAATGCCATGTTGGTGTTTGAAGGGATGAGGTGGATCTGAATTTGACAAGTCAAACTCTTGCATGAAAAACACTACCTGCTAATTAATCTTGAACTTGAGTTGGATCATTGAATGCATGAGATGACTAGGAGATAAGCCTATTTTCAACAACCAGTCAATTGAAGCTTTGACCAATCATCTGTAAATAACCTTTGCTTGCATGGATGATGAGAGGTGCATTTAGATTAAACTCCTTGTTAGTTCTTTGCCTTCTATTTTCAGCTCTTCATATTTTGCATGTATTTCTTCCTATGGAATTTGTTTATGTCTTTTCCATAAAATTTTCTTCTGCATGTATTTGTCTTGAGCTGATTCCTTCTTTTCATTTTTTTTAGACTTATTTCCTTCAGGATTATGCAATGGTCCTCAAGGCTATTTGAAATGGCACTTTATCATTTTTGATGAGAGGTGCATTCAGATTGAACTCCTTGTTAGTTCTTTGCCTTCTATTCTTATCTTTTCATATTTTGCATGTACTCCATATGAAATTTGTTTGTGTCTTTTCTACAAAAAATTCTTCTACATGTATTTGTCTCAGGCTTATTCCTTCTCGCTCATTTCCTTTAGACTTATTTACTTTAGGATTATGCAATGGTCCTTAGGGCTATTTGAAATGACACTTTATCATTTTCCCATGGATAAATTGTTCATGAGAATTTTCTCTTCATATCCTTCAGCTTTTCTTTCTATCCATTTTTTTAGACAAAAAGTCTGAAGGAAATCTATCTTTTTAGCTTTTGACAATAGACCTTTCCTGCATAAACTTCCTTTGGACAAAAATTCTGAAGGAATTTATTCCTTTCAGATTGCCCTTCGAATGTCCCTTCGACACTTTTGAAATGGACTTTTGGGCTTCCTACAAATTGTGACTTGCCCTTTTCCATAGGGCACATATCCTTCAACATTGTTGGTAGTGATCCCTTGGGTTTTTTGTAAAGTCTTTTTTTGAAGGGATAATAACCCTTCAAACTTTTTTATTTTTAACTTTATTGAAGGGTAGATACCCTTCGAGATTTTGTAATTAATCCTATTCTGAAGGGATTCTACCCTTCAATTTTTTTTTAAATGGTCTTTTTCTTGTGAACAAGTTTTTTGATGGAATTATTTTAGGCAATTTATCTGAAGGAATTCCTTCAGACTTTCTGAAAAGTCCTTTCTTTTATTTTTTTCCATTCCCTTTGGACAAAAAGTCTGAAAGAATTCATCTCTTTGAGACTTTTTGTTTGGACCTTTAGAATTGATGAAATGTCCCTGTTGATTTTGATAATGGACTTTCCCAAAGGAAAAGAGCCCTTCAAGTTTTATATAATAGACCTCATGAACTTTTTGAACTACCCTTTGGCAAAAATGTATCTATCCACCTGCCATTCAAACTTTCTTAAATGGTCCACTTTTCCATAGAATTGACTCTTCAGATTTTTACCAATGGTCCTTTGGCCTTTTGGGAGTGACTTTCCCAAAGCGATCATACCCTTTGGAATTCCTTGAAATGAACCTTCCCAAAGGGACTCTACCCTTAAATATTCCTACAAATGAAATTTCCTAAAGGGCACATACTCTTCAGGATTCTTTTAATGTCCCTTTGGTATTTTTGTAAATGGCCTTTTCTGAGAAGTGCCCTTTGGGTTTCTTGAAAAGCCCTTTGGAGAAGTTGAAAGTGTCTCTCAAAGAAGGTGAAAAGAATATTTCGAAAGAAAAATGACCCTTTTTACTTATGAAAAGAACTTTCCTGAGGAGAAATACTCTTTGAGATTCCTGAAATGACCCTCAAAACTTTTGAAATGCACCCTTTGGGAAAATGAAAGTGACCATTTATTGAGGAAGATACCCTTCAAGCTTTTGGAAAAGGACCCTCCTCTTTGAGAAAACTAAAAACAACCTTTCGGGGAATTTTTTTTAGATAAAATGTTTGAAATAATTCCCTGTACTTAAATAAAATTATCAAAAAAAACACGCTCAAAAAATTCCTACAAAAAAAAAAAAGGCATTATTCTTTTGCCATGGTCTCTTTATGGAAAACTTCTGTCGAAGGAGAACTTGAATGCCAACACTTGGCCTAAAGGTTGAATATGTATAAACATTGACATCTTTTGGACCTATCCCTACAATTATTCATAACCATAAAAACCTACTTGGATCCCTCCACTATACTGACATGAAAAGCTTCAAATGATAAGGGTGGAAATTTGACCTGTGGGGTCAAAATTGTCAACATTTTGGTGACTCAACTGGGAAGTATGATTGCTATGATTGAGAACCTAGCCATATACATGATTTTTAACTTCACAAAGAAATGATAGATCTGATCCATGACTACAAACTCTCTTTTGGCATGAGATAACCTTCATCCTCCAAAATAGAAGGGAAACACACAAAGCAAGGAAAACTAACTAAGCAAAGAAAATGTGCAAACAAACATTTATTTGGAATGAAACAAAATGAAAATAATGTTCTTAAACAACACTTGGAGGAAAGAAAACAAACTAACTATGTACAAGGAGCTTTGCTCTTCAGTAGCAATGTTTCAAATGTATCTGATTGACTAGGATTGTAAGCTCCTGATCATCCATCTTTGCAAGTTAGAAGGCATTATGGGATTTGCAGTTGGAGATTGTGTATGGGCCACTCCAAAGGGAATCAAACTTTGTGTGCCTTCGTATTTTATCTCTATCCTCATCCTACTTGAGGACCAAATCTCCTTTGAAACTTTATGAAGAAGCTTCTTTATCAAAAGCTCTCTTCACTTGTACTTGATGAATTTCCATGACTAGTATGGACTAATTTCTTATCTCTTCCAACTCCATAAACTCAGCATACCTAATCTCTATAGGCTCATTTTTCAATAATTGAAGTTGATGCATTAGTTTTAAAGTAAAAAAATCAAGAAAAATGGGTAATCTTGCTTCCTTACCATATACCAGCTTGTATGGGGAGTTGGCTATTGATCTTTTGTAAGTGATCCTATCATCCCATAGGGCTGATTTTAGCTTGAGATCCCATGATATTTGTTTGTCTTCAATAGTCCTTATGATCCTCAATAGGTTCTTACTCCTAGATTCAACAAAACCGTTGCCTTGTGGATAATAGTTTGATGAAGTGCTGAGGTAAATTCTATATTGGATAACCCATTGACTGATCCTATATCCAAAAAAAATCATTGCATTATAAAAAATAATAGTTGAAGGAACTCCAAATCTAGTAAGCAAACCTTCATAAAAATATAGAACATTGGTTTCATTTGCTTCATTTAATGTTATTGCTTCTATCCAACATGTGAAGTAATCTGTAGCAATGAGAAATCCATTTATGCCCTAAACTTGAAAGATGATTTATGAGACCAATAAAATCTAATCCCCATTGGACAAAGCGTTGATCCACTGCAATTGGTTAAAGAGGTAAGGCTTCAAGTTTTACTTTTCCAAAAAACATAACACGCTATTTGGACTTTCTAACTTATGCATGTCAATCACCAAATATACTAGGCTAATAATACCCACCTCTAATGATCTTAAGGGTTATATTTCTTGCAAAAACATGTCCTCCACCATGTCCGTCATGGAATTCTTCAAACAATCTTTGAGTTTGACTTGGTTGTATACATCTTAGTAACATTCCATTTATATCTTTCTTTAAAAACACACCATCAATAAGCAAAAATGGAATTGATTGTAATCTAAAATATATTCATTTTGAAGCAATTAGATGAAAGGGATAAATACCATCTTGGAGCTAGCTTACCAAGTCATGAAACCAGCTAAAAGGTGAGGTATAAATAGCTATAATCTCTTCATTATTTGACACCAAAACAACCTCATTAGTATCCTACAAGTCTTGAGCTAAGTGCTCACAAAGTATTTTGCCTCTAATTATCTTTGTGATCCTAATATCCACATCATACTCCATTACCTTGGTTATCCAATCAACTCTCTTCTCATTTATATCCTTGTTCAAGAGAAACTCTTTGATGCTTGGTTGGGAAACCATTAGATGTATCTTATTATTAGACAACAAGTGTCTACAATTCTTAAGAGATCTTATAATTTAAAGGACATGCTTTTTGAAAAAAACATACCTTGTTTCATACTCTTCCAAGCCTTGGCTAAAGAAGGCTATTGGCTGCTCTAAAGCCTCATGATTTTGTTACATAAGAATGCTTGACATGGTGTCCATGTTAGCATATGTATAAAAAATAAAATCTTTTGTGAAATATGGATTTATAAGTGTAGGAACACTAGCTATGGTCCTCTTAATATTTTCAAAATTGTTTACTCCTTTAGACTAGCTGAAGCCCTGATCTTTCTTTAACATGGCTGCAAGTGGCTTTGTTATAATGGCAAAATCTAAAACATATCTCCTTATGAAGTTGATTTTCCCAAAGAAGCTTTGCATAGCCTTTTTGTGCTTAGGCAAGGAAAGTGCAAGAATGGAGTCAATTCTTTCAAAATATATGCTTAAACCATGCTTTGAAACAACATGTCCAAGAAGCTTACCTTCATAAATGAAAAAAACACATTTTTTGAGATTTAGAGATACCCCAAATTACCTACACCTTTCAAATACATGCTTGAGATGAACCATGTGATCTTATTCATTCTTTAAAAACACTATTATATCATACAAATAAACAAGTACAAACCTGTTAAGAATTCTTTTGAATGCCATAGCCATGGCTCTCTGAAAGGTTACTCTAGCATTAGACAAACTGAATGGCATCTTTCTGTATGCAAATGTCCCCCACTTAGTTGTGAAGGCTGTCTTAAATTGGTCTTCTTCCTTGACCAAATCTAATTGTAGCCACTATATCTATCCAAAAAACAAAACCTCTATGAACCTATAAAAAACTATAAAATTTGTTCCATTGATGGTAATGTATAGTGATCTTTAAGTGAATCCCTATTCAAATCACAAAAATTAACACACAAATGAATCACACCATTTTTCTTCCATACTAGAATGATATTAGCCACCGAAGTTGAGTGTTTGATGAGAAATATAATAGCTGATTCTATGAGCTTGTGAATCTTAGCTCTCATCAAAGGCTCAAGCTTAGGATTGATTGGCCTTTGTCTTTGTCTTACTAGTTTAGTCTCCTCCTGTAACTCAATGATGTGTTGAGCCAAACTTGGATCAAATCCCTTGAGATAACTATACTTCCATGTAAATATATCATCAAAACTTATGCAAAACTCAATGAAAGCTTACTTTTGTGAAGGAGTGCATACCTTAGATAACTTCAAAATATTACCAAATGTAATCTCTACATTGGCATAATGATCTTCTTTTTTTGACAAGGATGACTTCTCCTTCTTTAGCTCATCATCACAACTAAAAATTTTCTTAGGTGTGACCAATCCTTTGGGAAAATTATTCATTTTTAGTTACATAATCTACCATATTGCTAAAAGTGCTTTAATTGGTTTATTGAAGAAAACTTGACCTCCTATTGGAATAATCTCATAATTTGATTGTCATCTTTGAACACTTGCCAATTCTCATGATTATCTGGAACAGAAGGCCTTATAACCACCTTTATATGTGCCTAAATTTTCTCACTTTTTATATCAGCTGGTATACTGAATTGTGCCTATTGGAAAATTTTGGCCCATATACCAAGCTACACCTAGGTCAATCAATTTGCTAATATATGAGCAAATGAATAAATGTCCCAGATGAAATGAGTGGACTAAAGAGATCTCATAGTTCTCACAAAGCTTTTGAAACACTTTAAGATTGCTTAAAGCATATTTTGTTAAATTATAAGGGACATGTCTATAGAGCAAAGAAAAAGGTTCTTGAGTAGTTTTCATGGTGAAACCGAGTAGTTCAAGCATGAGTTTAGAAGATCTACATATTCCATTTGAAGAGTTATAGATTCCATCAAAAGAACTGACTCCATCAAAAGAACTACATATTTCATTAGAAGATCTACAAACTCCATTTGAAGAACTATGGACTCCATCAGAAGATTTATAGACTCCATTTGAAGAGCTATAAACTCCATCAGAAGAAATATAGACTCCATCAAAACTATGGACTCCATCAATAGAGCTGCTTTACTTAAATTGCCTTATAAGTCAAAGCTAAGTGCAAAATCTCATTTTCAACTAAGTCTTTACTTGCATTTTTTTTAGACTTCTAGTGTCGAATTTATTTTAGACTTTGTCTAAAAGAAAAGTTCTAAAAACTTGTTTCCTTTGGAGAAGTGTCCAAGCAAGGTTTTCCAAAGGATCTTTTCTTTAAGCAAAATGCCCTATACAACTTTCCTGAAAGGTGTATTTCTCAAGAAAGTGGTCCTTTTTATTTTTTTTTGAGGGGCCACTTATCACTTTTCCAAAAGTCACTTTCAAAAGAAATGGTCCTCTTCAAAATTTATGAAAGGTATGTTTTCAACTTTTCCAAAGGGTATTTACCTTTCAGGAAGGGTCCATTTCAAAAAATCTGAAGGGCACTTATAAAGTTATGAAAGGCACCTAAATAATTTTGAAGGGCACTTGGAAAGAGCCTGAGGAGATATTTTCATGGATAAATTCTCTAAAGGAAAGTGTCCAAGTTCAAAAAGAAAGGGACCTCTTCAAATTTTCAAAGGGTATGTTCCTTTCAGAAAGGTTCATTTTCAAAAATCTGAAGGGTACTTTCCCTTCAAAAAAGTGCCCCAAATGAAAAGCTGAAGGATTTTTCTTCGAGAAAGTGCTTAAGTTCAAAAGGCTTGAAGAAGATATTTGAAAGCAAAGACCCTAAGGAAGTTGAACCAAACAAAAGTTTGAAGAAATTTTGTAGGAAAAAATCTCGAAGGAAATAGTTTGGGAAAGTGGCATGGGAAAAAGGATTGGTTCAGATAGAAAGTTTGAAACAATTCCTTTGGAAGGATTTCTTTCGAGAGAAAAGTTCAAAAGAAAAGGATATTTAGGAAAAGTCGATCAATAAGAAGCTCGAGGGAATGAGTAAAATGAAAAGTTCTAGAAGGAAAATTGTAGAAAAGAGTTTGAAGTGGCAAAAGAAAGTAATCCAAAGAAATAAGTAGGTAACTAGTAAGCAATAAAAAGAACAACAATTAAAGATGAAAAAATTGTCAGAATCACATGGACCTAGATCAATAGAGCAAAATAAGTCAAATGGTCAAGGGATTTTAGGATTTGACATGTGGAAAGAAATGAAACGTGTTGACAAGTCAGGAGAAGGATCCAAGGGCTCACGATTGATCATGCATTCAGATCCAATAGAGAAAATACATAAGTAGGGTCAGTGAAACCAAGTAGATCAATAACATAAAGGACCAAATGAATAAGGCAAATGCAACAAAAGTAAAGATGACCCAAGTTAAACCAAGATGGTAACAAGAACCAACCTCATCATTAAATTTCTTAAAGGAAACAAAAGAGTTTTTTTCACCCACTTATATAAAGTGGGTGAGTGACTTAAATGGAGATGTAGAGCCATGCTTTCAGTCATGCCCTCAACAAGTTACCACCTAGAACATGTCCAATCATGATGCTATAAAATCATGGAGATTTCATCCTCATAAAAAAGAGAATTAACATAGTTAGGGGCTCAAAAAGGAAAAGGATTTTTAGTCATTAAGACCCCCCCATTCCATCCTTTCAAAAAGAAGTCCCTCTTCTTTCATCCTTTTTTTTGCTATATATACAGGCTTCTGGGCCTATAAATGGATCCCTCGACTGGTGATAGAGGCACTCTATCAAAATTTCCTTGTAACACTCTCTTGAATCAATACAAGACAAATTTTTAATTTCCACTGAAGTCAAGTGTGCATTATTGAAGTTTAACTTACAAAATATATGTTTTTCCTCATCATCTATGGTTTCTCTACGCACCTTGCTTTAGTTTTCTTGGTTTCTTATAGGTCATGTAGGGTGTTAGCCTTTGGTGCCTTTCTGAATCATTACAAGTCATAATGTCTCTCCTATAGACCTATTTCTTCCTACCCTTCAAAGTGCATCCTCCCTTTTGACTTGCATATATTTACTCTGCTTACAACTCTAAAATAGGACCAACTAGACTTATCTTGTTTAAGCCTCATAGTAGTCACTAAGATTCCTAGTCTGAATGTGGATCACTCTCTTTTGGTGCATCACCTCCTTTAGCTTAGATTTTTTTTTAATGTTATTCTCCTATCCCTTTTCCTTAGTCAAAAATAGATTTTAGAATGGGAAATAAGAGCTAAAGTGAAGCACCTAAGGAACTAGCCTCATTTAAAAGCCTAGAGGTTCAACCTCATGATAGGATACCCATAGCCTGAGGTTGTCCCAATGATTATATCTAGGAGTGAGAGAGTCTAAGAAACTATCCCATAAAGGGTGAAATTCTAGCCTACAATAGTTTTTGGTATGTCCAGTGGGACCACTATTGAGGAAGATTGGTCAAGTTAGATGCTAGTTTGATTAATTTGTAGTGGTTGTAGTTTTCATCTTTTAGTATCTGGCAACACAAAAAAACACTTAGCCATCAGGTGGCAGAGTAGTAGCTATTTTTCATGTTGAAGGTAACTACAAGATCAACTTCTATAGGTGTTCTTTTTGAATTTTTTGAATTACCTTTGAACTCAATTATAAGGATTAGGTTCACCCATACTCACCCATACGTAGGAAACTTTTTTCCTAAACTAGTCATAAGGTATACTTATGCAAGAAGAGCTTCGTTATCCTCTTTTGCTACCATGATTCTCCAAAGAGATTTCACTGGTTTTAGTGGCCAAAGTCCTTTGAATTTGACATAATATGACCCTATGCCAGTAGTAGCCCTCAAAAGCATCCCATATTTCATAGGAGACCAAGCCGTGACTCCTATTGAACACATCTATATAGCCAATTTATGCAATATCCATAATGTCATAGTAAAAAATGTAGCTATCAGACTATTGGCTATATCCTTTAAGGGAAAAGCTTTAGATTGGTATAGAGGTTTAACTCCTAACTATATTCAATCATGGGATCAACTAGGTGTTGAAAATATTGTCATTGATGTCAAAGGTCTAGCATTATTGGTGATAAAGGCTCCATTGCATTTAATGGTGTTTTTAATATTCATATCTTAGCTAATGTGTGTTAATATTTATTTAATATTAATGAATATATTTTTAGTTGCATATAAGTCAAAAGAGGGCCCATGGAGAAGTCAAAGAGTCACATGGTAAAAGATGAAAGAGGAATGTGATGCATTTTCTCATGAAGAGTCATCTTGAGGAATTCCAAGAGTCACCATGTGAAGACAAAAGAGGTATGGTGCATTTTTCCATGAGGGACACTTTGAGGATTACAAAAATTCACCAAGATAAAGACAAAAGAAGAAAGGATGCTTTTGTTTATGAAGGGTCACCATATGAATTTTTAAATGCAAGGATACGAAGGGTCATGCAAGTTTGGCATCATTTTCCATGAGGATTAAAGGGTCACAAAGGGTGAATGCCAAAGGTCATTTAGATAGCTATAAATAAAGGCTTGAGAAGCCATTTTTAATATGCAAGAGAGTGCATGGTTTGTATTTGTTTTCAAAGAGAGAAAAACAGGAGATATTGTAGAGTTCTATCATTTATTAAGTAAGCAACATTGAGAGATAGTTGTGTTTTATACATAAGAGGGGTTGGTACTCATATGAATTGGTGCTCACAAATATTTTCAAGGGGTTGATGCTCACAAATAGTTGCTATGTTGGTGCTCGACAAAGGGGTTGGTGATCCTGCAAGTTGGTGCTTGTGAACTTTGTATTTTGAGTTGGTGCTCATTCATATACTTGAGATTGTTCTCCATAGTTTTTCCCACTTTGGGTTTCCATGTAAAATTTGGTGTCTCTCTCTCTCTTGTGTGGTGCAAATTATTGTTTTAGTTTTATTACATATCTTAAATGTGTGATTAAGTGGTTAAAGAAAATAAATTAGATTAAGTAAAAATATATATAATATACTGATTCACCCCCCCTCAGTATATTTTGTGCTTAAAAATTGGTATCAGAGCAGGTTTCTTTTGAAAATGTTTTACAACTTGAAGGTAGATCAGGAAAACATGATGGCTAGATCACATGAAGGATTTTCTACAAATAAAACACCTTTATTTGATGGAATGAATTATGTTTTTTGGAGCATAAGGGTGAAGACTTATTTGATGGCCCTTGGATTTGACATATGGCAAGCAATGGAGGAGGAATATGAAGAGCCACAAACACTTGTAATTACTTTGACATAAAAGAAGGCAAGTGAAAATAATTCTAAAGCTTTAAATGCTATTTATGTGAATCAAAATTTGTTAAAGTTATGGAATATAAATCTATTCATAAAACTTGGGTAAAACTTGAGAATATTTACAAAGGTGATGGAAAGGTTCAACAAGCTAAGCTTTAGACTTTCAGAAGATAGTTTGAGAGTTTGAAGATGAAAGAAGAAGAAAATATAGCAAGTTATCTTTTGTGGGTTGATCAAATAGTTAATCAGATTCAAGGTCTTGGAGAATATTTAGAAGAATCAACTATGGTTCAAAAAGTTTTGAGATCTCTACCATTGAGATATGATGCAAAAGTTTTATAAATTAAAGAGATGAAGAATTTATTCAAGCTAAAGATGGATGAACTTCATGGTATTATTATGACATACAAGATGCAGAATGAACAAGATAAAGTCTCAAAGAGAGAAGCTGCTTTCAAGACATCAAAGACAAAGAAGGCTAAGATTTAAGAATCAAGTGATAATTCTAATGATGATGAAGATGACAATGGAGCTATATTAATTTGAAAGATGGAAAAGGGCACAGGTAAATATCAAGAAAAATTACCTTTTAAATATTTTAATTATAGAAAGATTGGATATTTTACAACTAAATGCCCAAATAAGGGTAATGATGACAATGAAGAAAGAAAACCTACATACAAGAAGAATTTCAAAGGTAAATTCAAGAAGGGATTCGAGAAGAAGAGTTTGTATTCTAAAGATCCTAGCTCAGTTGAAGATAGTGAAGTCAGTAATTTAGAAGAAGAAAAGATTCTATTCATGGCCAAACATGAAGATGCCTCTACAAGCAAACGTACATATGATCAAGAAGAAGAATAGGATGAAGTTGAAGTGAATCTAGAAGGAGAACTCATTTGTGGCTTAGAAGAGTTAAAAGCTCTTGAAAAGAAGAATCAAAGATTAAAGCTCTAGATCGAGAAAAATGAAAAAGAGTCAAAAGAAATACTTGAAGATATATAATCACACTTTAAAGAAGCCAAGAAAAATGAAGAAGATCTAACATCATAATTGAAAATAGTAAGTAAATAATATGAAAGGTATGTTATTGAAATTTCTTCTTTAAAATTAGATCTTGAGAAAACAAATAAAGTAATCAATGATAGAGTAGCCAATAATTCAAAATTTGAGAATAAGACTAATATGTTGAATAAGATATTAGATAATCAAAGATCAATGTTAGATAAGATAGGTATTGGATTTGAAAAAGAGAAAGAGGAGGTCACTAATTTCATAGACAAGGAAAAAATAAAGAGCTATGTTGAAGCTCTTACAAAAGAAGAAATAAAAAGAGAAGAAGTTAAGAATATAGAGGACATCTCAAACACAGAAGGCTAGAGAGAACAAAGTTACAAAACGCAATCAGGTCAAAGATACACAAACAAATCCTATTTTTATGGTTACTATTTTTATTGTAATGGATATGGTTATAAGAAAATAAAATGTAAAAAAGGGCTAACAATTTAGAAATAAGGAGAAAGAAATTCATACAGAGTCAAACAGAAGTCATAACTCTTTTGATCCTCTATCAGGCTTTAATGAAGAGGCCAAAATATGTTATAAGTGAATTTTTTTTGGACACATAGCTTAGTAATATAGAAGTGTGTTTGAGTCAGTTAAGAAGGACCAGAGTTTCAAGGTTCCATTCATCAAGAAGAAAGTTCAGATAGGTTCATGGAAAAAAAACAACATAAAAAATCTATGTTGGTGCAGATAGATTTGCATGCAAGAAATAAAGAAAAGCCATGGTTCATTGATAGTGGATGTTTGAGGCACATTATAGGAGACAAGATCAAGTTCATAATCTTGAAGAAGATCAATGGTGGCATAGTGAAATTCAGAGACAATACTACTATCAGAATTATTGAAAAAGGTACACTAAGTTTGGATAATGGTAAAAGTAAAACTAAAAATGTTTTGTATGTAGAAGGTCTTAAGCATAATATTTTGAGTGTAAGTCAAATATGTGATTAGGGGCACACAATAAATTTTTATGTAGAAAGTTTTAAAATTAGAAGAAAAGATTCAGATGTGTTGGTTGTAGATGCTTAGAGAACATGCAATAATTTATATATGTTATCAGACATCAAAGGTCAAAGATGTTATTTGAGTCAGATTGAAAAAAATTGGCTATGGCATAGGAAAATGGGGCACATAAATTTTGACAATCTTGTCAACATCAACAAGAAGCAAGCAGTCAAAAATATTCCAAAGATTACAAAGCTATCTGACACGTTTTGTGAACCTTGTTAGCATGGGAAGCATGCTAGAAGGAGGTTCAAAATAAAAGAGTACTCGACCACTCAGATGCTAGAGCTTGTTCACACTGATCTATGTAGACCTATGAGAACTCAAAGTACTCAAGGTGAGAAATATTTTATGTTGCTTATTGATGATTTTTCATGTATGACTTGGTTAATATTTTTAAAGAAAAAATCAAAAGCTTTCAGGCATTTCAAAGCATTCAAAGCATTAGTTGAGAATGAAACAAGTTTGAAGATTAAGTGTCTAAGATTAGATCGAGGAGAATTTATGTTAGATCAATTTATTGAGTTTTGTGAAAACCATGGAATAAAGAGACATTATTCAGTAGCCAAAACTCCACAAAAAAATGGAGTAGTTGAATGAAAAAATAAAATAGTTCAGGAGATGATGAGGATAATGCTAAATAAATCCAAAATAGTAGATAAATATTGGAGAGAGGCAGTTGCTAAAATAGTGCATATTTAGAATAGAGAATTATTGAGACTCAATAGTGACAAGCTCCTTATGAGCTATAGAAAGACAAACCAATAACAGTTGGTTATTTTAGAGTTTTTGGTAGCATATGCTTCATAAAGAGAATCGATGAAAAAATTGGAAAGTTTGAATCAAGAGTAGTTGAAAGTATATTTCTTAGTTATTCTTGACAAAGTAAAGCTTATAAATGTTATAACAAAAGAACCAAGAAAATTATTGAAAGTGCAAGTGTCAGGATAGAAGAAGATGGAACACAAAGAATCAGTGATCAAGTAGACATTCCTAAAATCATTGAAGAGGAAGATTTTGAAGAATCAGATGAAGATGAGAAGAAGGAGAAAAAAGACACCAAAACTCCATCCAAATATGTTCAGAGAAATCATAATAAAAATGACATCATCAAGGACATAAATGAAGGAATTTGTACCAAAAGAATGATGGTAAGTGAATCTAGGCAAGTTAATTTCTTTTTGTTATCTAAAATTCAGCCTAGAACTTTTTCAAAAGCTAGACATGATAAACATTGGGTTAAGGCTATGGATGAAGAATTAAATTAGATAGAAAAGAATGATACTTAGGAATTAGTGCCTAGACCAAAAGATCACAATGTGATAGGAACAAAATGGGTTTATAGAAATAAGTTGAATGAAAATTGAGAAATGACCATAAATAAAGTAAGATTAGTATGTAAAGGATATGCTCAGATTGAGGGAATAGATTCTGAAGAAATTTTTGCACTAGTGGCAAGGTTAGAGGCTATTAGAATGTTTCTTGCATTTGCAGTGTTTAAAAATTTCAAAGTGTTTTAGATGGATGTCAAATATACCTTCTTGAATGGGAATATAGAAGAAAAGGTCTACATTGAGCAACCTGAGGGATTTATTCTCTCAAATATTAGTAGCCATGTATGTAGATTGAATAAAACATTGTATGGATTGAAAAAAGCTCCCAAATGTTGGTATGCAAGACTTGATAAGTACCTACAGGATGAAGGTTTCAAGAAAGAATTTACTGATAGTAATCTGTACATCAAAACAAAAGGTGAGCATCAATTGATTGTTGTGGTACATGTTGATGATATCATTTTTGGAAGAAATATTGAAAATATGACCAAATAATTTTTTGATAATATTCAAAAAAAAATTGAGATGTCTATGCTTGGAGAATTATCATTTTTCTTAAGATTGCAAATATTTCAGTCAGATAAATGAATTTTCATATCTCAAAATAAATATGCCAAAAAAATATTGAAGAAATTTGGTTTTGAGGATTGTGTGCCAGTTGGTACACTAATGTGTACAAGAAATAAGGTGAGAAAGGATGAAGATTCACCTAATACAGATCAATATTTGTATAGATCTATGATTGGTAGTGTTTCATATTTGACATCATCAAGGCCATACATCATGCATGCAGTAGGTATGGTTCCAAGATATCAATCATCTCTAAAAGATAGTCATGTTTAGTTGGTGAAGAGAATATTCAGATATATAAAGGGGACATTGGATTACAAATTATGATATCCTATAGGCAGAGATTTCACTTTGGTTTCTTATATAGATTCAAATTGGGTAGGGTGCTTGGATGACAAAAAGAGTACAAGTGGAGGAGCTTTCTTCCTTGGTGATAACTTAGTATCATGGCTGAACAAGAAGTAGGATTCAATATCACTTTTTATAGTTGAAGCAAAATATATTATAGTGGTATTATGTTGTACTCAAGTGTTTTGGATGAAGCAAACTTTGGAAGATATCAAGGTAAAGTATGATGAACTTATTTTTATTTTTTGTTATAACACAAGTGATATTAATATTTTGAAGAATCCAGTGATGCATTCAAGAAAAAAATATATTTCCATCATATATCACTTCTTGAGAGAGTAGGTTGTAGATCAACACATTAGGATGGAGTATATCAGTTCTATAGAGTAGATTGTAGATATTTTCACAAAGACATTATTAAAAGACATATTTTAGTATCTACAAGAGAAGTTGGAAGTAATTTATTTTACTTCCTACCATTGAGGTTTAGAATCATTTAAGGGAGAGCTAAGTGTTAGCTCTAGGTAGGCCCTTTGCCATTGATGTTAAACGACAAGAATAATAGGTACAGGTACGAGTGAAAAAATAGGTACAGGTTGCTACAATAAGGGGGAGTCACTATATGTTTTTTAAATGGTTAAATGTGTAAGTTTTAGGATGTGGTAGTTTTAGTTTGAGGTTGCCACCAATGACAAAGTGTGAGATTTTTGGAAATATTGTCATTAATGTCAAAGGTCAAGCATTATTGGTGATAAAGGCCCCATTGCATTTAATGGTGTTTTTAATATTCATATCTTAACTAATGTGTGTTAATATTTATTTAATATTAATGAATATATTTTTGGTTGCATATAAGTCAAAAGATGGCCCATGGAGAAGTCAAGAGTCATGGGGTAAAAGATGAAAGAGGAATGGGATGCATTTTCTCATGAAGAGTCATCTTGAAGAATTCCAAGAGTCACCATGTGAAGACAAAAGAGGTATGGTGCAATTTTCCATGAAGGGACACTTTGAAGAATATGAAAAGTCACCAAGATAAAGACAAAAAAAGAAAGGATGCTTTTGCTTATGAAGGGTCACCATATGACTTTTCAAATGCAAGGATATGAAGGGTTATGCAAGTTTGGCACCATTTTTCATGAGGATTGAAGGGTCACAAAGGGTGAATGCCAAAGGTCATTTGGATAGCTATAAATAAAGGCTTGAGAAGCCATTTGTAATATGCAAGAGAGTGCATGGTTTTTATTTGTTTTCAAAGAGACAAAATTAGTATATATTGTAGAGTTCTATCATTTGTTGAGTAAACAACATTGAGAGATAGTTGTGTTTTATACACAAGAGGGGTTGGTCATCCTATGGGTTTGTGCTCACAAATATTTTCAAGGGGTTGGTAATCACAAATATCTATTGTGTTGGTGCTCAGAAAAGGGGTTGGTGCTCTTGCAAGTTGGTTCTTTCAAAATTTATATTTTGAGTTGGTGCTCATTCATATGCTTGATATTGTTCGCCGTGGTTTTTCCCACTTTGGGTTTCCATGTAAAATATGGTCTCTCTCTCTCTCTCTTGTGTGGTGAAAATTATTATTTTAGTTTTTTTACATATCTTAAATATGTGATTAAGTAGTTAAAGAAAAGAAATCAGATTAAGTAAAAAGATATATAATATACTGATTCACCCCCCCTCTCAGTATATTTCATGCTTAACACTAGGAACAACCTTATGTAAGAGATTTGAAGACAAGAGTGATCATTTGTGACTTATAGAATAGTTGACCACAATAAAGAGAGATCCTCATGAAGTTATGCAACACTTTAACACAAGATGCCAAAAGGCTTGGGATAGAATTCTAGTCGCTATTAAACCATCCCCTAACTTTGCATTCTTATACTATTTGAAGGCTATAAATAGTGATATCACTGTAATGATACAATCCATGGGAGGGGACATATTACAAGATGCTTATGAAGTGGCTATTAAAGCAACAAATTTCTTAGTGCAGGTTGGCAAGATTACTCCTAGACCCCTAATGCCCCTTTTCTCTAAGATTATACTACCTCCTGAAGTTGTTCCCTGATGCAGGAGCATCCTCACACTAGGAGCGTATTTATCACATTTTTGGTTGAGTTTTAGCATGTTTAAGTATATTAAGTTATTTTTCCCTCCATTTTTGAGTTTTCAAATTTTTAAATTTGACTAAATATTCTTTAAGCCTGAAAATCTAGTCTGTTGGGCAAATTGTTAAGCGGTTTGAGTTTTCCTATGCTAGAGAACTATTTTAGTCATTTTTGGGAGGTTGTTGTGTGAAGCCTAGGATAGAATCGAGTATCTAAGTTAAGAAAATATGCTTTTGTATGAGGATTTGTGTGTAAAAATAGGGGATATGTGTTTTGGCAAAGGGAGAAAGGGTGTAGGAGAGACCTGCAGTGAAAGGAAAACACCAGATGTATATCTTCTTGTTATATTAATAAAATGTGTGCTCCTTATGATTAAAAATTTGATTCTAGATCAAATTAATGCTGGGTCTGTATTTGGGTTTATGTTGAATGCCCATTTGAAATGAAATCGATCCTAAGATCATATATTGTGAGGGGCATTTGACTGTTTACTATTGATATGAAAGGATCCAAGTATTAAATGCAAATGTTTGGTTAACCCGTGAAGTTTTCAATTCTAGTTGTTTCAATGCTAGGCCGTTTCTAAGAACTGGAGTCAAGCGAGGCAAAAATAGGACTATGGAGTATTATGCTGTACAGGATACGAGTTTGTCTCCAAATGCAACCGAACGGTGGAGACTATTGAATTAGATAGGGTTGGATAGGAATCCCACGTTGCTTTTGTGACTTTCAAGGAGTCCTATGCTGTAGAAACTGCTTTTCTGCTAACTAGAGCTATTATTTTAGATAAAAAAAATATGCATAGTGCAATGGGGAAATTGCGAGGAGTCTTTTGGTATTTGAAGAGATGTTTGTGGAGGCTTCAGACGTTCGTGGAGGCTTCAAAGAATACTGTCCAGTTAGAAGAAGAAACCAGGTGACATTTTGCATTTGAGAAATTTTTGTTAAAACATATAATTTATTCCCTGTTTGAAGTTGATGTCTGGCACCATTAAAATGTTGTCAAAGATGACTCATTTAATATGTTTGTAGAGATGTCTATACACCATTTGGTGTAATAATTTGTCAAGACATATGTTTTATCCCTGTTTACAAGAGATTTCTGTTAATCATTTAGAAGTTTGCTAAACATATAGTTTAGACCTATTGGAAAGTTTTTTTGTTTCATCATTTGGTATCAGAGCTCAAGGGATTGTGCACAATCTAAAGATCCAAGAGAAGAAGAACATGATTTCTGAAGGAGAGGTAAGATGGCCATGAGAGTTAGAAATAGAGGTGGAGCTAGAGGAAGGAGACCTAGAGGATAGGTTGCACTAGCAGAAGAGATTAGGAACCTGACAGCTAGGCTACAAGACCTAGAGATGGCTCAAAGAAGAGGCACTGACATGGGTGAAGTCAGTGATGGAGAAGAAGAGCCACCAGAGGAGAAATTTGTGGTGGAAGAAGAAACAGCTGAAGATAGGTTGATTAGAGCCATTATGAAGGTGAACACAAAGCCAAAAATGGAGGTTCTAATGTATGAAGGTAATTTGAATGTGGAAGAATTAATTGATTGGATTAGTGCATTAGACAAATACTTTGAGTATGAAGGAATTGAAGAAGATGATAAGAAAGTCAAGTATGCCATGACAAGGCTAAAGAGCCATGCATCCCTGTGGTGGGATGGAGTGCAAGAAGAAAGGAGGAGGAAAGGGAAGCCAAAGATCAGAAGCTGGGACAGAATGGTAGCAAAAATGAAAGGTAAGTTTATGCCTAAAGATTATCAAGCCAATATTTTTAAGCAATTACAAAATTTGAAGCAAAAAGAGATGTCTGTAAAAGAGTACACTGAAGAGTTTTACAGGTTAACCATAAGATCAGGTCATATTGAGGATGACATAGAGAAGGTAGCTAGATACACTAATGGTTTGAAATTTTCCATTCAAGATGAAATTAGTCTTCTCATTCCTAAGACAGTTGAAGAAGCATATCAATTTTCCTTGAAAGCTGAGGAGAAGATTGCAAGAAAATAAACATCCTTCTCAAGAGGAAGGGGCAGGTCCATCAGAGGTAGAGGATTTCAAGGAGGTAGAAGACAGCTGCAAACATCTCAAGAAGAGGCCAATAGCTCACAAAGTTCAAGAGGCAGCTATACACCAAGAGGAAGAAGGCCATACCAAGGATATCAAAGAGGAAGAGGAAGATTCATGGGCAAATGCTTTAGGTGCAACAAGTATGTAGGAAATAAGGCATATGAGTGTCTAGAGTACCCTTCTACCAGCCATGAGAGGGGTGTACATATGACCCAAGGTGAAGAAAAAAATGAAGAAGTTGCAGCAGCTTATGAAGATACCCCAGAAGAAGGTGAGTCTCTTTTAATGAAAAGAATCTTGTTAAAGCCAAATAAAGTTGTAGAACCACCTCAAAGGAAAAATTTATTTAGAACCACATGTAAAATTAAGGGGAAATGCTGCAAGGTCATCATAGACAGTGGGAGTACTGACAATCTTGTGTCAACTGAGATGGTGGAGAAACTAGGCTTGAAGAAGGAGGTACATCCTATACCTTATCAAGTCTCTTGGCTACAAAAAGGACACAAACTCCTGGTAAGTGAACAATGTAAAGTAGATATTCAAATAAGAACATATAAGGTTCAGATTTTATGTGATATCATGCCCATGGATGTATGTCATATCTTGCTTGGAAGGCCTTGGCAGTTTGACAGGAAGGCCATGCATTATGGAAGGCAGAATACATACATGTTTGAAAAGGATGGAATCAAGCATACACTCACACCATTGAAAGAAGAGGCTACTGCTATTGTAGGATAGAATTCTAAAGTATTGATAGTGAGTGGTAAAGAGTTTCTACATCAAGTGAAGAAAGAAAAGGTAAACTTTGTTGTGATTGGTAAGCCAAGGAGTGTAGTCACTAGTACTAAGTTGATTGATTTGCCTTTAGAGATTCAAGATATGTTGAATGAGTACATTGACATTGTGGTAGATGATTTACCTAATGAGTTACTTCCATTGAGAAGCATTAGCCATCACATAGACTTGATTCCAGGAGCAAATCTTCCAAACAAGGCTGCCTACAGGTTGACACCAAAGGAAAATGAAGGATCAAGCACCAAGTTCAAGAATTGTTAGACAAAGGATTGGTAAGAGAGAGTTTAAGTCCTTGTTCTATCCCCAAAGTGTTGAGTCCTAAGAAGGATGGGAGTTGGAGAATGTGTATAGATTCCAGAGCAATCAACAAGATTACTATCAGGTATAGATTTCCATTGCCAAGAATTGATGACTTACTTGATTGTTTGAGTGGAGCTACATATTTCTCTAAGATAGACTTGCAAATTGGTTACCATCAGATTAGGATAAGAGAAGGGGATGAATGGAAAATAGCCTTCAAGACCAATGATGGACTCTATGAGTGGTTAGTTATGCCATTTGGACTAACCAATGCACCAAGCACCTTCATGAGGCTGATGAATGAAGTGTTGAAGGAGTTCACTGGTAAGTTTGTGATAGTATATTTGGATGATATTTTGGTGTTTAGTCAAACTAAGGAAGATCATTTGAAACATTTGAGGATGGTATTGAGTAAGCTACATGAGGAGAAATTGCTAATCAATGTTAAAAAGTGCAGTTTTCTGAAGACAGAGTTGATATATTTGGGGTTTGTGGTTACAAAAGAAGGATTGAAGATGGATAAGGAGAAGATTAAGGCTATACTTGAGTGGCCTACACCTAGGAGCACATATGAGGTAAGAATCTTTCACGGTTTGGCTAGCTTCTATAGGAAATTCATAAGAAATTTTAGTGGAATTGTTGCTCCAATGATAGATACAATCAAGGGTGATAAAAAAAGTTTTTGTTGGACTAAGGCTGCTGATAAGAGTTTTAGACTATTGATAAAGAAGGTAATTGAAGAACCAATCTTAACCTTGCCTGATTTTAATAAGCTTTTTCAAGTAGAATGTGATGCTAGTGGAACTGCAATAGGCACTATTTTAAGCCAAGATGGGAAGCCTATAGCATAATTTAGTGAGAAGTTAAGTGATGCTAAGAAGAATTATTCAGCCTATGAACATGAATTCTATGCACTTGTACAGGCTTTGAAGAAATGGAGGCACTATCTTTTGCCTAAAGAATTTGTTTTGTTTATTGACAATTATGCTTTACAGTTCATTAGCAATCAGAATAAGTTGAGTCAAAAGCATGTTAAGTGGGTTAAATTTTTACAAAGATTCACATTCACTATTAACCATAAGAAAGGACAATCTAACAAGGTCTTAGATGCTCTAAGTAGGAGGAATCTGATCATGCAGGAATCTCAAGTAAGTATTTTGGGATTTGAAGATTTGAAGCAGTTATATAAGGAAGATCCAGACTTTAAGGAACCATATGAAGCTTGCATGAATCCAGTAGGGGTTGATAGAAGTCCTTGGATAGATTTCATGGTCCAAGAGGGTCTGGTGTTCAGAGGTAGCCAGCTTTGCATTCCCAAGAGTTCCATGAGAGAGAATTTGTTGAAGGAAAAGCATAGTGGTAGCTTATCAGGACATTTTGGGCAGAATAAGACATTAGCACAATTGAGTGCTCATTACTATTGGCCAGGTATGGGTACTGATGTCAAGAATTTTTTTGAAAGGTGTAAAACATGCCAATATGCCAAGGGAAGTAGTCAAAACGTGGGTTTTTACCAGCCACTACCCATTCCAAATAGACCTTGGGATTCAATAAGCATGGATTTTGTACTTGGTTTGCCAAGAACTCAAAAAGGTCATGACTCCATATTTGTTGTGGTAGATAGGTTTTCAAAGATGGATCATTTTATTCCATGTTCAAAAACAAGTGATGCTACTCATAGAGCTAATCTATTCTTTCAAGATGTTGTTAGATTGCATGGATTGCCTAGAAGCATTGTTTCTGATAGGGATACCAAATTTGTTGGACATTTTTGGAGAACCTTATGGAAGAAATTGGGAACACAATTGAGTTTCAGTTCAGCCTATCATCCCCAAACTAATGGCCAAATAGAGGTTGTCAATAGGAGCTTGGGCAAAATCCTGAGAAGCTTGGTAAGTATGCATCCAAAACAATGGGATCTTGCACTTGCACAAGCTGAATTTGCCTATAATGATTCTCCTAACAGAAGTACAGGATTGAGTCCATTTCAAATTATGTATGGAATGCATCCAAAAGGTGTGTATGAGTTAAGAAATCTAAGTAGCATGGAGACAAGGAGTGTTGATGCAGAAGAATTTGCCAATGCCATGCAAAATTTGCATGAGCAGGTAAAGAAGAAACTTGAAGAAAGTACCATCAAGTACAAGCTAAGGGCAGATCAAAAAAAAGAGAGGTCAGTTTTAGTATTGGAGACTTTTTTCTTGCTCACCTTAGAAAAGAGAGGTTCCCAAAAAGGGAATACAACAAGCTAAAGGTAAATAAAATAGGACCATGCAAGGTAATAAGGAAGTTTTCAAATAATGCATATGAAATAGAATTGCTAAAGGGGATTGGAATTTCTCTAATATTTAATGTTGTAGATCTATATCAATACAAAGATGAAGGACAACCAGCCAAAGAAACTGAAATAGGGGTAGATGAAGTTATCCAATGGGAACAACAACTGCGAAAGGAAGTGCCAAAGGAGATTGAGAGCATTTTAGACAAGAAAGTGGTTAAAAAGACAAGGGGCAAAGAATATTTCCAGTATCTAACTAAGTAGAAGAATCTACCAATTGAAGATGCAACATGGGTGACTGTAAATGACATCCTTAAGCTGGGCACAAGCGTAGAAGAATTGATGAAGAAAAACAAGTGAAGAATACTTCTTTTGCTCCTTGGAAGAATGATGCAGGAGCATCCTCACACTAGGAGCGTATTTATCACATTTTTGGTTGAGTTTTAGCATGCTTAAGTATATTAAGTTGTTTTTCCCTCCATTTCTGAGTTTTCAAATTTTTAAATTTGACTAAATATTCTTTAAGCCTGAAAATCTAGTCTGTTGGGTGAATTGTTAAGCGGTTTGAGTTTTCCTATGCTAGAGAACTATTTTAGTCATTTTTGGGAGGTTTTTGTGTGAAGCCTGGGATAGAATCGAGTGTCTAAGTTAAGAAAATATGATTTTGTATGAGGATTTGTGTGTAAAAATAGGGGATATGTGTTTTGGCAAAGGGAGAAAGGGCGTAGGAGAGACCTGCAGTGAAAGAAAAACACTAGATGTATATCTTCTTGTTATATTAATAAAATGTGTGCTCCTTTTGATTAGAAATTTGATTCTAGATCAAATTAATGATGGGTCTGTATTTGGGTTTATGTTGAATGCCCATTTGAAATGAAATCGATCCTAAGATCATATATTGTGAGGGGCGTTTGACTGTTTACTATTGATATGAAAGGATCCAAGTATTAAATGCAAATGTTTGGTTAACCCATGAATTTTTCAATTCTGGTTGTTTCAATGCTGGGCTATTTCTAAGAACTGGAGTCAAGCGAGGCAGAAACAGGACTATGGAGTATTATGTTGTACAAGATACAAGTTTGTCTCCAAATGCAACTGAACGGTGGAGATTGTTGAATTAGATAGGGCTGGAGAGGAAGCCCACGTTGCTTTTGTGACTTTCAAGGAGTCCTATGCTGTAGAAACTGCTCTGCCGCTGACTGAAGCTTTTATTGTAGATAAAAAAAATACACATAGTGCGATGGGGGAATTGCAAGGAGTCTTTTTGTCTTTGAAGAGATGTTCATGGAGGCTTCAGATGTTCATGGAAGCTTCAAAGAATACTGTCTAGTTAGAAGAAGAAACCAAGTGACATTTTGCATTTGAGAAAATTTTGTTAAAACATATAATTTATTCCTTGTTTGAAGTTGATGTCTGGCACCATTAAAATGTTGTCAAAGATGACTCATTTAATATGTTTGTAGAGATGTCTATACACCATTTGGTGTAATAATTTGTCAAGACATATGTTTTATCCCTGTTTACAAGAGATTTCTATTAATCATTTAGAAGTTTTCTAAACATATAGTTTAGCCCTATCGGAAAGTTTTTCTGTTTCATCATTCCCCCACATGATGTTATTGTTCCAAATCCAACAATTGCTGATATACCTTCAACTAAGTAGAAAAAGGCCTCCACTAGTGGATCAAGTGATTCTTAAGAGAAAAAAACTACCTAGAGCTTAACAACATGCTCTAATCCTTAACAAATGATGTAGTAAATGTAAAAAGGCAGGCTCAGTTCAATAAGTTGTACCAAGCTCCATATTAGTTTTAGCAATAATATTATCAAGGCAATAGACCACCCTTCAGAGGAAACTTCCAAGGTTAGAACATAGAGCAAGGGCAAGGATAACCTAGCTATAATAAGTAAAACAATTACAATCTAAACACTACAGGCTCTTCCAATACCTTATTTCTTGTTCAAAATAATATGGCTCAAGAGGCTGAAGGGACAATGCCTTAGAATTAGTCTTTTGGGAAATAATTGTCCCAACCAATGTTACTAACCAAGCATTCAATGACCAATGGTAGCAAGCTATTGCTTATGTATATAACCAAGCCTTAATGGCTCAAAGCATGGAGAATCCCATGATGTCAAGGCTAGGATAGTATCCACAAGACCAAGGATCTGATCAAGTCCCAAACCAAATGGATGCTACAATGGTCATCAGTGAGCAGGAAGAGTGCTATGTATCAAATCAACAAGACAACTTTAATCAAGCTCATGCCCTAGTGTCACCAAATACAATATTCAAAAGAAGGAATATGGGTGATAACTAGGGGCATTCAAGAAAACCCTTGCCACCACTCCATTGTCCAAGCCTAATGATCCTGCTGTCACTCCAAAGGTCTTGAAACCTCCACAAGGCTCATAGATTGGACAAATAGTAGCAGTGGCTCCCAAACTACAAACCAAAGTTAGCAATACACCAATCAACAAAATTAAACAAATGAAGAAATCCAATGTGAGCATACCAATGTGGGACATTCTTTCCATGCCCATTCAAGTGGATTTCCTTCAAGAAGGTTTGTCCAAGATAGGTGTTACAATAATTGCATGTAAACAACCAAGTAAAGAAGTTGAGGTCCTCACTAATGCACCCAAGGGTCTTATGGGAGAAATGTCAAGTAATGTGTTCAAACCTCCTCCTTTCTACATTTCACTAATCATTGGTGACTCCTTGATGCATAATTGATTGGTAGATAGTGAAGCTAACACTTTGGTAATGCCAAAGTCCATAGTTGTTCAACTGAACCTCAAATACGAGCCACATACCAAGGGAATTTTGTAGCTTGATGATTCTTCCATAAAGCCATCTGGTATCATCAAAGATTTGAATATGACCCTACAAGCTTGTCTTAGTGTTTTAGTGGCTCAAGATGTGTTGATCCTTGATGCAACTTCTTGCTTTGCATTATTCCTCTCTAGAAAATTCACAACTAAGATTGGGGGTTATTTAGTAGTAAATTAGTCCTACATGGCATTCAGAACAAGGTATGGGACTAAGGTGTCAATCAAGGCTAAGCCCATGGCACAATTCCACATTAAGCCTCATTAGCCAGATAACATAAACATCAATTGTACCATCCTTAACGAGGATGAATTTACTACTGGTCAAGAGCTGAATACTCATCCTATGGAGTTTCTAGACTTGTTTTTAGATGAGCTATGGGGGGATAACCAATTTCTCAACCCTTTGGAGGGTGTTGAAGAAAGAAACATGGATGTCTATTTGATACATGAAGAAAATCATCTCACACCTTCCCTCATTGGACCTAAATAAGACCTCAATAGTATGTGGAAGTTATTTTTTGATGGTTTAAGGAGAAAAAATGGAGTAGGTGTAGGAGCAATGTCGGTTTCCCCTTTAGGTAATAAGCATTTCTCTTCTTATAAGTTCCATTTCAGTTGCTCTTATAATGTAATAGTATATGAAGGCTTGATCTATGGTCTCCAATGGGACAATAAAAGAGGACAAATTGTTTCAAGCATATGGAGATGGTGAGCTTATCGTGAACAAAGTCAGAGGCTTGAACATCACAAAGAATATTTTGATGAGGTCTTAAAAAAATAGAGTGTGGGACCTAATTGAAGATTTTGAAGCCTTCAACATCCAAGCTGTAAAAAGGAACCAAAACCAACATGTTAACAGGTTGGCAGTTGTGGGAGCCCAATTTGATATTCTAAGTAAACTAAAAGAGGCCAAGGTTCAGCCACATGTCAAGGTGGTGGTGAGGCCATCAATGTCAGATAATGAAGTCTATTGGTAAGTTTTTGAAAATGATAGACAAATCACTTGTTTCTTGAAATAAGTAGAGTTCTCCTCAATAAACCAAGGTAATTTTTTAACATCAGTATGAGGATCAAATTGTTCAGTTGAAGTCTAACAATCTTCTTAAAGGGCTGGTCACCCTTGAGGGTATTTTACATGAGGGAGACCATATGAGGAAAGAAAAGGTGGTAATGTCTACCAATGAAGAAAACTTTGAGAGAGTCCTCATATTCAAAGATAAACTTCTCAAGATCAAGAAGGTAAGCATCAAGGTTGAGAGGTATGATTTCATAGCACTATGCCAAGAACACATAGACATCTTTGCTTGGGAGTATAGTGATTTGAAAGGTTTTTATCCAAAGTTATCCCAATATATTATAGAACTAGAGGCCAATACTAAGCTTGTGAGGCAAAAGAAAAGGCCCATTAATCCCAAAATTGAAGATCTAATGAAGAGAGCTAACCAAGTTAATTAAATCCAAGATCATTTTCCCCATCAAACAATCATCATGGGTAGGCAATTTGGTGCCTGTAAGGAAAAAGAGTGGGGAGATTAGGCTATGTGTTGACTTTAGAGATTTGAAAAAAGTCTTCTTGAAGGATCATTACCCTCTACCATACATGGAGCAACTTCTTCAAATAGTTTTAGGTTCAGAATGTTTTTTTCTTTTGGATGGGGACTCGAGATATAACCAATTATTGGTAAAAGAAAAAGATTGGTATAAGACTACCTTCACCACCAAATGAGGCATGTATGTGTACTAAAAGATGCCCTTTAGTTTTTCAAATGTTGGGGAAACTTTAAAAAGAGCCATGGACATGGCTTTCTAAGGATCGATAAATCAAATGGTGCTGGTCTACTTAGATGAAATCACAGTTTTCTCTAAGTATGCCAACGAACACATGGACCACCTAAGGCCGATCTTTGAAAGATGTAGGGAGTATGGGATCTCATTAAATCCTAAGAAGTGTGTGTTTTCCATACATGAAGGTAAGCTATCAGGCCACATCTTATCACTCTCTCTCCTCAAGCATAAGAAAGGAATTCAGAGCTTCCTTGGAAAAATAAACTTTATAAGAAGGTTCATACTAGGTTTTGCAAGCTTGGTCAAGCCTATTACTGCCATGTTAAAGAAGAGTCAAGTTTTTTCTTGGAAAATGGAAGGAAAAGATGCTTTTGAAGCCATCGAATAGGCCATTTACCAAGCACCCTCACTCATAAATCTTGATTTCTCTAAAAATTTCATGCTATACACTGTTACCAATGTTGATATCTTATCAACTATGCTAATACAAAAAAATGGTGAAGGAATGGAGTAGCCAATTGCCTTTTTCAATCAAAGGATGGAAAGATATGTGGTGATGTACTCTTTTATAGAGAAGGATATCCTTTTAGTAGTAAGGCGTATTAATAAGTTTTGACCAATGCTCTCCAACATTAAGATTTATCTCATGGTACCCCACCCTAGAGTTAGGGATTTCCTCCTTAACAAAGATCTGATTGAGAAAAGAATTGGCTAGATCACCAAAATCATGGATTTTGATGAGGAAATCAAGGTGACCAAGTTGATCATAGGTAGAGGTCTATGTGAACACATGGTGGAGGATCTTCAAAAAGATAAAGAAGTTACCATGGTGATTCAAGACAACTCACAGGTAGAGGTACCTCTACTTCATAAGAGCTGGCTCCATGATATAACACATTTTTTGCTAACAGGAGAATGCCCCCAAGGTCTAAATAAGGTAAGAAAAGGTATTTCAAACTTCAGTCCATACCTTATGCATTGGTTGATAGGGTTTTATTTAGAAAGGGCCTCAAGGGAGTGCTCCTAAGGTGCATAGATAATGACCAAGTGACTAAGCTTTTGGAGCAATTCCATGATGGAACTACAGGAGGTCATTTTTCACCTAGAACCATAACAAAAAAGATAATGAAGGCTGGTTATTACTGACCTAACCTCTTTAAAGATGCTTATGCATGGGTAAGGAAGTGTCAAAAGTGTGCTTTCTTGGTGGGTAAGCAAAGATTAGCAATTTTTCCTCTTAACCCAATTCAGGTAGAGCAACCATTTATGTAATGAGGTTTGGATTTCATAGGAGTGATCAACCCTCCATCAAGTCTAGGGCATAAGTGGGTGCGTACTGTAATTGAATACTTCACCAAATGGGTGGAAGCCATCACATTAAAGGAAGCTAATGAAAGTGCAGTCTTAAACTTTTATGACAACATTATGACCAGGTTTGGTGTTCCATCTACTATCATTTTTGACAATGCATTAGAATTTATTGGTCTAAAAACAAGTGGATGGGATCTCAAAATGGGCATCTACCTCAACACCTCTTCTAGTTATTATCCTCAAGGAAATGGATTGGCTGAGTCCACAAATAATAATTTGCTAAGAATCATTAAAGGGACTATGGAGGAGAACTAGAGAGTGTGGCACACCAAACTAAAGACAACCTTGTGGGTTGATAGGGTGACTCCTAAAGCTGCCATTAGCAATTCTCTATATGTCTTAGTATATGGAAGGGAGGCCAAGTTGCCCATTTATCTGGAGCTACCTAGATTAGAACTAGCCCATCAATTGGAACTATTGGGAGAGGAGCCCATGAATGTGAGACTGGCTGAACTCATGGAGCTTGAAGAAATGAGTGTCAGGAACCTAGAACAATAAACATGCTCTGATGCCTACTTAGTCAGGATCTTGCTCTACCAATAGAGCACATATGATTACTTCTTGTATTAGCAACTAAACATAGAATTTAACCAGAATCAATAAATAACTAGAAATATGAAACAACACAGGATTTGAGAGACAATACACAATTGTATTAATAATCACTCAGTTTAATATACAATAAGGAAGATGCCACTTCTTCCTCCACTTCAAAGGTTCGCCACACCTCAAGACCTTCTTCCCTCTCTCTCTCAGTCCCAACAATCAACTCCAATACAAAATTGATGTTCACCTCTCCAACCAGTCAGTAACGCGCTGCCAATTCACCAAGTACACAATCGTACTCCAAGTAGATCTCCTTCTCTCTGCTGCTACCTGCAAATCACTAGACCTTACTCACCATGTAGATATCTCTACACCCCTGAAGAACCCTTGTCCTTGCCTCACCAAGTCCTTATGATTCTTCAACCAGTACCCTGGTGGATCAGATCCTTGACCTTGCAGACCCTGCAACTCTCCCTGATCATACACTCTCAGCACCCCTTTGGAACTAAGAGGAGCTACACTAGCTCTCTCTAAAAGCTCTATGGATTTCTAGCACACTTTTACAATACAGCCCATGAGTCCATATATAGATCTCATGCTTACAATAATTAGACTATCATAATTACAATAATTAGACACGCAACTCAAGACTAAGACTAACCTTTGACATGCAAACAAATAGTCCAAAAATAGACTCTCTGGGATCAACATGCAAACTGCCTGTTCATGCACAGGCTGCCGACATCGGCTCCTCCATGATCGATGTCAACCGACTGGTAACCGATGTCGGTTGCTTCGTCACTACCATATGACCGACGTCGGTTGATCAGACCGACGCCGGTTTCTTGCAACTAATTCTGTAACTCCTTGCAACTCTGCATCCTCCATAACTTCTCCTGTTTGCATCTTGGTGAAGCTTTTAGCTCCACAACCTAACAATGAGAGACCTTGAAATGAAAATACTAGAGTCACATCAAGCTCAGGTCAAGAAAGATTTTGATAAGAGATCCATAGAAATATACTTCAAAGAGGGGGATCTAGTCTAGAAATGGGATTTAAATAAGGCCAAGCCAAGCAACCATACCAATTTTGACAGCTTGTGGAGTGGCCCTTATTTGATCCATGGATACAAACAACATAACAATTTTAAGTTTTCCCAACTAAATGGAGAGGTATTACCCATCCTAGTTAATGGGATTCATCTAAAGCCTTGATATTAAAATCATTTTTAGCCATTGTATATATTGTACCTTTTATGTAGTTTTTCATGTTTTTTCCTAAGTGCCTTGAGCACATCTTTTCAGTTGTGTGTTTCCCTTCATAAGTGCTTGGGCCACTTTGTTTTTTCTAGTTGTCCTTGTCACTTTAGGGGAGTTTATAGATAGGGTCACCCTTGTCAAATAAATTAGTGACTCTGTGCCCAATGGATCAGATGAAGCAAATGAGTTGGGTTCTCAAGCATAACATGCATGCTTCCCTGTGAATCACCAGAAATGTTGGCCAATATACCAAGCTATGCCTAGGTGGATCAAGTTGCTAATGGATGAGTAAATAAATAAATGTCCTAGATGAAATGAGTGGAGTAGAGAGATCTCATAGTTCTCACAAAGCTTTTGAAACACTTTAATATTGCTTAAAGCATATTTTGTCAAATTCTAGGGGATAGGTCTATAGATCAAAGAAAAAGGTTCTTGAGAAGTTTTCATGGAAAAACCAAGTAGTTCAAGAATTTTAAGCATGAGTTTAGAATATCTATGGAATCCATTTGAAGAGCTATATAATCCATCAGAAGAACTACATACTCCATCAGAAGAACTAAAGACTCCATCAAAAGATCTACAGACTCCATTTGAAGAACTACGAACTCCATCAGAAGATCTATGGACTTCATTTGAAAAACTATATGCTTCATTAAAAGAACTAAAGACTCCACTAGAACTATAGACTCCATTGGTAGAGCTACTTTACTTAAATTTCCTTATAAGTTGAAGCTAAGTGCAAAATCTCATTTTCAACTAAGTCTTTACTTGCATTTTTTTTGGACTTTTAGTGTCAAAGTTCTTTTAGACTTTATCCAAAGAAAAGTTTTGAAAGATTTTCTTTCTTCAGAGAAGTGTCCAAGCAAGGTTTTCTAAAGGATCTTTTATTTAATAAAAATGCCCTATACAACTTTACCAAAAGGTGTATTTTTCAAAAAAGTGGTCCTTTTCTTTTTTTTTCTAAACGGCCATTTTTCACTTTTTCAAAATTCACTTTCAAATGAAATGGTCCTCTTCAAAATTTTTGAAAGGTACCTTTTCAAATTTTTTTAAGGGTATCTACCTTTTGGGAAGGTTCCATTTAAAAAATTCTGAAGGGCACTTACAAAGTTCTGAAGGGTACCTATAAAATTCCAAAGGGCACTTGGAAGGAGTCTGAGGAGATATTGTCGTAGACAAATTCTCTGAAGGAAAATGCCCAAGTTTAAAAAGAAAGGGACATTTTAAATTTTTTTGAAGGGTATGTTACTTTTGGAAATATCCATTGTCAAGAAGCCGAAGGGTACTTTCCCTTTGGAAAAGTGCCCCAACTGAAAAGCCGAAGGATTTTTCTTTGGGAAAGTGCCCAAGTTAAAAAGGCCTGAAGAAGATGTCTGAAATAAAAGAACCTGAGGGAGTTGAGCCAAAAAAAAGTCTAAATAAATTATGTGGGAAAAAATACTAAAGGAAATAGTTTAGGAAAGTAACATGGGAAAAAGGATTGGTTCAAACAAAAGGTCTGAGGAATTCCTTTAGAAGGATTTATTTTAGGAGAAAAGTCTAAAAGAAAAGGATCTTCAAGAAAATATGAGCAATGAGAAGCTTGAGGGAATGAGTAAAATTGAAAATTCTTGAAGGAAAATTTTAGAAAAGAGTCCAAAGTGACAAGAAAGTAACCTAAAGAAATAAGTCGGTAAGTAGTAAGTAGTGAAGAGAAAAACAAGTAAAGAGGCAACACTTGTTAGGATCATGTGGACCCAGATCAACGGAGCAAAATAAGTCAAATGGTTAGGGGATTCTAGGATTTGACATGTGGAAAGAAATAGAATGTGTCAAAAAGTTAGGAGAAGGATCTAAGGGTTCATGATTGATCATGCATTCAGATCTAAAGGAGTAAGTACACAAGTGGGGTCGGTGAACCAAGTAGATCAATGACATAAAGGACCAAATGACTAAGGCAAATGCAATAGAAGTAAAGATGACCCAAGTTGAACCAAGATGGAAACAACAACTAACCCCATCATTAAAGTTCCTAAAGGAAATAAAAGAGTTGTTCACACCCACTTGTACAAAGTGGGTGAGTGACTTGAATGGAGATGTAGAGCCATGCTTCTGGGCATACCCTTGACAAGATGCCACCCATAATAGGTCCAATCATGATGCTACACAAGCATAGAGATTTCATCCTCACAAAAAATTTAATTAATCTAGTCAAGGGATCGAAAAAGAAAAAGATTTTCAGTCATTAAGACCCCCCTCTCCATCTTTTCAAAAATAAGTCCCTCTTCTTTCATCCTTTTTTTGCTATATATACAGGTTTTTGGGCCTAGAAATGGATCCCTCGACTGGTGAGAGAGGCACTCTATCAAAATTTCCTTGTAACACTCTCTTGAATCAATACAAGTTAAATTTATAATTTCTACTAAAGTCAAGTATGCATTATTGAAGTTTAACTTGTAGAATGTATGTTTTTCCTCATCATCTACGATTTCTATATGCACATTGCATTAATTTTCTTGTTTTCTTGTAGGTTGTGTGATGTGTTATACTTTGGCACATTTTTAAATAATTATGATTCATAGTGCCTCTCTTGTAGACCTATTTCTTCCTTCCATTCAGAGTGCATCCTCCCCTTTGACCTCCACACAGCTACTTTGCTTACAGCTCTAAAATAAAACCACCTAGACTTGTCTTATTTAAGTCCAGTAATAGTCACTAAGGTTCCAAGTCTGAATGTAGATCACTCTCTTTTGGTACATCACCTCCCTTATCTTATATTTTCATTTTTATTTTATTCTCCTATCCTTTTTCCTTAGTCAGCAGTAGATTTTAGCATGGAAAATGAGAGCTAAAGTAAAGCATCTGAGGAACTAGCCTCATTAAAAAGCCTAGAGGTTCAACCTCATGATAGGATACCCATAACCTGAGGTTGTCCCAATGATTGTAGCTAGGAGTGAGAGAACCTAAGAAATTGTCCCACAAAGGGTGAAATTCTAGCCTAAAATAGTTCCCCAATAACAACCAACCTATCAACATGTTTATTCTCACCTCTTGGTATTGCCTGAATGTTAAAAGCTTGGAAATATTCAATTTAATCCCATATTCTATTAATAATTAAGCATCAAGTTTTTACATACATTCAAACCTCTTACTTGGTGAACTACAAGTTCACTATCACCAAACACATGCAAATAATTGACTTTCATCTTCCTAGCCCACTGCAAATCATAAACTAGTGCTTCATACTCAGTAACATTATTTGAACATCAAAACTAAAATTTAATAGAAGAGAAATATCTTTGATTTTTTAGAGAAACCAACATCATTCTATCTATAGTTCCATGCTTATTCCTTGATCCATCAAAGTACAATTACCATAGACCTTCATTAGACTCATCATCCTTAACCTTGGCTAGAATTATTGCACATTGTCATGAAGGCAATACACACTAAGTCATTCTTCTTCAATCAGCTTGTAGGGATCATGCTCATGCAAGGTAGAAGCCCATTCATCAAGGAAAAAATTTGGAAATCCATCCAAAGGTGATTCATTTTCTACTTCACTAGCTTATAGTACATCATCCAAGATGATACAGTTAGTGTTCATAACACTTGACATATATGGCTCCATATGGAAACATGTAATATGTTCAAAATGAATAGTTACCTTGATACCATACCTAATTATGAATAATAAATAAGTCTAACTAGATGATAAATATCCCCCAATCTTTGAGGTGAAGTCCCTTAAAAGGCACATACCAAAGTAAGGAGGCAAGTCAACCACAACAACATCCTATTGAATAGTAACATTAGGACAAGCATATAATGTCAATTTCAGATATTTGATGATACCTTCCATCTTTATTGGTGACCCATCCAATTAAAATAATCCTTTAGTGTTTGGTTCACAGACAAGTCCAAGCTTGTCTGCAATCTATTTAGGCATGACTATACTACTAGCTCCACTATCCACCATACAATTAAGAACCAAAGTATCACCTACTATAAAAAAAGGTAAAAAGGAGGAGTTTTATTTGATTTTACCTTAGTTTTTTCCACCTTTTCCATTTTATTTACTTGCTATTCCTGGTGCTTTATTGGCTAATCTAAATTAGTTAAGACAACACCTTCTTTTTCAACTAGTTTTGGAGACAATTTGAGAGCTAAAAGCTATTAGATGAGCATATCTTTTTGTCCTAGAATGGAAAGAGAATCCCACAAGATAGTGTTAATGTAAGACTTCTTCATCTGGTCTATCATACTAAAATGAGATCCACTATCCTTTAGCTATACCTTTTGAAGTATTGGCTATTCATGAACTAGAGGTAATTGATGAACCTTACCAGCCTCTACATTCTAATTTTTTTGTGTTGTAGGGACAACAAGTTGCTATTTTATACTCTTAGAAATAACCCTAAGAGTACTTGAGGAATTTGTTACCTCTTGAGCCTCTTCAATATATCTTCTTTTAACTCTAGTTATAGCTACAACTTGACCACTTGAATGGTTAGTTTCAACACCTTGAGTAAAAACACCATGATCATCTAGTTGCCAATTTACATTAATGGCATCAGGTTACCCATAAAATTGATGAGTCTCTCCTTGTGATGCCAAACTTGTATCTTGGTACTGACCTCCTTAAAAATAAAACTCTTCTTATGTTATTTGAAGCATAATGATGTTCTATGATACCAAGGCTTGGTTTTGAGCATCATTCAGATTTGAGGGATGCCAACTTGAATCCTACATCAAATTTTTTTGAGGTGGGGTGGAAACAATAGCCTTTAAAGTGGAAGGAACATTAGGATCAAGGGAAACATATGGCTTAGTTGGAGTTATGGCCCCTTGTGCTTGATAAGGTGGTCTATTCTCTCTAAAACCTTGATAAGGAGGTGTTTGATCTTTTAAGGGCTGATAGGTGTTTTGATTTTATTGTTGATAATGCCTATTTGATTGAAATTGTTGCCTTTTGAGCTGAACTATTTCATTCCTAAAGTACTGTAGCAAGCTTTTAAACTCTCCTATCTCATTAGTTTGGATATCAGGGGTTATACTTTGAGCTTGAGGTGCTGTAGTAGGAGCTAAGGATTGAATTTACAAAATTTGAGGGGCTAGTGTAGAGTTTAGTTCTAGAAATATAGGCACTAGAGGTCTTGGAGAAAGCTTACCAGCTTGTATCAAACTATTTTCTACCCTTATTTCAACCTCATTAGCATCTATCAAGGTAGTACCACCCATGGAATTTATCATGACACTAATGTTAGAATTCAAGGCTTTCAAATAGTAAAAAAAAACATGTTTAGGGGATAGCCTTATCAACACAAGTATTTTGGTCCATGTCTTTTGCAATTTGAGGTTAAAATCAAACATGAACTCATGAGGAGCTCTATTTATGATAGTTAATTGCTCAACTAAAGATAAGTGATCAGATTTGTCCTCAAATTACTTGACTAAGGCTGCACCTAATTCATCCCAGGTGGAAATAGAGTTTAGTGGAAGGTTTATATACCATTGAAATGCTTTTCCTTTGAGGGAGGCAACAAGAAATATAATAACAACATTATGGACTGAACAAAGATTAACCACATCTTGGATATGCTCAATAGGGGTTATTTGATTTTATCCTAAGAAGAATGGGATTCTCTTAAGGGTAGACATTCGAATGTCATCAAACTAGGATAAATTTAGTGGGATACCTCTATTGAATGGAGCAAACACCTAATTTTTAATGTCCATTTGGGTAGTGTGGGTTGTAGTGATTAGAATAGTAGGATGACTAGGAGGCAAATACTATTTTTGAGGATATGGTTTTGTCCTCTTAAATATTGATCTCTTATAAGATATAAATTCAAAAGGAATATATTTACTTGCTGACCTTGTGGTAACCTTTGGCATGAAAGAGATACCTAAATGATGCTATGAACTCTTCAACTTGAAGAATCTTTAGCTTGTGATGAAGATATATATTCTCTTCTATTGCAAACACCTTTCTTCAGCTTCAAACTTTAGATCTATAAAATATTTATTTTTTGGTCTGACCAGACATGCCAAAAACTATTATCAATTAGACTTGCACCTCTGTGAAGGTAGTTTCAGGCTTTCACAATCTGCTAAAATGTGAAAACAATCCTAGGCTATGGGTGACCTAATCAGTTGATTGAGTCTCTAGATTATAAGGGCTAGCTCCCTTTGGTGTATCAATTAGGATCTTTCCTCTACGCTATAAACTATAGAGAAAAGAGAGAGAAACTTAAATGGAAATCCTATATAATGATGGTGATATACCTATATTTTTTGATTGATCCACTCAATTTGAGCTCCTAAAAACACTAATTTAGACAAGAAAAGGGCTGAAATTTTAACTCTAATTGACCAATATGCATAAGTATTTCATAAAAAGGTTTTATCTAGTGATCTAAGCTTGAGGGAAATGAAAGAATAGACCTATTTTAAGGCACTAACCAACCAATTATATCCACTATAAACTCAACCAAGAGACATCAAACATAAAACATGACTTGCATAAACTAATCAACTATACTTCTAGGTAAGAATCAAGACTTGATAAGGAAGATAAATTATATTACTTATGCAAATCACTGACATGAATACACTATACCAACATTCTGAAAAATAAAATTAGTCCTTCTATTAATCTAAAAAAATGTTACAACTCAATTTTTTGGCAGATTTTAATCTTGCCAAAAGAGGGATACAATTCAAGGTTGAAAAGACAACTTATATAGAAAAGTATACACAAGCCAAAGATTGGCACTGAAAATAGAAGAGGAGATTAACTCCCACATTAACCAAGTCAAACTTGAGCTATCAAAAGATAATGCAGTCTTCAAATAAACTATATTTTTGTCTTATGCCTTGCATGAAAATCACTTTGGCATTTAAAAAGGATGGTGGGCCTATTTTGGACTAATCTATTCCACAAATGAAAAGCTACACAAATCTCTAAATAAATAACTCTGTTTGAATTGTTTGAAACAAGAGAATAATCTCCTTTGAATCAAATCAATGCTAATGTTGAACTTAGAATTCCATTTGAACTATTGGAACATTGAAGCTTTAACAAGATAAATAAGAGCACATGCATGAAATCAATGCCATGTTGGATTTTGAAGGGATGAGGTGGATCAAAGTTTGAAAAGTCAAACTCTTGCATGAAAAGCACTACCTACTAATTAATCTTCAAGCTGAGTTAGATCATTGAATGCATGAGATGACTAGGAGATTAGCCTATTTTCAAAAACCAGTCAACTGAAGCTTTGACCAATCAATTTTAAATAGCCTTTGCTTGCATGGATGATCAGAGGTGTATTCAGATTGAACTGTTTGTTAGCTCTCTATCTTCCATTATCAACTCTTCATATTTTGCATGTATTCCTTCTTATGGAATTTTTTTGTCTTTTCTATAGACTTTTCTTCTACATGTATTTATCTTGAGCTTATTCCTTCCTGCTCATTTACTTCAAACTTATTTCCTTCAGGATTATCCAATGGTCCTTGGGGCTATTTGAAATGGTACTTTATCATTTTCTTATGGATAGATTGTCTATGGGAACTGTCTCTTCATCTCCTTCAGCTTTTCTTTCTATCTATTTCCTTCAGACAAAAAGTCTGAAGGAAATGTATCTTTCAGGCTTTTGACAATAGACCTTTCCTGCATAAAGTTCCTTTAGAAAAAAAGTCTGAAGGAATTCCTTCCTTGCAATTTGTCCTTCAAGCTTTTAAAATGTCCCTTCGACACTTTTGAAATGGAATTTTAAACTTCCTACAAATGGCCAGTTGCCCTTTTCCATAGGGCACATACCCTTCAACATTGTTTCTAGTGACCCCTTAAGTTTTTTATAAAGTCTTTTTCTGAGGGGTTAATAACCCTTCAAAATTTTTGTTTTTAACTTTCCCAAAGGGCAGATACCTTTTGAGATTTTGTAATTGATTCTATTCTGAAGGGATTCTACCCTTCAGAATTTTTTTGAATGGTCTTTTTCTTGTGGACAAGTTTTCTGAATGAATTCTTTTGGACAATTTATTTGAAGGAATTCCTTCAAACTTTACAAAAATTCCTTTCATTTGTTTCTTTTTCCATACCCTTTGGACAATTTTTTTTAAGGAATTCATCTCTTTGAGAGTTTTTGTTTGGACCTTCAAAATTGATGAAATGTCCCTATTGATTTTGATAATGGAATTTCCCAAATGGAAAGTGCCCTTTGATTTTTATATAATGGACCTCACAGCCTTTTCAAACTACACTTTAGAAGAAATTTATCTATCCACTTGCCCTTTGGACTTTCTTAAATGGTCCACTTTTCCATAGAATTGACCCTTCATATTTTTGTGAATGGTCTTTCGGCCTTTTGGAAGTGAATTTCCTGAATGACACATATCCTTTGGAATTCCTTGAAATGAACCTTCCTGAAGGGAATCTACCCTTCAAGATTCCTACAAATAAACTTTTCCTAAATGACACATACCCTTTGGGATTCTTTAAAATCCCTTTGACATTTTTATAAATTCCCTTTTTCGAGAAGTGCCCTTTAGGTTTATTGATATGCCCTTTGAAGAAGTTGAAAGTGTCTCTCAGAGAAGTTGAAAAGAATCTTTTAGAAGAGAAATGACCCTTTTTCCTTATAAAAATAACTTTCTTAAAGGGAACATACCCTTCGATATTCCTAAAATGACCCTCAAAGCTTTTGAAATGCATCCTTTGGGAGAATGAAAGTGACCATTTCTTGAGGAAGATACCCTTCGGGATTTTGGAAAAGAACACTCCTCTTCAAGAAAAATGAAATTGACCTTTTAGGGAAATGTTTTTGGACAAAATTTCTAAAATAATTCCCTGTACTTGAATAATTTTTTTGAAACAAACATGTCCAAAAGAATTCCTCCCAAAAGAAATAGGCATTGTTCTTTTACCATGGGCTCTTTGTGGAAAACTTTTGCTAAATGATAACTTGAATGCCAACACTTGGCCTGAAGGTTGAAGATGTATAAATGTAGGCCTCTTCTATACCTATCCTTTTAATTGTTTATCACCACAAAAACTTACTTGGATCCCTCCACTACAATGACATGAAAAGATTTGAATGATAAGGGTGGTAATTTGACCTATGGGGTCAACATTGTCAACAAGAAAATGTATGGAACTCTATAATATGACCATCCCATATCAAAATATCTATAGAGGTAGTAATGGAGAAGCATTGATTATAAGGCTCTGTCTTAAACATTTGAATGACAAAGTGAAAATCACCGTTGCCATAATGAAACTATTTAATACTTTCACTTATTGTCAATTGAGGATAATATTCATATATTCAAGAGGCAGACATTAGACCTACTATGGATAGGCCGTTATAGAATGTTTGTCATGCAATAACATAGATGATACATGAAGTTACATAAAACTTATGGGTGGTGATCACTTCGTATAGTTATTTGTAAATTGAATCACTAATTAATTCAACCTAATTGATGTACTGATTATTGACATAAATAATATAAATATATTAAAACATCCATTCATTATAATCTCTTACTATAGGATTTACCACTACCTTATTTAGAAGAGTAACAATTTCATTGAATTTGGGCTAGAAATCTTGTTGGGCAATGACCTTAGGAACCCTATAAATTGAGGCTTTGGTCTTAGCAAGCCAATGTTTATTTAAGGATCTAAGAGAATCATCTTTATTGTCATCATGAAGTTATTGGGCTGATTTTGGAGTGAATTCCAAAAAAACTTCATTATCTAGTATCTTCAAAATCTATTCAATGTAGTCAGGAAGTCTCAAGATAAATTCTTCTCAGGGAGTATGAACCTCTCTTCTATCTTTGTCATAATGACTTGCTAGGGTCATGACAAGTTCTAGGCACTACACAAAGATTGAAAATGTAACATCTTGAAGAAGGCCACTATCATAAATGTTGTGTCTAATTATTCTTAAAAGAGGCATTTATTATTCTTTAAAAGTCCTAAATATCAATGTGCCCCAATTTTGTGTTCATGACCTACTTGATGTTGGAATCAATGTTAGAGGGGGTAACCCCTTAAAATTGGTACCTCATTTCACTATCTTTTTCCTTTTCATTCTTCTTGGGCATGTTAGATGTTTAATAATTGTAATAGGGATGGGGGCATGGGAATAAAATTGGGAATGGGAATGATAATATGGAAGGAGAGAGGTAGAGAGAGGGGAGGTAGAAGCAAGAGATTGTAATGCAATCATGAAGTTATAATGCAGGGTAAGTAGGAAACACAGATGCTAGGGTTGTAAGGGTGTACAAAAATAAATAAACCTTGATTCTAGGAGAGCTAGAAAATCCAAAATTGGGAGTTTGAGGCTACATTATAGGTGAAGAACTCTGATGCTGGGAGAGATGGAAACTTTGATGTTAGCATTCTAAGGGTACATAATAGGTGAAGAAATTTGATGCCAGGAGAGATAGAAACTTGAATGTTAGGGTTCTAAGGGTTCACAATAGGTAAATAAATTTGATTTCAAGAGAGTTAAAAAATCCATCATTAGGGTTCTAAGGGTGGACAATAGGTGAAGAAATATGAAGCTATGAGAATGAATATGTAAAGGCTTCCAAATATCTGACAATAATTCGGTGAGGAAAGAGGTACCATTCAAAAAAAATGAGTGAATTTAGAACACACCAAAGGAAAACACACCATTCTACAAGGAAAAAACCTTGAAAAGAGCAAAAAACAACCCTAGGCATTTTTCCATGGAAAAACTTGAAGAAATCATGATAAAATGATTTGCAAACACCTATAAATGATGAAAGATCCTCAAGAATGAAAAACATGATTGCAAAGCTCAAAAATCATGTTGTTTGAGTGATTTAAAATGGTAGAAAGACTTTATTAAATAGTGGATCATCCCTCATTAATGAGGATCAATTCAAAGACAAACATTTGCATTACATCCATCAAGGTCTAACAGTTGCACTACAGTCATAAAACTCTGACAATAACAAAACTAAAAATGACTAGGTCTTTAAAATAAGCATTCTTCCTTGACTTTTCTAAGATTTTAAATGAATTTAAAATGGGGTACCCTAATTTTAGTTGTGAAATTTAGGGGACAATAATATCCAACCTTGTAATGGTATCCTCTTTGTTACAACCCATAGGTAAATAAATTGTGATATGCTCTTAGACTATAATGGACACTTTGAAAGTATCCTTAGTTGTCTTTATTTTTAAGAAGGTATGGGAGTGGTTCTTCCCATGTTAAAGACCTCCTAGATTTATCATCTCTGGTTGAAGTGTGTGGAGAGCTAGGTTGAATAAAATCATCTTTAGCTTACATCTCCCTTATCATGACTTCTTATTTTAGGCCATGTGTTGTTATTCTTCCCCTTTGACTGCCTCTATTGCTAAGAGGATCACATGAGTTTTATTGATAGGTTTGAAGGTAAGGCTAAACTGAGGAGAGAGATAAATCATTTTGAGTTCTTTGAACTCCTTTTATTTAAATAAAAAGCTAATTTTATATTGGATTTCTTATTCTTAGCACAAATAATTTATCTCATATTGGATTTCTTCAATTCTATCTCCCTCCAATGATGAGGGTGAAGCCAAACCACTGAAATAGAGCTATTGATCATCTTGGACTAGCTTGCCAAATGTATGATTAGGAACATATGATAAGGATGCTTCAAAAGCATAATACACATCTTCCTCCTCTAGTTGATTCAGATCTTTGAATTATGCTTCTAGTTGATCATAAGAGATATCAAGTTGTTCCTGTTCTGTATACATATCCTTATCAATTTTCCTTTTAGCAACTAGGTCACTTGAAAACTCTAATACAATTTCATCATCAGACTCATCATCACTAATGCTCCTAAAGAATGGATCAATATTTTGGAATGGCATGTTCTCAGTCAATATGATTGATTTAGCTTGATTCCCAATTCCATCTTGGCATGCTCTAAATAGTAAAGTTGAGAACCTAGTTTCATAGTTTGGATTGTGCATTATTTGATGTTCTCCTACAACAAATAGCATGAGATTAGTCATCAAAGAGGCCTAATTCCCAATATAATGGAAAAAAAAACCTATTGGTAATAAATTGCATTAACATAATTATGTGTATTATTTCCAACAACAAGTTTCTCATTAATCATTGTGATGTTGGCTTGATCACAAAGTTGAGACAACACTTGATTGTATTTCAAAAATTAGCCCATGGGTAGATTATACTAGCTGAAAGATTGAGGCAATGCCTCATTATATGGCACATGATGATTCATGGGCTAGATTTTAGGTATGTACTCAAAGGAATTTGGTGGTAACCCCTCGATTACCCAAATAGATAGAGAGGTTGAACACCATAGCTATAGGGTAATGATTGTTACTATATTGTGCAAACTTCTCTATAGGTGAAAGCCAAAGATGAGAGGGAAATTGGGGTTATTCGAATGAACATAGTAGTGATAGGATCTAACACATTTAGATAAAATAATATAGTTTCATCCTCTATTTTTAATAAAGGATCCTTTAACCACCCATATAATTGATGGATTCGATGGTTGAACACACTAGTTGGCTTACTAAGATCTTTACAGGCTATATAAAATCATTAAAATAAAATATAAGGGTTGATGGGCATACTAAAGTTGTTGAGATTTTTTTTTAAAGATGGCCAAAGTGGTGATGCACCCTTTTGGTAGACTAAGGTACCAATAGTAAGTTGTTTAATCTAGTGAATAAAGGAATATGTGACAAGCTACATCCTTATGCTGAATCTATGTTCTAATGATGGTTTCTTTAAAATCCTAAATGTGCTCTTTATTAATATTGATTCTACCATGGATATACTTTGGATATAATTAATGGGGATCCTTAGGAAAGTCATGGGAAGGCCCTAGAATGTCCACAAGGTAACCACATTCTCCTAACCAAGGTAAGGGCATTTGACTAGTAGGAAAAGATATTAAAAACAAAGGATAAATATAAAATAGTTGAGTTCAAGTCCTCCTTCTAACACCAATCTATTGTTTTGTGTTTTGACACATCCAAGACAACTCATGTAGAGGGAGCTTTGGAGAACCTCTACCTCTCTTGAAAGGATATTTATAAGACCTCCCCAAGGTTTATTCTACTTGGTCTAGGTGCACTACTCTTCACTTAGTGGCTTATTTTGAACATTCCATTTCAAGGGACCTATGCTAGTACTAAAATTCTTCAGATAAATCATAAGCATTTTAGTCTTATTGGGCTTATTTCCTAGGGAAATCAATATACATATTTATCCATAAAAATATAGTTGATTAAAGAGATGTTCATTGTACATAAGATTCAATAATGCATAAATGGAAGGAAATAAGAGCATGCAATCAAGATAAAAGTGTAACTATCGATTGCAACTTAGAAATTAACCTACCTAATCTAACCAAGAGAAAAAATAACAAAAGAGGGAAGGGTAGGGAGAAAGAAAAGATGAGCCTGCTTTTAATGGAACTTGATCTATTCCTATAGAGTAGACAAGTCCTTGTAGGAAACCACTCTTTTCTAGGCCAACATAACAAAACCATGGGTAAATAATTATGTAGGAGTTTGATGGAAATGGACAATGAGAACCAAGGGAAACTAACCACCATATACATGTGCAAATGATCATATCAATTGATGAAACTTTCACACAAAAGATATTTCCATGAAGCAAATATTGGGATTCATCATATACTTCATCAAATTTATAGACCTGATTCTAAACAACCTTGACTCATGCAAAGAAAAGAATCTAACTAGAAAGCATGAAATTACATAAAATAAAATGTTTGGTTCATAATGTCTTTTTCAATCCACCATAACTAGCCTTAAGAAAGGATTTTGAATTCCTATAAATAGGAGAGAGATCCAAAATTAAAGATTTCAAAGGGAAGGTGACCCATGCCTCTATATAAGTATCTATAACCTTCAATGAGTATAAAGGACCAATACACTAACTATGTTTATTCATCAATCTTTTCGTACATCTTCACCCACTTTGTTAATCATGGCCTAGGTTAATTTGGATCACAATTATAGGTACTTCAAGGCATTTGAATTATGTAGCTACTTGAATTACTTTTTATGGCTTAAGACATCCATTATTTTGTTCTATTGACCTTGAAAAACTCCTTGCTTCTACCCCTTAACTGTTGTGGGTTAGCCCATTTTAAATAAGAATTTTCTATTTGTCACTTTGTTAGTCACCTAGAATCATTTTATGTATCTTTGCCACACACATATACCTGGGAATACTCTTTTGTCTTATGTTCTATGATTTGACAAGTAACCTTACTTTGTTGATTCCTCCCAATTCCTTTATTTCCTACCTTTAAGTTATCATCAAACATGATCATGGCAATCAACATGATCATAGAGCTTCCTAGTATATTATATATATTTGCTTCTCTCTAAAATCTTGAGCTCCTAGTATGGCACCATGTGGCATCATCTTAGGCCTTGGGAACCCTCTACTACTGGGTCTATTGGTGATTAGCCTCTATGACCTATCTAACTAGGAGATCAATAGTCGACAGCCTTCAGGCATCATTTTATCATCCCCAAGTTATCAACCCCTAAATGTTGCCACATGGTTACATCTTGAGTCTTCAAGATTTTGATGTTCCTTTTGTTTCCCTCATGAACTGTTAACTCTTGCCAACCATTGATCTAAGAGATTAAATAATTAGTGGGCCTTTGGGGCTCTGTATCACCTTTATTTTCTTAGGGTCCCAAGTTCTCATAATTGTGCCATATGACATGATATCAAAAATTTGAGGTCCTCAAGATTTAGAATTTATTCAAGCTTGCTTCTAATGCTCTGACCTCCATGATTATGCCATGTGGAAAAATCATGGAGCTTGAGGGATTTCTAAACACTTGTCACATTTTCAAAAAAATTTACTTTAGTTATAACATCCCCAAATGGTTGACACATGGAGGCTCTACATTGAAACAATCAAACTTGTACATTATAAAGAAAATGATCAAGTCATAAATATTTGAGAGAAATAATAAAAAGAACAAGATGAAAAGGAATGTGATATTTAAACAAAGATTTTGCATTCTAACATGAAACATTTGTATACACAAAGAATTTCAATTAGAGAAAAAACAAACATTATGTTTTTGAATATTTAATAGATTAAGGTAAAGATTATGAACTTGTCTTAGAAGCTAAAGTTAGAAAAGACCCATTATTTAGTTGATTTAGATAGGCTTTAACATTTGATATGGCCATCAAAATTAAGCTAGTGAAAACTACCACATGGTGAGATTTTATTGGTTCAGAAACCCAACTTTGATGGCCTATTGATGGGAAGATTCCTATCAAATTTATGCTATGGGGTTGGATGATGTCATCAAGTCCATATAGATGGCCCTCATTCATCGATCGGTGGCCTCTATGTTCACCATATGATGACATGTGGTATCATTTGGCTTCTCAAGTTTTATAGGATAGAATGGGATCATGCCATGTGGCATGATCATAAGGGCTCTACATTATCACTATGGATAGGTTTTCCTCTGAGCCATAGGCTCTAGAAATAATTCCATGTATCATGATCTTAGGCCTTTAGCCTTAGATATATCTTGGTCTTCAGATTTTCTTAGTTTTAGACGAATTAGATTTGTTGATCTAAAGATCGAATAGTGGGTGGGTAGTCAGTGGATCCTTGGGTTTCTCTAACTACATAAATCAATCTCAGCTATTGTGATGGTGACACCTATCACCATCTTAGGGAGTTAGGGGTAAATCTCATTGACTTAGTCAATTTTGGATGGATTAATCCCCAACTAAACATGATAGAGACATGCATATTCATAGAGTGAATTTAGGGAAACTTTGGACTTTGCAACCTTTCAACAAAAAGACTAAGGCAACAAAAAGCATGGAAAACCAAGGAAAATTCCAAAAAAAGAGACCATAAGGAAAGAAAGAAAGGGATCACCATCACAAACATTTAGTCATGAATAGGCACTGACATAGACCAAATCTACTAAGGAGAAGTTGGTATGAATCCCAAAGAAAGTTAGATTATTTTCCTAAGTCTAAGTCAAATAGTCTCAAAGGATAATTAAAAAGGACTAAACTCTATAAACTCAAGTAAATTAAAATATTTAAATCAATCAAGATATTAGAGGTGTTTAATTTTACCAAGCATTATGATTCATATTTATTAAGCATACTTAGTCAAAAAGAATGAAGCACATATTTATATGCTCACACCTAGTGTTGGGCCCCTAGTTTTGAAGACTATTTTGGCTAATTATATTTTCATAACATATGGCATGGAGAGACATGGTGTAAAAGACCATGGCTCAGAATACCATGGTGTAAGAGTCTGTGAAGGGGAAGAAGCAGGTCCTATGGAGTAAAGATGCATGTTAAATGGAGAACCCAAGAACAAACAAATACAAAATTAACAGAAGACTTGGGGAAAGCATGAAAAGTAGAGACAATTATGGAGTGGTTCACAGGGATGGAAGAAAAGATTGAGTCAAGCAAGAATCCAGAACTAGCCCATGGGAAGATATGTGATTGATGATGAGGATCTAGCATCAAGAGAGAATTTAGGGGCATATAGGTCTAGGTCTATAGGAATTCATTATAAATGGCTACAATGACTCAATTTTGTTGATGATGTTAACAAGTCATCTTAATTATATTTACTTTTATAATGGTTTGGTCAGGGTAAACCAAGTATAAATAACCCCTTCATGTGATTTATATGGTGGTTAGATGTTATTGATAAGTTAATGATTTATTTACGAGCTGGTTATTATTGTAACTTTGAATCACTGTACTCTTTGATACCACTTATGAATATGATGAAAAGTAGTCTATGTTGATGTAAAGCTTGTGTTTAGTTGTCAATGGTAATAATGGAATTGAAGTTATCTATTATCATTTATACTAACTTATTTTTCTTTTGATTGTTAAGTGATGAAGTAGTAAATTGAGTTAGATATAGGGTTAAGAATGATTTTAATACTAAGTAGTTATTCGAGTGCCCTTGACTAGGAAGTTAGATAAACACACCCTCACATGACAAAACTAACAAGAACCAATTCTAGGTTGTGTACTTTAGGTGAGCATGCAAGGACTTGTTCTTTCATGAAATGCTAATGTGTTAGCACATTAGAACTCTTATTTATTTAGGCATGTGCCTAGGAAAATAATCCTAACATTTTGGTTCTATTGTCGAGACCCATAGTGCTTGTTTGCATAATGGTAGATGCTTGAATGGTTATCTTTGGAGAATATTGAATGATGGGTTAATAAATTATAAGATAAATTTGTATTACTAGTTTTTAAACTGGGAATTTCTACATGCACATGGGTATACCAACATATATACGACTAACTTTATGAAATGTTCTTTGTAGAAGTTCTTATTCACCATCATGCTTGGATTTTGGCATATGCACAAGACCAATTGAGGAACTATAGAAAAAATATAACTTGGTTAGTAGAGCATCAATTGGATTTAACATGGTTGGGAACACCTTAGACATATGGAATGCATTTTTGGTGGCATATAACTTTAAATAGTTACATTTTGGAATACATAGTCTCAACATATTCTAGTCTAGAGGAAACCCAATTTCACTTCCTTCAAGAACCACATGATATATATCTTAAACATTTTTTTCTAGAGATTAAAAAGATCTTAGTGGATTCTAGACTTGAAAATTTCTCCATGGATGGATAAACTCTCTCTCTCTCATGAGAAGCATAGTTGGTTGGGAAATGGTGGGGCAAATTTTGATTTAAAATTATTGGTTTAACATGGTAGCCAGTTAGCAGGAGTTACAAAATCATAAATATGATGAAGCTTGGAAAAGGGCTATGAGTGGAAGCAATTTAGGGAGGGGATAGGAGGATAAAAAAAGTGTCATAAGGGTCCGTAGGGAAGCATAAGGGCATAGCAAGGACTCCCTAACCATAGGATTGCACTAGATACCAATTTAAGTATGCATAAGATAAATAAGTTAGGCAATGGTGACAAAAGAACCTAATTTAGATAGGCCTTATTTCCCACCCATAATGCATGATCATGCTCTTGAGTTAGATGACATCCTTGTACGTAATTGGGATACAGATAGTGTAAAATCATAAACTAAACTTGTTATAGATACTTTTGTAGACTAAGACTAAGATAGTATTTTATGATTTATTTCTTTTCCATTTAAAGATAATTATATGGCCTAGTTTGGAATGCCTGGTAGACCAATCATATCTTATGGGTAGATCACTATCCCATTTATAGTTAATTGGCTTACCTCAACACCCAACATATCAGGTGCTTTTATTATTATAAGAGTCATGGGAGGTGGTGTCAATGGTGGTTTGGGTGAAAGAACTAGAGGATGCACATAAGGCATTGGTGGACCTACCCCATAAGGTCTAGGAGGGATAAAAAGTGAATCACAACAAGCTCCATTTCCAACACCTCATTCAACCACTATGGATTATAAGATGATACTCCATTTGCCTAAGTATTACATTGTGGATAATGCTATAGAACATGTTCATAAGTGTGAAATTATTTGGTGAATGCATGGCATTACATCTTTTGAATTAAAGGCAACACAATTTTCCACCACTCTTTTGGACTGTGTGCATAAATAGTACCATAAGTTTGATCTGCAATAGTCTATGGTGAATTATGACCAACTAAAGGTAATGTTTGTCAAGGAATTTGATATCTTAGATTTTAAATAATAGATCATAGCTACCCTAGAGGACATCAATAAAGAACTAATTGAGAGCATACGCAAGTATGATGCACATTTTAAGACATTTCTCTAAGCTTTATTTTGATATAAATGTTTCTTAGCATGAAAAATGGTTTTTAGGAGGCTTATTACTTCCCTTTAGATGCACCTTATCGAAAAATACCTTCACCAACCTATATGATGCCTTGGAAGCTGCCCTTTACATTGAAGTCATTGGGAACATCAACATAGGGATTCATCCCTTCATGAAGGATTAAATTGTTACTATGGCATCTTAGTTGGAAAAACACACTGTGCATAATGCTTATGACACTTGTAATGGTTTATGGTGTGTGGACTATGAATTTGAAGGCCACATTAGGAATAAATACCCTTGAAAAAGTGTTTGCACCATGATAATGCAATACTGTGAGATTTTATAGGAAGAGTAAGTTACCCTAGCACATGAGAAGACACCTTCACTAGCGTTACATGAAGAAAACACACTTGAGGAGGCACAAGTGGAAACTAGAAATCCCATTGGTGAAGAGAGGGATGGGTTAGACATGGCCTTGGGAATGAGTGGTATTGATATCAGTGCTAGCCACCATAATGAAGACACAAATGTCAAGATACTAGAGTGAGGTCCCTCTAAGGGGAAAGAGTTAATTGATGAATCCATCCAACAAAGGCTAGAAAATACAGATATAACCATGACTCTATAGCCTCAGTACCATAAGGGAGTGATAGAAAAACATTTATTTATGTTCTCATATTTTGCACCAGAGGATTTAAATGAGCAGACTTAATGATAATTGTCTTTTTACCATGATATTTATAATGAAGAATGTAATTTTGAGTATTCATCAAAAATCTTGATTTTAAAATTGAGAAAGATAGAACTTCTAGATACAATGTTGGTATATCCCCATATGTGTGCTATGACATAGGAAAGTGTGACACTCTTGAAGTTTGCATATGAGATAAGTAGGGAAAATGCCTTAGCTGAATCTAATGTAAGGTGAATCCATAAGAAGCATTCATAAATGGTATATTGCAATGACTATCACATGAGAATAAAACTTGAAGAGGAGTTAGTTGTGGTCAAAAGCACTAATTGGAGATAGAAATAACAAGGTAAAAACTTTAAACCTTTACAAGGCAATTTTGAGCCAAGATCTAGCTCTTGTAGATTGGTATCCCTTACTAGTGAGGCAATTGATAAATTAGAGACACTAGTTAAGACTTTGGTTGAAGAGATACAAGGACCAGACTATCCCTTATCACAATTAATAATTTAATTAAGTCATGGAGGTCTGTAAAAGTTTTTTGAATAGGTTTGGTGACATAATTCCCATATTGGATGGGGTTTTTACTAAGCTAGCATGGGTTGATAAAGTTTTGGAAGTAAGGCTTTAGGCAGAGGAGCTTCAATGACAATAGTTGGCTAAAAATGCCTTAGTAATAAAATATTGCACAGAGCATGCCAAAGCATTTGAATATGTGGAGGCTATGAAAAATAAAATAAGCACTCACTACTAAGAGATTAATGAAATTTTCATGGCACTTTGAGGACAGGTTTCTACAAAAGACAATAGGCTTGAAGATGTTCATAAGGATGTTTATACATCCCTTGAGTGTTTGGTTATTCAAGCAAGTGATTATCTTGAGTAGCTCAAGGAGATAAATAAGCTTAAGGAGGTAGTAGAGGAAATCACATCCCAGCTACAAAATATCTTAAACCATTGGGAGGGCATAAAAAATCAAATTGAGTTGATGGGACCTAAGTTTTTGGAGGGAATTGAGAACGCTACATAGTCTGGGGTAGACTATTAACTTAGTGTGGGGTGATGTTGGGACCTTAATTTTGAAGACTATTTTGGCTAAGTATGTTTTGAAAACAAGTGGTGTGGAAGACTATGGTGTAAAAGACCATGGCATGGGAATCCATGGTATAAAAGAAGCAAGTCCTAGGAGTAAAGATGCATGTTAAATGGAGAACCTAAGAATAAAATACTTGAAAATTAGTGGAAGACTTGGGGAAATCATGAAAAGTGGAAATGGTTATGGAGTGGTTCATAAGGATGAAAGAAAAAACTAAGTTAAGTGCAAATATAATCCCAGCCTGTGGGAAGATAGCCACTTGAAAATGAGGATCCAACATCAAGAGAGAATATAGGGGTAAATAGGCTTGGGTTCATAGGAATTAACTATAAATGGCTGCCATGACTCAATTATGTTAATGATTGTTGTCAAGTCATCTTAATTGTATTTACTTTTATAATAATTTAGACAAGGTAAACCAAGTATAAATACCCCCTTCATGTACTTTGTATGGTGGTCAGATGTTGTTGATAAGTTGATTATGAGTTGGTTATCATTGTAACTTTGAATCATGTACTCTTTTATATCACTTATAAATATGATGGGAAGTAACCTATGTTGACATAAAGGTTGTGTCTAGTTGCCAAAATGGTAATAATGGAATTGATGTTATCTGTTATCATTTATGATAACTTATTTTTATATTGATCATTAAGTGATGAACCAATAAAATAATTTAGATATAATATTAAGAATGAGTTTCACACTAATTAATTGTTCGATTGCCCTTGAATAGGAAGTTAGACAACACACCCTCACGTGACAAAACTAACTTGAAATAGTCCCAAGCTACATGATTTGGGTGAGCACACAAGAACTTATTCTTGCATGAAATGCCAACATGTTAGCATGTTGGAGCTCTTATTTTTTTAGGTGCATGCCTAGAAAATAATCCCAACACCTAACAACTTGCAAACCAAAAAATGGGAACAGAAACTAATAAAACACTAAAAGTCCTTTAAGGAACAAAGATCAGACTCTCGAGTAAAAAGAGGTTCCATGATTTCATTGATGAAATTAAGGCATGTTGTGCAAGAAACAACAAAAAATTTATTAGGTTAGGACTATTCATGGAGGCCATCTTGAAATGACTTAAACATACATGAATACAATTCTATACAAATCAATAATACAAAATAAATATTAACAAAATAGAGATAAATGTTATAAAACTAATTCAAAATAAAAATAGTGGGCAAATTTACTATTGGAATGATTGAATGAGACTATTATTAATAAAAAACAATAATTTATAAAAGGTTACTTAGTAAGGAAACCATTATTATTCATGGCTCAGACTCCCTAGTGGAGGAAAACACTGGCTCAAAATAGACAAGATGAAAAAGGAAAGTGTTGACAAAACACAACAAACCAGAACAACTAAAGAAAAAATAACTAGAAAAAAAACTCAATGCCTTTTCAAAGAATGCAAGGTAGGCTTATTCCTAGTGGGAAAGTTACCCTCCCCCAAAAAAATTAGAGTACCACATAATAATGCTAACATCCTCTTAGTCATATCTTCTTTCTCATTTTTTTAAGTAGACCTAAGAATATATTTTAATGAAATGGAAGTGCCTATTACCCTAAGGCATAAAAAATGACAAAGAGTTAGAAGTCAATCTATCTTTAAATTTATCATTCTCATTTGAGGAATATTTAGGGATTTTTCCCCTTTCTTTCCAATTTATTAAAATTCTTCTAATTCAAAGCCTTTCCCCCTTTCTTGCCAACTTCTGTAAAATCATCTTTTTTTAATATTCTTTTCAGTGATTGATTTTATAGGTAAATCAATCAGAGGGGAAGACACACCAAACATCATAAGGGAAGACTTTCATAGTCAATATCTTTCTCAAACATGTCTCTTTCTATAGATTTTACCTAGATTCTTTTAGGTAGGAGTTTATTCACATTTGTTTGAACATAGATCTTAACATAACAATATGTTTTTTTCTATAAGTTTCAGTAGAAATGCACATAATTTTTTCAAGAGAGTTACTAATCCAATTAATAATGGAGTCTACCCACAAATGTATGGGGAGGTTAAAAAACTTTACCCAAACTAGAGAAAATTTTGGATTATATTGCATGAAATCAATATTGGGGTTATAAAATGTCATAAATAACCTTGATCTACCAAAGAACCATGGCCCCTATTTAAATACTTGAGCTTGATTTGATTTAGAGGTGAAGACCACAATGAATAATCCAATTTGATCCATAATGAATATCCATTTCTCTCATTATTTTTAGTGCCTTGAAACCTAAGATCTCAGATCTAGATCACGTGGACCTCACCCAAAAACTTAAAAATTAGTCCTAGTTTGGTCAGGTTAGCTATTTCTTGTTCCACTTCATTGTGGTCAAAGATAATAATGGCTTCTTTCTCAGTTGTAATGATACAACCATATTTCATGTAAATATCATTGTTCCTTATATTATTGGCATGATCTTGTAGATCTAAAATAATCTTAGATTTTTTAAAAACACCCTATAATAACCCCTAAAATCCATGTTCCATTTCACTTCTTTATGTGATTGTAGAGGCTGAGTGCCTAGGATGCGTAACAACAAGCCTATTGTATCCACCATTGTGCCCATCTACTTGTTACAACCCTAATTCATCATCATGCCCTTCGTGTTATTATTTCCAATAGAAAGTGAATTTGTAAAATTCATGACACAAATAAAATTGACTATGAACACCATTTCCTTTTATCACATCCTTCCCTTGCCCAAATTTATAACTCAATTATTCTCTATAAACTCTTAACTCTAGAGAATCAAAACCACTTAAGTATCATCATCTCCACCATATTTAAATATAAAAATGAATTTATATAAAACATATAGTTTCACTTAAATATTTATGAATGGGTTAGCATATTAATTTTCTCTTTCCTTTACTTATTAATTATTTTATACACTTAAGAAAAGTAAAAATCTTGAAGGAGAAAGAAACATTCTTATATGGATGTTCACTTCATAAACTAGAATTATTAAATAATTATATGACATGGAAGATAAGATGGAAGGTAATAACAAAAATGATAAAAAATTTGATGATATATTATGCATTGAAGTTAAAATATAAAACACAATGTGTATTTGAAAAATACACTTTGGTAGGGCCTGCCTACCAATTTTGTCTAAAAGTTATTAAAAATTGTATGACAATAAATTTTAACATCCTTTCAATCAAATTAGTCTATGGGACACATTAAAGTATATAGATATTAAAATTTATTTGTTGATGTCGACCTTATATTTGTTTGGGCTTCCAAACTATACTACCCTCAGTAGAAGTAGTGATTTAGAAATAAATTTAAATATAATAAATGATTATACACAAAACTTAAAATCAAATAAAATTGAGAGATAAATTAATTTTAACACCCTGATAGTATGTCAAAAACATGTGTTTAGTTATTTAGATAACTATTTTTATGGTCATTTAGATTTAAGATAGAATCCCTAAGCTTTGATTTGTTCTTATAAATTAGGATTTCATGAACCACATTGTCATTACAAATATCTTCATTAATCTATCTGATATCATTATATAATGAACATGTAATAAGGAAATGTTCTTTTATATGATATCTAATTTAATTTAAATATCTTATAAGTTTTTTTTCCAAGGCTTTTTTGAGAGTTTCCATCTCCATGTTTCACTATGTAACTCATGTGACTTAATTCTTAGTTTTGTAATCATTTTGTTCTTCAACATTACAACCTTATATAACTAGGATATATAATCAAGTTTGGGGTTGATGTTGTTTTTATTATAGACATGTGACTTAGTTCTTTGTTTTGTAATCATTATTTTATTTTTGGACATTACAACCTTATATGACTAGGATTGAATTTTAAAATTCAATTGTGCTTTTTATTAACCTTCCTTGGCCTTGCACAAGCCAAGTTATGCACAACAAATATAAAGGATACTCAAACTTAATACACTAGAATATCACATAATCCTAAAGACTTAAGTGCTAAATCGAGGTGCAATAATAGAACATTGAGAACCCCATTTATATGGAGAGAATTATGAAGATAAAAAACATGCATAAAAAAAGACTTAACTCAAACCTTAACATTTAATAAAGCACACAACATATCAATTTTAGTTAACATTTATTTATATTCATCAAGAAGTATTTACATACAATGTACATCTTTAATGTACAAACTTCCATTACATGAATGCTTATATACATATAAGCATGTAAAACATAACTAGATAATAAATAATCCTTCTATGGCTGAATACATTAATTAAACCGTAAGTTTCCCCTTAACTTCTTTAACATGCAAACTGTGAGACCAAACAAGGATCAAAAAGCACATAACTTTCTAACATGTCTCAATTAACAGGTCAAGGGTCTTATTTATAGGTTTCCTAGACCACATCGACCCTTGACAATTAATGCTAACTTGGATTTCAATTTTCCATCTTAACAACTATCTACACATATTCCCATAATATGATCCATGGTTACCAAACGTCCATGTATATTCCTAAAATATATTTCTTCTTAGATTTAATCCCAACCCATCCACATGATTATTTATTTGGTGCTTGGCACCTATAATATCTATGTCTATTTCTATCTTGGCACTATCTATACAAAAGTGTGTTTCCTTTATGCTACACATTTTGCATCATCCTCTATGCACATCATACATACCATACACACTATATTTATTTATACTTTATAAGATAACTTCGTATGATGTAGTGTTTCTCAATTTTAATCTTTCATACTTATCCATATTTTAGGTTGTATTTAGTATCCAAAATTGAGGGTTAATAAACCCCCATACTTTACCTATTGTTTATCCTCAGACATTTGCTTTTGATTCTAATAGCATTGCACTCATAACTATTTTAGGGATTACCCTCATTACCTTTTCCTCAAATGCATCCCATGTAATCATTACTTGTTCAATAGCCCTCTTGGCCTGTAGCACATTTACCTTAATAATCTATATTTCACCATGTCTTCTCCCTTATCTGTGTAAAATTTCCCAAAATTGTCTACCTTGTTTTTATACTATACAACAACATTGTGCATGTTTTAATCTTCACTAAATTTTTTTCATTTAAATCTATAATTTGTTTTCTAATGAAGAACATTATTTATTTACCATAAACTTCTAGGCATCGAACTCATTCATTTTCTTTTACCTCTCCATCACATCTAGTTCATCTACGATAAGATTATTTATTTAACCTTTTTGGTTATTTTTGGATAGATAAGGGTTAAGAGTTAGAATAGCCTAATCAAATGGATGAATACAAACATTCTAAATTAGGATAATTAAATTAATAGAACACAATATATTGAATCTATAAAATTATCAAATATATAAAGTACAATGTCGATTGATATTTTGATAGTTGCAAGACAAAGAAGAGATAATACTTAGCTTGTTTTAAAATGCTTAGATGGATTTGAGATGTACAAATGTAGGTACATGTAGACTAATGCTTAGGATACTATCATCAAATTCTAGTAATATTATTTCTAGAGGCTTGGACACTACCATCAACATATGGACACTAACATCGATGCTTCTATCCATGTCTCAATGCTTCTGTCCTATACAAAATATTCATTATATTTAGAAGTGACTACCAAGACCTATTATGGTTTTTAGTCACATTTTTATTATATGTCTAGATCATGTGCACATGCTCTATATGATTGTATATAGATAAAACCTTAACTTTTTACCTTAGGTCATGTCACCTTGCCAAAAATAAGTTAGTGGGCTCACAAAGTTGAGATGAAATCAATGACCCCTTCATCAATGAGTGTTGCCTACATAGAAAATACTCCAAAGAGGGCTTCAAACATATGTAGTTCTCACTTAATTGTGGGCTTATGTGCATAAGCGTGAAATATGTGATATGCAAGGACACATAATGATATATATTGAAAATTGATAAATATTTTTCATGGGTTATTCTTTAAACGATTCAAAAATTTAATATGACTACTACTATGACTAATATAGAAATAGGGAAGAATAGGATAATAGAACTTAGTTGTGTAATTGATTGAATGAGCTTGAATAGGTGCTTTCTTAGTATTTGCTAGATGGATAATGAGTAGGCTTTGATTTATATTTGTACTACAACTTTTGAAAATATCTCATGGAAAGGTTAGATAAGGAAAAAAGGCTAACCCATATGTTTCAAAATATTTATAACTTGGATGAATTTTAAGGTACGAACACTAGATAATGAATATGGACAATAACATCGACACTAGTTTTTGTATGTGAATGGTAGTGTCTGACAAGATAGGAAATTGTTGAAGGTATGTAAGTGACTATGAAGGATATAAATCATATTTTAAGCTTGTTTTAGTGTACAAAAAATATGGGTCATAATAATGATAGGGTAAAACCATAAGATAAGCAGTTATTTACAATGAGATGGTGAATGCAAGCCGTTCAGAAGCAGGAAGGTCTATAATTGAAGGGTAGAAACATGATTGGTATTTGTAAAGTGTATAATACTAGGATGCTATATATAACCATATTTTAGTATCTACATTCCCCCCTTAATCTAGTAATACATAAGGATGAAATTACTAAGTTAAAAGAAATAAATCTGTACTTGGGTGTGAACAACACACTTTACCTTTGATTGAACCCTAGTGAATTTGTTGTTGGTGTATGACCTATAACCAAGAGCATGTTATGGTATAAATCAATGCATGTAATCTAAAATTATATAATTGAAATTCTTGAAAAGTAAAGAGAATAAGGAAGGGATGCACATGTGTGTTTATGTAACCATGTTTCCTATTAGTACTTTACTTTGGTAAAAATATTACTTTATGAAGCATTGGAGATGAGGGAGGTTTGGAAATGACCTTGGAGATTTGAAGATGAAACTTGGAGGATAATTATTCCCCCAATTTGGTGCAAGGGTGAGTTTTGACACAACCATTGAGATCACTAAATCTCAATCACACAACTTAAGTGAATGTATAATAAAGCCAAGTTAAGTGGCATAACCAACTCAACCTAAAAAATGGGAGTAGTGATAAGTCCATCAAGGGTGTATAATCTAAGTTTTACTACTCAAAGGAGCCAACTGCTATAGATAATAAAGGCTCAAAATAATGCTTCTTGGTAAAAATGATGCTTCTTTATAAAATGTTTTGAATATGTATATTTTGGTGTACTTGCATGGTGTATGCACCTCTAATGTGTCTCAAGTTGAAGTATTTGTCAACAATAACCTATGATCTATAACTATGTATAATATTTGTCACAAAATTTAAGAACTCTATCCCAAATCTATTGAAAAATAAAGTTGAATGTATAATATTTTGACCCAAGTGTATAGCTAAATCATGTAAATTGTATCAAATTTATCCAACTGTGTATGTGTGGATTCATGTCTCTATGGTATTCCCCCACTAATATGACCCCAATTTTGAGGTGAGGGGAGTGGAATTTGGTAGCCATGTTACCTTAAAAGGATAATATAGCTATATTATTTGTGTATGATTTTGAAATTGGTTAGATTTTATGCAAAGATGTAACTCTGACAATGTAATAGAGATGAATGTGAGAACAAAGTAAAAAATAGTTAAACAAAACATTAATATTCTTCTCACTTTTATTATACAGTATATATTACACACTTATGTAGGAAGTCCATTTCCTATACATGAGGAATTTTGATCCCTACAATATCTCACTAAATAACTATCTAGACTATACACAATATAAACTATATTATTGATATAATAATATATTCAACTAACCAATAATAACCTAACCATATTACCTTATTAATAATATAGTAACTTACATAGTAAATAGTAATTTACCTGAATTTAAATACTAATTCCCAACATTCCCCCCTTAGTGTTTACAAGGGGAGAAAGTACATCATGTGAGCTAAAAATAGAATCATATGCCAACACATACTTTTAGGTTTGCATACTACTATTTGAATATTATTATGTAGATCCTGATCCATATAATCACCTACATATAAGAAATTATATTGCTTTTAATTCTAGTTCAGCGTATTCACTGGTTGACCATCTTCTAATGAAGTATGACAATCAGAGGATCTCTAAAGTCAGAGGATTCTTGTAGTCATCTTCCCTCTTATATAATTATTTACATATTCAATGATATCTACGTTATCCTCTTCTACAACTTAACAAGGTAAGGTCACAATATTTTATTTATTTCACACACCATACAAATAAAAAATGAAGTTTGCATCACACCACACAACTAAAGAACATGCCATCACATCACATGGGTCCTATCATTGGTGACTAACGAGAGGCTTTAGAAACCTCCTTCCTCATTTTGCTCCACCCTCCTACGTATTTATTTAGTATAGATAGTATTCATCACTAGGATAAAAAATATATTCATCCATGGAGTATTTTTTCCAACCAATTTCTTCAGCTAGGTAAGCCTTTTGATCAAGTTTATCATCAAGAATATCTTGTGCCCTTTTCTTATAGTTTAAAATCATATGTCCTAATTCATTACAATGGTAACATTTGATTTTTCCTCTTGGAGGATCATTATTTGATTTGCACTTTCCCTTTTTTGAAGATATGATGGCTTTATTTACATATAATATCTCCTCTTCTAGTTCTAAATTTTCATTTTGGTCAAGAAGATTAGTAACTACTCCTAACCCAATGTTCAAATTGCTCAAAGTGAAAACCATAATATAAAATTTCTTAGGCATGCTATTTAGAAGTATCACTTTTGAATCATTATCTTTAACTTTTTCATTAATACCAACAAGTTGATTTAATAGGGAATGAAACTTAAATGATCTCCCATTTTTTCATTTTCTCCCATATCTTCAAACCATATAATCTATGCTTTAATGTTATCTTGGTGCTCTCTGTTTCATATCCAAATCACTTGTTGAGTGACTTCTAGATTTACATAGCAGATTTTGTGAATTTCATGTGATTAAATTATGCTTTTGACATACCAAGACTAATAGTTCCAAGGGCCTTTTGATCTTTGGATTTCCATCGAGCAATTTATTTTTCATCTATAGGTGTAGGTATATTAGGTTTGACCATGTCCCATAAATACTATTTTATTAGGTGAAACTAAATTTGTATCTACCATGTATGAAAATATCGATCATCGAATTTATTGACAAGACTAAATTTCTCCAATGGGTCACACAGAAAAATATATAAGTGGATCTTAAAGTGCAACCAGACTTGGAATAATGGTTAGCTGGGCCAAGGAATCCATGTAAAGAAATATGACTTTGATAGAAAATGGTGATAGATTAATGTTAGATATAGAATGCCCAAGAATAAAAATACATATATAAACCCTATGTTGAACTAATGATTCAAATAGAACTTCTCACAATCTTTCATTCACACAAACAACCAAGGCATTGGTAAATGATTCTGATACCAAAATTTGAAATTAGTCAAAGTTTATGCAGAGATGCAACTCCAATAATGCATTCAATGGAGCTGAATGTGATAACATAGTAAAAAATAATTAAACAACATAATAATATTCTTCTCATTTTTATTACATAGTATCTATCACACACTTATATAGAAAGTCCATTTCCTATACATGAGGATATTATGATCCCTACAATATCTCACTAACCAACTATCTAGACTATAAATAATATGAAATCTATTATTGCTATAACAATATATTCAACTAACCAATAATAACCTAGCCATATTATCATATTAATCATATGGTAACTTACACATATTAATGAGTAATTTACTATAATGTATATACTAATTCCCAACATATGAATCATGTAACATATATGAGTATCATGTCTAAGTATATATATCAATGAATCTCATTGTATTTGATCAAAACGAGCCCTAAGATGCATGATATGGATCATGAAAATGTCTAAAAAGTAACAATACAAGTTTAAAAAACAATAAACCACACACACAATAGCTCTCAATATCACATAAAAGGGATCTAAGAAGACCAAAAATAAGCGGCATGTTCAAATATCACACACTTAAAGGGAGGACATATTAAAATGTCACACACTTAAAGGGAGGACATATTCAAATTACAACACATAAATAAATAACACAGTGGTATGGGGTCCTACAAGTAAAGAACATATTCAACTATTCCACAAATAATAAGTACACTCAAGGAAGTAACAATGTGAATAAATGAAGTATAAACAATTGACATAAGCATATCATACTTATCACTACATATATGTGTTAGCAAAAAATGTCATGTAACATAGCATATCAAATACATGGTGTAAGATGTAAGCATGAGTAATCATTAGTATATAAAATCAACATGATAATGTAAAAGTGATCATAAAATAATATAACCTGTATCACTTGTGGTCAAATAGAAGTAAGATTTCCCAAATGTAGTTATTATGTAGGAAGAGGAAAGGTCCAACATCTGAATGTGCAGGTATCATGGATCTAGTGTATGCATGTATCACACTCAAGTATACGTGAAACATATGTGTGTATATAAAAATAATGATATATTATCTACTAACATAAAGTAAACAACGTAGATGCCAAGGAGCTAGTAAAAATGTGTATGTTGAATAGTTTTTATATTTTTGATTTATTTGAATGTTTTTGTATTTTCTTGGAACATAATTTTTTTTTGAGTTTTTTTTGAATATTTGTAAGGAAAAGTATAGCCTACAATCCCATATAATGGATGCTCATAAGAAGCTCCAAACTCAGGATATGTTATATCAAATTGATGATACTACCAAGGGGCATGTATAAGTATCATATCTAAAACTATCAAATTGGTGGTACTCTTCATATGTCTCATAGGACTATATGGTCATCGAGAGGTAATAGGTCATGGAGAGGTAATAGAAAGATTAGTGGTTCTTGGAACCCATTGTTTAGTGATTTATGGTTTCTTTAGTGGTTTTAATTGGAACATGTTTGTTTCTCTTAGCAACTGGGTGGATGTGTAGTTATATATGAGGATTTCTTGGAGTTCATTATTTATCTCTGGTGCAATGATCTCTCATGTATTGGTCACCTAGGAAAGGAGATTACATGTTGCTTACCCTTTTGTTCATGATTAAACTTAGTAGGTTTTTAGAATTAGTTGTCTTAAAATAAAATTTTCTTGTTCAAGTAGATGTTCATATGGAATTCCTTAAACTATAATTACCCTATTGGTATGAATGAATTTAATACACCCATGCATTGTGGAAGGTATATCAAAAAATTTAAGTATACAAGGTTGTCCCAATAACATATTAAATACTTATGTATATGGTATAATATAAAAGGTAGTGATCACTTGTGTTGGACCAACTTGTAAAGGTAAATCAATCTCACTAATACCTTTTTGTGATGTCCCATTAAATGATCTTACCATTTCAGTCAAAGAGTATAAATCATCGTGTGTATATCCCAAATGTGTTAGTAACATCATGGTACATATGTTATCACTAGAACCATTATCAACCATAACACATGTATACCTTGATGATCAAGGTATGCTCTAATAAATAATTATTAAATATCTAAATCATCATCCACAATTTCACTATCATCAAATGTAATAGAATATCTCTAAACCATATGAGGTATAGTGTGTGTAAGTGTGACAATAATCTCATATAATGGGTGCTCATAATAAGGTGGAGGAGAATTGAATTATATGCCATTTTCACTTCCATATTTTTCTTATAATGATCTTTTAATGGATCATTAAACATCTTTTGGTTTTGATGGTCACCTGGTTATAACCCTAAATCATTTGGAGGATCATCAAAGGTAAGTTGTTAATTATCAATACGGTCTTAGATCTTATGTTTCAAATTATAAAATATGTTTTTTGAATGTTTATCACCTTGGTGATACTCAAAATATATATTAACATCATATCCTTTTGATAGAGGTCAACTTGTATCAAATTCTATAAGAGGAGGGAGAGATATGAGATGACACTCCATAATATTCTAAAGTAATGAAGCGGGAGACTTAAGTAATTGTGTAAATTATCTCATAGGTGCATTGGATAAGATAAGTCAATTAGGATGATGTGACATTATATTAACCATTATGGTTTTTTTTTAGGTTTGGTAGGTTTAACATTGTAGCCTTAGTTTTATATGAAACTTGATAGTAGATGTAGTTAGTCTGTTTATTACATACCTAAGCTTGATCAATGAAATACGTTTCATTTCACAATCTCAGATAATATGGTATAAGTCATCAATATATTTAAACATATTAAAGACAATAGTCTCATGTAATAGTGTAAGTAAACTTTTATTAAAGATGTCTTGAAGCTCTTTATCTACCATTAGATTAATTATTTTTGCCAACATTATTTTGTACCTCAAAACATATTCATTAATAGATTCATTAGTTTCTTGTTTGATCTTATAAATTTGTGCATATGAAATAATTTTAATGATGTTGATAGAGAAATGTGTTAGAAACTGATTTGCTAGAGGTTTGAATGCTTTCACTGATCAGATTGGTAAATTATAGAACCATCTTAAATAATACTCCTTTAGGCTCCTTGGAAATAATTTGGTCAAAAGTTTATCATTTGAATCATAATTAATGCATGCTACATAGAAAGATTGAATTTTTTTTTAGGATCACCCTTGCCATTATAAAATGTGAACTTGGATGCGACAAAATTAGTTGGAAAAAGGTGTAAAAATATCTCATGTATTAGAGGATTATTTAATACATCTTGTGAATCAATAACATGAGTTGATTTCAAATCATTTTGTTCAGTGTTCATAACCTTATCTTCCAAATATTGAATAACTTGGAGAAGAGTTTGCATAGTAGACCCATTGGGATTTAGATTTGAGATTTGAGAAGTCACAAAAAGGGATGAAAACACCACTTGTGTTGATATAGGGATTGAAATTGGTAATTGAGTTAAAGTATTAATTATTCCCATGGAGGATGTGGAAATAATTGTTTGATCTTTGAGGAATAATGGTTTGCAAACATATCTCATGCCCCTACTAGATATAGTAGGCAATTTTACGCTCGAGGGGATGGAGATTGGAATGGATGTGTGATAGGCATATCTAATAGCCCTAATATTTATATCAATAGAGAGAAATGGTTATTTAATAACACCTTTTGATTTTTTAGTTTCCAATATAGTATTAAGGATATTATGGAGATCTTTAGGATTTTCATGAATGCAATCTCAAAATAATGTAGTGGATTTAATTTTCTCTTGATCTACTTATTCATGATCATTGTTTTCATGTGTTTCATTATCCTCGTGATCATATTCTATAATATTTTTTCATTATTTTTCACATTGTCATTATCGACACTCATTCTTAACATAATTTTACATGGTATTAGCTTGAGACATTTTAGTGTTCCAAGGGGTAACTTAAGATGTTCAATATGAAAACCACCTAATCTATGACTATACCTAGGTTTCTTATAAATGATATAACATATGTGAGTAAATACAACAAGTATAAACCTTACAAGGCTAAAAACCCTAGAGCAAGATAAAATTTTCATGAGAAGACATAGATGTCAGGTTTACCATATATTTAACCCTTTTTAATTAGATTTTTATAGATGAATGTTAAGGGGTTAGAATATCTTAATAAAATGTATGAATAAAACTATTCTAAAGTAGGCCAATTAAATTATTTCAAATAACACAATTTACTAAATCTAGAAAATTACCTAATATAAAAAGTACAATGTTGATTGATATTTTGATAGTTACAAGATAACGAAGAGATAATACTTAACTTATTTATAGATGTGTAGGTGGATATGAGATGTATAGATGTGAGAATAGGTAAAATAATGTTCAAGATCCTATCATTAGATTCTATAAATATTATTTATGGATGCCTAAACACTATTATTGACCTATGGATACTAGTGTCAATGCTTATGTTCATGGCTCAATTCTTCTATCCTGTACAAAATAATCATTTCCTTTAGAAGGAACTACCTAAACCTATTAGGGGTTTTGGTCAGCTTTTTATTGATATGTCTAGATTATACACACATGCTTTGTATGATTATTTGTAGTTCAAACCCTAGTTCTTCACTTTAGGTCATGTCACCTTACCAAAAATGGGTTAATGAGCTCATGAATTCGAACTGACCTCAAGGACCCTTTGTCAATGAGTTTTTCCTGCATAGCCAATACTCCAAGGAGGGATTTAAACATATGTAGTTCTCCCATAAATGTGGACTTGTATGTGTACAAGGGTGTAATATTCTATATGTAACGGCATACAATGATCTAGCTTGAAACTTGAGAAAGGGATAGATATTGGAAAATGGATACATATTGAGAAAGCCCTTGTTAACAAAGGGATCATCAAGTTATCTTCTTCCAACTAGAGATAAAATCAGTATCAAGGCTAGAAAAATTAGAACCAAAGCCATAACCAAAACCATAACCCAATCAAATTATCAGCTTCAACACTAAATTAGGCCAATAATAATGAAATACTAAATGCCTATAACTAAAATAAGAATGTTTTTGGCAATGGGGTCACTTAATCACACCATGTACAAATGGTGAAAACACCATCTTTCAAATTACCTCTGCCCATTCAATAACCACCATCTCCATTCATTTCACTAAGGCCTCCACAAAATCATTAGCTAGAAAATCAAGCCCAATTACAAGTCCCTCCTCTAAGGAGAAGACTACCCATTATCAAAAAAATTAGTGACCTCGAGGAGCCTATTGATTTTAAATTCTATAAATTGGTTTAGGTAAATATTATTAGTTGGCCAATACCAAATCCATTTCCTGAAGGAATTCCTTTTTTGATTGGTATAAAGAACATAAATTTTATGAGTACCATTGTGTCAAAAGACATTCTATACACTAGTATACCCAATAAAGACATTTTATTGAGAATATGTTAGATAATGGAGAGATACAATGAGATACCCAATCTCTTGTTATTGATCATAACTTGGGTATCTATCAAAATCCATTTCCTCAACACAATAATAACAACAACCAACAACAATACCAACAATAATGATAGGGAACACCACCACAAAATCAATAACAATAATGCCAATAATAATATTAATAGAATGGTTAGAACCAAGGGAAAACTAACCAAACCAACTAAGGAGGCCATCATGTTGTTGTGTATACCTACAACAATATTTTAGGATACATCTCAGGTGGTTATGTTTCCACCATTACCATTAAACCTTGGCCAAGTACCAATAGACCAAGACCTTCATCCAACAATGCCTACCAACCTCCTTATGCTAGTAATTCTATTTTGGACCATGTTAATAGCTAGTCTTAACACCATCCTATAATCACAATTCTAGACCCTATTACCTCTCTAGCCAATTACCAAAGCCCTATGCTAGATCGATATTGCATAATCACAAATTGATGATCCAATATTACCATAAAAGGATTGCAATAAAATGCCATAAATGAGCCCATTCAGACCTCTATGCCTATCAAAAATAATCTAGATACCATAATCGAAGGCAAGACCTATAGAATTATGGAGTAGCTAAAAAAATACACTTGCACAAATATATATCATAGATTTTTTGCATACATCTAACATCTAAAAAGATATACCAAATGAGTACTTAAGCTAATATTTTGTACCCAATGACATCATTCTAAATAAATTTCAAGACATGGTAGGAGACTTGGCCCTTGGCCAACATCTTACCATTGACCAAAGTGACATGTCATCCTTGGGCCCATTACATAATAACCCATTGTACATCAAGGTCAGTAAACCATAAAATTAAACATGTCTTTGTAGATAATGGTTTAGGCCTCAAAATTATGGCTATAAAGTTTATCAAGTATTTTGGATACACAACAACTGACTTATAGCTTGATATAGTTGTTATCAAGGCATATGATAATGAAGAATGGGAATCATAAGGTACTATCATCTTACCCGTAATCATTGGGCCTTTGACCCATGACACTCTATGCCATGTTTTAGACCTAGAATTATCTTAAAATTTGCTATTGGGTCAACCCTGGATCCATGAAATTAAGTCTATACCTTCCACATTGCATTAATGTATTAAATTTCCCCATTTAGGGATGGAAGTGACTACACTAGTTGATCTTCACCCCTATCAGTATTATAAGCATCTCGAGGTTGGGTATAATAGTTTTAACTATCATTTTGGCCTCAATCCTATTCCCAAATATAATGAAGAGTTGAGAAAGCTACAACCATTGAATCAAGACCAAAATCCAATTACATTGACCCAAACATCCTAGCTTCTACCTCATTTATACCTCCATTAGACATTGCCAAGCATTTTTATATAATTGACAAAGGTATCCAAGAATACAATACCCATGACTCATTCCACATTTACAAGTTTCCAAAAATCCAAAACCCTATGGGAGACCCATGGCCAAAACCACTCACATAGAGTGGAAGACCAAGGGAAAATCTCAACTCAATAAACCCATTATTTTCAAACCAACCTCTTACCTAGAACATGACCCCTTAGCCAAAGATGATTCATGGATTTATATTAATGAGTTATTTGACTATTACCAAAGTGTAAATTATCCTATTCAAGGATGGAAGTGACTATACCAACTAATCTTCACCCCTATAAGTATTGTAAGCATCTTGAGGTTGGGTATAAGAGTTTTAACTATCATTTTAGCCTCAATCCTATGCCCAAATATAATGAAGAGATGAGAAAGCTAAAGCCATTAAATTAAGACCAAAATCCAATTACATTGACCCAAACATCCTAACTTCTACCTCATTTATACCTCTACTAGACATTGCCAACCATTTTTATATAATTGACAAAGGTATCAAATAATACAATACCCATGACTCATTCCACATTGCCAAGTTTCCATAAAATCCAAAACCCTATGGGAGACCCATGGCCAAGACCACTCACATGGAGTGGAAGACTAAGGGAAAATCTTAGCTCAATAAACCCATTATTTTCAAACCAGATTCTAACATAGAACATGACCCCTTAGCCAAAGATGATTCATGGCTTTATATTAATGAGTTATTTGACTATTACCAAAGTGTAAATTATCCTATTCCTAACCAAATTATGGATGACCAAGCTTATGAAGGTAGAGTCCTGGGGATACATTAACAAGGAAAAATTTAGCTAATTTTAATGATCAAGTATAAAGGAACCCATGGTTTGGATTTAAACCTCTTGGGGGTGACCCCACATACCTTAATCGAGTTCCAACACCATTGATTAGAGAATAAAATATCAAAAATGATGCAGGATCTGATTATAACATCTATGATGGCTTTGAAAACACAAATTTATTTAGCCCCCATTCTATTTGTAATATTGACCCTATTTATTTCCCTTTGACTCTTACCATTTATCACCCATAATTGATAGACTGGGACCAACAAGAGTCAACAGTGCGATTGGATGATTTTGAGAATGATGAGGCCATCTATGAATTTATGGGTTTTAGAGGGCACATTCCTCTTGGAGATCACAAGTATGGATTTTAATACCTATTTTAGAGGGCAAGTGAATTTCCTTAGCCATAAACAAAAATAAAATCAAACATTGAGGTCTAAAAGTGAAAACCTCTTTGAGGCACTTTCAAACCAAGGTAAAAGTAAAGAAAAAGGAAAGTATCTTGGTGAAGGCTAGTTTATAACACCATTAGATGGGGATGTTCACCCCTCTTTGCATGATGCATAGGAGGCCAATAGTACATGGCTTATTTATGGATTCGAAGTCAGTACTAAGGAGTGACAAGATTTTATGTAGACAATTCAATAGTGCCCTAAAGTATGTCACATGGCCTTTACCAGCATTAGGAGATTCTGATTCATCCTACTTGGGATAATTAGATGAGCCAGTCTAGCTAGAAGACTTTTCCATTGCCAACTATCTTACCTCCTTGTCGACTATTTTAGAATATGGTTATAAATTTATTGTGGATGACACTTCTAAGGTTAACATTAGGACTCTTGAGGACCCAAAATGGATCAAATTAGGTACATCCCTTAATAAGGAGGAATGCAAAGTCTTTACAACCCTTCTGAGGAAGTTTTTGACATATTTTAATGGGCTTATTTAGATATGATAGGTTTATATCATGCCTTAGTTGTACACCATCTTGTTTTACATCTTGATGTTGAACCAATTAAGCTGAAGCTACAAAAAATGCATCCTTGTATTACTCTGATAGTCAAGAAAGAGTTGGAGAAAATCTTAGATGCAAGATGCATTCATCTAATTGATTATTCAAAGTGGATTTCTAACATTGTATAGTGAGTAATAAACTATAAGGTATCAATATATGCACTACTTTATGTGATATTAACAAATCCTTCCTAAAAGACAACTTTCCTTTGCCTAACAACAACATGATTATTGACTCTATGGCTAGATATGAAATACTTTCTCTTATGGATGGATTTTCAAGATATAATCAAATTATAATAGCAAAAGAAGACTAACATAAGACATTGTTCACCACTCTATGGGAAATGTTTTGTTATCAATTGATGTTGTTTGGAATTAATAATGCTGGGGGAACATACCAATGAGTTATGATAATTATTTTACATGTTATTATGCATGACATTATTGAGGGCTATGTCGATGACATCCTGGGTAAATCAAAGACATGTGCTGACCATCTAACCATACTTCAAATTAATCTTTGAGAGAATTTGAAAGTACAATGTTAGGTTGAATCTTAAGAAGTGTTTATTTGGTGTAATTTCTATAAAATTTTTAGGCTTAATTATCTCTCATAGGGGCATTGAAGTTGATCCAACTAAAGTTTGATCCATTACCAAAATGCCACTTCCATCCACCTTGCAGCAGGTCTATAGTTTATAGGGCAAGATATAGTAAATTTGATGCTTCATATCATAGTTGGCTGATAAATGCCATCCATTTAAACACTTTCTAAAGAAATTCTTTACTTTCTCATGGAGTGAAGAGTGCCATAAAGCATTTGAACTTATCAAGGAATATATGGTCAATCCACCTATTTTATTTCCACCTATGCCAGACAAGCCATTGTCATTTTACCTGTTAGTGACTAAAAATGCCCTAGGGACACTTTTGGCATAACATAATGAACAGGGTAAAGAGCATGTCATGTATTACCTAAGCAAAACATTGGTCACGTATGAGCATAATTATACACCAATTTAAAAATCCTATTTAGCTATGGTTTTTTCATCCCAAACTTTTCATCACTACATGCTGAACAAAAAAACCATTAGCAATGCCAAAGTAGATCCACTCAGGTATCTAATTTCTAAAATAACTTTACAAGGGTGCATGGCAAAGTAAATTATGATTTTGAGTGAATTTTGGATTGAATATTCTAATCAAAAGGCCATAAAGGGATGGATACTCATAGATCAACTTGTAGAATCTCCTCTTCATGATACACAACCTCTTGTATTTGGATTTCTAGATGAAGCCATTATGACTGCACCAGAAGCATAAACACCTCTTGAGGTAGAACAATGCAAAATGTACTTTGACAATTCATTCACAACTCATGGATTAGGTTCTAGATTATTTTTTATCACATCGTAAGGGGATCTTATTCCTAAGTCCTTTCACATTGGGTTTTCCTATACTAATAACATGTTTGAATATGAAGCACTCATTGTAAGGATTATCACGTAATATAGTGGAACATCAAAAATTTATTGGTTCATGGTGATTCATAATTAATCATCAATTAGGTAACATACCAATACCAGACAAAGGATGAGAAGTTGGTGCCATATAAAGACATGGTCAATACTCTCAAACAATGAACTGCCAATACTTAGTTTGAATGGATACCTCAAGACAATAATATAATAGCTGATGTTATAGCCATAATCAAATATATGATTTAGATTACAGATATATGTAGTGATTATCAATTTATTATTGTATACTCTTAGTGCTAGCACACAAATAATCAACCATCAAAATGGTTTATGACATTGTTGGTCCCATGTCTCTTTAGTATTCTAACATATATGCCTACCTCCAAGACCAAATTATGCCTCCAAACCTTTCACATAAGAAATGAAAAGCCTTCATCCATAAATCCATATGTTATACTTCTCTTAGACTAACCATGTATCATAGAAGCTATTATGGAAATCTAATTCATTGTTTGCATTCGGTAGAATCTAGATTAACATTAAGGGAAGGAAAGCTCATACGGAGTGTGTGTATCCCACACCAGTAGGGAAATATTAGCCAAGAAATTATTGTGTACTAGTTATTACTAGCTGGCTTTGGAAATAGATGCAACTACATATGTGAAAAAGTGTGTAAATTTTTAGAAGCATGCTAATCCAATTCATGCTCCAACCAAAATTATCAAACCACTGATAAAACCATGGATATCCTCAACATGGAGACTCAACCTCATAGGAAAGATCAATCCTATGTCATCAAATGGACATAAGCATGTCTTAACTACTATCAAATATTTTACTAAGTGGGTGTAAGCCATTACCTCACTTACATAACTGGTAAGCAGATATCCAAATTCATATTTAACCATCTCATTTGCCACTATGGTATACCCTCAAACATTATATCTAATAATGGTAGATCATTTAAAAACAAATATGTGAAATTACTTTGTATCAAATACCATATCAAACAACATTTCTCCACCACCTATTACCCACAAGGCAACAACCAAGTTGAGGATTGTAATAAGACCATTGTCAGTGTTTTGAATAAGATTATCAATTTTCTAGTGATAATTGGCACTTGAATCTATTTAATTCCCTTTGGGCATACCATACCATGTTTTTTTACTCCAATAGGACCTATCCCCTATTCACTTGTTTACAACACTGAGGCCATTCTTCTTGTCAAGGTTGAGTTTCCTTCTCTCTGGATTTCATTGTAACACATCATTGATGATGAGGATTATAGAGTAGCTCATTTACAAGAGCTAGACTTACTTGATGTAAAATGCATGGCTACCTTCAAGATTCTTTAGGCCTATCTAAATAGATTACGTGGACAATACAATCAACATGTTAAGAATTGAGAATTTGAGCTTAGTGACCTTATATTAAAATAATATTAGAAGAATGTCAATGTTGAGACAAAGAAGAAAGGAAAGTTCCAACCTAGCTATTTAGGGCCTTATGTAGTTATTGATAACTATGGTTCTGGAACATACAGGCTCGCCACAGTAGATGGAGATGAACTTGATGAACCGATGAACATAATTCACCCCAAATATTTTTATGCTTGAGGGACTCAAATTATTGTCTACAAAGATCATTTAAGTTATGCCATATTATACCTATTCTTTGCACCATACCCTATACCATTCCACCATACCTTTAGGCATCATTTAAGATATACCATATTATACTCGAATTATTTGTTTGTGTTTGATTCATTTTTTTATTTTGTTTATCTTATTTGTTTTGTTTTGTTTTTTTAGTTTATTTGCATTATTTGTATATTTTTGCTTGTTTGTTTATATAGCTGTGTTTGTTTATTTTATTTGTTTGTTTCTATGTATTTTGTGTTTTATTTTGTTTATTTATTTCATTTGTTTGTTTGGTTCTTATTTGTTTCCTTTTTTAGCCTTTCTTGGTTGCCTTAAGGCTATTAGATTGTATTTACCCTTAAGTCGTGATTATCCATATCTTGTACTTAAGTTGTGAATGTTTTTATTTAGTCTTACACTTGGTTTATTTATTATAATTATACTTTAGATATTGATTATTCACATCTTTTTCCTAGGTTGTTTATATTTGTATTTAAAATAAGTTTTCAATGATTTGAGTATACATTGCTATTATAGTTTTTTATAATTATGATGCATAATATAACAAGCTAAAACAAAAATTAGGCACATAAAGCCTATCATATCAATGCAATGGTAGTACTTCTCTAAGATCAAAAACCAACCAAATACCCAAACACATGCCTGAATCCAATGATCAATATCCATACATAAATATCTCATCAATATTCATAGGACTCTTTCCACCTACCTAATTGAGAACTATAATCTTCAAAGGGAACACTTTATGTTATGTTGTGGAGCTAAAAGCTTCACCAAGATGTGAACAGGAGGAGTTGCGGAGGTTTCTGAGTTTCAGAACAAGTTGCAGGGAAATCGACGTCGATCTGATCAATGACGTCGGTCATATTACAGTGCAGAAGCAATCGATGTCAGTTATTAGTTGGCCAACATTGGTCAGGAAGGAGCCGACGTTGGCAACCTGTGTGTGCATGCATTTGCATGTGGGTCGAGAACTGGTCTATTTTTGGACAGTTAGTTTGCATGTAAAGACTTATTTTAGTCTTGGAGCTACGTTTCTAATTATTATAATTAAGAATGTCTAATTATTGTATGCATGAGATCTATATAATAAACTCATGGGCTGTATTGTAAAGTGTGCTAGATAGCCATTGTTCTTGTAGAGAGAGCAAGAGTAGCTCCTCCTAGTTCCAAAGGGGTGCTGAGTGTATATGATCATGGAGAGTTGCAAGTTATGCAAGTTTTGGTAGAAGATCCACCAGGGTACTGGTTGAAAAATCATAAGGACTTGGTGAGGCAAGGACAAGGGTTCTTCAAGGTCTAGAGATATCTACATGGTAAGAAAGGTCTGGTGATTTGCAGGTTGTTGCAAGAGCAGGGAGATCTACTTGGAGTATGATTGTGTACTTGGTGTACTAGCAGCGTTGTTACTAACTGGTGGAGATGAACAACAACTCTATGTTTGAGTTGATTGTTGTGACTGTAATTGAGAGAGTGAACTGTTGAAGGAGAATTACTTGTGAGCCCTAGAAGTGTGGGATCTCTAGAGGTGTGGGAAGAAGAAGTGTGGCATCTTCTTTATTGTATTTTCTTCTAAATGAGTATTAATACAATTGGGTATTGTCTCTCATATTCTGTGTTGTTTTATATTTCTAGTTACTTATCATTCTAGTTAAATTCTGTGTTTAGTTGCTTATACAAAGGTAATCATTTGTGCCCTTAGTGGGCAGTAGGATCCTGACAGTTGGTATCAGAGCAAATGGACCAAGTTGGTACCAATCTTAACAAGTTGGTATTAGAGGGTGGTTAAGTACACTAACAGGTGGTTAGAGCATGTTAAGTGTTTTGTTGATTATAGGTCACTCTCAGGGGTTTCAGATTGAGTGGGAGTATAGCAATGGCAGAAGAAAGTAAGCTACGAATGGAGAAACTGAATAGCACGAATGGTCAATTACTATTTTATGGAAAGAAAGAGCAGGTAAAGAAATATTGTTGGTCGGTAGAAGATCAACATGAAGAACTAAAGAAGCAGATGTTGCAGGTGTTGTTGCACAGGATGCTCTGGATAAAGTAGAATCTTGGTCTCTAGATTCTGTTGCCTCTTTCCATGCAGCCTGAAATAGAGCATCTTTTCATGAGTATGTCCAGGGAGACTTTGGAGAGATTTATTTAGGGGTTGGTGAGCCTTGTCACATGGTTGGAAAAGGGGAAGTGAAGCTAAAATTGCAGACAGGTAACACACGGGTGTTGAATGAGGTCATGCAGGTACCAGTCTTAGAGATGAGTCTAATTTCTTTAGGAAAGTTGGGTGATGAGAGATGCACAGTAACTCTCACAGTGGATGCACTTGAATTAGATGGTGGTAAGAAAGTAGGTATCCTTTATCTATCTACTTATATTAATGATTCACCTTCTGTTGCAGAGATGTGGCTTTGTAGGCTTGGTCACATATGTAAGAAGGGAATGCATGTTCTTAAGCGAAAGACATATATCTTTGACAAACTTAAGAACTGGAAAGCCTTGGTGTTCATGGAGGAGATGACGGATAGAGATCAGCTGAGGGGGTTGGATTATTCTGAGCAAGGCTATGTTAATTTGGATAGGGTTTTGATCTAAGGTGAGCTTGTGGGTAAAAATTCATCACTCACAGGAAAACACAGTTACCAGCGTCAGTCAGGAGAAACTAACATCGAACAGATAGGTACCAACGTCGGTCATGTGCAGATCAGTAGAGTTAGTGGTGTCAGGCAGGTGGTTACCAATGTTAGTTAGGGGAACTGACGTCGGCAATCAGGGTCAGTCGCAGGGAACTGACGTCGATTAGGTGCAAACTGGGAGATGGCCGAGATCGGTCACTGGAACGGATGTTGGGTGGACAACAAGCTATTAAGGAGTCTCAAACACCCATGTGGAGCACTAAAATGGTAAGTGAGCCTCATATTCATTATTTACCTTATTTATACTACTTGTTGCTCACCGATGGTCAAGAACCAGGAAGACGTGAAGAGGCAATGTAGGTAGAATCTAGGAAACAATGGGAGCATGGCATGATTTCTTTAAAAGAGAACCAAGTAGGAGATTTGGTAGAGTTTCCAACTGGGATGAAAACACTAACAGACAAATGGATTCCTAGGTTAAATAAGAGAGTGGATGGACACGTTAGACAGAAGGCCAAGGTATATGGTCTTGAGCAAGCTGCAGGACAGTGGTACAGGTTTGATAGGTGTATGACAAAGCATGGCTTTGGTCAAGGTCAATGTAACCATTGTGTTTTCTTTACCAGGTTTGGATAATGGTCACAACATTATCCTATTACTGTATGTGGTGTGGTTGCTTGTTGCAGGGTCACACATGCAGGGAGTTTCTGGGCTAAAGGTAAAGCTAGTTCAGAGGTATGTCATGAAGAATTTGGGAGCAGCAAAATTATTTGGCATGAGAGACATGGAAGATCACAGGTTGATTTTGTCTCTAGTGGCAGCTGATGTGAAGAAGGTGTTAGCGGGGTTTAATACACAGGATGTAGAACTGGTAAGCACACCAAGGGCTAGACAGTTCAAGCTGAGCTTAGAATAGTGTTTGAAATCACATGAGGTCTAGTGTAGACCTAAGTTTTCCCAAGCAAGGGGAGTTGTCAGAGAGTTCAAAGCCAATTCAGGGAAGAAGCACTGGAAAGCATTTTAGTGGGTTCTCAAGTATTTGAGAGGGACTAGCAGCAGGGATTCATGCTATGTAGGGTTAGGGATTTCACTACATGGGCTTGTAGGTTCAGATGTGGCAGGTTACTTGGATGACAGGAGGTGCACCACAGGTTATGTGGTGGTTGGTCTTCAAGATTGAGCTTGAAAAGGGATACAAGCTAGGAAACAAATTAGACGGTGTACAGGTATAGGTGCAACTATTTATCTCCAAGTGGGAGATTGTTATGTTGTGGAGCTAAAAGCTTCACTAGGATGTGAATAGGAGGAGTTGTAGAGGTTGCTGAGTTGCAGAACAAGTTACAGGGAAACCAACATCAGTCTGATCAATCGACGTCAGTCATATTACAGTGCAGAAGTAACTGACGTCAGTTATTAGTCGATCGACATCAGCCAGGAAGGAGCCGACATTGGCAACCTGTGTGTGCATGCATTTACATGCAGGTCGAGAACTGGTCTATTTTTGGACAGTCAGTTTGCATGTAAAGACTTATTTTAGTCTTGGAGTTGCATTTCTAATTATTGTATGCATGAGATCTATATAATAGACTCATGCGCTGTATTGTAGAGTGTGCTAGATAGCCATTGTGCTTGTAGAGAGAGCAAGAGTAGCTCCTCCTAGTTCCAAAGGGGTGCTGAGTGTGTATGATTAGGGAGAGTTGTAGGTTGTGCAAGTTCTAGTAGAAGATCCATCGGGGTACCGGTTGAAGAATCATAAGGACTTGGTGAGGCAAGGACAAGGGTTCTTTAGGGTGTAGAGATATCTACATGGTAAGAAAGGTCTAGTGATTTGCAGGTTGTTGCAAGAGCAGGGAGATCTACTTGGAGTATGATTGTGTACTTGGTGTACTAGCAGCATTGTTACTGACTGGTGGAGGTGAACAACAACTCTATGTTTGAGTTGATTGTTGTGACTGTAATTGAGAGAGTGAACTGTTGAAGGATAATTACTGTTGAGCCCTAGAAGTGTGGGAGCTCTAGAGGTGTGGGAAGAAGAAGTGTGGCATCTTCTTTATTATATTTTCTTCTAAATGAGTATTAATACAATTGGGTATTGTCTCTCATATTCTGTGTTGTTTCATATTTCTAGTTACTTATCATTCTAGTTAAATTCTATGTTTAGTTGCTTATACAAAGGTAATCATGTGTGCCCTTAGTGGGCAGTAGGATCCTGACACTTTACCCACTAGTGAATGTACCCAAGAGTAACCCCTACATCTATTGCACCCCCTACATAAGCCCAAACAACCCATAGAAACTTAGATAACTAGCAGTGGATACACTCCTTTGAATAACTAGAGTATCCCAACCAATCTATCATGTAATGTTTGTGAACCACTTCAGCCCTTTTGGCACATCCTATGTAAATACAAACTATTAGACTACCCAATCAGGGCAGTATTCCTCGATGATGTGAGATTACCTGCCTATCAAAAAATACTTGGTAGTCATATATGTAGTATGCCAACCATATCTGAACCACTAGAACTAATAAGTGATATAGGGTCTCCAAATGAATAACTATGGGATGAACTCGTTAAACATCTAATAGTATAAATATATCTCTCCCCTATGTCTATATTATCCTTCCCCCATTTGTGACCAACCATATACTGGTAGTTCTTTAGGGTCCCTGACCCATCACTAACCCATTGGTCACTTAATGGAAATGTGCTCCCACCCCTAGACTATCAAAAGTGTTAATGCTCCGATGTTGCATATTTTTTGATAAGACACCATGTGGAGATCTCTATATAACTGCACTAGGATACAAATCATGTCACTTCATCTAGCATGCTGTGAACCATGCCTCTAAATCCCAAGTGGAAATATCTATCATTCTTGTTAGGTATCAAGATACCATTGACAATAGCCATTAGAACTATGACCTCCCTATCGATAAGTGCTGGTGGTGAAGGATCTCCAATGGGTAGATCATCAGGATGTATATTAGCATATGTCTCAACTAAATTTATATCTACCTTCCTATGATCCATGAGAATAACCTAGTAGATAACCAAATCATCTATCATGGCTTGTTAATGTGCTATAGGTGTTTATAAGATCCTTTTTCCTTACATTGATAACGTAAATATATGCTAGGTATCCTCAAGTGTGATTATCACCTCTCTAGTGGGTAGGTAAAAGGTCGATGTCTAACTGTACCAATGCTCTACCAACACACTCAAAATATATTGATCCACATGAATGATCGACATCCATGTCACATCATGAAAATCTAGGCCTATAAAAATCCAATCATCCTAATGATCGAAATCTCATGGGTGCATAAGAAATGGAAGCATCACTCTCAGTAAGGCAAAATAACTACTCACTCCTACAAAAATAGATAGATTAAGAATCTACCTAACTCTATACTATTATTTAAGCCTATGTGTAGCCTACTAAGCTTATTTTCCCCTCTCTATTAGAGGTTAGAAAACTATTAGGTCTCTAATCTAGTTTTTTTCAGATTTTAAGGTGAAGTCACCATGTTCCCAAACAATGAGGTCACCATTTTGGCAATTTGCACCTTTTTAGGTGAAATCACCATTTGTGTTTCCAAAAAAATAGTGACTTCACCTAAAAATAGGCAAAATCACTATTTTGGTGATTTCCAAGCATTTTTGGTGAATCCTTTGTTTTTAAGAAAGGTAACTTCATACAAAGTCATCAATTTCCTTAGCAAAGCCACTATTTTGCCTAAAATGCAAATGGTCACTTTACCATTTTTTTACCTAAGGCTAGCATTAAATGTAAAAAAAATGGCATTAAAGAAAAAATTAAAAGTACTTACTAGTGGACCATCATGTGTAAATTGCATATCCTCCCTCACTCAGTCAGATACGTGTCATCATGTGCCTTCACATGACATGTTTCTCAGCGCACTAGTGCAGAAAACTAGAGCTCAAAATTCAAAATGGTTAGGATAAAATTGAATTGATTTTCACCTTAGGGATAAATATATATCTTAAAATTTGAATTTTTACCCTCCAAGGCCTAAGGTTTATTTTGTGTGCTCTAATAAGTGTATTTTTCACATATGTGGTTTATTTTACATGTTATTTGACCTTACATGCCTTACTTTTTGATCATGTTGTAACTAGACCATCATTTTGGGCTTGTTCTAAGACCCATTTAACAACATTATTTTTATACCTATACCACATATTTGTGTGAATGTGCATATTTTTACTCACATTTAGGATAGAAACATGTTATTCTTTACCATCTCATCATAAATGTATTTTACAGGTTTTTTGCATAAGCTCCCCTTGCTAATTTACATAGATGCAGTAAATTATTTTCCAATAGATCAATGATATAAATTACCTTTTTATGGAAAATTAATTTTAAATCACATGATTTGAACATGTGAATGATTAAAATTTCATTTGGGAAAATCATTCTTTTTTTGACCAATTTGATGATTATAACCACCTTTGAGAAAATCATTTTTTTTGACTTGACAACCCTATCGAGGTAAATACCTATTTAATGATTATAACCACCTTTGAGAAAATTAGTTTAATTCTAACCTTTCAGTACTGAGTATAACCACCTTTGGAAAAATAAATGCCCCACCCTTTGTTCCTAATTATAACCACCTTTGGGCAAATTAGTGACTCAGCCACCATTACTGCTTATAACCACCTTTAGGCAAATAAGTAATTCCACCCCTGTTACCATTTAGATCAAGTTATTTTCTTCATTTTGAGGTAACATTTAATGATTCTATTTTTTTCCCACTCCATTGAGGGTGCATTAAGGGCTAATTAACCTCACTTTGGGGCATGGCCCTTTTGACTTAATGATTTTTGTATTCTTTAAAAATATTTTACTATGTTGTGTCTCACAACACCTTATAAAATAGGGGTAAATTATAGACACTCAATTTTAGCCACTTTCATGCCTAAACCAAGATTTAAACCAATTTCTAGTAAACAACATAATTTAAGTCTAGAAATCACCTGAATGCCCAAATTCATTCAGATAAGGGATTTAATTGCTTAAAAATGTGACAAGGCTTACTTATTTGGGGTATTACTATGTATGCACCAATAAATTAGTTCATATTTAACCTTAGTCAAATTATGACCTAGTAATTTGACATTCTTGGCCTGATCTATTAATGCAAACACATTTGAAAACAATTGACAAAAGCCAAATAGCACTAAGCAAGATTAATTAAAAAGTAAATCTCAATTAAATTGCTTAAGTAAAAATTACAAGTTGAACTAGTGAATTTCATTTATCTAAAAAGAAATTTTTAGAAAAATATAAAGTAAAAGGTCAAAGGAGATGATAAAGTGATTTATTAATTCCTAATATTCCAAAAAAGGTGAGTCACAACCTCATAGATATTTAAAGTGAGTTGTCATGGCTCATAAATATCTAAAAATGAGTTGTTAAGACTTCATGAGTTCTTTGACCCAACCTATGGTTAACTGACTCAATGCAGGTTATTTTAGACTCAACCATAGTTAAAATTAAATCTAATCTCCCTAGGGTTAGAGTTAGTTCTATGACCTATAAATACAAGTTCCCTAACTCTTCCCAAACAAGCTTTTGTGTGTAAGGTTATTCTGTGAGAATGCCTTCAAGAGCCATCAAAGTAAAGTTATAATGCCAATTTGATACCAAGATTAATACCAAGCCAAGCCAAGCCAAGCAAAGCAAAGCAAATAAAAGACACATGTGGCTATTGGATAAGTGATACCAACATAGAGAAGCATTCAACAAGTCTCTAATGCCATAGATTGAGCAAGAACATCTACTATGCCAACAATTGGACATCAATTTCGATAAGGGAGGTAAAATTCTTGTGTGTTTTTATCTCTATTTTTTGTTCTTGTCTATTGTGTTATTATAACCCTAGTTATTAGGTAAGAGTGCTTAATTTCATTATATTTTTATGCATGGATTTTTATTATCTTCACTAACAAGGAATTAATCAACATTTGTGTGCTCTTCAAATTCCTAAGATACAAGAGTGTCATGTTCATATAATTGTTTTGATGTTTTATTCACTAACGATAAACTAACCCTTTTTGAATTCTTAAAATACATAATGGCATACCCAATGGGACCATACACACCCCATGAACTCTTCTAGGTCCTCTTCATTAGTTTACTTATAGGAATTATTCTAGTAACTAGCTTAATCCACCTTATTTTCTTCAAAAACTTGCTAATTTATGTCCCATGTGAAATTGATGGTTTCGCCCTGCTAAATGATGGTTTAACCCTTCAAATTAGAGGTTTTAATTTATAAATCACTATTTTTAACTTTTAGTTTATATTTTTCTATGATTTTACATACGATTGTAATTGATAGTTTCACTTAGGAAATTGGTGGTTTTGACTTGCTTTTTGGTGGGTTTGACCTACATTTTGACAATTTCACAATTTTCTAAGTTTTTTTATAATCAATGGTGTCTCCATATGTATCAATAGTTTATCACTATGTATCTATATTTTCAACATTCTAATAAGTAGTTTCACCCTACTAATCGATGGTTTCACCAATTTCTTCTTTGGTCTATGTCTGCATGAATTGACGGTTTCACCCTAACAAATGGTAGTTTTGTCCCATGTTGAAAAAAAATTGAGACTTTAAAAAACTCACTTGTAACTTACCTTTACAATCCTAAAACATATTGAATACTTTCTAATGACATTTTTATAGGACCTTGGACAAAATAATGTATTTTAGACCTAAAATAAAATCATGTTTCCTCTTTCCAAACATATTGATTTGGATTTTAGATGAACATACATTTTTCAATTTGGGTTCTTAAAACTTGTATGTTTCTAAGTCATTTCATTTCTTACATTTGTTTTATTTAATTTTTACGTGTGTCGTTCCTTCACATGCATGCTTTCCTCTTGATACGGTGACCCATAAATGTGAAGGTAACCATTTGACTTTATCCCAAGAGATTTACCAAGTATGTTATTCACTTACCCTTAATGGGATTATTGAAAATAAAAATGATGATACCTTTCCCTTTTCTTTTAGAATAAATGATCGGGGTGTCATTTCCTTCTCACAGATCTTTAGGGTGTAGTGATTGGGATTTCATCCCCCATTATTTGTACTAACCTCATAAATATGATAGGGGATATAAATTGTTAGTTGGTGTCATTAGGGCTTAGAATAATTACCTATAAAGGTTTTTGTGAAAGAAAAAGGTTAAATCCAAATTATAAACCACTAGACATCACCATTAAGGAATCTATTGTCTCTTCAATAGGGGATGTATACCCCATGAGCATACTAAGACTTGTATCTCTTCTTTGATGAATTCAATGCCCTTTAGGGACCATCTAGTAAACCAAGTAAAAATTTAAGTAATCCAAAAATCCTATATCACCTCATTGAAATAAAAAAAATGAAGTGGTTGTGAAGGGGATAAACTCTCCCATGAATATCCTGATTTTGAATTGCTTCACAATAACCTCTTTTGCCATAAAACATTCATTGATGTAGGGTTACAAAGTTAAAAACCCCTAAAGATTGTTTATCATGCATGAAATTTTGAGAAAGGGTGAGAGTACACACCACATTAATTAAATTGAATTAATTGGATTAATATTTAAAATTATCCTCTCAAAAGTAAGTTTATCAAAGATTTAGTGGATGTGATGCAAACCCGTGCCAGTTATTAAAGTAGCCTTGTGATGCATGTGTGTTGATGCTTGATAATTATGTAAAAAACCAATTTTCATTTCAAAACCAAATCTAACAAAAAATCAAGTACAAAACCAAAGTCCAAGACATAGTATATATACACTTGCATAAAGAGGCATTTTTATGTCTGTATTGTGAGTTGAAAATAACTCTTTCTAGATGTCTTGTTAAAACTTATCTAAATACATACCATTATTGTCTAAACCAAGTTGTTAAGATATCTAATGCTAAACAATTTCTATTTTTAATGCCAAATTTTTATCCAAAAATCAATTTCATGACCAAGATCTAAATTTTTGTCTAAACCATGTCATTGTGCCATTAGTTTTATTCCAAACCTAGTCTTAGTTCTAATTCAAATTCTAATTTCAAACCAATTTTAAAACCAAGGTCAAATTTCTCGTTAAACCATTTCAATTATGTTGTACATTTTATTCAAAACAAAATCTTAATGCCAATTATAGTTCCTATCCCAAAGTCAAGGGTTAAACAAAGTTAAACTTGTCATTTTTAAAAGGTCATAACCTAGTTTAGTTAAGTTCAAACATTCAAATTGAACCAATCTCAAAAACTTTCAAGATTTAAACATTGAACACTTACATCCTTTATGAGATAAAAACACTTAAAATCATTTGATATACCAATATTTGTGCACCCTTTTTGAAGTAAGTTTTATTCTTACACTTTTCCTATTTGGATACTTGCATTGATAAAATTTGAGCGAACTATTCCACTTTGACATTTGCATTGACATACCCAATTAAACAATCAATGTCTTCTTAGGTTAACTATTCCAAGCCAAATCTAATTCATCTTGAGCCATGTACCAAAACAATACACACACAAATTAGGTTCATTTTGAACCAAATACTAAATCAATTATATACCAATCAAGTCAATGCTAAACTAGGTTCATCTTGAACCATGTACCATGACATTCTAATCTAATTAGGTTTGTCTTGAATCAAATTCCAATATAATAAAGTTAATATTGAAACCAATTCTAATTATAATTCTAAATTGAGTCAACTTTGACCAAAGTCAAGTTTAAAGCCAAACAATTAGAATAACACTAAACTAGGTCTATTTTATAAAATTGAATTATTCTAAATCAACTATATGCCAATTCAAACCACTTCTTAAATTTTCATTCAATCTCTCACATCTATCAATTAGGAGTGTTTAAGTCATGTCATTTATTCTTTCTTTAATTCTAATAATATCAAGTAATTCCACCCTATTTAGGGAAATTCCAATCTAAGCCAATCTACCTTGATTGGGGCCAAGCTAAGCCAATATAATTACATTGAATCCAATCTACCCTTTCTAATCCCACTCTAATCTTAGTATAATCCACCTTGTTTTGGGAAATTATAATCCATTATATTTTTTTCCCTATTTGGGGAAATTCCAATTCGTTATATTTTTCCCTATTTGGGACCAACCCAGGTCAAGCCATTTACATTAAATCAAATTAAGACTACCCTTTTGGGACCATTTTAATTAAGACCATGTATAACCTCTTTGGGGCCAATTTATTCAAATCCAATTACACTTGCATGTATCATTAATTTAGGGCATTCATCTAAGGTTAATTTGAGTCATAGAATCTCATGATTCTAAGCCTATTCTATAATGGCCATTCATATGCCATAATTTGATAGATCAAATATTAAAACTTAGCCAAAACTTATATAATTTTATGTCTACTCTTGACATTTCATCTAGTAGTCTAATAGCCAATCCAATCTTAAAACCAAAACAAAACTAATGGTCCAGACCTATTATGCCATTGCCCCTCCAATAACCATTATTATTAAAGATCCAAGCATGTTCAAGTCTGATAGCTACTCGAGAAAAATATGTCATGATCCCATTCCCAAGCATGATCAAATACATATAATTCCAAAGAAATTTCAAGATAGTCAACCCCTTATCAACATTTTTGTCAAATCACTATCTTTGACTAGACCTAAACTATTGTCGGTCCACATTTATTTAATTAAGGACCTCTATTTGACACAAGACCCATATTAAATGAGCCCATATTTTAAAGTCCCATTATTATTGAACAATGACCCATTATTATTCCATTGCTAAATATTCCCCATTTTAAAAAAAATATTTCCTCTTAAATGCTTCATTTTAAAGTGAAAGGTGAACAAGGTACTTGTGGACAATGCAATTCAATAGGCCCTAATTACAATTACATTTACACCAAAAATAGGTTCCTTTGTAGAACAAACATTTTTTTTATCATCAACATCATAATTAGGTTCCATTTTAGAACCAATATCAGACTTGGGTTCCATTATGTGATCAATATCAGATTTAACATCATAAATAGAATCAATGTTATTCTCAACATTTGATTTAGATCCACTTGAGTTAGAATTAGTTTTAAAATTAGACTATATTAATGGATATCAAAACATTGTATATAAACTTTTACTAGATCCACTTGAGTCAGAATCAACCTCAAAATCAACATACCTTAGTAGATGTTATGAATTTAGTTACACACTTTGGAGGTCCACTTGAACACATTTGTGATCATTCTATGGTTATCGAGAACATTGTTTAGCATATACACATGTTATCCTAGTATACTCTATGAGGATTATGTTACCTTTTACCCTTCCATTAAAATTACACATGCATTTAACATTAACCATCCTAGCCATTATATTGATATTCCACCATCCAGAAATGTCGATTGGGACTGAAAGAGTCACACATTGTTGAACTTATTACATGGTGACATGTCAATGTAAAAAACAATAGATAACTAAGATAACATTCAAGTAAAAGAACAATCTCCTAGTGAAACCTTGTTTAATGTACTAGGGAACAATTAAAGTTTAAACTCAACATATTATAGTGAAACTTTGTTTGAGGCACTAAATGATAAGAAAAATAAAAAATCAAAATCCTTTAATGAAACCTTACTTAAGGTGCCAAGGGATAATAAAAATTAATTATAAACATACCTTAGTAAAACCTTATTCAAGGTACTAGTAAATAATCCAAATCATAACAATCAAGAAGACTGTGTTGGTGAATACATCTTTAAGGTTCCAATAACTGAGCTAATTAATTCATAATTACTTGTTTAATACGTTATTAAATTCAATATTGACCCCACCAAAACCAAAATCAAGTTGAATAAAAAAATAATTACAATATGTGTGACTGAAAAATCCCAATCCTTTTTTTTCACCCAAGCATTATACATTCCATTTTGATTTTATTATTCATTCAAGACCTATATTCCATTGTCCAATCATACCATTTATTCCATGCCTACCCTTATTTACCCTTCATGGCAACACTCTTTTTCAAAGAGACTACAAAGACACCTTATCTATAGGTTTGAAGGAAACAAAATCAATGACAAATGAATATCATGATAGCAGTAATATAGTTCACATCTGTGAACTAGGAATTTGACTCAAGAGAGGATGGTTAGTATCATGTTAGTCTTAAAATGAAAACAAATTGACAAAAACACACTAACTAGCATAACATCTCTAGGCCTAGTTACTAGGTAGAGCTTAGTTAACAAGACTAGAATGGAAAACACAACTAAAATTCAAGATAACCTTCTTTCACCTTCCTTAGATGCTTCAAAATTCTTTTTGTAGTGGCTTACTCAACTTTGTGCTCATGAAGTCTGCATCGATGAAGTATGGCTACCTCCATATCTCCTTGGCACCATGTTTGGCTTTGGCTTTGGCTTGGCTTGGCTTAATATTTGGGAATTATATCACTAATTAGCATGAAGATTTATAATCAATTAAAAATTATAACTTTGACATATGAGAGCTTCCAATTTGGTCTTTGAGGCTTGCTATTTATAGATTTTGGGAATGGTTTTAGGATCAACCATGACCATCCATCTCAAGATTGAGATGTGTGGCCATGAATAAATCCAATTATGAAATTCAATCTACTAATATCCCCATTTAAATTTGTGATAGAAGGGCATTAAATAGGAATGGAAGGGCTTTGATGAGGCATGGGAGGGGTTAACCTTGATATTTTATGCATTTATGGCATAGGGATGTCTTCCCAAGAAATGATGTCACTTGATGATGCAGTTAATGACAATCAATTTACAAAAATAAATTATTCAAAAAGTTCCATGAAATTATTAATTAGGCTCATAATTTGGTTTAATTATCTCTTAATAATGATTAATCACTTTGATGCAAACCTTCGCTCTTTGTGCATAAATTACTCAAATTGGTCCAAATGTCTTGTTATTGGCCCAAAATTTGATTGGATTAGAATTAGGATGTGATGTCAGATGATTTGGATCCATTGTCACATTTAAGATGTTGAAAATACAAAATAACAAGGGCACATTTCTTGTGCAATACATTTTATAGTAAAGAGTAATCTAAAGCACCCAGATGCAAAATTGGCATGTTGACTCGAAATGATTTGATCAAAGTTAGCTAGCCCATAAATTGCATTGCCATAATTCATGATACCCTAGCTAAAATCAGCACTTGAATATATAAATTTCAAATCTTTTAATGTTTTTTAGTGTTTTTAAGCCAAATTATGCATTTTGGTGGAAATTGATCAAAATCTTGGTTGGAGGTTATTGGTGGCCAGTTTTAGTTGTCTACAACATCAATAACATGATTCATATAGAGGTATTATTATGAGCAGGAATTGGTTAGACAATAAAGGGTCCACATTATCATCTCATATGAGTTGATATTCTAAAAAATTAATTAAAAATACAAAAAAATAAAAAGATAAAATTAAATAATTCAACCAATGATGAAAATTGTGCTTATAGTGCCTTGGGCAAGTGCCATGATGAAAACTAAGTTTTTGGTGTCATGTGTAAATAATTTGTTGTCTACAAGTACCTTGACACTTGGGGGTAACCTTATTTTCATTACAAACCATACCATTCCATTTTATCTATTTTGTCCATTCAATCCTATTTATCCCATTCCATCTTATTGTGATCATTAGTCTTCCCATCTTAACCTTATTATTGAAGTAGAAGGTGTATTGAGCCCTATTTGGGAATAATTTTGGCATATTACCTATAATATACTTTGATGATTGGAAAAAATTAGTTTTCACATGACATGGTCCTTGGATATTCCTATTTCCTTTCCTCATTGTCATCCATTATTATCCAACATAATGCATTTATCTTTCCTTAATTTTTATCTCCCATTTATGTTGAACTAAAATGACTTGAGGTCCATTCAGACTATGTAGGCATGACTCAATTTTTGAGGTTAGCTTGATCACACTTATTATACACTCTCACTATTTTATGAGAATTTTAATCCACTGTCTTTCTATTTTGTGATTTATCAATTCCATGCTCTCACTATTTTATAAGCATTTTAAGACAAGATCTCATTGTTTTGAGAGTTATCAATCCCACACTCTCATTGTTTTATGAATTAATACATTTTTCATCTCTTAGAACTCTATTTATTTGAGATGATACAAACAAAAAAAAAATTAGATATTAAAAAAAGACCTAAAATTTTAAAAGGGCCTCAAATCTCCAAGATATATATAAAGCCACAAAATTCAAAAACATTTATCTTATCCTAAATCTAATCATTATCCTTGATTTTTATTGAGCCACTCATTTTAACAACCATTGGGATGCATCCTTACCAAATCTACCATACTGGGGTAGATTAATTATTGGTTCTAATCATTACATCCACCTTGACATGTGTCCTATTTCATGTATCCATGCTTGGAGGCACCATTCAATTTATCAATTTCACTAAGCATTCAAACATGGATTTTGACTTGGTTAAACAACAAGAACAAGATGATTTCTATTTATTTTATTTTCAAGTTTATGTGTGTGTGTTTGCTTGTTTGTTTGCTTTTATTTTTATTGTCTTGACTCAACTAATTGTGCCAATAGAGTCATCATCATGGTAATTCTTGTGATAAAATCATAGTTTACTCCATTCATTGGCATACATCAACATTTATATCAATGTTTTTATCATTAACATGTCTTTGTCAATTGTCTATTAAATCGGGGGTTAGTCCTTATTCACATCGTGTCCATGGCATCATGATTTTTTATATCATGGTACATACCATCATGTGATACATCAAAAATAAAGTATTGGAGGTTTCATATTAGCAATGTCACAACAAAATTCTCCTTGTTTACAAATCTACGCACACTCACAGAATAGTATGACTAATCTATATGTTACTCATGATATACATATAAATGATCATATACAAAGAGTGATAATAATTTTACAACATGACTTCTCCATATAATTCAATCACTAATTATCATCCTCATATAATCTACAATTTCTTGTTCTCTCCCAATTTCTTTAGAGAACTACATTAGCCTGAGGTCCCTATAGACTATATAGGCAACGCTCAGTTATATTCAATTTTTGGGATCAGATCGACCACCATTATCTCATTATTCTTCAACCATTATTGTGTTCTTCCAATAATTTATTTCATTAAATTTGTGCATCCTTGTGTGCTTAGTTTTTATGTCTTATTCATTCTTTGAACAATTTCTATACCATTTACAATTGCATTTGCATCCACTCATATTTAATTTTTATAACAGGTTACATCATTGAGCTTTGCTTTCCAATCAATCAATTGCCTAATCATCATTTTAAAAAAAAAATCACCCTCTTAGGGTTAAAAATTTAGATCGATCCATGATAAAATCCACCCTATTGGAGAAATCATTAATCAACTATTCTCCCCTCTTTGGGGTAGTTCAATCATTTAGTCTTTATTCTTCCATGTTTGGGTCAAGTCAAAATGTGTTTCTTGATTTTGGATGAATCCTTCCCACTTTCCCCCACCTTATGGCTAATTCAATTCTATTTTTATCAAACATTAGAAATAAAAGCATGCAAGTATTGGCTCATTTAGATTGATTTCATTCATGAGTTAATTTATCTCTTCTAATTTAATCTTCCTCTCATTTTTGAGAGCCCATCCACATATTTCATCCCTACATGCCCTCTCAATGGGGAATTATGGATCACTAATTATTTCTTCATCTAATTTTTTAACTTCTTAAAAAAAAATTCATTCTTTGAAAATATGTTACTTCATATGTGTCTTATAATGCCTTCTCATACATGGGCAAAATGTAGAAACGTAAATTTAGACACTTCATGTCAATTCTAATTATGTATTCTATTAATACTTTAAACCTTTCCAAAAACACCTTTCCTCTAATGGTTAATTAATTAACTTAATCTACCCCTAATGAAAAATTCCATGAATTTAGAATTATCTATTTTCTAAATGCATAAATTGAATTATTGCCTCACCCAAGGTGTGATCATCAAATCACGTGTGCAAGTAAGAGTTATTACAAGATTTTACACTTCTATTACACACTGTTTATCTTACACCCATCGTAAAAACTCAAAGAAGACTTCATGATTTGGGTCCATGACACACATCATGCCTCTCTCTTACACACTCCATCTCTTTCATTTATGATAATGGATGACTAATATTAGGCCCTTAATCTTTATCTCAATATGGATGGTCCACAATCATTTTATAACTCTATAAATGAAGGGGTATTCACACCCTTTCAACATGACCAACTAAGGAAATGAAATTCTACCAAATCTTAAGGCCATCACTCAACAATTCTTTAATATTTCCAATCAAGACATCAAGTAGAAAAGGGGAAATGTTTTTCATGCATGGAGTTGACATTACCAAAGATATCTAGTCTAAAAATTGAGCACAAGCCTCTTAGAACTGATAAACAAATAAGTCTCCAAGGAAGGTATAATGTTGTGTGTTTTCTTTCTATTTGATTCCTCTCTTATTTGACCTTGATAAATCCTAGGGATTAGGTGTAGAGTATCATGTTCATATAATTATTTTTATGTTTTATTTACTTACAACTAATTGACCCTTTTTGGATTCTTGATTTATAGTTGCCTTATCCAATATTTGTATCCCTTATTCACCAAGAATGCTATCACCTTAGGTGAAAGTTGGTACCTCAACTACCATAGAGGATTCTATAGTAACATCAATAGTCATGCCAATAATTGTATCACATGTGTGAGTAGAGCCAATAATAACTTGAGTTTCATTTGGGATACCATACCTTATTGGATATTGTATAGAGATTGGTCCTTATATATCAATATAAGGACTCTATGGGTCTTGTATTGTAACTTTAGGAGGAGATATTAGGGTAGTAGCTATTAATGTATGATTAAGATCCTAAGTTAGAGCCTTTTGGAAGGATTATGTACTTACCTCCTCTACTTCCCTTTGTTCTTTACCGTCTTGGTCTTGTTCTCTGATTTCCTCCTCTACTTATTGAACTTGTTCATATAACTACTTACCTATTTATTGTTCCTCCTTTTTATCTTCATAAAGAGGAAATAATGGAAAACTTAAATATTCTATAGGTATTTTTTCTTCTTTTGTGTCTATAGGGACCTTAGGAGAGACTAGTGGAGTCCTTCCTTTTCTCTTATAAGTTAACATAGAGGTATTGGCAACACTAGTGTAAATTAGTGTAAATGTGTTTGTAGTGGCTCATTATAAGTATCCATTATCTCCATGAATAGATATGGATAAGTGAATGATGGTGGAGGCATATAGAGTGTATATGGTGACTCAATGGTGGTAGTAGTGGTAATAAATTGTGAGGGAGCCATAGTATCAGAAAAATGGCATGAATGTCAAAGTAGTAGGTAATTATAATGTGTAAATATTAGGAACTTAAAGAAATGAAGTAGGAAGACACTTATTGCATTATTGTCAGTGGGGGAAAATATGAAAAATAAAGTGATCCCATCAACCTACTATGAGTTATAAGTACTCCCATACTAGTTGTTTATTGAAGGGAAATAATACTCAAAGGTTTGGGAAGGCCCCTAAAGATATTAGAGCTATTGTGAGGGTTTTTCTCCCCATGAGTGTTGGCTTCACTAGATGGGTTTACTTCTACTTGAGGAGGAGATTGAAACTATGGAAGATCCACTTCCTCATTTTCAAATCATTTTTCATCCTCCTTATTGATGGTAGGATCATAGTGAATCTTTTACACTATTTGCATTAACATTAGCTTGGTGCATATGGAGATAAACCTAAAAGTCATCTTATACATTGATAAATATATCTTCCTGCTCAAAGTATTGATGCCCATATGAAATGTGAACTTTGTTTCATAGTCTTGAAATAGAAATTATGACATTGTTTCTTGTATCCCAATATCAAAATTCCACCCTATTCAAACCATAATATACCTTAAATTTTCAAACTAACTGAATATGTTCCTACTTTGTAAATTAAATGTGGCCAATGCTAATTGTGTGTTTATTTATAACTCCTTGCCTTAACCCTTTGAGTCAACATTCACATTATTGATCAATTTAAAGTTAATCTCTTGTTTAGATACTTTATCTAGGATGTTGTGTGGAAAATGTATTGGGTGGGCCTTAGTCCCTTCTATCCTGATTATTGTATACTTAAGGTAATACCAATAATCCTCTATATTTTGAACACTTCTCTTTATTGGATCTGAGAGTTTGGGCATATTAAGCTTGTAAATGACCCTATACACCAATCATCACAAACCTTTAAATGTGAATAATCCTAAAATCATCACAAACCTTATTTTTGGGGTATTCCCTAGATGGTTCCTAAGGATATTCAAAAGATTGATGCATGATGGATATGATGGCATCTACTAAATATGATATCATATTAAAATTTATATCTAGTCTATTTTCTTCTCTATGTATTTGGAGATTAGGGTAAAACTGATGAATTATCCTAGAGTTAAGATTATGTTTGAACTCAAAATTATATCCAGTAATTGCACCCATATTTCATGGACATAAGAGATGCTAGGAAAAACATATAATCAATTGAGCCGCACCCTATCCACTATTATCCCTGGTTCAAACCTTACTATAGGAATGGATTAAAATAGACATGAAATCACCAAGTTACCTATGTTTTTGACCCATTATTTTAACTTGTATCCTAATATGTTAGTTTTTAACCATGCATACACCATGGGCTAGTTGTGTATCATTTTGAGAGCTAGGAGCCTATAATACTTCTCAAATTCATTACATGTAATATATGCTACTTGTGTATTATTAATGAAAAAATGTAAAAAGTTCCCAAAAAGTGTATCATTGATAAACAAATCATATAAAAAGTTAATACAAGGCACTACCTTTGATTTTTCAGTGATATTATACAAGCCTATAACTTTGAAAACCAATATATCACCATTATATATTTTTGTAGTGGTGTATAGTCGATAGTTATTTTTGTATGGCTATGATACATAAATTTCATGCCAAATATATGAATAATGCTAAAATTGGTATTATAATTCTATTGGTTTAAACATTGTATCTAGGTACTCTATCATTACAATAATAGATTATGTAGAGGGAGGGGGATCATAAGATGCACGAGATGAAAATTCTATTTTTATTCTATGAGTATCTATAAAATTAACAAAAGATTTATAGAAAACTAAGGCCTTTGGTCACTTAGAATTTCAAATTTGTAGTTTGCATAAGATGGTTTTATAACAACATGACTCAATCAGTTTTAAAAATAAAAAATATTACATCATTTTCTCTTAGCTTAAGACTTGAATGCATTGAGTTACACGTTCATGCAAGTTTATTATAGACAATAAATTTTGATTTGTTACCCATTTATTTCTCTTTCATTTGAATTGTGATTTTTTAATGTCACCTTAGTAGGTTTGATTTCCATGTGGCATATTTACATTGATTTTGGATGCTTAGGTGTCTTAATATGATGAGTGTATCTTTTCCATGATTTTAGGGATTTTTTTGTGTCTTCAAACCTTACTTATTCTAAAGGAGATATGAGGCATTATGTCACTCACTAGGTATAGGGATCTAACTTATATACTTTGATATTTAGGTAGCATGTTATTGGTATGGTGAAATGTAGATGATCTATGCTATTTTGGATTATCTTCAGGTTTTAACTATGTACTTTGGTCTTATAGGTCATGAGTATCTGATATTATGCCACATGGATGGATATCACTTGTTTTGGATCTAACTATGTACTTTGATAAATCAAATTATGGGTCACTAAGATTTGACATATGGAGCAATATCACTTATATTGAGGGTATTAAAGCTTTGAAAACTATGTAAGGGAATCTTAGTCATGGATAAGTAGGATTGTGCCATGTGGATGATTCGTGCTTCTCTAGATAACTACCAAGATTTAGAAAATTTAAAGTTTTTAGAGGATCTATGAATTCATGGGATGGTGACAAGTGGACTATCCACATTGCTCTAAATACTTATATGACTTTGTTGACTGTGTAAATAATTATTGGCTACAAATGATTGAGATGAAGACATATGGCATGATCTCTCTCATTAGAGTGCCCAGATGATTCTATAGATTATGTCTTGGACCTTTAGGCCATGAATAAGTGGGATCAAGACATGTGGCTTAATATTGTAGACCTAAATGTAAAGTAGACTTATAAATTTTTGAAATCATGGGTGAGGAGGCTAGATGAAGATGTGTGTCAAAATATTTTAATGTCAAGGCTGGCCTATGCATTTAGACATAATTTTTTTTATATAAGACATCATATTATTCAATTAATAAAATAAATCATAACCATATCACATTATTTTTGACTATTGGCATTATACGACATAAATTATTTATAAAATATTTCGATTCAAACATATTTTTTAGCTTTTCAATTGTCATATTTTGAAATTTTAAAAGCTAATTTCTAAGATATCAACATAACATATTATAGTCCAAATTAAACATGATATAATATACCTAAATATATCTTAAAAACCTTAACATTGTAAAGGAATATTTATCATGATAATTACAAAAAAATTGAATAGCCATTTAGAAAACAAAGCCATTTTTATGCAAGCTAGACCTGAACATGAAATACATAATACATTATCATGAATATTTGAATGGAAAGTTGGTCCCCATCTAAATTTTTTGAAGGTGGGGTGTGTTGGTCATAACAAAACTTTTGGGAGTGATCAAGGTGTCATCAAGGGGGATATTCAACATGGAAGTGGAAGTATTTTTGACAAGGGAGAGAAAAGTGGATCTAGGTCAACAAAAAGACAAGGAAGCATTACACTAGTAACAAGTAGTGTTTATAATGGACTTGATCAAATTTAGATGCTAACATGGATTGATAAGGTAAGTATCCACAACACATATATCCATGGTCATGTTTGAGTAAATATATGTGAAAATGAGTTAAGTTGAATTTGTGTAAGTCTTTTTTGTAGGTTTTTGAAAATGTTGAAAGTATTTCACTTGTGGTATGTTTGGTTCACCCTACCAAGCCTTTGCACCCTAATAATATCAGGAGAAGTTATAGAGACAAACTTATGAAGTTTCATGGTAAGGACTAGTGGACTAGAAATAATTAAATTACTTATGGTACTCTTACTCATTCCCATCCTATTTTATTCTAGCCAATACGGTTCAAATAGAATGCATAAGGTCCCTTGGATGACATGTTGATAGATTAATTTATTATGGAAAGGGATGCAATGATCAATTTTGAGATCAATGAATCTAATTTAGAGATGTACATGGTAAATATGGAAATTACTATTGAATAATAATGTGAAATATTTGATGAGAATGAGTTCAATGACAAAACTAATGAGGCCCTAAAATCATATGCCAAAACTCCAATGTTTCATCCATGCGTATGTAGGTGATATTTAATGCATGTTAGTTTAATATTTATGGAATTTAAATAGAAGTATGGATGGAATAAAATAAGTAATATCATATTTTTAAGGATGAAATGTGCCTCCAACTAAATATAGATACACTCATAATTTTTTTGAAACCCTAGTGTTTGGATATAATAAAATATGATGCTTATGTTAGTAGTTTTATGTTGTAAAAGGTAGTCTATGATACTAGAAATGTATGAAAATTTATTAGGGAAGAATGTTATCAATAATAGGTGAATTTAACCTTAATTTGACAAAATGTATTGTGCCATTTTTTGTTATAGATCCATTGGAGCATAAATATAAATGCAAAGACTTGGAAAAGTTAATGAATTAGAATTATGATAGTATAAAAAAATAAAAGGATTTTATGGATGTACCAAATGAATACAAGGAAATGAACCATATTTAGAGACTATGGAATAATAAATTACATATAAAATCATCTACTGTTAAGCTTTAGCTATCTATGGACGGAGTCAATCCATTATTTAGCATAGGCACAAGCTATTCACCATGGCTTGTTGTTCTTATTATCTACAATATTCCTCCGTGGTTAAAAATATGGAAGGATAAAATAATTATTTAATTTATTTTTCCAAGGAATAATCAAGTGTGAAGTATGTAATTTTATCTTGCACCACTAATATAGGAGTTGTAGTTTATTTGGGATGGTGTATGCATGTTTTTTATCTCAAAATCAGTTGGTAGAAAATATTTTATATTCTTTGGAATTTTTTGTTATTATATTAATGACTACATAGGATTTATAGTATATACATATATAAAATTTTAAAAATTCATTTCCATGTAATTTAATTTTACAATCACAAATATTTTAATCGTTGTGTGTGTATATGTGTTTATTTTTTAGGCCTTTGCATGAAATGAAAATTTGCATATTCAAGGTGTGGTGATAAATTGACCTCTAAATGGTTAAATTACATAAATAATTTTGTGTATGAATGTCATAGGTGATTCCCACGAATGTACCACTGATATTAGACTTTAAAAAATAAAACATTTGGTGGAAAAGTCCAAATTTGGGAACCTCCAAAGTTGTTGTCACTAAGGGATTGGTATTAATTACATGAAGAGACATGTAAAAAATAAATTGATGAAGGAAGTTCCATAATTTTGAGTGGGATAAAGGTATTTTCCATTTTTATGATCTTACATACTATAAAAATCTCATCACACACATTATTGACCCAATTCACACATTGATAAACTATGTTGTATATTTTTAAAAACATATAGATTTGGGTTGAGTATAATTCCAATATAAGCACTTAATTAATGATGTTATATTTATTTTATTTATTTATTTATTAATTTAATAAGGTTATTTAATCAATTTATGTCCTATATTATTTGTTTGGTTTATTTAAAATAATTTTTGATAACTTCCAAAAAATAGCTAGAAGTATTAGTTAGAGTGCAATTCACTAGATGTGTACTTAAGTGAGATCAAACACCTATCCATTCATCCTAAAGAGGTATGGTAAAATTTTGAGTTATTTAATTTAAATAAAAGTTTACTTAATAAATTTATTATTTTTATGGATTTGGGGTGCCTAGTTTGACTAAGTTACATGAGTTTCTTACTTGATAAGAAAGGCTCCTTGCATATTAACCTTGTGTTGTCAATAAGTCAACCTTGTTTTCATAAGTATAATTTTATTTATCTTAGAGTCTATTTTTAGTTTAATTATTTTTTAATTAAAGTTTTTTATTTATTTTTTATTTTATAGACATAACTTGTCATGCAATTTTTTTATAGGCTTGTTTTATCTTTATTTATTCATAAACAATTGGACACAAGGAAGTGTGGGGTAATAGTTCATATTAGAAAACATTTATTCATGTGTAAATATCTAATTTTATTTTAATTATATAATAATTAAGATCATCAATCATATTTATTTTAGTTTTGAAGTTATTCAATAAATTTTTTAGTCAACAATCTCACTTACAACACAAATATATTCACAACTACTAATTCTAAGATAGATTGGCTGATACATAGCTTCAATTTTAGATTAAATAAAATCTGATTTTCACTCCCTCCATACATAAAAATATTCATTTGGTATCAAATAATCATTAATAAATGTTTATAAGGTTTCAATCCATTATTAAGAAAATCATGGCTTCCATGAATTCTACTTTTATGAATATTCATATCTTAAAAGGTGACAACTTTGAATATTGGGTTGATTAGTTGAAGAAAATTATTGTATGGAAATAAGTTTGGGAGAATGTTATTAATGGGTACACACCACCTATAAATTGGAACACCTTGACACAAGATCAAAAAACAAAACAAAAAAGGATGAAGAAAAAGTGAATGCACAAGCTTCATTCTATCTTCAGAGTGTTATAGACCCAATCATTTATCCAAGAATTTCAGGATGCAAGAGTTCCCATGAGGCATATAATACCTTAAAACCATAATAGCAAGGATATAATAAGTTAAGAGAATAAAAAATATAAACTCTTAAAATTAATTGTGAGAATTTGAGAATGTTAGATAATGAAGGAGTTGGAGAATATTACATAAGGGTAAATGAGTTGGTGCATAAAATGAGGGTTTATGGAGAAACTATTAAATTTAGTGTTATATTAAGTTAAATTTTGATATATTTAAGTAAAAATTGGTTACATATTATTATCAATATTAAGAAGTGTAAGGACATGAATACTATTAGTGTTGACAATTTTTTAGGTTGTCTCTTGTCCCATGAGGATAAGATGAGACTATACATAAGAAATTAAGAATAAGTCTATGCAATGAGAAATGCAATAGATCTATAAATCAATCTCAGCTTGGAGAAGATAAATACTACTTATACTTTTAATTATGGATACATTAGATATTTAGGGTCATAACTAAGATGGATCTACTAGACCTAGCCAAGGGATCTCTTACCATAACAAATTCACTAGGGAGTGTTCCAAAGCCTCCAGTCAAGCAAAACTATGTAATAACCCTAACTCGGTCCTATGTTTTCATATTTACTAAACTAATAACAAGTAAATTAAAATTTAATATACTGCTCACCAAAGCTTATGGCATAAAATGAGGTCAGTAAACATAAAATTTGTAATATTATTGTATATAATATTTCCTAATTCCTAGGAGTAGTTGCACATTTGCTTTTGTCTTCTAGTGTGTATCTCAAGAGTCCCATAAGTAGTTGAATGGAATTATTGGTAGGTGAAGTTATTATTTATATTTTGGCTTATAATATGTATTGTTTTCTTCCATTTAAATTTAAATCATGAAATATAATTTCATTAGCATTCCTTCAATATTATTTATGGCCTATCATTGGTATCAAAGCCAAGCTAGGATCCCCAAGAATTTGTAGTGTGGCTTAAGGGGGGGGGGTGTTGGAAATAATCCACACCCAAAATAATAATGGGATGGTCATAGAGGGGACAATAGCTCAGTTGGTAGTGCACTCTTATAGTAAATGGAAGGTCCTAAGTTCGAGTCCTAACTAGTCCATATGAGTTATTTATGTTACTTCCATCTACTAAAAAGAGGAGCAAAGTTAGAGATACTTACCTTGAATACAAACCCTTTGATACTTAATCTCTCCCTTGGTCAAAGGTGCTTCTCAAGAGGTTTTTGTGTTTTGTAAGGATCACTAAGAAAGGCTAAAACATCCAAGACTTTTGCACAAGACAAGATTCTTCTCCAAGTAAAAATCCTAAGATAAGACTCCTTAAGTAGAATGGTGTAATAAAAAATTGTAAAGAAGTGAAAATGAATAATTAACTCTTGTTATCTCTCTAAGAATGGAAAAATGGATGTGTTTATATAGGTAGATCTAACCCTAGTCATTTCTAAAAGTTTGGGCTGACAATGTTGACCGAATCAACCTTGTATCATTTTTGATAAAAATAAATTAGGTCTCAATCAAGGTCAGCTAGGGGCTGACCCAGACCCTAAATAAGTTTTATCAATTAGAGTATAAGGTTGATGGGGTTGATAGTGTAATGTAAACTATCAAAAAGGATTTTAGGCTAGGCAAGGGCTAATAAAGGTGGAAAATGACTAGAAGAGGGTGCAAAAGAGGAGGCAAAGCTTAGGGTAATATTTTTAGGAGATGCTTGGATTGATAATAAGTGGTACTAAGGGATAAAAATATTGTAAAGCACTAATGGTTTTCCCACCCCTTTCTTGATGCACCCTTTAAGGCATGCACTCAGAGAGATTGAGACTCGATGGGTTCCTACAAGATAGAAAACATAAATAATTGATAAAGTTTGAAAATATTATGTGTATATATATTCCTCACTCAAATCTAATCACGTGTCACTCAGGTGTAATAGGGGATGATGCTTCAATAGAATAACATATCAACACACAATATTGAAGATAAAAAAATTATAGTATTTTAAATCATAAAATAACTAAAATTTAAATGAATAAAAGGGAAATAACTAAAAAAGAAAAGTAATGCATACCTTGAATTAGCTCATTAGATGGTTGTCTACTGTGTTTGTAGTTTTGATCATTGAGGGCATAGAGACTACTTTCGACAAACCCAAGATTATAAAATTAAAGATAAAAAATAAATAAATGCAAAAAATTTAAGATAATTGATGCTATGTGGATAATATGTACTTGGAAATTTGGAAAGATGGAGTGACTAGTGATATGTTACACTAAATGACAAAGTTAAAATTTAGAGAAAATTAGGTAACCAAAAATCCAATACTACTAAAAATCAAAAAAATCAAACAAGTAAACCTTAAGTAAGGAAGGTAAACTCACCAAGTCAAACAAAGGATACATGTAAAAAATGGTGGTAACAAAACATCAATGTGAAAGTAGTAAAAATCCTTATTTAAACAAAGATGGGAAAGAAAAATGGTAAAAAAACATTGATGAGTGATTAGTAACAATCCTTACTCTATCATCAATGGAAAAAGAACATGAAATTAAAAATAGACTCAGGTGTCCACAAAAAGGGGTAGTACAATAATAACAAATGGTAAAATAAATCAAAGTGATGTTGAAATGTAAATCAATGGTGTTAAGGGAGTAATCCATAGTTACTTAAACATATTGTTTGGTTCTAAAGATAGAGAAAATTGAAATAAAGTAATTCTAGCATGTTTTTAAGATGTGAAGAAGAGGGACTATAGAAGAAGGGAAAATAGATTTAGAATCACACTTGCCTGTCAAGGGAGAAATGAAATGGGTGGAGGGGAGAATGAAGGAAAAACCAAGACAGAGGAAATTTTTATCAAAGTTAAGAGACTCAAATTAAGTTTATCAAAATAAGAGGAATTTTGACATTAGGGACTCTAAAGAACATTTACTAGCCACATAAATCTTAGCTCAACAAATGAAATATGTAGTTAATCTGATGAAGGTTATATATATGAAAAGTAAAATTAACCTACCTTCCCATAATGTGTTCCCCATTCCTTAATAATCTTACAAACTTGTCAGTCTATTGAAAATATTGGGTACTTATGTGAGAAAGTAAGTAGCACCATAGAGTTTGTTGAATTCTCCTATTCCAATCTACTGGCCTACCTTACCCCAATGGACCTCAGCTCTATCATGAGGCCAAATATGGAGTTTGAGCTTTGATTAGAGATAGGAGATGTGCTTTTAATCATGTATTTTAGTTTGATTTTGACTTTTTAAAATTTTTATTTTGATTTATATATATCATTACCTTTTGTTTCAAATGATTTAGATTTTAACTTTTTTGATGGATTTTTCTATTCCTCCTCCATATGGATTTGAAAGATGAAACATGGGTGCTAAAGATGAATTTAATTTGAATACTTGGGACTTGGTTTATAAAAAATATAACTTAGAGAGCATGATGTCTAAGAATCTCATTAATATGTTGAAACAAAAGTGCTATCTTGACTTTGACCTTATTTTATCCAATGTGGAATAAAAGGAAAGGAAATCAGGAGGAATGAAATATGAAATAACTTGAATTACTTCAAATCACAAAAAAATGTGACAAAGGGTGAAAAAGGGATACAATGATAGTAAAGGTGTGATTACTTATCATAGGAATAAGGGAAGTGTAGGAAAACATGCTAACATTGGTTGTTGTGCAAATTTTATCTACAAAAAAAGCAAAAGCCAAATTTGAGAACAAGGATAAAAAACTTGTGACCATTACAAACACATTATAGAAAAAGAATACTAAAATAAATATGGTGATTTTATGAGGAAAGCCAGGTCCTATCCATGGTCTTACACTACAACTCAATAAAAGAGAAATCCATGAGGGTACAAAAAGCATGTGAAAAGTAATTGAAAATAAGATATTTGTTGACTCTAGCCATAGTCTTACACTATATCTCACAAAATAAAAAACCAAGGGGTGTCCAAAAAATAAAGAGGATAAAAGGGGAAATCATGAGGAAGATTGGGTCCTATTCATAGCTTTACAATGCAACTCATGATAAAATAGGAAACCAAATGACCAAAAGGAAGGATTAAGGTTTGTGAGAAGAGAGAATTAATATAAAGGGTGAGACCCATGTAAATATATTGAAAAAAATGTTAGAAGGATAACATATATAAAACATGATAATAATGGAAGGATTTAGGTAAAATACTTCTTTAAGAATTGCACATTGGTGGGTTCTTTAAAAATATATCCTTCATTAATTTAAAGGTGATAGGATCTTAGACTAAGAATGTCTTTAACTAAATAAGGCCCCCATAATTTTTGGGCATATTTACCTTATTTATCATGAGTGTAGTATAATTTAAGGACCAGATCACCAATGTTTAAAGTGAAAAATTTAACTCTTTTGTTATGTTTTTTGGCAATGCAGGCCTTGTATTAGTGATTATGTTACAAAGTAGAAATATGGTGTTCATCAAGAATATCAATGGCATGAAGGTGATATTCATGTAGTTATTTATTGGGTATGATACTATGAAGAGAGATAAAGAGAGAAGGAAGCTCAACTTCTAATGGGAGGATGGATTAAGAGCCATATACTAGAGAAAATGGCATTGTCCCAATGGTAGTGCGTATGCTAGTGTGATAGGCCCAAAGGGTGAGATATAAATGAAGATGACAATCCATGTGGGTTTCATGAATTATCTTTTAGAGAATTTTATTGGTGGCCTAGGCTTGGCCATTACATTGGGGATGGTAGGGTGTGAAAAATTTGTGATTAATTTTAAACTTAACATAGAGTTATTTGTCATCTTTATTTTTGAAGTTACCACCATTGTTTGAAATGATAGTATGAGGGATACCAAAGTGCCAAATGATTTGATTAAGGATGAATTTAGAAATGGTGGTACCGATGACATTGTCAAGGGGCATAGCCTTGACCCATTTGGTAAAATATTTTGTGGTTATGATTGAGGTAATTTACCCATCTTGAGATTGAGGTAATTTGCCTATGAGATCTAATCCCCACATAGAGAATGACTAGGGAGACTCCATGATTTTAAGCTTGATTGGAGGTACATGAATTAGATCATCATGAAGTTATCAAAGAGTACACTTTTTAGTAAATTTGATGGCATCCTTTTCAATAATGGGCCAAAAGTATCCAATATGTAAGTATCTGTAGGCTATAGCATGTCCATTATAGTGGCCACCAAAAAGCTCCCATGTGCTTGTTCAAGAAGAGGATGAACTTCTTATTTCATAACACAGTGGAGCAATGTACCTTTAACATTGATATAATAATGGATGTTTTATGTAAATATATATTTAAAATCTTGTTTGTGAATATGAGTTTTTTGGTAGGAATCAATTTTGGGAGGATAGGTTTGGTATTCAATAAATTTAATAATTTCTTTTTACCATGGGATTTGTCGAATGGTGATAGACTCAATGTGACAAATGAGTGAATTTTATGGTTGAAGATAAGATGGGTATTTTTTTATTTGGATAAGAAAAGTGGAATTAGTAAAAACTTGGTGTGGATGAAAAAGAGATGTAAAAGAAGCAAGTGAATCAACAATAGAATTTTGATCTCAAGAGATAGGCTTGATGGTAAAAGAAGCAATTTTTTTGGAAAAGATAGTTGTGATTTGATGATAATAAATGAGATTTTAACTTTTGCATTGATAATCATAATTTACTTGGTAGAAAATGAGTTGGGATTCACCTAAAGCATGTAGACATGAGATATTTAGATGAAGGGTTGCTCTCATGCCTAGGATTAAAGCTTCATACTCCACCATGTTATTAGTAACATCTAATTTGAGGTTAAATGCCAAAGGTATAATTTTACCAAGAGGAATAGTAAGGATAAAACCTTCTTCAGCTCCTTAAAGACATTTAGAACCATCAAAATGAAGGGTCCAAGTATTTTCATGTAAATTAACTATAATTTTAGGAAGTTCTTCAAGAACTACTTTTTATTGAGTAGTATTAGGGAAGATAGAGTACTCTTCAAGATTACTTAATTCAAGGTTGGTAGTGAAGTTATGAAAGTAATCTTTAAGAGATATATCTTGATTGAGAACTTAAATATAGAGAATATTATCATCAGAAAGATTATCTTGAATGTGGTCGGTAGCTAGGATTAGAGCTATGACAAGTTGATTAGCAATGATTTGTCCTTGATAGATTTTTGTGTAATAATTTAAAGATAAAATTCCATGAGAATGACCATTCACTTACCAATTCAATTGATAAGAAGGAAGGCTTTAGAGAATAAGTGTCAAAGTGGATCATAATGAGCAATAACATAAGTGGTTTGATAAAGCATATAATGCCAAAGTTTTTTAGCAAAAAAGTATGTGGTGAGGAAATCATGTTATATTCTTTTATAACATTTATTGTAATTGATGAGGCCCTGACTGATATAGTAGATGACATATTCCCTCCCAGTATCATCTTATTAGGCAAACATTGCCCCAAATGATATAGGTATGGAATATCTATATAAGATTAATGAATGATCATTGGAAGGTGGGCAAAGAGTAGGAGCATGAAGGAAGGATTATTTAATATTGTCAAATGATTTTTGACAAGGATATATCCATTCTAGGGCATTACCTTTATTGAGAAGAGAATTGACAAAATAGATATGGTAAGTCATTTCAAGGACAAACTATCTAATTTCCACAAGTTTATCAAGGTAAGTGATAATATCTAGAATGGAATAAGGGATGGGCATGTTTAAAATAACATTGAGCTTGGTGGGATCAATGCCAATACCATAGAGAGAGCCTAAGAATCCTAATAGTTTTCTAGATGTGACACCAAAAACACATTTATATATATTTAGTCTAACTTTATATTTAATAAGGTGATTGAATATGAAATCAAGATCAGAGAGATGAGTCTTGTAGATTTTATTTTTTGCAATGAGTTCATCCACATAGGTCTCTACAATCTTTTGAATAATATCATGAAAGATATGAGTCATCATGCATTGATAGGTAGCTTCAACATTTTTGAGATTGAATGGATTTTTAACATAGAAATAGGTGCCCCATTTCATGGTAAAAGTTATATTATGTTGGTATTTGGGGGTAATGTGAATTTGTTTATAACCCAAGAAACCATCCATAAGGGATAACATTTCATAGCCAATAGTGGAATCGATGATGGAATTGATAAAAGGTAGAGGGAAGTTATCCTTATAACAAGCAAGATTAATATTATAATCAATGCAAATGTGAATGACCATGGTGAATTTATTATGAATAAGGACAATGTTAGAGACCCATTTTGAATAATCCATGGGCTTGATAAAATTAGCATCAAGAAGCTTGATAATTTCCTTATGGCATAAAGTTGAAACTTTTGGTTGAAATTAATGTTACTTTTGTTGCATGGGTTTGGCATAGGGGTAAGTGATGATGTTGTGTACCATGATGCTAGGGTCAATACCAAGCATGTCCTCATAGGACCAAGAAAAAGTCTCACAATATTTATTGAAGAGTAAGCTAAAGTTATCATGTTTAGTTAGCGTGAGTTTGTGAGAGACCATGATTGGTCAAGGGTATGATGGGGTATCATATTCAATTCAAGTAGTTTCCTTGATAAACATAGCATTACCATATTAGAAATGATATGGTGTATTAGGTAAAGAGGAAATGGGATTAGATTTAATATTGATGCTAATGATGAAGTTTTTGAAACAAGGGGCTTTCTTTTTGAAATTCTTGAGTTTGTGATGCTGTTGAGGTAGTTGAGGTTCTCAAGCATGAAACAGTTCAAGAATGGCTTCATCACTAGTCAAAGTAGGAAGAGGACCACAATACTCAATATCTACTTTGATATTGACAATTTTATTACCAAGGTGGTCATATTTAGAATGTATTTGACATACATCTGTGGCCTTGGCATCTAATGTAATCTCAAGAGTAAGTGGAGTAGGGGAAGAAGGTTGATTAGCTTAGATTGGTTTACTATTAACATCATTTACAAGGGAAGAATTAGATGCAAATATTGAATCTATAGGTGGTATATAACATGCAATAATTTATAGAGGTTCAAAAGGTAGGATTTGTTCTACCACCCAAGGAGTATCAATAAGTCGAGAATTAACAGGAGGTAATTAACCTTAGGAGCTAAATAAAAAGTAGTGGAAATGGTATGAACATCATGATTAAAAGCATGTGTTTGGGCTAATTTTTTTTGATAATGTTGAACATCCAAATCTCATGATTGGGCTTGGGATATGATGTAGTTATAGTCATAGGTTGGATAAATTGTACATGCTTGAAATTCAAGAGGAATTTCAGAAGGAGAAATACCTAGATCACTAACATTACATGGAGACATGATTAAAGGATCTTGGAATAATTTGGTTACTCCATTATCATTGCATGTGAATGTATCTTTTAGGTAAGAGGTTTCTTGATCATTACATAGAGGGGGGAAATTAGTGGTCTCATCAATGAGGGATATGGTATGATCATGACGTAAGGAGGAAGCCACTCCAATATGTAAGGATGTATCTTTGTAGTATTTCAAGTCATTAGGTTCATCATCATGTAAATAAACAAGAGTGACATGTAAATCAAGATTGATGTTGATGAATTTAGGTAAGGAAACACTATTGATTTTTGGAATGGTAGGAATGCGATATTGAGATTTAGGATTGGGAAGTTGAATAATCCAAGGGTTGGGATCAGCCTCATGTTTATACCCTTTGCCATTATATAGGAACTTGATACATTGGATACTGAAAGAGGTGATAACCTTCACTATATGAGTCCATGGTCATCTTAGGAGTATGTTGTAAGATAGGGGTAAATTTAAGACCATAAGCTTAGTTGAAATAGTCTTAGGTCTGATTCTAAGAGGGAGATAAATAAAACCAAGTGGATTTTGATTAATTTTATCAAATCCATGACATGTTAGGTAGGTTTGATTGAGATGATATTTATTATATCTAGGTTATTGGATGAGCCAAAAATATGTCACATTAATACTGGACCCTTTGACTACTAAAAATTTATGAATGAGGGTAGTATTAATAGATATTTTAATGAATAGGGGTGGATCATCGATGCAAAAGAGGATCTCATCATTAATTTTGTATTCTTAAAAAAATTCAATGGAAGGTTTGTAAGAAGGATAAATGGATTAAATGGTATGAATGTTGGTAGGTTGAGACTCAAGAGAGGGTAGCTCTCCTACTCTAGAAGATGGGTCTTCAATTTATTGCAATTATTGCATGAGGAACTTGCGATAATAAAGGGATGTGTGAAATAACTCCATAAGAGGAATATTTTAAGGCATGGATTTTATCTCTGCTAAGAAGTTCCAAGGGGATTTAGAAGAAGAACTAGTGTGAGGTTTAGAAGGTAAGGTAAATTTTTAAGGAATGGAAGAGGTTGGCAATTTAGAAGAAGGAGATGGTTCTTCATTAGCTTCCAAATATAGATGAGTGGTTGTAGTATCTTTAAGGAGTTACTCTTCTAAATATGGTTTCTTAGGTTTAGTGATAGGATCTTTGTGAGCTATTTTTTGATGATAATTAACCTTAACTACATTAACATATTGAGAATTATTGTAATATAGGTCATAGTCAACATCAATGGCATAAACATCCTTAGTAGTTTTTTGAGTGTTAGACGTGGAAAAAGATTTTTGGTTATTATAAGAAGAATATTTGAGAGCTTGTCATTTTTGAGAAGTGATTTTGCATTCTTGATGAGGGAGTTGGATCATGGATTCATGATTGAAGGAATCACCAAGCATATAGCAGAATTTTTTTTTGGTAAGTCCTCTATAGGTTTTATGGGAATGACCAATGTAAACCTAGAACCAATAAAATTGTTAGGTTCATACCATTTAAGAGGATTATTAGGGTAAGTAAATGGTTTAGATAGCATTAAAAATTGTTTCATTTGTTTCATAGTTAATGGTGTGTGAGAAGATGGGAAATTGTCAGTCTTAACAACTCCTAGCTTAGTTTTATTGGTATTACCAATGATTTCATCAATAAAATTTTGAAAATATCCCTTCAGTAATTTGGTATTAGTTTCAAATTTTTTTCATTAAGAATTATTGATGCTTGGCTTAGTCAAGAGCTTTGTTAAGCATTTGAGGGGCAAAAGTTTGAACCTTATATTGAAGAGAATGATTTATAGTAGTTATAAAGAGTTTAAATAGATTATCATCATACATGTTATGGTTGGCCTTGTGGGCCAAATATTTCCATCATTTGATAAAGTCATGAGTTGATTCAGTGGGAGATTACTTAGCATCGATGAAATGGCTAAGACAATTTTTGAAAAGATCATTATATTGAAATTCTTTAACTAAAGGATTGAATAATTCATGTAGTTTCCAGATGGAATGTTGGGTAAGTTGGTTGTACCATTCCAATACATTTATATTGAAGTTTTTAACTATAAGTTTAGTTGTGATGAAAGTATTAGTTTGGATCCACTCTTTTAAAAGATTTCCAAATGCCTTAAGAAAAGATGCATGGTCTTTAGTCCTGTCATACTTGATAGTTGGAGATATGTTACCAATATCAATGGAAACAATGAAAGGAGCTAAAGGTTCATTTTGGATGTTTAAAAGCATCTTGTTATTCATGATAGGATGGGGAATGAAATTTCCTATGACATCTCTAAGAGGTGGAGGAATAAAGTTTTAATTATTTTAAGGGATTAGAACCAGAGGTTTATTATCCATATTAATCAAATCATGTTATAGATGCATCATTTGGGATGTGTTATATGTTTTCATTATGTTCATTTATTACATGAGTTGTGTAAGAAGTTGAGTTACATCAATTGTTAGGTTGGTGTTTGTAGGACTCCTTAAATTGGTATTAGGGGGAGGGTTGTTAGGAGGTAGATTACTAGTGGGGTTGTTGGATAGACTTATGTTAGTTACTCACACATTGTATTGAGATGATTGAATATGGGAATTGTATTGATAGGTAAAAAAAGGATCTAATATACCTACATCATCTTGAGGCATGATTTGAACCATGCTATAATCCATAAATGAAGGAGGGGAAGAAGTGATCCAAGAGTGAGGGTTCTCTTGGGAGGTAAAGAAAGGGAGAAAAAAATACTCCATATAGTGTTTAAATGGATTAATATTGTCCAAGAAGATTTTTATAGGGCATTTCATGATGTTTGATGAAAGGAAAAATATTTAGGAAGTAATAAAGAAAATAAAGTACATAGAATAGAGTCAACCAGATAGAGAACTAAGTCAACTAGATAAAAGAATAGGGTAAACCAATAGGGTTAGACAACAAGTAAAGATTTGACTATGGGAATTGTATTGATAGGTACAAAAAGGATCTAATATACCTACATCATCTTGAGGCATGATTTGAACCATGCTATAATCCATAAATGAAGGAGGGGAAGAAGTGATCCAAGAGTGAGGGTTCTCTTGGGAGGTAAAGAAAGGGAGAAAAAAATACTCCATATAGTGTTTAAATGGATTAATATTGTCCAAGAAGATTTTTATAGGGCATTTCATGATGTTTGATGAAATGAAAAAGATTTAGGAAGGAATAAAGAAAATAAAGTACATAGAATAGAGTCAAATAAATAGAGAACTAAGTCAACTAGATAAAAGAATAGGGTAAACCAATAGGGTTAGACAACAAGTAAAGATTTGACTAGGTTAATAAAGTACTATAAAAACACAAGCTGAGAAGAGTGTAGAGTCGTATGGGTCAATTGTGTACTATTGGACAAAGGGAAAAATATAAATATAAGAGACATAATCTTGCGAGTTGGCTATGTACTACAAGTAGGAAGAAAGATACAATCTATAAGAGATTGTATCAATTAGAATCATAGTATTCTGAAATAGGATAATTTGTTTTTAAGATAAGTGAAGCAAGAACGAAAGTAAACACATAATTGGGTCACAACACAAAACTTTGCACCAATGTTGGAGAATGCAAGTTTTTGTAATACAACACATAATGATTAGAGAAAAAGTAATCAAATGAAAAGTAAATGCTTAACTAAATGGTCATCCTAAGTGTTATTAGATTATTTGAAATTTTTGATTTAAGTGTGACAAGAGAGTTGACTGAAATAGGTAAGTAGAAAGGAAATATATGGATGGTTTTAGGATGTTTGGGTTGAAAGAGATATGTGTTGGTAATGGTAATAGCTTGGTATTGGGGCCTACCTCCTCACTTCATAATTCTAAAGTGATAAGGGTGTTGGGTTCTTTGCCAATATTTACCATTAACCACTTATTTATACATGGCCAAAAAACCAAGTTGACTTCCCTTCGATGATGAAATCCAAGTAGGTAGGCCTTTAGAAGACAAGTCTTTAAATGTATTTTAAATGTTATGTGATTTGGTAGTGCGTGAAAAAGAGTAAAATAGTGTAACTAAAATGGTAAATTTGAAAAACCCACTTATTTATACTATGTGAGTTACTCTAAGCATATAAATAACTGAAAATGATATGTAAATTAATTATTAGCAAATAGTTAATTTAATTAAGAATAGTACAGATTTGATTCAGGTGGTAATATATGAAAATAGTATAGAATAGAGTCGAATGGGTCATTACTATTCTATATAAGCAAGGTTTTTAAGAACAAAGTCAAACAAGTTGACTATGTCTCCTAGATAGAAGATAAACTATAGAACTAAGTTGACCAGGTTGACCTAGTTAGCTGTAGGGTTGTAGTTTTGAAGACTACTAACTTGTACAAAATAGAACTGAAGAAAGTAATAAAATGATAGAGAGGGAAAAGAGAATAACCTTGGTGGGCTTGAATATGGTTAATATTTGTAAATTTTTATGCTAAAATACCTTAGTTGATGCTTTCAAATTTTGTAAATTGGGTCAACTAGTTCGACCAAGTTCTACAAAACTATTTATGCTGAAGAAAAATAAGGAATAGGGTTGACCTGTTTGATAGTATTTTTTGCCCTGTATGTTAGCATAAAAAAATAATAGGTAAGGTCAATCTATTTGATAATGTATGCTAATCTGGAACTTGAATAATAATAATAATAATAATAATAATAATAATAATAATAATAATAATAATAATAATAATAATAATAATAATAATAATAATAATAATAATAATGTGTCAACCTGTTCAATCTAGTAACCTATAGTTAATGAAGACCTACACAAACATAACATAGTCATTTTGAAGTGACTATGTGTTAAACTTGTGCCCAAAAAGTTAGAACTATATCAACTGGTGTGATATAGTATTGTAAATCTGAAAAAAAAATGATAGTGTAAAATAAAACTTGCAAGGGTTAGATTTATGTTGGGTTCACTAGAATGTATGCAATGAGAAATGCAACAGATCTATAAATTAATCCTAGCTTGATGGAGATAAATCATAATTACACTTTTGATTGTAGATACATTAGATATTAGAGGTCATGACCAAGATGGATCTACTAGACCTAGCCAAGAGATCTCTTACCACAATAAATTCACTAGGGAGGGTTCCAAATCCTCCAGTCAAGTAAAACTATGTAATAACCCTAAATAGGTCCTATGTTTTCATATTCACTAAAATAATAACAAGTAAATAAAAATATAATCTAGTGCTCACCAAAACTTATGACATAAAATGGGGTTAGTAAACATAATAGTAAACATGCATAAGAGAATCATATTTAATCTATGTAAGATAAAACCCTAATGCATAGAGAGAAATATATTTAAAAGCCATTAATTATGTTACTTATATCTACTAAAGAGAGGAGAAAAGTTAGAGATACTTACCTTGAAGATGAACCTGTTGAGACTCAATCTCTCCCTTAGTCAAAAGTTTTTTGCAAGAGGTTTTTGTGGTTTTTAAGGATCACTAAGAAAGGCTAAAGCATCCAAGACATTTTCACAAGACAAGATTCTTCTCTAAGTATAAATCCTAAGCTAAGACTCCTCAAGTAGAATGGTGGAAGAGTAGATTGTAAAGAAGATCAAATGAATAATTAACTCTTGTTGTCTTTCTAAGAATGGTAAAATGGATGTGTTTATATAGGTGGATCTAATCCTAGTTATTTCTAAAAGTTTTGGTCGACAAGGTTAACCCCATTGACCTTGTATCATTATTGATCAAAATAAATTAGGTCTCGATAAATGTCGGCCGAGGGCCAACCTAAACCCTAAATAAGTTTGATCAATTATAGTAAAAGTTTGATGGTGCTGATAGTGTAACATAAATTTTCAAAGAGGATTTTAGGCTAGGTAAGGGCTAATGAAGGTGGAAAATGACTAGAGGAAGGTAAAAAAGGGAGGCATAGCTTAAGGGAATATTTTTAAGAGATGGTTAGATTGATAAAAAGTGGTAGTAAGGGATAACAATCCTATGAAGTACCAATGATTTTCCCACCCCTTTCCTGATGCACCTTTAAGGCATTCACTCAAAGAGATTGAAACTTTATGGGTTCCTAAAAGATAGAAAGCATTAGTAATTGATAAAATTTGAAAATATTATGTGTATATAACAAGATTTAAAAACCAAATCAAAGGTTTAAAAGACCAAAGATAAAAATAAAAATAAGAATCAAGGGACTTAAAATAACTCAAATTTAAAGGTAAAATATGAAGCTAACTTCATAGGTAAAATCAATAAATACTTGTCAATATTGAAAAAATATAGGACACAATAAAATATTGTAAGATACTAACATATAAGACTCAAGCTAATCAAGAGGATGAAAAGAAGACATTTCAAGTTGAAAAATGGATGTTAAAAAACAATCTTTTTATTATCTCACATGAAATTTGGAAATAGAGGAAGCAAATAATTTATAGTTTCTTAATTTAGGTTGATCAAATCACATGAATAGTCACAAAGTTGGTTTCAACAAGTTAGATGATTCCTTTAAAAGATAATTACAATTGGGAGATCGAAAGTCTATCTAAATTTAAGGAAATGGTAGCATCAAAATCACCATATTTTAAGGTAACGATGAAATAAATGATGTTTATTTTTATACAAATCTAAGTTAAAATTTTAGTAGTGTTGGTAAATTAATAGAAAAGGGTTTCAAAATAAATTTTGAAGATGGTGTTTGTTATATTTTTTATAAGAGATCTAGAAATAGATTGATTGGAAAATTTTATATAGAAAATAATAGGATTTTTCCATTAATGTTAAATATTATAAAGTAAGATACTTGTTTCTCCACCATTGTGGATGTTAACATGTTATGGCATTCAAGATATAGTCATTCAGTTTTAAAAGCTACATATTCTTGACACAAAAGGTATGGTAAGAGGTCTTACCAAGATAGTTTTTAATAAATAATATACATAAAAGTCATGTATTGTTGGGAAACATAATAGGGACCCTTTCCCTATTATAAATTGGAGATAAAGCACACCTTTCGATTTGGTACATTCATATTTATGTAGACCATTGTCTTGTAGAAGTATTGGTAAGAATTTATATTTCATTTCCTTCATAGACGTTGTTACAAGATTTATGTGTTTATTTATTGAAATAAAAGAGTGGATATTTTTAATATTTTTAAAATTTTAAATATTTAGATGACAAATAATGTGGAAATTATATCAAGTCCTTAAGAATAGATAGAGGAGGCGAATTTTGTTCTAATGAATTTCATGAGTTATGTGCTTCATATAGAATAAAAAGGCATTTATCATCTCATTACGTAACACAAAAAAATGATGAATCTAAAAGAAATAAAATATTAATAATGGATTTAAAAAGGACTATATTGGATAATGATCACTTATAAAGGTGTTTTTGGGTTGAAGTAGTGAAAAAAAAGTCTATGGCATAAACAAGAGTCCTATAATGGAAGCAAAAGAAAAGACACATTATGAAGCTTGGTATGGAATAAAACAAGTAATTGTTCATCTAGATTATTTGGTTGTTTATATTTTTTACATGTTATATATGAGAATAGGACAAAATTGGATCTAAATAGTGTTCCTCATATTTCACAGGTTATAGTGATGAAAGCAAAGCATACAAGTTTTATAATACTGCTAGTAAATACACAATTGTTTCATGGGATTGTATTTTTTTAAAATGAGGTGTATCATGATTCTGATCATGTGTGTGTGTGTGTGTGTGTGTGTGTGTGTTTATGTCATAATTGGGTATCATATTAAACTTTATTTTTAGGTATTACAAATTCTTACACATGTTTTTAGGTGAACAAGAAAAAATACTAGCTCTTCACAAGTGACTAGTCATCCATCTTCATCAACTATAATGTTACATCCACAAATAGATAATCAAATGTTACATAAAAATAATGATAGGATGATCATAAGGCATAAACATCAATAAGGAATTTTTTTCATGATGTTTATTATGAAAATTTTAAGTTTTCATTATCATATGTGGCTAGTGAACCTAGAAGTTATACATAAGCTAGTCAAAATAAATAATGGGTTGATGCTATTAAAAAAGAGATAAATTCAAGTAAGAAAAATGACACAAAATATTTTCCATCATCCATTAAATTAATATGTCATCAAAACTAAGTGGATCTAAAATACCAAATTCAAGAGTGATGATATGTTGATAAGATAAAAGTTAGACTAGTTGCAAAAGGGTTTACACAAATTTATGGATTGACTATGAGGAAATATATGCACCCGTGGCATGCCAATATATTATAAGACTAACTGTATTTGAATATTCTCATAAAATATATAAAATAAATAAAATTTATGTCAAAATTGCATTCCTAAATGGAATGATTGAATACGAAGTATATGTGGGAAAACCACAAGGTTTTTAAGTAAAGGGGAAATAATTTTAGGTATATAAGTTGAATAAGGATCTTTATGGGCTGAAAAAAGATCCAAGAGCTTGATACTCAAGAATTGATAGCTAGTTATTGGATCAAATACTTTAAATAATTTAAAATGAACAAATTCTTTAAATACCAACATTGGGTTATAATGTTTTATATGTTTGTCTCTATGCAGATGACTTGATATTTAGAAATAGATCTATAGATATGTTTAATAGATTAAAGGAAGATATTAAATCAAAATTTGAGATGACTAATATTTGAATTATTAATTACTTTCTTGGCATGGAATTTCATAAAAATAAAGAGGAAGTATTCATTTTTAAATCCAAATATTCTCAAGGCATGTTAACGAATTACAATCTTCATGATTTTAAACTAGTGGACACTCCAATTGCATATAAATAAAAGATAATGAGAGAGGATGGAATTCATTCAATTGATGAAAATAATTTTATAAGCATGGTGGGAGGTTTGATGCATCTCACTATGACTATAATTGATATCAATTATGAGGTTTTACTATTTTTTATATTTATGGTAAATCTGTCACTCAAACATTTTCAAGTAGTGAAGAGACTCTTTAAATATCTAAGGTTTAGGTATGAAGCTTATACAACTCTAATGCTTTATAAAGACGCATATTTACCAATTCAAAGTATGAAGAGGCAACATGGTTTCATTGACACATAGGTGTACTCCTTCCTTACTCTCATTCTTTTCAAGAATGCTAGTTATTTCAATTTCAAATTATATACACTAATATACACTATAACATGTTCTTGGTTATAGGTCATACACTAGCAAATCACTTCAAGTGGGATCAATATAAAAGTAATGTGTGTTATACACACCTAGATACACATTTATTTCTTTTAACCTAGTAATTTTATCCTTATGTGTTAATATATTAAAGGGGGCAATGTAGATACTAAAATTGAATATTCATATCATTTTAGTCTTGTACATTTGACAAATATCAATCAGGGCTCTACCCTTCAGTTTTAAATCTCCCTTGTACTAAAAGGCTTGCATTCACCATCTCATTATGCCTAAATGCTTATATATTTATCTGATCCATATCATTGTAATGATCTAAGTCCATTTTAATGCACAAAATCCTAAAAATTTGATAAACATCATTCACTATCAATTTCAGATTAGTGCCTATTTTATAGCCCTTTGGACACTACTAGCCACAGAGGGACACTACCAATGATGACAGTGTCTAGATCCTTATTTAGTGTCTGGTATATAAAAGTCATACAAATTAAAAAATGATTGAAACATACAAGTTGACATAATTATCTTATTTAACCCTAATATGATATTTCAAAAGGTGTGGTATAAATAAAAGTCTAATCCTTCTCATTCATCATCTAAAAAATACAAAGCAAACACCTAAAAAAACTAAATCAATTAACTACACAAGCACTCTATTATGACCTATTCATCCCTATTTTCATATCAAACATAGGAGTAGTCATATTATAGGTTTGAACCATTCAAATATCATCCCATGAGTGATATTTGTCAAATTACATGTTTGATCACTGCATACATCTTTATATAAGATATTTCAACCTTGTGTGCACACATTCCCATACATAGGGGAGAACTACATAAATATAAGACCCTCCTTAGAGTATTGGCTATGTAAGAAACACTGATTTACAAAGTGGGATTTGGGACAGTTCAACACCATGAGCCCACTAACCCATTTTTTAGTAAACTCATTCCAAGGGTGAAGAGCTAAGGTTTGATCAATTAGCGAATAGTGATAACCTATATCCCAGATCTAAATATAATAATAAAAAAGTGACCAAAAACCTATAAAAATGAAATTAGTAATGACTATATCTAGTCATTATTCCATAATGGACACATAAATCATAGTGAGATAGTAGCGTCAAAGGTAGTGTTTACGTCCATAAAAGTATAATTTATAGAATATGATGATTGATCCAAAACACTAATCCTACACATTTTACACCTATTTCCAATCTAGATCTTCCTGCACAAATTAAACCAAGTAACATTGTTCCTTATTTATTGTAATATATTTTAATAGTTGTACTTTACTATTTTTAGCAATCTTAGTTGTATAAATTTAGAATATTATTTATCTTAATTTTCTATTAATTGGCTTGATGTAGATTAGTTTTTCACCCTTGCATTAGAACTACTTATATATTTATTAACCCTAGATCCCACATATCTAAATTTAGGGTTAAATAGTAGGGTGTATTTTTTTATTCAAATAGACTCGTATAGTAAATGGGGTTGACCTAGGAATGTCTCTGGTACTAGTTCTGAGGTAGGGATATGTAATAAATGATAAGTAGTCTATATGCGTTAATTGATATATTTTTCCTATAAGTTTTGATCTTATTTTATGCTTAATGGACTAAGTGTAGATCTATTTTTTGGTTGGAGTATTACTAAAAACATGATAAAATGTATAAATTTTTAAAATAACGTAAATTTAAAATAAGATACTAGGAATTTGAGTCTTCTAAATAATTTAGGTGTCTATATAATTCCCCCACTTTAATGTGGATATCTTAGTTAAATTCATGTGTGCATCAAATTATATAAATTTAAATATTTGAAACATGCACCTTTACTTACCTAGATAAGGATGAATGGTTTTTGACATACACTCAAGTTGAGCTTCCATCCACAACTTATAGATAATATTATAGGAAAAAAATCCAAATGCTACAAAAATTAAATTTCCCATGATTTTTTATTTATTTATTGAATCTATATTTGAATTTGAAAAGAGCATATGAATGAATACACATGTTTGGTATTGCTTGAAATGTTTCACCAATTAAACTTTTGATAGGTGTTGAAACATGGCCAATTATTTTCCAAGATTCTTAAGAAACTTATTAATAAAGTAGATCAAATTTTCAATATTATGATTTAAATATTTAAGCATTGGACATGCCACAATATATTCCCCCCTTTTCAGGTGAGGGATTAATTTGTGCTATAATCTCTCACCTTAAATTAAAAGGTTAAAATCCTCATATGTTAGGAAACATAAATTATTTGAAACATGTTATAATCTTATAAAAAAATGAATTTAAATCATTTCATCATTCTAATTTTTTTCATATATCATATGTTAGGATAAATGAATTAGCCAAAGTACTAATCCTAGAAACATATGAAATTTAATATTTGCCAAAATTGTAATGTTTTAAAAAGTTTTGCATATTTTTAAGTTTAAATTTGAATATATTTATCCCACATAGAATAATTTAAAGCGAAACATTTAATAGGATAAATGGTATCATTTGAAACAAAATGTTATAAGGTATTATTCCCTCTTTGGAAACAAAAAATGATAAATAAGCATTATGCCCCCAAATGTCACAAATAATACCCTAACTAGGATAAATAAAGAAATGGTAACACACGTAAGTAACATGGACCCATATATTCATGGTATAAACCATGTAACATAGACATAACATAGGTATACCAAAACATGCATGATAGACATCATGGCTAAAAACATACTATAGTAATAGAGTGCACTTAAGTTAGGACCACACAATTTTAGTGACACACCCAAGTTATTGACAAGATACAAAAAATATTGAGTCAATTAAGACATGAATATAATGGGGTCATATATTAATAAAAACACATAAATAATAAAACACATGCACATGTAAATAAACATTCATGTAGAAATAGTTAATGTAATAGTGTAAAAATCATAATGTAGAATATTTATGGGATAAGAGATACAAATACTAATATAATGTATAGTAATTAATATAATCAATATAAATATGAAGGTTTAAATGTATGGAAGGAGTAAAAACCAAATTTGATTCACTCTAAAATTGAAGTTATGTATCAACTAATCTATCCTAAATTACTAGTTGTGAAACTAGTTGTGTTGCAAGTGAGATTATCAACCAAAAACTATACTAAATAGCTAAATAGCTTCAAAATTTAAAAGATATGTTTTCTAGTATAAATTTTTATATATATGAAATAAAATATAATATTAAACATGATTTTTTTTCCCAATTTGAATTAATGCACTAGACTACCTTTATGTGTAATTAATATTAGTAAAGAAAGATAAAATAAGCGTATTACAAAGTAACTTGAATTGCAAATTAATTCTAAAATCAAAACCTAAATAAGTATATTTACCACTAAGTAAACTAAAAATAGAATAAATTTTACAATTTTAACTCTAGATATGTACATAATGAAAGAAGCCTCTTTATTAGGTAAGAAAATAAGCACAATAGATAAGTGAAAGTCTAAAAATAGAATTATACAAATAGAAAATATAAAAATATGACACTAAAAATATAAGTTTGACTAACACAACTTTATCTTTCAGCTAACTAAACATTCAATGAATTATAGAGAATTTTACTCTAATTGACACTTCTAACTCTTTTTTAGGGAATTACAACAAAGAGTCCAAAATTGACCAAACAACAACTTTAAGACATAAATGAATTAAATAACCTTCCTAAACATTTAAAATACCAAATTAATTAAATATGATATCAAGGTACCCAAGTACAATGAAATTCCCACTAGAGGAGGATGTCAGAGCTACCCAAACCCCAAGAAGATCCCACAAATGAGATGCTCTCAATGAAGGGTTTGGTGAATATATGAATAATTTGCTCTATTGTCTAGATGTAGATGAGATCAATGACTTGATCATGTGTGAGATCCCAAATGGAAATCATGTGAATATTGATATTCTTGGTCCTTTTATGGAGGACTAGATTCTTGTAGATCTAGATTGTGCTTTGGTTTTTATAGAAGATAATTGTTGGTCATCAAAATTAGATGTCAAACTTAGTGAGAATCCCCTGAAGCCAAATAGCCTTAGTGGCATAATTAACATATCATATATATTATACCTCTATAGAAGATAAAGTAATAAAAATTTTCTTCTTTATTGACTAACTAATTAGACCTAAACCAAAAGAGAAACTATAGCCTGAAGTAGACTTACGATTATAAATAGTGTCAGCCCAATATAAATCTATATATCTAATCAAGTCAATATTGATGCTTGCTCTATAATGAATCCTAAAACTATGATCCCTGTATGTAGTGGAAAATATACTTAAATACTTTACAATGTAGCTCATGTGGTTCCTACATAAATCTAGAGATAATGCCCACTGCATATGAAATGTTAGGTCTAGTGTGTGTAAGGTAGATGAAGCCACCAATAAGCTATCAATATGAGGTAGCATCAAATAAAAGAGATGAATAATCAAATTTAATATTTACACTATATAGAAAGGGAGTTGGATCTAGATTACAATTAACCATGTTAAACTATGCAAGTAAATCAAGAGCATATTTGGATTGTGCAATAGTGATCCTAAATTTAGATTGAGAAATTTCTATCCTAAGTAATTTAATAAGCCCAAGTCAGTCATTGAGAACCTATTAGACAAAGTAGTTTTCAATATTACAATGGTGGATGAAGAACTCCCTATGATCAATATGTCTTCCATATAGATAACCATAATAAATATTGAATCATCATGCCAAAATATGTAGACATTTAGATCAAAATGGCATTTGGTGAACCCAAATGAAAGAAGAAAGGAGTCTAGCTTAGAATACCAAGCTCAAGGAGCTTGTTTGAGGCCATAAATAGATTTATAAAGCTTGTAAAATAAGGAGTAATCTTCCATAAATTCTTGTGGTTGCTTTATGTATATTTCCTCTTTGAGGTCACCATGAAGAAAGACACTCTTCACATCCATTTGATGAACATACCAATGATGTGTTGTGGCTATAACAAGAATGAATCAGAATGATTTCATTTTGGAAACTAGGGTGAACATCTTGGTATAGTCAATGTTAAGTACCTAAGAAAAACCCCTTTCTACTAAACAATCTTTGAACTTATTTATGGATCCATTTACTACACATCAAACAAGTTTTCTTCCCTTAGGAAGAGGGACTAAATCTCAAGTGTTGTTCATTTTCAAGGAACCATACTCCTCTTCCATAGTAATATCCCACTCAAGAATGTCTAATGCCTCAAAAAATGAATGTGGATCTAACATAGATCCAATTAAATCATGTGGGGCATTCTAAAATTGTTAATGGTTTTGTTTATTGTCTAATAGATCTCTAACACATTAGCCAATACTTTGTAGTGTCTATTTAGCCCATCAAGGACTAATGCTTGGATAATCAATACAAGATTTATCATACTATGAATATATTATAGGAGAAGGAGGAGGTGAGTCCTCATCACTATTGTCATCATCATAACTAGAAGAAGAATCTAGATCATTAGGAAGCTGCTTAGACAGATCTAAATTATCATAAGAATAATTAAATCTTAGTCCATCTAAGGAAGGGGAGAGGTGTTGAGTGTGGAGTCTATAAGAACCTATTTAAAATAAACAATCCTCTCAATCAACATCTCAAGAGTGGTGGGATGGAGAAACTTGTATCCATTAACACCCTCATGATATCCAATGAAGATGCAAGACTGATTCTAAGGTTCCATTGCCTTACATTTCTTCTTCAAAATATAGGCCATAATAGGAGATCTAAACACTCAAAAGTACTTCACTATGTTTTTTCAATTGCTCGAAGCTTAAAAATGAGTTACTCCCTTTAATGCTCTATGAAGAAGTTATTTATGGATATAACAAGCATAATTAATGGCCTCAACCCAATACTGAGGTGAAAAATTCTTGGAGTGGAGCATACACTTGTTCATTTCCTTAAAGGACCTATTATTGTTCTTTATAACACCATTTTTCTAAAGACTATATGAAACTATAAGTTTTATTTCAATCCCCTCTAAAGTGTTTAATTACTCAAAATGGTTACTAGCATTCTCAACATCATTATCGATGCATAAAATCTTGATGGCTTTACGTAGCCTCATATTTATAATTAAGAAAGTACACACAAATATACATTGAAAATTCATCAATGAAAGTAAACATGTTTTATTCATGTTGAATTAAGGATATGGAAATGGTCTAACAAGATCATTGTGAACTATCTCTAATATCTATGTGTCTCTCTATGATTTAACTTTGTCATACTTCTCTTTAGGATGTTTACCAAGTATGCAACCTTAGAAAACTTAATTAGAAAAATGAACATGTGAAAACCTTGAAACCATGTCATGGCAATTGAGTTTATCATAGTAGTGATAGTTGAGATGGTTGAATCACTCATGACATAGTTTAATCACCCCATCTGAATGAATGCATAGTGTATTAGAGGGTTGATCAGGAGAAAAATGAGAGAAAGTATAAAATTGTGACTTATGATATAATTTACCAAATGTAATAATGGAATCACTATCTACTTCCCCAATAATAATTAAATTAGGTGTGAACTAAACTCTATTACCTAAATTGATGCGAGTGATTCGATAAACAAATAGAAGATTGGTGGATAAAGAGGGAACACATTGATCATCATGAAATGTCCCATCATTCCTTCAATAGATATTCTCCCACTAACTTCTATAAAAGTATCATCACCTAATAAGATGGAAGGCATAGAACAAGGCTCTAAGGATGATAACATGTGATGTGATGAAGCTATGTAGTGTAAGGCACTAGATAAAATTACCCATGTCGAAGGTTGGGATGCAATAAAAACAAGTGTTTTTCCCTTATATTTTACCTTTTTATGGAATTTAGCCTTGGAAGAACCTTATGCTGCTGAATTTTGATTGGATGAATCAATAACATTGATATTGTGCTTCTCGAGAATCTTAGCCAGTTGGTCAATCTAATTCTTCATGCATTTGAATTAATCATGCCTAGATTTATTATAATAGGCCATGTGAGTCACACTTTCTTAGGTTTCCTATCTAAAGAGGAGGACTCTTTTGATGTTTTGGACTTAGCATCAAGTTTTTGACTCTTTCTTTGATTTGGGTCCTTGATTTATTTATTATCCTTGATACTAGAAGCCTTCTATTTATGATGATTCATAATTAAGGCATGTAATTTATATGAATTTAGTATACCCATTTAAATAAATTTATCTTTCTCTTAATTCAATTTAGTATAAAAATAATCCAAGGATGGAATGGTCTATGTAGCTCCCAAGGCATGTTTGGTGTGTGGAAGGTAGAAACAAAGAAAAAATAGTCTAAACCCAATTTGATAAAGATGGAAATAATTGATTGATCATATTTTTGTCAATGTTAAATAGTTTAAATTTTAACCTAAGTGATTTGAGATTTGTGAAGAAGTCTTATATAGTGCTAAAGTCACCTGGTCTCAAATTGATGAGTGCATTATCTAACTCATGACCCCTCATTATGTCTTGATTCCCAAATATTTTTTCCAATATGGTCCACACTTAATTAATATAAGTTGTAGGTTCAAAATGAAAGAGTAGATCAAGAGACATAGATAGCCATAGTATTTTAGACATATAAATCTAGCCACTAATAACCTCTAACTAGGGTTTTGACCAATTTCCACTTAAAACACACAATTTGGCCTAAAAATGTTAAAACATGCTAAATGATGTGAAACTAACATATTCAAGTGCCAATTTTAGCCAGGGTATCTCTAAATGAGGCAATACAATTTATGGGCTAGCTAACTTTGATTAGATCATTTCGAGTCAAAATGCTAATTTTGCACTTGGGTACTTTGGATTGCTCTTTCCTATCAAATATTTAGCACAAGACATGTGCCTTTGTTATTTATTGTTGGTAACATCCTAAATGGGATAAAATATCTAACACATCTGACATCACCTTCTAATTCCAATCTAGTCAAATTTTAGACCAATAATAAGGCATTCTAATTAATTTGAGTAATTTGTGCACAAAGTGCTTAAACATGCTTAAGATCTAACTAAACCAAATCAAGGCCTAATTAATAATTCCATGGAAACTTGTTGAATACTTGTTTTTAGAAATGAATATTGAATATCTGCATTATTAGGTGACCTCATTTCTTGGGAAGACATCCCTATGCCATAAATGCCACAAATATCAGGATTCATGCCTCCCATGCCTCATCAAATCCCTCCATGCCTCTTAATTACCACTTATTCCAATGTCATGATGAGGATATTTATAAACTTAATTCTAAAAATTGAATTAATCCTCAACCACACATCTTAATCTTAGGATGGAATGTTTAGGTTGATTCTAGACATTTGCAAAAATCTATAAATAGAGAAGCCATGAACATCATTTCTAGGCTATTTTGGTGCAAAGTTATAATGCAAAAATATATTCAAGAAGCCATTGAAACTAGTGTTACCATGATAAATTGATTCTAATCCAAGCCAAACCATAAGCCAAAGGTGCCAAGGAGAGATGGACGTAGCCAAGCTTCCATTTCCAAGGACTTCATGAGCACAAAACCGAGCAAGCCACTACTACAAAGGCATTTGGAGCATCCAAGGAAGGTGAAGGAATTTTTTGTGTTTTATTCCTTACTTTTTAGTTATGTTTGCCATTTTTTTGTTAACTAAGCTCTCCCTAGTGTTTAGGCCTAGAGATATTATGCTATTAGTATGCTTTTTTCATTTCATTTTCATTTTGGAACTAACACCATACTAACCATCCTCTCTTGAGTCAGATTCTTAGATCACATTATGGCACACCCGATGGGACTAGATGCATCTCACACCTGAAGAAGATCATTTTGAAATTTTAAAATATTTATTTGGACCCTTAAAACTCTTGTAAATTGATTTTCTAAATTTATTTTACCATTTTTGTTTTCCATAATTTTACATAGTAACCAATGTCAACAAGTAAGACCAACATCAGTTGCATAGCTTAACCAACATCGGTTGTATACCTATTGTCAGTCACATTAGTATAACTAATGTTGGTTAGATAACTGATATCGGCTAGAAAATATCACCACTGTTGATTATATAAATCAACGTCAGTCACTATGTTTTTCTTAAAACATATATTGGAGAGCTATTTTTCTAAATTTCATTGTTTAAAACCAAAAAGAGCTTCAAATATAAAGGACATGCTAACATTTTTGCTGTATGACCAAGCTTGACATTTGCTAAAAACATGTTTTAAATCACCTTTTACATGTATAAAAATTAATTAGGAACTTTGTTTTGGTGTTTAATGAAAAATTTAGATGCTTAGATGAATGTTTTCAAAGTTCACAATATTAAGACCAAGGGGTCAAATTAACACCACCAAATCTTTCATTTGAGCTTAAAATTGAACACACTTGTAAATTTTTGTTTGCAATAGTTGTTTAATTAGATTTTGTTTGGCAAAAAGAGGAATGTTACATGTATGCTCTTTTATTTGTCCCCTTTAGGGAACCCTTGGAATCAAAAGTACCATTCCTATTACAAGTAACCTAATCCAAGGATTAGAAATAAATTCATCTAAAGCACTCCCCAAAAACTCATCAAAGTTTGGGTGACCTTGAAAATGACCCTAAAGTCTTTCTACTTTCATGCTTTCTTTATTTTTATGCAAACTTGGCTTGCGAAGGGAACTTCATCACCTCCCATGAGTTCTTTAAGGAAACTTTGACCAGTGGTTTCACCTCTCAACATTGACTTAATTTGTCTCCTAATTGAATTTGCACATAAGACGTGGTGGCAATTTGGAAAACATACTACACTGAGTGAACAACAGGATGTAGTGGTTGCAAAAAAGACTAAACCTTTTTGCACTAAGCCAAGTGATACGGACCTAAAATCTATGCTTTTATTTTGTATTATATGGCATGAAAGTCATTATGCAATTTATTCCCCTAGATCATTTAGAAACTTGTTAGATCTTAGACAAATCCCCACTTTCTATGGAATTATTGTTGGTGCAAGGTGTGCTTCAAGGTCCATGTCATAGTACTATCATTTGAGAGAAGGGGGGTGTAAAAAACCTACTATATATTGAACATTTACTTTTGTATGAACACTTAAAATCCTCTCAAATGATGTATATTGATAGATTCTAACAATGAAACCTTGTCAATTTAGAATATAAGAGTGATTAATTAGTTGGTCTTGTCCTAGATTAAAGTCTCTTTTGGAGTCAAAACTTAGTGTAAACAAACAATCCAAACCAAACACATAGTTTGAATTTTCCTTTGAACAAAGAGGCATTATGTTTCCCATGTGAAATCATCAATTTTCCTAGTTCATCAAAAGCTTGAGAGTCATATCATCCACTTTGGCATAGTTATGCTACCAAATTAAGTCTAAACCTTTACCAAAGTTGTTTAAAGTCCTTCACTTATAATCTAAATTCAAAATTGTACCTTTATAAGTTCATAAGGTTGATGTGTTAAGTGGGTTCACCATTTACACTAAACTTGAGGGAACTTAGGTTTAATTTCCAATTTGGGTTGAAGGCTATTTAAGACTCATCATCATTATCATAATTTGATAGAATTAAGCCATTTTGTGCTAAAAACTTGCACTTTGAGTCAATACACCACAACATTTTGGATCAATAAAAGTAATGTTATGCTATCAAAATTATAGGAAAACATCTTTGCCTTAGAGAGTTCTTGAAACAAACCTTTTTGTCATACATTTTGGGTAGTATAGCATCGTTACACTACCCAAAACATTTCAAATATTATTTCATAGACCCTCTTGCATAGGGTTCAAATTTGTTCCTAAATTTTTAGACCAATCCAAGTGTACTTTTGTGATCTTTTGTCTAAAATAGTTATACTGCTCACTTTTGTCTAGCTTATTTGTCAAAAGAACCAAGTTTTATACCATTTTTGTGAGAAAATAAACTATCTCTAAAAGTGCCTTTTGTTTCATACCTTATACCTAGTTGATCAAGTTCATGTCCAAGAATCAAATGACTAGTGTTTGTTAGAAGTGTTTCAAATTTATTAGATTAAAACTTTCATCTATTTCAAAGTCTAGCTTTTGATGTCATTTGGCCAAGAGTCCTAGCACATGTCTTATTTGAGCCTAGATTTTGATGCCATGTTTGGCCAAAATACCTAACAACTTTTAAATTTCTACATTAGACTGATTTGAAACACTTTGACCTTAAAATTTGGCATTTTAATTTTAGGTCCATTTACTTGCTTATCTTTGTGTGAATAGTGAAATGTTAGATAATTTATGCTAGCTTGTTTCCTCATAAAACATTGCATAAACCTTTTGATCCTTTTAACAAATCTAGACCAAGTTAAAACATCATCTATTTTAGACATTGTCTTTTTTAGAGTTTGTATAACTCTTTGAACTTTTATCACAAAATCATTGACTATATATCCCAACATGTACTCCTACTCTCATAGTGGACTCATGTATAATCTAGGGATTAGTAATGTAGTTGCATAGGAAGAAATGGTGCAAGACCCCTATGTAGATAATATTGCTTATGAGATGGATTCTTATCCTTTTTATAATACTCAATCAGGGGCACAAAGCCAAGATCCATTGGCTAATTATCTGGTTAACAAGCCACCTTATTTAGAACAAAACCAAGAGCAAACCACACAATACCTAGCTACAATACCTATAGTGGATGAGCTAGTACTTCAATAGTCATATTCTACTAATACAGCTTCCACATATGATCCATTTTTGTTTAAGAGACATTTGTTAGAGAATAAAGATGAGATTTTGGTTAGATCCATAGAGGTAGGGACCAAGTTTATAGCAGACTTCCCCCATGAAAATTTACCAAGTCTAGTAAGAGTGCCCCACATTATCATTTATGATCAACAGACTTCTTCTAGCAATCCTATGGCTCTAATCCAAACAATGTACCAAGATCCTAATATATCTGATCAAGGCAGAAACATCATAGAAGATCACTTTAACCAAATGTAGATAACATATCAAACCTACTTGAATCTAGCATGTGATTTCAATTAGATGAACATGGTAAGTAAGCCTCTTATTGACCTAGTTCCTTCAACAGGAGTGTTGATAGAGTTAACTGGACAAGAGAATCTGAATTCTAACCCATTCATACAAAATTATTTGATAGAAAAATTGATGCATATGCCCATTATTGAAGAAGTGTCTTTTGCCTATACACAAAATAGTGAGCCAAACGTAGTAGACAATGTGTAAACAATGTCTAGTCCTGATCAAAGTGGTACTAACGTGCAAACAATTAGCCAACAACATGTGCCAATAGTTAATCCTATGAATAGGTCATCATACTAGGGAATGGGAGTTTCTACACCCCAACCTCAACCAATTGCTTCCTCAAGTGTACAACCTATGGGATTAAGTAATCAAATAATAGTTAATGTCATGCCTTGATGATAGAATGTGATGAACCCTACTCCTCAATAGGTAATGAGTAGTATTCTATAATAATAGGTATAATCGAGTATATCAACATAACAAATGAAAAATACATTTCCATCTCAATCAATGGAAGCTAATGTTCTACCTCGCTAGGTAATGATGAACACACCTCTTTAATCATAGACTAATATGCGAATCCAAAACCAAGTAATGACTAGTCAACAATGTGCAAATATTGGTCAGTGATAGATGCCAAATCTATAACTTGATTTCACTTCCTCATAAATATTCATGCAGTAAGGAGGCCCCCATATTTCTCAGGTACCTACTAAACAACTGTTGATTCAAAATGTGCCATAAATCTAGAGATAGGGTCTTGATCCACAAGTTCCCACTCAACAATAAGGTTAAATTAGTTGGTAGCATGTCCCTTTTCAACCATAATAAGCACAATATAGTTATATCCCTCCATCCCAACCACAAAATCCTCTAAGTCAAACCTTTATCACCAACCCAAACTAGAATATCGCACAATCAATTGTACAATTTCAAGTACATCATAATCTATGTATGCATATTCCTAGTCCATTCCCCAACCAAGACAATGTACCACGATAAATATATCCATCCTAACCTGGTCAAAGTGTCCCACTTTTGACCTCCCAACCATCTACCCAAATTCTCCCTCAAACCAATATTCTTTCCAATTTCCTATTCCAAGAATTACAATAGATAAAGGATGCAATTGCTACCATTCAAATTGGTAAACAAACTAAAAATTTCAAATTGGATGATGTATGTTCCTATCCATTCAACATGAAGTATTTGTAGATACCATTTCCTCCATGATATGAACCATTTAAATTCGATAAATAAAAAGGGAAAGGTGACCCTAAGGCTCATTTGACCAAATTCTTTATCGCATGTCAACTAGTGGTATATAGTGACATGTACCTTTTATTGTTGTTTCCAAGGAGCTTGGTTGGATAAGCCTTGGAGTGGTTTTTGAAGTTTCCCTAAAATTTAGTAATGGATTTTGATGATCTTTCTGATAAGTTTATGCAACACTTTTCCTATAATCTCGAGCATGAGATTTCATTAGTGGACTTAATGCAAGTAAAGCAAAAAGATGGTGAGAGTTTTGAAATTTATTTACAATGATGGAGAGCCCTTGCAAGCCATTTCACCCATATTTTATTATATAGACAATTAGCTATTGTTTATACTAAAAATTTGTACAGTGAAATAGCTTATCATTTGGAACTACAATGTGTGCATACTTTCAAGGAAATCATCAATAAAGGTTTATTGATCGAGCACACACTCATTAACAAAAGAGTCATCAACTTTAATTCAACTAATTAAAATCAAGGTACCAATTAGGGAAATTACCAACATCCTATTTAAGTGTTAGCATCGCAACTAGCACATGCCAATAACCATGAAAGATTGAAGCAATTCAACTATAATAGAAATGTTGTGGGAAATGGAGTAACCAAATCTCATCATGTACAAATGGTGAAAACATCATCTGCACCACATTTTCATCTTACGCCTACTCAATAACCTCTCTAACCAATATTTCAAGCACAATAACCAAGACCTACACAAAAAATACATTAGCCTTTACCATTACAGACCCCTCCTCCTAGGAGAACTATGCATACACATCATGTCTTTAGTGATCTAGGAGAATCTATTGAGTTTATATTTCACAAGCTTGCTATTGTTAATATAATTAGTTGGCATATATCAAATCATTATTTATAAGGCATTCCTTATCCTGATTGGTATCATGAAAATGAATTCTGTGACTATCATCAGGTCAATGGGCATAATCTACAAAGATGTGTCCAAATCAAGCATTTAATTGAGAATATGTTGGAGAATGGAGAGATAAAATTGGATAATAGTGCTTCCAATTCTAATCAAACTCTTGGGATTTATCAAAACCCCTTTCTTTGACATAATAATTAGTAGTAGTAAAATGATTAGCAATAATAACAACAACGACCAATGCAACAACAAAATCAATAGTATCACAATCAAAGGCCAAACCAGTAGAATCAACAAAATCAGTAACATAACCCATAATGATAGAACAATGGAAAAAACCAAGGTTAAAATGGTAACAACCAACAAACCTACTATGAAATTACACATGACTACAATAGGGTTGTAGGTCATATTTTAGGGGGTAGTATTAATCCATCTCCATTAATCCTAGACCAAACACTAATCAGCCTAGACCATTACTAAACAACAACATTCAGCCAAATTACATGGATAATCCTTATTTGACCTAGGAGTACATATAGGTAAACCAAAAAACTATGAATTTCCCCTTTAGACCTTATATTGACAACCTGTCCTTGCCACATGACCACATACAAGTACACCAACAACTGAGACTTGTCATGTCTGGTCCCACACCATTCCCAACATTTGCTAGCAATAATGGTATAATATTTAATATTGACTATGCAATCATAAATCAAAGGTAAAAGATTAATATCCCAGGCCCACAACCATCCACCACTTGGCTTGTCATCCAACCAACCATTTAGCCTCAGAATAAACCATTCACTACTAACCAAGACAAGAAGTTTGATATTGTGGAACAATTATAAAAGATGCTAGCACAAATTTATATTTTAGATTTGTTATGAATGTCAATAATCCAAAATAACATCTTGAATGAGTTTTTGACCTAATCCACTATTGCTAGTGACATATTCCTTGATAAATTTCAAGCTTTGGTTGGACACCTAGCTCCATCCCAACAAGTCACATTCAACCAAAGTGATATGTCTTCTCTTGGCCTGCTCCATAATAATCCATTATACATAGAAGTTTATATAAGATGACATAAAGTGAAATGTTTCCTTATAGACAATGGATCTAGCCTCAACATAGTGTTTCTAAAGCTCATGAAGCTTCTTGGGTACACAATGACAGATCTCTAGCTAGAAACAATAATCATCAAAGCCTATGATGATAAAAAAAGAGAATCACAAGGCACCATTAGTTTGTTAGTTATCATTGGGCCTTTGACCCATGATACACTTTTCCACATGCTTGATATTGAGTTATCATACAATATGCTTCTAGGAAGGCCTTGGTTACACGAGATTCATGCAGTCCCATCAACATTGCACCAATGTATCAAGTTTTACCACTAAGGGATGGAAGTAAATATTTTAGGATATTTACACCCATATGAACATTACAAGCATCTTAAGGCTGAATTTCAAAGCTACAATTATTAGTATGACATGAATCCAAGTTCTAAGAAAGATAAAGGAAAGGCTATATTTATTTATCTTTCACCAGATAATTGCATAGATCCTAATACCTTAGATTCCCTTTCCCACATGCCACCTCCTGAAGCTTCTAATCATTTCACCATTTCAGATAATGGACCAGGAGAGTATGTGAGACATGATACATTTCATATTGCCAATCTTCCTTAGAATTTGAAAATAGTGACCTAAAGTCATCCCACATATGCACTGGCAATAAAAGAATAAAGATAAGGGACATATCATATTTGTACCAACATCTGGCGTAGGACCTGACCCTCTTGAAGGGGATGAATCATGGTTATACAATGACAACCAAGCTGATTATTATAAAAATGCAAAGTATCCTATTGTCGATAAGATCATGGAGCATCACAATTATGAAAGAAGAGGCCTCAACAAGGAACCATCGAGCTAATTTCCATGACTAAGTATGAAAGACCTTATAGACTTGGATTTAAACTACCTGGGGGTGACCCCACATATCTTATTCAAATTCCATCACCAGTGACTAGTGATGATGATGCTGAAAATGAAGTAGATTCTGATCATAGCCTCACCTTTGATAACCTATATGAAACCAACCTATTTGATAATAATGCCATTTGTACCCTTACCTTGGCCATTCATCACAACCTTTTTCCATTATATTATCTGCAACTGATACATTAGGACCAACAAGAATCCAATCTATCAATTTATGAGTTCCAGAATGATGAGGCATTCTATGACTTTGTAGGCCTTAGAGACAATGTTTCATTAGAAGATCACAAATCAAGATTCTCAATCACATTAGATTCTATAGCTTATTTTGGAGAGCAAGTGAACACCCTTAGACAAAAAATAATAATTAAAACATTGAGGTCCTAAAGTGAAAACCTTTTTGAGGCACTTTCTGACCAGGGAAAAAGTAAAGATAAAGGCTAGCTTAGTGGTGAAAACCTATTTCAGGCGCCATTATATGGGGGTGCTCATTCTTCTTCAAATTTAGACTAGGAGACCACCAATGATGAACTTTCCTATGGATCTAAGTTCAACTTTGAGAAACAACAAGTATTTGATCAAATTCTTTAATAATTTTTAACTATTTTTTTACATGGCTAGATATCCTATTAGGGGACTCAGAGTCATCATGCCTAGGAGAAGTTGAAGATCAAGTCCTAATGGAGGACCCTAACATAATTTAACATTTTAAGTCATTGCCTACTATCATAGAAGATGGTTCAACCCTTCTTGTTAAAGATACAATAGAGGTAAATATTAGGACTCCATCAGACCTGAAATGGATAAAATTAGGGGCATCACTTACTAAGGAGGAATGTGACATATTTACAACTCTATTGAGAGAATTTGTAGATATCTTTGCATGGGCCTATTTTGACATGCCAAGTTTAGACCCCACCTTGGTTCTACACCACCTTATGGTTAATCTTAAATCCAAACTAGTAAAATAAAAGTTATGTAAGATGCATCCTCACATTACTATATTGGTAAAGAAAGAGTTGGAAAAACTCTTAGAAGCAGGGTGTATCTGATCCATTGACTACTCAAAATAGATCTCTAATATGGTGCCTACTAGTAAAAATCTTGAAGGGATCATAATTTGTACTGATTTTTGAGACATCAATAAAGCTTGTCCTAAAGATAATTTTCTCTTGCCTAATATCGACATGATCATCAACTCCATGGCTGGTTATAAAATGCTTTCACTCATGGATGGCTTTTCAAGATACAACTAGATTATAATAACACTAGAAGACCAATATAAAACAACATTCACCACTCCATGGCGAAAATTTTGCTATTAGGTAATGCCATTTGGCCTTAAGAATGCAGGAACTACATATCAAAGGGCCATGACTATCATATTCCATGATATGATGCATGATATTGTTGAAGACTATATTAATGACATATTAGGAAAATCCAAAACTAGGGCCAACCATCCATTAGTGTTGTGTAAGATATTTGAAATATTATGAGAGTACAAAGTTAGACTCAATCCAAAGAAATGTGTGTGCAGTGTAACTTTAGGCAAACTACTTGGCTTCATCGTGTCTCATAGAGGTATTGAAGTCGATTCGACTAAAGTCCATGTTATAATCAAGATGCCACCACCAACCAATTCAAATCAACTCTATAGTTTGTAGGGTAAGAACCAATCAATCTAATGCTTCATCTCTTAGTTAGCAAACAAGTGCCATCCATTTACACACCTTTTGAATAAGGGAGTTACATTTCACTAGGATGATCACTGCCAAACAACTTTTCAACAATTCAAAGACTATCTTATTAATCTACCTATTTTATTATCTCCTATGTCAGGAAATCCATTCTTGTTATACCTATCAGCTACCGACCATACTCTGGAGTCACTCTTGGATCAACATAATAATAATGGAAATGAGCATGTTGTATACTACCTAAGCCGTACCTTGGTTACATATGAACATAACTATGCACCTATTGAAAAAGCTTATCTGGACATGGTCTTCATAGCTCAAAAATTATGCCATTACATGTTGAACAATAAGACCATGGTCATTTCAAAGGTATATCCACTCAAGTATCTACTATCTAAAATAACTTTGTAAGGTAGAATGACTAAATGGATCATGCTTCTCAGTGAGTTTGACATAGAGTATGTGAATCATAAGGCAATCAAGGGACAAGTTCTTATAGATCAACTTGCTAAAGTGCCTCTCATAGACACAACCACTCATGTTTAAATTTCCTAATGAATCCATCATGACCATCATTGACACACCCCTTGAGGAGCAACCATAAAAACTACATTTTGATGGTTCATTTAGTGCACATGGATTAGGGGCAAGCCTATTATTTATTACACCATAGGGGGATCTAATCTATAAAACATTCAAAATTAGTTTTCTTTGTATAAACAACATGGATGAGTATGAATCACTTATTGCAAGACTTAGAAAATCAGTGCATTAGAATATATCTCATCTTGAAGTTTATGGTGATTCTCAGTTAATCATCAATTAGGTCAGATCATTTTCAGATCAAAGATGATAAGCTGGTTCCATATAAAGCCATGGTTGACACTCTTAAGCAACACATTATCAATATTTAGTTTGAGCACATACCAAGGGCTATTAACAAAGTTGTAGATGCCATGGCTACTATTGGCTCTCTAATTCACCAAATAGATAAAGCTAGAGAGTATCAGTTCCTCATCAAGAATTTATTAGCACCAACTCATGAACCTTTAACCATTGCCATGATTTGTGATATTTTTGGTCCTAATTCTATCTGGTACTCAGACCTTTACAACTACCTTCATGACCAAGTTCTACCACCTAACCTATCTTGAAAACAAACTAAATCTCTCATTCATCATTCCACTAGTTATACTCTACTTGGATCCTCCTTTTACCATCATAGTTTTGATGGAACTCTGCTTCGATGTTTAAGTTTAGCCAAGTCTACACTAGCTTTAAGAGAAGTTCATGAAGGAGTATGTGGAACTCATTTGAGTGGGGTAGTCCTTGCTAAAAAGATTTTGTGTACTGGTTATTATTGCCCCATAATGGACATAGATGCTGTCGAATATGTAAACAAGTGTGACAAATGTCAATGACATGCTAATCTAATTCATGCCCCAATAAAAACTTTAAAATTGACGTTGACACCATGGCTATTTTCTACATGGAGCTTGACCTCATTGGGCAGATTAACCCCACTTCATTTGATAGTCATAAACATATCCTTACCACCATCAAATATTTCACTAAGTTTGTTGAAGCTATACCCCTCACTTACATAACTAGAAAGGAAATTTCCAAATTCATTTTTAACCATCTCATTTACCGCTATGGTATCCCCTCTAACATTATATATGATAATGGAGGATCATTCAAGAACAAGGATGTAGACCAATTATATATCGAATACAACATCACACAAAATTTTTATACATCATATTACCCTCAAGGTAATTGCCAAGCCAAGGCATCTAAAAAAACTATTGTCAATATTCTCAAAAAGATTATCAATGTTGCCGATCATGATTGACACTTACAGATATTCCTTACCCTTTGAGCATACCATACCAATCATCATACCCCCACAAAAGCCACTCCATACTCACTTGTTTATGGTATTGAAGCCATCCTTCCCATTAAGGTCAAGTTACTTTCATTATGCATCTCTTTCAAGCATGTCCTAGATGATCATGACTATTAAGTAGCTCACCTATAAGAGCTAGACCTACTTGATGAGACACACACAACCATGCTCAACAATCTTCAAGCATATCAGAACTAACTCAAAGGTCACTAAAATCATCATGTTAAGTATAAAACATTTGAACTTGGTGATCTTATTCTTAAATAAAACCTAAAGAATACCATGGCTGAGAAGAAGCATAAATGGAAATTCAAACCAAACTGGATAGGGCCTTTCATCATCACTACATATTATGGATCAAGAGAAACAAGCTTGCCATACTAGATGGAGATGAACTTCCTAAGCTAATAAATATTATTCATCTCAAGCAGTACTATAATTGAGCACTAAGGTGTATTGTTTGTAAGGATTGTTTCAGTTATGCCATATTATCACTATTCTTCTTTATACAAATACCATACTTATCCATCTCCTTCATCGTATCTACTTTCCACTTTTAACCTATTGACCCAGTGTGTTCTAAAGCCTAGCCCATTTGACCTTGTTTTTTTGCCATTCATTACATAGTTTCAACATTGAGGTATCTAATCAGTTTCATTAGTTGGTTCAAGTACTTCAGATAGAGATTGTATTTTGGGATAGTGTGATATAATTTTTGGAAATTGTAGCCTTCATTTGTTATTCCTTTCTTACCACTAATATTAATACTAATTATAACCACCTTTGGGAAAATTATTACCATCAATTTATGCCATTGTATCTTGGTTATAACTAATTATGGATAAACTAGGGGCAACATCAAGCCTTGATGTACCAACTCACCACTTTCTATGTTGTACTATGATTTTTTACCAACTATTCCTATTTTGTTTGAATTGACTACTACACTAGTCAAATTCCTCCACTGTAAGTGTAGAAATATAGTGACTTGAGGCCTTACTCTAGGACCTTGTAGGTAGTGCTTGATAGTTTTTGAGGTCAGCTCATTCACCCTAAGCCACACTCTCACCATTTTTTGAGTAACCTAAGTCATGCTCTCATCATTTTGTGAGTAACCTAAGTCATCCTCTCACCATTTTATGAGTAACCTAAGCCACACTCTTGCCATTTTGAGAGCTTGAACCATTTAGTGTCTCATCACTCTTGATTGAGTTGAGACACTCCAAAATAATTCCAAAAACATTTGAAAAGTCATTAGAAAAGAATAAAAAAATTGACCATTTCTTTGCCTTAAGGATTCTAGGAACCCTTACTAAGTTACAAGCAAATCACTTTTCATTTAGTTTCCCCATCCTTTTTAGCCTTTTTCTCTCATTCACTTAACATTTTGAAAGACCATTCTTATTCTTCTATCACATCCATTTTTGTTTATTTTCCCCAATTATCACATTCTTCCCATTCCTTGGGAGAATTATATTTGGCCTAAAGTTTTTTATTGGATATTACATACATGAAACTATGTAGGTAGCGTCCACTTGCCTAGTGCATATGGAGATAGCTTGGCCACCCCCTTCCTTTTATTCTATTCCACCATTTTGTTTTTTTGTTCAGTTGTCACCTATTTTATAGGGGCAATGTTCGTATGGTTTTTATTGCATTGTTTGTTTGTTTTTTTACTTATTTTGTTTGTTTGTCTATCTATTTGTTTGCTTTCAACACTATTTCCTTGATTCAATTTATGTGTGTTTATTAGGTGATTCCTTACCCACACTTATACTTGAATCCATGCATATTCATATGTTTACATTATCATCATGGTTTCTATCATTGGTGCATTTTTTATTTATTGAGTATTAGATTATAAGAGTCAATCCTCATGCATATTTTGGCCAAGTCCTCATGATGTTATACCATAATGCCTATCAATATGTGTTATGACAAACCTTAGATTCAATAAGTCTATTCAGTAATGGAAGCATCTCTTCAACACTGACATCCTGGTTCCATCCTAATCATATCCCAAATAGAGTAATTAAATATGAAAGAATTTGAACCTTTATTAGTTCAGATGAGCATCTCCCTACTAGTAGGTTGTTATAATTCATCATTAACCTCTATTTTAAGTTATCATCATCCTTAGCCATGTTTTCCATAATCAGGGTCCAATGATTATAACCACTTATGGGCAAATCATTTCACACCATCCCACCTGCATTTATCAATGACCTTTGGGCAAATCATTATGTTGTCACCACTTTACTTTTTTTGCCTATACAGGGGCATGCTATTATCTTGTTTGTCTATCTTAACTGGGGTAGGTCCATCTTCTCAATGATTATAACCACCTTTGGGAAAATCATTATGTTATCATACCATAATGCCACTATTGGGGTACAATATTTATAACCACCTTTGGGCAAATCATTATACACCATCCCACTTACATTTTTAATTACTTTGACTACTTTTTAAATATCATTGTGTTTTCACCCCATCATCTTTCCTTTCTTTGGTCCCCTCACTTCGATTCTTTCTTTTTGAGGGACCGTTTACCGACCTACTTGTGCCAACTATTCCCTTGAGGGGGCTTCATACAGTTAGTTTATCATCATTATAGCTATAGGCATACATGACCTTTTCATTATTTGAAAATATATTACTATGCTTATAGCTTGCAATGCCTTCCCAAATAGGGGAAAACTGTGGACACATAAATCTAGCCACCAATAACCTCCAACTAGGCTTTTGACCAATTTCTACTTAAAACACAGAATTTGGCCTAAAAATACTAAAACATGCTAAATGATGTGAAACTGACATATTCAAGTGTCGATTTTATCCAGGGTATCTCTAAATGGGGCAATGCAATTTATGGGCTAGCTAACTTTGATCAGATCATTTTGAGTCAAAATGCCAATTTTGCACTGGGTGCTCTAGATTTCTCTTTCCTATCAAATCTTCTACACAAGACACATGCATTTATTATTTAATATTGGTGAAATCCTAAATGGGATAACAGATCCAATACATTGGATATCACCTTCTAATTCTAATTTAGTCAAATTTTGGACCAATAATAAGGCATTTTGATTAATTTGAGTAATTTGTGCACAAAGTGCTTAAACATGCTTAAGAGCTAATTAAACCAAATCAAGGCCTAATTAATAATTCCATGGAAAATTATTGAATACTTGTTTTTAGAAATAAATATTGAATATCTGCATCATCAGGTGACCTCATTTCTTGGGAAGACATCCCTAGGATATAAATGCCACAAATATCAAGATTCATGCCTCCCATACCTCATCAAAGCCCTCCATACCTATTAATTGCTCCTTCTTCCAATTTCATGATGATGATAATTATAAACTTAATTCCAAAAACTGAATTAATCTTCAGCCACACATCTCAATGTCAAGATGGATGGTTTAGATTGATTCTAGACATTTGTAAAAATCTATAAATAGAGAGGCCATGAACATCATTTCTAAGCTATTTTGGTGAAAATTTATAATGCACAAATATCTTCAAAAATTCATTGCAAATAATGTTACCATGCCAAATTGATTCTAATCCAAGCCAAGCCACAAGCCAAAGGTGCTAAGGAGAGATGGAGATAGCCAAGCTTCTATTACCAAGGACTTTATGAGCACAAAATCGAGCAAGCCACTACTACAAAGGAATTTGGAGCATCCAAGGAAAGTGAAGGAATTTTTGTGTTTTATTCCTTACTTTTTAGTTGTGTTTGTCATTTTTTTTTGTTAACTAAGTTCTCCTTAGTGTCTAGGCTTAGAGATGTTATGCTATTAGTATTTTTTTTTTCATTTTAGAACTAACACCATACTAACCATCCCCTCTTTAGTTAAATTCCTAGATCACAAGTATACTGTAGGTTTCATCACTTATGTTAAACCACTTCACCTTCTCTACATCAAGTGTCAATTATTTTTCTTTACCCATCATGATTTGGTGTAAACCTTTACTTCTTAAGAAGATTTTTAATTTGGATTTCCACTCATGATAATTGAATGATGTAAGAAGTAAAACTAAAGTCTGATCTATGGTGTATAATGGAAGGCATTGAATTGCATGTGCTAAAAGGATAGGAATGTGAAATACCCTTGAATCTATAGAGGTTCAATTTTACAAGTAATTAGAATATCACAAATGTGTAGAGTTCAAAAAACATGCACTTTCATAAAAAAAGGGCACCTAAAAGGAGTTATTGACTGAAAATTATGGAAGTTTGAATGTTTCTTACTCACAAAAAATTATGATCTCTACTTTTTATAATTGTTTTTGGTGTGCAAATAGTTTGGTCCAAATTCGTGAGGAAAAGTTAAGCCCTTTTGGGTTGGTTATGACCAAGGGATAATCTCCCATGTGATCAAAGTCTAAGGGCTAGGATGGGTATTCCATAATAATTTATGTGGGGGTGACATCACCATAAAAATAAGTAAAATTAGCCTATGAATAATATTGTGTATTGCCTATTTAAATTTGGTGTGCTCACACAAATTGTGAAATCTAAGCAAGGTGTGGCACAAATCTAGGTTGATAGTTATAATTTATTTAATGTGAAATCATAGTTATAGTTAGGTACATTTAAACTAAAGGTCAATTAGGTGTAGTAAACTAATAGATTGGTTGGGTAAAGTAAACCAGAGTTAATTGGTTATAATAAACTAGAGATCAATTGGTTACAATAAACTAGTAGGTCAGTTAGGTATAGTAAACTAGAAGTTAGTTGGGTATAGCCATAGATATAGTTGTAGGGATAGTCAAGTAGGGAATTAAAAAAATTTCAAACAAAGACTACATAATCCATTAAAATTCCAAACCTACATACAAAGCCTCAGATCTAAGAACCACAATATGACTTCCTCCAAAAGAAGCAAAGACCCATTAGGTTTTTGGAAAAACCAAGTAAAACCCAGAAAATATTTTTGTCTTCTACCACTAGACAATACATATATGCATGAAATCTAAAAAATTACTTTTAAACCCTCTAAAATGGTAAAAAATGACATATCACAAAACCAAATCATGTTTATAGATAATCCTAAGGTTTTGGCACCTTTTTAATCCAACAATATTATTTAGTTTTTATTTGGAGGGTGGTACATATTTACATGGTTTTTCTAGAAACCCCATCAAACCCTTAAAAACTAAAATCAAGAAGAACACCAAGGATTTGAATGTAAGTGAGATCATAGTAGAATTGATGGAATTCATCTATGAGCTCCACTCTGATACCATGTCAGAGTGGGCCATAATCAAGGATTTGTCTAAATAGGATTGAATACATGAAGTTTAACTTATATGGAGTAGTGAAATCCAAAATAAACAAATCAAATGAAGAAGTTTGTCTACAAAACAAATACATTTTATTAGCAACATTTAATCATTAGCCGTAAATAATTTAGGAAGGTACATTATATAAGTGAAAGATGAAAATGTTTATACATCCTCATGAATGTAGGATTATCTTTTACAATGGTCTTTAATAAACACCTAAGAAAGCTAACTAAACATGTGTATGGGAAAACCATCAAATGGAATAAAAACCTACATTAAAAAAATATACAAATAGAAAATATAAAAATAGAACTCTAAAATATAAGTTTGACTAAAATAGCTTTAGAGTTCAATTAACTAAACATTCAATGAAATGTAGTGAAATAGAATCTAATTGACACTTCTATATATATTTTTATGGATTTCCTAGAAAAAGTCCAAAATTGACCAAATAATAAATTTAGGAAATAAATGAATTAAATAATCTTCGTAAAAACCTAAAACACCAAATGAACTAATTATGATATCAATAGTCAAGTGCCTAAATTTGCATCATATTAAACAAAATATAATGTTGGACAAGTAAGGATAAATTTCATCATGCAAGAATATGTTGAAATAGAAATTCCCCCAAGCTAGGACACGTTTCTCATGAATTTCCCCCCTAAAATTTGGGTGCATAGTGTGAAATATAGTATTGTGTAATTTATGAACCTACATATAACTCACTCAAGACAATGCCTTAAAATGCATAAATGTAAACCATAGATAATGAAAATTTCTTGCATGGATAAACATGTATAAAAAATAATGTTTTTGAAAAAATTTCCCTATTTTTCATTTTGAAAAATTTCCAACATTTTTTAATTATTCATTTTTTTAATGTTTTTGAATTTTTGTTAATGTTTTTGCAATTTTGAATTTTTGTCAATGTTTTTGCAATTTTGAATTTTTCTAATAACTCTGACTTTTGAATTCTTACAATGTTTTTCATTTTGAATTTTTTTCAATGTTTGTATGTTTCAACCTCTAAATGGGAAATAGATGAGATATGTAGGGATTGAAAATGATAAGAATAGTGGGATAAAGTGTATGAATATTGTATTGAGGATCATGATATATGTAATAGTACAAGCCAAATATGTAATATAGTTCCCAAAGTGTATGATAATATTGAAATACAAATGTAATGTGTAAAATCATAGATTTTAAAACTAAGAATATGTCATGCTAGTTTATATAAGAAACATGTGCGGGGAAAATGCCTTCATATGAATATATGAGTAAAAGATAGAATGAAGTGAATAATGTGTATGACAATCAAGTAATGCTAAGATGTAAATGGTGTCAAGGACATGAAATCCCCAACTAATGTAATAAGGTAATGCATGCCAGTAATATGGTCAACCAATGTTATATATGTATAATTGATATAATGTGTATATTTAAAATAATTATGTCATGCCCCATAAGTAGATTAAGTTAAATTCATGCTCAAAAATTCTTATAATACATCAATGGTAAACATGTGAGGGTGCCATTACCCCAAAGGAAAAGGTTATATATATATATATATATATATATATATATATATATATATATATATATATATATATATATATATATATATATATATATATATATATATATATATATATATATATATATATATATATATATATATAGTTGATATAAACAACATTTGGATATGATGTCCCTATAGGAAAATAGATATGATCATGTATGAAACTATTTTTTTAATCTTGCAGCTATATATGTAGAATAAAATAGAAATTATCACAAGAAATCATAGGTTTATATAGGAAATAAAAGGGGAAAGGTTCATAGACTATAAAAAATGAGATGAGGATGATCCTAAGCACCAATGGATTCCCTCATAACTCAATGCATGCTACGATATAATGTACAAATAAGAACTATATCATCAAAAATAATACTAGTGTAGTGCTAAGAATAGGATCACTAGTCAAATTATCAAGGCAAATGAAACATAGCAATAAACATGAAAAAATTGGCTAGAATAATTTCAATGCAAATGGAAGGAAATTTCCATGTGAAATCTTATAAAATAAAATAATTCAATCAAGCTCACTAAAAATGAATAAATCATAGTCATATATTTGAGGATGCTGATGATAATATGCAAAATATCATAAATAAATACATGTACACAATTAAGATATGTATACCTTACATAAGTAATAAAGGAGAAACACCCACACACACACCCACACACCCACACACACACACACACACACATCAACATATTGCCTTTATCTTGGTCATATGATATACATCATATTTATTTAATATATGATACATATATTCACATAACCATATTTTCAAACTTTCTTTTAATGGTATACCTTGATTTAGGTGAGAGGCAGGACAATCTAGCTAGATATGCTTATAGTTAAATTTTCATCTCTCTTATGAGGAGGACAATGCTTACTTCTTCGATATTATGTGGTAACATAATTTAAAAAAATCAAATTTGATATGTATATATAATATATATAAATATCAAATTTGATTTTTTTAAATTATGTTACCACATAATATCGAAGAAGTAAGCATTGTCCTCCTCATAAGAGAGATTAAAATTTAACTATAAGCATATCTAGCTAGATTGTCCTGCCTCTCACCTAAATCAAGGTATACCATTAAAAGAAAGTTTAAAAATATGGTTATGTGAATATATGTAACATATATTATATAAATATGATGTATATCATATGACCAAGATAAAGATAATTTTTTTTTGTATTTTGTCTTTTGTGAATGTTTTTGAAATCACTAAGAGGAAGGTGCATGCAAGGCACAACATAAGGAGGAATATATTCTATGTACAAGAATATTGTATAGAAAACATGTATATATGAATCCCATGATATGACTTGTTAGGTAGTAATGTTTGTTGCATGGGTGGATAGTATCCCTTGAATATGTCTCATCATAGAATAAGTGATCATATTCATCAAAGGTTTGATTACATTGGAATCGAGCTTTGGTTTATTGATTTTCTTTGTTAATAATGTATTTTTGTAAATTTTTTGAGAAATATTTGTTTTTTAAAATTTTAATTATCACTTAAACTTTGTCTCTTAAATCAGTGCATTTATCTATTGAATGTCCTTTTGTTATATGATATGAAAAAATGTATGTCTTAGTGAGATGCTAGCTTACGTTTTGAAAATATGTCTCACATAGGTGGTAATTTGATAATTTTTTAATTTATAGGTGGTAATTTTATCATGTTTTTATTTAATAAATAATTCCATATGTTGTATTGGTTGAATCATTGGCCAAGTACTTCTGGTTTCATTAGATTCATAGATTTTATAAACAAGAGCAAGTTATTGCATATACAAATGTTGTAAGAAAAAATAAGTAAGAATATTGCAAAAAATTAGAGGAATAATTCAACACAATCAGATTGATTTAATAGACTAAAAAGATTTGTAAAAATAGGAGAGCAATGTGTAACTCTTCCATGAATGATCGCAAAGGCCTGGAATAAGCATGTAACTCCTAAGTCAACAATGACCAATCAAGGAATTACATCCACTAGCCAATGATAAAAAAAAGTGTAACTACATAAATATAAGAACACCTAAGTAAGATAACTCAAGTGGAGGAATAATCCATGTAATAAAATACAAGGAAAATAAATACCTACACTAAGACCCCCCGTATGGGGTAAAAGAAATGGGTCACAATAACAAGGCCTGATGAGGTACTCATGTACAAAACAACTCTCATAAAGTGGAGAAAAGGAGAAAAACCATAGGAAAAAAATATTCTCCCAAAAAAAAGAGAAAAAAACAAGAATAAAGGGCTAAAAATCCCCATTAGAAGCTACAGCTACCTATATCCACCCTATATCCTACAAAGGAGCTACCTAGAGTGATTGTGGATCAGTAGTAGATGTAGTGAAGACTGAATCAACCCAGAATAGAGAATATGTCTACCAAGTACCTAATGGATCTCTAACCAAGGTGTGGTCCATATACATGAAACTATTCTCCTCATGCATACTAGATGGGCCAACTGCTCCATGTAATGATGGATAATCTGAAGTAGAGGCAAAGAATGATTATGGAATGTCTTATAACTGAGTAGAAAATTGCCTAATGTTTGATGAGTCCTTAATAAAAGTTTCCATTCCCTATAATGTTTGAAGTGGAATAAAAGTAGGTGACTCAAGAAATAACTCATCAATATCCAAAAGTGACAAGAAGATGGTGGATGCATGTCCCCATCACTACCATAGTCATATGTGATAGATGAAGAGTCTGCAATATCAGATATAAGATCAAGTTAAAAAATATCAAGTCTAGGTGGCTCTAAATAATAAGAACTTAAAGGAGAGTTAGGGACAAAGTGTGAGAAGGTATATATCTGGGTATGATGATCGGCCAATCCCACTCTAGTATAATATCACTATGTAACTCTCTGACATACACTAAATTTGGAGTGAACTCAACTCATATGCCCAAACCAAGGTGAGTAATCTAGTAAACTAATAAGATATTAGTTGAAAGTGAGGGAATACTAATAACATTATTGAATATTCCTCCACTCACTTCAACATACCCTCTCTCAAAAACCTATGTATAAGTGTCATCACCCAAGTGAATAGTAGACATGTCACATGGTCTTAAGGAAGTGACCTCAATCTATGAAGAAGCCATGTGATGTGATGATCCAAAATCAATGACCCATGTAGGAGTCAAAGGTACAATTTCAACTAATCCCCTACCTTTCACTTTATTCTCACCTTTTTATTTTGCCTTTTATTTAACATTTTTAGTTTCCTTGGAGGATTTTGGGGTTGATGAAGATGGTTTAATAGACTCAAGAATACCTATATTGTTCTTCTCAAGAAGGCTTGTTAGGTGATCAATTTTCTTCTTCAAACATTTTATTTCATCATGCTTTCTAGTGCAATACCCACACTTGATCCTTTCTTTCTTAAGCTTAACATTGGAGGAAAAGGTCTCATTGTTTGATTTGGTGGTGGGTTGTTCCTTCTTGCTCTCATAGTCCTTGTTGTTCTATTTCTTCTCTTTTGAAGCCTTTTTGGTGTCATGTCCTAAAAGTAGAGCATTTGGTTTAGTGGATTTTAGTACACCCATGTAAATTAGTTTATCTTGTTCAGGAGTCAAGTTAAAAACAAACTCATCAAAGTAGGTCTTAGTACATGAATTACCAAGTGCTCTCTTGGTTGCATGAAAGGTGGAGATAAAAATAGAATAGTTAAGACCAAGTTTTGAAAGGATAGAAAGAATGAGTTGTGAATCCTTTTTATCAATTCCATATTATTTTAGTTTCAATATCAATCGTTTAAACTTGGTGAAATAGTCCTGAAGTGTGTCAAAACTACTAGGGTTAAGACTAATCAGCTCATTTTCTAGTTCAAGCCCTCTCATTTCATCTAATTTCCCAAAAAGTTTTCCTAGGGTATCCCATAATTCCTTGGGTGTTTTGGTTGATTCAATGTGAAAGCATAGATCTGGTGACATAGAAAGACATAGAAAACCAAAATCTTCATCACACTTATCAAACCATTTTTCATTATATGTATTTGATCAAGTTTTCATACCCATAGTTACCTTGTAGAGTTTCTTGTTTCACAAAGTGATTTCCATATAAGGCTTCCATTCATGATAGTTTAAGGGTGTGAGAAAATTAATTGAATTAGGATCCATTTCATATAATGTGAGTTTGTTTTTAAGAAATTAAATAAATACAAATAAAAGGAATCACACTAATATGTACACCCCCCTAAAATTATGCTTGACCCTCCCAAATTTTGGCCTTCATATTTTAGTGCATTTTATAATATAAATAGGTCTAGTGCATGGAAAAATTAAAAAAAAATGTTTTTTTTCAAAATAAGATGATCAATTTCAAGCTACCAATCAAAATTTATTACGCAATCTTTTTCTAGTAAATGAGACCTATCTAATAAAATTCTTGCACTAAAACTTAAAAAAATGCCCTATGGCAAAAGAAGACCTAGTTTTCCAACCACTCGTTAGAATCAGAACATAACTGTAGTCCTCATTAAGTCAACCAAAGTAAAAAACATCCCTCTAACTCACCCATACGTGCTTCTTAAATGAATACAAGCCACTAAGGGTAAAATAAAACAACTATTTTAAAAATAATAATTAAAAAATAATTGATTTTAAATAGATTTTAAAGTATATTTATAAAAAAATGGATTAGGGAAGCTTTGTGGTTTTAGACTTTTAGACTTAACTTTCAAAAGAGACTTGGCCACTACCAAGGAATGTAGATGGGAGATATAGATGCCAAAGAACTTCAAATTATTATAAATGTAGGAGAAGACACCACCAAGGGAGAAAAAATCTAGCTCACTGCATAAAATGGCATAGGGTCTAGCATATTACCACCATCATGGAGTGGAGCAAGTAGCTTAGGGTTTGAACAACAAAAAATACATAGATTGCCTGAGAAATGTAGGGCACCAATAATGGAGATTACTATAAATGTGGAGAAAGACACAAATGAAGGAGGTTTTACCTATGTGTGGAGGGTGCCAATGATATAAGCTTCAATAGATCTCCATAACCTATGTTTTTAACTTAAAAGGGCCACCATTGGAGACTAAGAAATCATTATCAAAAGACCTTGATTTAGATTCTAATCTAGCTCTAAGGTAATGTGTTGAGCTTGAGCTCAATGGAAACCCTAGATCAAATCAAAATGGAATCAAAACTTGCCCCAAGGGAATAACTATGGCTCAAAGATGTCTAGTCTTGACTTGACCTTGCTCCAGAGAATGTCTGAGCTTAACATAAAAAACCTCCATTGATGTAGTCATGCCAATCTCCACAGGACATGATAGGCACTAATGAAAGCCATATAGGGGCTTAAATGGCATCCAAGGACAACATGTCAAAGTTTCCAAATTCAAACAAAATAGTCTAAGATCAGCCAGTCTTATAATCTCTAACAGAAAAAATTCTGACAAATGGATGATTTTTTTGCAAACAAATTCTTATAATTTAAAAAAATAATAGCAAATAGTAAATCAGATAATCATAAAACTATAATGGAAATCTGATACCATGTCAGAGCATTGACCAAGATCTTTTGATTTCATCAAATGCATAGATTTTATAAACAAGAGAAAGCTATTGCATAGAAAAATGTTGTAAACAAAAATATTGAAAAAAACTAGAGGAAGTATTGAACACACTCATATTGATTGAATATCCCACAAAGAGGTGTAAAAATAGGAGAGAAATGTGTAAATCTTCCATGAATGATCACAAATGCCTAAAATAGGCATGTAACTCCTAATTTAATAGTGACCAATCATGGAGTTACATCTACTAGCCAATGATAAAAAAAGGTAACTCCCTAAATCTAAGAACACCTAAGTAAAATAACTCAAATGGAAGAATAATCCATGTAACAAAATACAAGGAAAATAAATACCTAAAAATATATCTTATGAATAGCATTGTTGCTTCTTTGGTCCTAGAAAAAGATGAAGGATTAATTATTTCACAAGTTTTTTTAATTGGAACATTTATATGAATGTTGGTTGCTCTATTAAAATTTTATGTTTGTACCCTAGGTTTGCATTATTCATCTTCTTGCTCAATAAGCTACATGTAAGATGAGTAAATGATTTATGTGTTGTTCTAAATAACTTTAATTTTATAGGATTTATGATACAATTAATAAAGATATGTTTTATTTATAAATCAAATGGTTGGTAAATCAATGAATGCACATGACAAAGAGATATAAAGATGAAATAATGCAAGGTTTTTTTGTTACCTTGACTTAGATGTTGAATGTTTTTAATTTGATCTCTTTGCCCATTATTAGTAATGTACTTATATAGAAATTATTTTTTTAAACTTTCCATTGAATATAAGAAACCACTAGGAAAAAAATAGAATCAATCTAAGGCATCACAAACCAAAGTTTTATGAAATTTTTTGAGTGTCATCAAAGGACGGTCTTCAAAATCACCTATAGAAGTTAATTTGTTATAAATGTATTGTTTAGGGTCTCCATGACCATCAATTTTTTTAAATTTTGGAATGATCATGTCCTGAGAAAGAGGCATGTATAATATTTATTTTTGGAAAGGATTTTTATGCCCTATATTGGTTTAATATGAGCTTAAAAAAAGGTTATTCCAATTTTAAAATACACATTTTCATTTTTATGTCCTTATAACATGTCTCATAGTGGTTCAATCATATGGAGGAATGGTGATAATTTATATAAGCTCACTCAAATGTTTATTTATGTATTTTATAGTGTAATCATGATAATTTTACCCTACTCCTCCCTATTATTATATGTTTTCTTGTCATGATTACTATTATCACTCAAGAGTGCACCCTTGAGAGAATGTGTGCTAGTTTTCACTCATGTTTACACAATAGAAACTCTCCAAGGTGTGGGTGGAATTATATTGGAGATAATATATAGATGAAGGTCTGGTTACCTTTTTACATTAACCTACTTCACTCTAAACTCATGAATTTAGTTATTTTTTGACTAAGAAAAGGGTAAAGGGAGCAATACTCAAATTGAAACTCAAAATGAAAATTAGAAATCGAGGGTGATGCACCAATGTTATAATTGATTATGAATATAATTGATACAATTGGTAAGCTAAATAAATTGAACACATTCTCTTCATTTTCAATTATATGACTCTTATATCAATATTTCATACAAAGGTCTTGATAAATCTTCACACTAGCATGGAAGGAATGAACATTGGTTGAGTTCACTTCCAAATTAAGTTTAAATCAGACTTAGACACTTTATATGACCTAAAATAATTCTTATATGTTTAATAAAGGTGAAAAATATATACATAACATATGAAAATTAATTTTTTACTAAGTTATGTTAGTGGAGGCACACACTTCATGAATAGCCTGAAAAATAGAGGAAAATTTAGCTTTTTGTCAATTCAAAGGTGATATAGTACAAAATTTTGGTATATTTTTTGCATATAAAAAATCATAATATTTATCTTATTTAAAAAAACTAACATACATATAGAAATGGGAGTTAGGAGAGAGGAGACAAAACAACCCCAAACTAGGGATGAGTCATCATGCCTAGTCATCCTTCTCTCTTTCTTTCTCAACAACTAAAATCCTACATAGTACATGCTATATTTCAACCTATTTCTCTTGTAAAATGGATTAAGAGGGATAGGTAGGATTTTTTTAATGCATTCAAGAAGTTATAAGTCCTCATTCATGACCTATCTTGAAGGGAATTCGTCTCCTTGCATGCCTTGATGGTCTTCAATGCTTAGATATGTCTTGATCATATTAATTTACTCATTTTGAATATATAATTAAAATTAATTAAGACTCTCTATATTTTTAGTGATTGGAATTAACTATACTCCTTATCTCTAGGATTTTGACCCACCTATTCATCTACATTCGTGCTTGCATGTTTCTCTCTCTCAACTTCCTCAAATAGCTTCAAGGTGGTGTATAAGTGAGAAAAATGTATTCTTGATATTTTTTAAGACCACTTAAAACATTTAATCCTACACATATTTTTTAACTCTTCTTTTCCTAAATATGGTAAATAACACATGTGATTGAGTTGGAAAGGTTATTGAAGATTTCAATGCATTGATGAAGCTTGTGAATAGGTAGTAGGACTGACCCTCCTCAAACTTGGCATAAGATTAAGTGGATGCATGTTTTATTTGATTAATTATTCATGATCATGAAATATAATTTATGAGATTTAATTTAATGATGAACAATCACAACTCTCTATACTGATCTTTCTTGGAAGTGTACATCTCCATATTGGCAAGCTTGCCAAATGCACAATGAGAACTTGTAAGTTGATGAACCTAAATTATTTGAACATATAAGGAGTATAAATAGGATTTTAACATAATAATAATATTTTAATATACCTTAAAATAAATTTTTATCTCTAAACTCTACATACAACTTCAAATGATGTTCTTATGTGCTTTTTAGGCCTCAAGAAACCCTAATTTGGATTTGGGGGTCTATAATGAGTTATAGGCCTCAAAATACACTTATAATATTCTAATTTTATAAGTATAAATAAATTATACCTATAAAATTTTTACAATATTATAAATTAATCACCAAACTCTCAAATAAAAATTCACAAAAAATGCCTGCTTGCGACCCATAGGGTTGCCTGAAGATGTTTTTCAATGATTTGAGCCTATTTTGCATTTATTTTCATTATATAATAATGTATTTAGAAATTTAAATAATTTATACACCCTATAATATCATTATATTCCCTTGGAAATATATAAAACATGCATTTCTCATTCCATTTATGAGTAAATTAGTTAAAACCCCTGATTTCCTTCATGGTGTAGACTTGTGTTTTTCCATTTTATATATAATAAAGTATATTAAAGACATTAAAAAAATTTAAAACATTAAAATACATCAAAAAATTCCTCTATTTAAAATTTCATGATATTTAATTTAGTAAAAACAAAATATGCACTTTTTAGTGCTTTTTAGCTTTGGACTTTCTCACTTATATATGGTTATAGCTCTGATTTTTGGAATTTTATTGAGTTTTATGAGGCTTAAATAAATCATTATTTTTTAATTAAAACTTTTATTAACCAATATAACCATTAAAATAATTACATATCTTCATCCAATCACTTAAACCTCTTGAAAAATATGTTTTCTGACTGTCTCCC